>CM024964.1:10375189-11575189 GCA_014282245.1 Rhododendron simsii | reverse complement strand
ATATTTCCTATTCGCCTAAATTCTTCAATTAGTCCTGCCCGCCTAATCCCGCCCAGCCACCTAGCAGATTAGTCGCTGACTAATCCCGCCTAGCGGCCAACTAGTCGTCTGCCCACCTAATTCAGCACCTAGGCCCATAGTCGAGGTGGTGGATCACAGCCTAGGCCGATTTTTAGAAACTCTGATTTAACTAGATTTATCATGAATAACATACGTTTGTATACTGCAGCGAGTTCCTGTTACAGAGAAATCTGGACGTGTTCACACCAGTGCCGTGTCTGTTGCTATCCTTCCTCAGGCTGATGAGGTGCTGGCTTTTACATGATTCCTGTTCTCTGATTCTTTACTTGAACATTGTAGTATGTCAGATGATTGATCCCTTCAACTCAAACTGTTCAGTTTAAGATTCATGTTGCTGTTTTGTTTTTGCTATTATTACTGCTTTGGAAATGTCTTTCTGATTTATTTATTACTTCCTTTGCTAATTGCTACATGTACTTTTTTTGGGAAGTCAAATTTATTGAATGAAAAGCTAGGGAATGCAACCATTGTTGTATTTAATTGATCTATAAGGTTGATATTTTTGATACAGAAGAACCCGTCTGATCACATTTCATTGCTTTTACAGGTAGATGTCCAGTTGAGGCATGAAGATTTGAGAATCGACACATATAGATCTGGTGGTTCAGGTGGTCAGCATGTAAATACTACCAACAGTGCTGTTAGGATAACTCATATTCCATCTGGGATTACCGTCTCCATACAAGATGAACGTTCCCAACATATGGTAAAGTTATCAGATTATTGCAAACGTTTAACCTTCTTATTAACATCTCCACACCTATGTCAGAGTTGGTCTTTTCTTTCATCAAATAGAAAAAATTGATTTATCCTGGATGCCTGGAATAATACCTCTTTCAAGTTTACCCCACCCTAATTTAAAATGGATATTCATTGATAACTGAAGTGTTTGTAAACTAATTGTCACGAAAGCTTGATCTGTTGAGGAATTAGGTCCCATAATTTGTGTCAAGCTATCCAACACCTCCTTGTATGCAGCCTTGTCTGGCACGTGGAGATGTAAACATTCATAGTCGTGCATGCATAGAAGCAAATGTTAACAGAGAAAAAATGCAAGCAATGAAACTTGAACTTTGTGTGAGAAGAACTCTTCTTATTCTTACCCGTGTCTGACACTAGATATTTGAGTAAGGGTATGGGTTACTAAGGGGTCCGCATGCCTAGTTGTACGTGGAGCAAACAAGTTCGCCCAAGTCATTGAGCTTACAATATAGGGGTGGATTGCGTATTTCATGGGATAAAGGATTATTGTGGAGGATTATGTAAGTATCTTATTCCTTGTTTGGAAGATATTGGCTCGGGGTGGCATTTTCTATGCTTGATTATTTTGTTTTGTACATTAGTTTGTATCCCATCCCACCGCCTATGAGATTGAGTTATCCTCCAATGGGATGGATGGGAATGTAGAATGCTTGATTGTTTTGTATGCTTGTTTACGCTTGTCCAATGGAATTTGAAAGTCTCCCTTGTTAAATTCTGCAATCAAATTTGGGAAAAATGGGTCCAAGGGATAACGAATCCAATTTCCTTTTTCATCTGGCTCTTGGCCTGTGAGTTTAGAACTAGATCAAGCTTTGGAATGTAGAAGGTATTTTCGCCGCAGTTATGAATCTCGTTCCACTTCAGCTTGTATGACATTTTCTTGGCTTTATTCAGTACAGGTCAAATTTTAGGCCCGTTTTGGCAAGTTCCAGATATTTTGGACATCTCAAGTTTCATTGTCCGTCCAGTACATTACAAAAGTACTTTGAACATGCAAGTTCAAAGGAGTCCACGAAGAGGCAATAATCAATCGATATGTTAGAAAGCTGGATGATGCATCCCATTCCTGTTTTATAAATAATGGAACTTAACTATACAGGAATCCACTTTTCCAGAAGCATGTCTAAGTGTAGCAGGATTCTTCTAAAATGGGTGCGCTCCCAAGACGAGAGCGCGAATCGGCACTCCCAAGATGGGAGCTTGACGGGAGCTCGCTCCCCTTGAGACGGGAGCTCGCTCCCAACTAATGTGGGAGCTTATTGGGTGGTTAAGACAATTATTCTCTTATTCTTAAGGGAGGTATGCCATTGAGGAAATAAAAATATGAAAATCTTATCACTCAAGAAGTTTGGCAAATTGAAAATATCTAACTTCCTATAAGTACCCTTTAAGATCATGAAAATTCTCATAAGTAATCACTTTTCCTTCAATGGTTAAGTATTTAAAGATACTTTATATACGTATTTATATGAAATTTATATACGCTTCTTAGGCGCTCCCAACCTTAGGAGCTTCTATGTGCCTCCGCTCCCGTGCTCCCGCTCCCGCTCCCGCTTCGTGCTACTAAACGTGTGTACATGATAATACTAGACGCATAGTTGTCAAAAGTGAGCCTAGGTACGTGCCTAGGCGAGAGGCGCATCAAGGCTTTAGCGCCTTGACTTGGCCCAGGCGAGGTGACTTGAAACAAGCGCAGCCTAGGCGAGAAAGGCACGCACCCGGAGAAATGCCAGGAAGGCGCCTGCCTCTTGCAATTTCAATCATAGCCCTTAGGATCAGTAATAGGATCAGCCCTAGGTTGAACGACCTTAGGTGATCGCTCATATCTAATCTCTTTCAATGACCAGTAGACAAATAAAACGAGTTCAACGGTAGCCTCGACTTCTGTCAACCATCTCTCATCTCTCTCTCTTTGCCTTGAGTTGATCAGCCCTCAACAGTCGATCTCCTCATCTCTTTCGAGTCTCGATGCTTGTCTTTTGTTGATTTTGAAGTTCTAGTTCTTCTCTATGCTAGAGAAAGGGACGTGCCTCTTGCAATTTCAATCATAGCTGTAGGATCAGTAATAGGATCAGCCCTAGGTTAAACTTACAAAGTTGAGCAATCATTGCTAATCTCTTTCGATCACCAGCAGACAAACGAAACAAATTCAATAGTAGCCTCAACTTCTGTCAATTCTCTCTCTCTCTCTCTCTCTCTCTCTCTCTCAGCAGTCGATCTCTTCGTCTCTTTCGAGTCTCGATGCTTGTCTTTTGTTCAGTTTGAAGTATTAGTTCTTCTCTATGAGAGTTGTTGATTATTTGACATTTCGTGGATTGTTTGGATGGTCCGCTTTCAAAAATTCGGTGGCTTAGAGTTATTATTTGAAGTTTTGGTGTATGCTATTTTTCTTGCCTAGGTGCGCCCCGCTTCGCCTCAAAAAGGCTTGCGCCTTGCTTCACTTGAAGAAGGCCTCCGCCTGGACCCTCACAGAACTTTGTGCCTCAGTGCGCCTCTCTCCCTTAACTACTATGACTAGACAATAGACATGGTATTTATGGAGACAAATCCCAAAAGCTCCCTAGAATAGATGGGTAACGGTAGGTTCTGTTCCAGTAGATTTTATTTTTTGGACATTTGCCACCACTTGAGGGATCAATTAGGATTCTCAGCATGAAATGGAAAAATGAAGGTACAAGATATACCAAATTTGAAACTCGTCGGCCACCAATTGGGTAATTGACGAGTGGTGATATTGGTTGGAGTTTCAACTTTCAATTTTGACTTCAGGTGTTAAATTGGATTTTGGTTCTCGGATTTCTGGAACATAATCAGAATGTGTTTGTCTTAGCCAGGACGTGTTAAGCTATGTCATTTTTGGGTAAAAGTTCCACTCATTACATCTATGCTAACAATGTACACTTCTTCGAGTAGTCAATCTTTTTAATGTTCTTTTCAGTGAGTGACAAGATGGTGTGGTTCTTGTATTTCTTTCCTTTTAAAGCTAATTGACCAATAGGAAGGGACCATTATTCTGGCTTTCTGTAATATGTACAGTATAATTTATGTTAGTTGGTTTTTCATGAGCGTTACAAGTGATGAAGAAATTGAACTCTATATTAGCACACAGATGCGACTTGTTAATGCAGAATTTTTGTTGTGTAACCATTTCACCTGATTATCAGAAAAACCGAAATTGGTATTTTGCCTGCCCTTTGGTAATATCATGTTCACATTCCCTATTGATTCTTTTTACGCCGCTATCTCCTTCCCACTTATTTTATACTCTTGTTTTGGATTTCTGAATAGAACAAGGCCAAAGCGCTGAAGGTACTCTGTGCAAGGTTATATGAAATCGAAAGATCGAGAATTCACACAAGTCGGTCGAAACTTCGATCAGAGCAGGTATAATTGACTTTGAGATGGGGATCAACATTTCCAGTAACGTTATGGTTTCCATTTTCTAGAATTATCTATAGCTCTTTACATCTTGGGCAGATTGGCAGCGGGGACAGGTCAGAACGCATTCGTACATATAACTTTCCACAAGGCCGCGTTACTGATCACCGTGTTGGCATTACCCATCATTCAATAAATGATGTAATGCAGGGAGAGAATCTTGATATCTTCATCGATGCTCTTCTTTTGCAGCAGGAAATGGATGCAGTTGCATCTTTCAGCTCCGAGCAATGACAGTCAAGGCCCTTTTCACCCAAATCCTCACCTGCTAAATATATATCACCCTTTATTGTATTGGTCTAACTGGGCTTCTTTTTTTCCCCTCGTTTATGTTAGTAGTCTCCTAGAGCGTTTGTGGTGGAATGTTAATCTCTATTGTTGGTACCATCTTCTGTTTAGTTTTTGATCTATCATTATAAACTAAGGGTGTTGTCCGTAGAAATATGCAGGTTTAATTTTGCCCACTTAATCTGCATGCTGTTCCTTATCCATTCTCGTTTGGTGAGAAGAAATTCATCAGACATTAGCGAAGATTTCTTTCTTGGGACTGTTGTGCTAGATTATTAGTTTGAATTTCATTATGTCATAGACTCGTAGCTGTGTGAAGTATTTTACCTGGGTTTGCTTGGCATTTCCATCGTGCTTGAAACGAAACCCAAATTGGCCACCTAGTACCAGGTTGTCTTGCGTATTGGTTTGTTCCTAGCCCTAGGTTGAAAAGAATAGTAGACTTGATTTAAGTGGTTTTGTTTCTGAGTGAACAATCTGATCTGGGATCTGATTAACTCGTAAACACACAAGTGACTTGAGGCATATTATCAAGATCAATTGATTGGTTCATTGCAGAGTTTGTGTTGAGTTTATAGTAGAAAAAAAACAACAAAATCTTGATTTGAGGATATCATTTCTACATCAAACAAGGTAATCTCTATTTGCTAGTGCAATGGAGTACTATCTATTGCTGTACATTCCTCGATTTGGGACCCCATCACGTTTTAACAATACGAATAAACTCTTACTTATGGTTTGCGGGTAAACATTTGCAGGTTGTTTGTAAATCCTCTATATCATGATTTGTTGTTGATTTTGTTTTGTAAAATTAGAGGCGAAACCCTTCTGAAGCCAGACTGAAATGTGTGGGAGGTGGGTTTGATTCTCAATGATATGTGGATTGGCCTCGGACAGCCAAATCAGATTCTGCCATATATCATTTGGTTCTTCTAGTTTAGTTTGTAGTGTGCACTGTAGGGCATTCTTGCTGCATGAGTACTCATATGTGAGCTAAAACCAAGTATTCCCCATCAAAGGATATGCCATGGTGCAGATAAGGATTCCATGATTCCCTTATACTGCAAAAAATTAGGTAACCATTTGTTCCCTCACACTGTAGCCTGTAGGGAACCCTTATTATGCTATAGAGAAAGTGTCTTCAAATTTGCTTTTGAGTTCTTGTTCTGATCTTAGTATTAGACTACAATGATTTTATTGAAAGGATTGGAATGGTAGCTGGAGCATTGACTTGTCTTTCATTGTGATTATTGACTATAACTTGACTACATCTTTCATCATTAGAATTTAGAATTATTGGGTGGTTAATTCTAAGGCACCGACACTTTGTGTGTTTCATCATCATCCACAATAAGATATTTTCAATTCATACATGAGTCCACCCAATAGCAATTACAATTACAATTACAACTAGCATTGTCTTTGTCCTTGTCATTGCCATCATTATAGTAGTATTATCGGTAATTCAATTCTCCTTCTCGATGTTTCTATTTACTACTATTGTATGGGACATGTTGAGACTAAACAATTCGATCATGTTACTATGAGAGATAACTTATTTACGGCTCCGTTCAATCTCGCCCATCCATTCGCGAAATCGATTTTTCAATTTTGACAGGTAAAAATTGTAATTTTTTAAAACACTTTTAGACCCGCGTGATTTATTGCCGTAAATCTTCTTTACAGGATGCCCCGTACAAAAGTTTTTCTCTTATGTTATATACTCCTAATTATGTTTGACGAGTAACTTTGGTATGAGATTATGAATGATATAATATAAGAGCATTATGATGTTGGAAACCACCTTGATTTTTGTTTATGTTTACTTCCCTGTCGAGACTGAGTTTTCCTTTCTTGGTTAACTAAAGTACTTTTTTAAGAACTCGTCGTTGCCTATTTTTTCATTCACCGTTACCTATATTTTGACCAGGAAAGAAAATGCAAGTTATTGATGTCAAAGCTTACAGACTTGTCGCACCGTTTAGAGAAATGGGCCCATTACGGATGTATGTTTATAATTTGAGCTGTTCATTTTACAATTCTTGATATATTAAATTTTATTCAAAAAAATAGGTCAATTGAACAAAAAAAAAATAAAAATTGTCCAGAGAGAAATGAACGATTGGAATCCAATGGTTATCATTTTTGACAATCTTTTTTTTTTTTTTTGAGACAAATCTTATTTCATGTACTAATATCTGATTAATCGAATTGTTCTTCTAGATGGGGTACACATTGAAACCTAAAAAATGAACGATTCAAACTATAAAAATGGATTTTTCGTGATATTTCTCATCTTTTAGCCCATCTGTTTGTACCCCTTAGTTGTTAGCAACTAAATTTCCGCTAACTCCACACTTATGTATACAATATTGGCATAAAGAAAAAAAGATCACACGGATGAGCCGAGTTCTTTTCAAAGCTACTTGAGACATAGGTATCCAAACACAGACTCGCACACACATGTGTACTCAACCAGTAGATGCATGTGTATTGACATGCATTATATGGGCTCTATGTTTATCGAATAGCTAAAACATCAGTCTTGAAATCTGTGTTGGTAGTGTAGTGGCCACGGAAATGGGGCTCAGACCACTCACCGAGCCATAAGGCACCAAGCTTAACCAAGTGGACCCCGGCTCTGTGTTAAGCGTGAGGTCCAAAGACTCCTCGATGGTCCCTCGGAGCATCGCTTGGGAGGGGAATCCGGTCGGGTTCGATTGACACCAAAGGGCGTGGAACACGCCCGACCTCGATATCCCGAGGCCGCTTAGGTAAAAGCAATCATGACAGGAGGGCCCCAAACGGTTACACCAGGAGGATAATCATTGGAATGTGACTGGGCCATGTGCTCCGTAACCGTCTTATCCCTTTCGTCACATATGACGGAGCTTACTGGTCATATGTACATTGATGGAGCTTCCAACAACCGCGGCCCGTACTAACTGGTCGCACACCCACATCAGGTTCTTGGAATCTTAGAAGAACTTCATGCTGGCAACATCAGCTGTCACTCAGGGGTCGGTCTTTAGCCCACCGAGATATAACTCAAGGTTACTGGTGGCCTACGATGAAACACAACTCCGAGGAGTACGTCAAGCGGTGTCGGACATGCCAGATGTTTTTTCCAATCATCCATCAGCCTGCTCGAGACCTAAGCCTTCTTACCAGCCCGTGGCCATTTTTCACAATGGGGAATGGACATCGTGGGAAAGCTCCCCGTTGTTCCTGGAGGATTCAAATTCCTCCTAACAGCTACCAACTACTTTTCCAAGTGGGTTGATGCCGAGCCTATGGTCACCATCGAAGAAACTGACGTCATCCGCTTTGTTTGGCGGAATCTCCTGCTTCGGCATCCCATTCGCTATTGTCACCGACAATGGCAAACAATTTACTGGACAAAAGTACCGAGCCCTTCTTGACGAATACGAAATCAAGTCCGACACATCTCCTCCAGGGTATCCACAAGGCAACGGCTAGGCCGAAGCCGCTAACAAAGCTATCTCTACTGGAATCAAGCGCCGGCTCACATCCCGCCGAGGCAAGTGGGTGGAAGATTTCCCGCGGGTGCTCTGGGGATACCGAACCACTCTCTGATGCTCTATCGGTCGCACCCCTTTCTCACTGGCCTTTGGCATGGAAGCTGTCATTCCCTTCCAAGTTGGGCTCCCTACTATCCAAACCAAGAACTTTGATGAGATAGTAAATAATGAAACAATCGCTCTGGACCTAGACTTAGCTGAAGAAGAGTGTGAGAATGCTTGGATTAAGCTTGCCTCTTATCAGCAGGAAGTTGCTCGAGGCTACAACAGAAGCGTCCGACTCTGGTCATTCAAACCCAACGACCTCATTTGGAAGAAGGTGATTGAGAAGTCCAAAAAGAAGAAGCTTATGCCCAATTGGGAAGGGCCGTTCCACGTCCTCAAACACCTTGGCTTGGAAAAACTACAAAGTTGAAAAGTTGGATGGTACCCCTATTACAAAATCCTGGAACGCTAACAACCTCAAAAAGTTCTATGGCTAGTTGTCACCTCGGTATCGAGCTCGTCGGCACCCTCTATTTTATTTTGTTTTCTCTATTTTAAAGAAAATCCTCATTGTAATGACAGTGTTTGAGCAAGTATCAATGAGAAACTATCTTTTCTTTTCCTCGTACTTGTTCTTATTTTACTGTCATTTACATTACATCACTCGGTTTACTTTGCACAAATCGTTTTATCATGACTTCCGAGACCTGGCCCTCAAAAAGGTCAAAACCCTTCCGACGCATTTCCCACCAAGTCATCCTGACCAAAATAGTCGTTCGGGCTTTCGACGGATCATCCTAAGGATACTTGATCTTTTTTCTGAGCCCCTTACGACGATCCATCATAAAGCCATTCGTTGCTCGGATACGTTGCGTCTCAAACCCCTAGTCGATAGCAGACTTGACCAAGGGTATGACGTTAAGTGTCAAACACCGTGCTTCGGGCAAAGGTTGTCAGAAAACCAAGGCAACCTAACTCAAAGCAGAGGCTCGGGAAATTTAAAATTTCTCATCTAAATGCTTTGGCTTAGCTCACTCAGTTCCAAACAGACCCACCCGAAGCAGGGGGCACTAGAAATTCAATTTTTTCAAACATTTGATCCACTGATTATGCTTCAGTTAATACTTGTTCACATGCCTCACAAGCCCACCCAAAGTAGGGGGCACAAACATACTCTAACAAGGACCAAAAATATTCACAAGCATTTCAGAATAAAACACAAGTGATTGGAAATAAAGGCGCTTCATGTGCAAAAGTGCAAAACGAGGTATAAAGTACCTATGAAAACCTACTGAGGACCTGGCTCGGGCCAATTGTTCCGCGCCAATCCTACTTAACTATTACAGTGATCTGGCTTAGGCCAATCATTCGACTCCAGTCACACCCAAATTAATTACACAACCCTGGAACGACAAAATCCAAATGTACGGAGCTGTCCAGTCAAAAGTACATTTGGAATTTAGGTATTTCTCAGGAAGGGAGAAAGAGTCATTCTAAGCATCAGGAGCAACATTAGCATTGGGATCGACCTGGTCCGCGGGGTTGGCCTAGTCCTCAAGGTTCGGTATATCTTCATCATCTTCCTTAGGCAGCACAAGCTCTTCGGGAGGAGGCTTAGGGATTATGTGAAGCTCCGAATCCTCGGGAAGATCGAGCTTGATCAGCAACTGGTCATAGCCATACCGTATACGGTCTCGAAAATGGTTGGCATGCAAATCGGCCTCAATCTCCCGAACCTGCTTCTTGTACTCCACCGCGGCCTTGTCATACCTCTCATTATAGCCCTCACTACCTGCAGCCTCGATCTCTTGGGCTCGGGTGGCTCTCGGAGTAGTAAGTTCTTCTTTGGCCTTTTTGGCTTAGCTCTCGGCAGCATGCCTCTCTTGCTCAGTCTTCCTGAAGTCCGCCTGGTAAAGATCGCAGGCCTCCTGAGCAACCTTCAGATCCTCCTCCCTCGATGCCAAAGCCTGCTTCAACTCTGTAATTTTTGAAGCCTGCTCCATGTACCGATCCCGAATTGCCATAGCCCGAGCGACAGCCTGCCAACAGGGAGGGTAAAAACATTACAAAAAGCTCTACATTCATCAAAAAAAGGAGGAAATCGGATAACATACGCTTAGAAGCAACTGCGCCAACTCCCCGACTAAATCATTAGTGGTCCCGGAGACGAGCTCGGCGTCCTTTGGAAGTATGCAGGCCTTGAGCATCCCATAGGCCACCCCAATGTTCCAAGACGCGGTATTGGCATGGTGGATTAGATGACCACTATAATGGTGAAACTCAGGGGCCCAAGGGACGTCCCTCGCCCGAACCCTAGCCTAGGACTCCCCAGCGCCAGAACCCCCTGCTTTTCCATCTCCACTTCATCCTCCGAAATATTGATCGCCCCTTTGTCACTGTGCTGAGCCATATCCCCCGTCTCGGTCCTCGCCCTCTTATTCGACGGTTCTTCCAGTGAAATGGGAGCTGTCTACGAGGTCCTTGCATTTATTGCTAGGGGTCGGGCACCTTGACCCCTCGACCTCCTCCTCAAGTTTTGCACCACTCTCACGAGGCGAGTTGTCATCTCTCCGCTCAACCTGGTCCTCTCGGGAGTCTTACGATCCACCTCCTCACGAATCACGCCCCAAGGGGGAGAGTTGCTCGCCTCGGCTTCTGCTTGATCAAGCGCTCTTCCTCTTCCTTTCCCTCTTCCTCTTCCTACCCTTGGGACCCCCTGCTGCCTCGACTTCGTCTTTAGGTTAGCTTGTGTACGTCGAGACGTAACCGAGCAGCTCTGGAGTGAATCAATTTGGAAAAGGGATGGCGTATGCAATAGTGATCAGGGCCCGGGGCGCTCTCTCCCTATAACCTTGCACGACCCCTTTACCTGCAAAAAATCAACACTTGCATAAAGGAAAGCGAACAATTATGAGGCATAAAAGCGGAAAAATAACTAACCAATCGGTCTCAAATTGAACCACCATATCAAAACTCTCACCGGCCCCAAACATGAAGTTGCCGATTATCGAGACATAAATGCTCGCCCACTCTTCGGAGTCGGGCAGGTGATCGATCAAAAACTTGTCGTATCCCGACCGATAGGAGAGATACCACTGGTTGTAATCATGGTGAACCCCAACCTGGTATACTCCAAAGAGCTCCTTCAAGCCGAACGTGAGACTATACCGCCTCCTTAGCTCTATGACGCTTATTATAACCCGGTAAGAATTAACCGAGAGCTAAGAAGAGGTAAGATACAATGTTCGGAGAACTTGACGCATAAAGTGGTGAAGAGGGAACCTAATCCCGCTCTCGATGATGGCCATAAGGGGAAAGATTAGCTCCCCTAGGCGATGCACCAATTGACGGGGGTTGGTTGTGGGCAATAATCAGATTTGGATGTCCGGTGGGATACCGGAAATCCTCATAGGTGCCCGATATGTTGCTGAAGAACTAGTTTTGATAGGGGGCATGGTCTTACCGGCCTTTTCCGCCCTGAACCTCTTCCAGGGGGTCTGCAAATGGCCCAGGACCATGATCGGATGTGCTTGGAGCCTCCATCTCAAAAGGCCCGAACATTGTGACCGGGGTGAATGCTCGAAGGATCAAAGGGCTCTATGTAATCGATCAAAGTTCGGTAGAACACTCGGATCTGAAGGGCTTCTCGCATCAATTCGTTAGCGATAGGAGAGGAGATCGAACTACTGGAACTGTCCGAGGAGATATCAATGACCATCTACCCCAACCTAGCAAAAAGGATATGTAAGACCCATTAGCTATATGCTTAGGGGATGTTAAAAGACCTAACGCTCGGGATAGATTGGACATCACTCCCCAAAACCTCTAAGTCATAGGCAATAATAGGAGATTCTTCTTCTGGAAGAAACCCTGGGGTCGGGAAGAAAAGTCATTGGCCTCGGGAAGAAGATACACCTCAGGAAGAATATATAGCTCGGAAAGAACATGAACAGTACAATGAACAGCGGACGAAACATTTCAGACAATGGATACTTCTTGCCTCGTTGTGGCCAAAAAATGATGCAAAACTCAAGAAAAACGTCCAAAACAAGAAGATTGAGGTGAGGCGATCAACATGCCTAGGATTCGTAGGGAGAATCTATTGCAATGCTTCTACGATCGATCTGGAAATAAAGAACAACAGCAGCAGCAACAGAGCGAAGAGAGAGAAAGAGCGGTACTTCTCTCTCCCCTCCTACCCTTTTTTTAGGATTCGAAGGATTCGAAGGGGTGAGCGGGAAACGAAACGACACTCCCCGAGCCATTAGATCTTCAACACGTGGCAATCATCGGACGGTCCATACCGAAAGCTAGCACAGGAGTTAGAGCGCCGCTTACCGAGCCACTAGGTGGCTGACCCGTGTCTCCGACGGGACGTTTTGTATCAATCATCTGACACGGCACGTGCCGAGGCATCTACCACCGTACAACAGCCAGGCGATGATCGACATGTGGCTCCTAGGGCTGGGCTACACTTCTGGCAAGTACCAAAGGCGCCTTCCGCTTCAGTTAGATGCTGGCAGAGGACTCTAGCAATACAGCAGAGAATGGGCACTATGAACTCCCTCGAGCTCGAAGAATATGCTCAAGCGAGTTGAGAGGCTATTGTAGGGGCCCCGGAAATGGGGCTCGGACCACTCACTGAGCCATAAGGCACCAAGCTTTACCAAGTGGAGCCCCGGCTCTATGTTAAGCATGAGGTCCAAAGACTCCTCGGTGGTCCCTCGGAGCATTGCTTGGTAGGGCAATCCGGTCGAGCTCGGTCGAAACCAAAGGGCGCGGAACACGCCCGACCCCGATATCCTGAGGCCGCTTAAGTAAAAGCAATCATGACAGGAGGGCCCAAACGGTTACACCAAGAGGATAATCATTGGGGTGTGACCTGGTCATGTGCTCCGTAACCGCCTTATCCCTTTCATGACATATGACGTCACCCGAGATGGTTACCCGAGCGTACCTTCCACGCGCTGACTTGGAGGCCAAGCAAAGTAAGGTCTATAAAGCACAGAGACTAACCTAGAGAAGTATGTCATTCTACCATAACCCTAGACCTATGCACTTCTCCCTAGATCTAACTTAATCGTTGGAGGGTCACTAGGCTTCCACAGCTCTAGTGACTTGTTGCAGGTCCGGCAGCAGGTTCACGGAGCAGCGGAGGAAGGAATCAGAACGCCCTCATGGTCAAGGTCCCGATAATCCGAACCCCTCCAGATAGCACTGCTCTTCTAAAGGCAATTAGTATTGGGGTCGGTAGGATACGCAAATCCTGAATGCCGGTGGGAGATGGGTATTCCCCATCTTCAAGAGGTTCCTAATTAACCAACCTCTTATTATTAAAATCTGGCAACACAAAATGATTTGGTAGTATTATGAAGCGTACCAAGTTGAGTTTGAATAATCCCCTAAGATCACGGCAAATCTCTCTCTTTCTCAGATGGTCCCTGTCCACATGGTCTAATACTCCACCGCCCCAAAACGCGTCGTTTACTTCTGACTAGTAGTGGACGGATTGGCTAGAGTAGTACACCACTTATTTATTTTACTACTTAGTAGTATTTTATATTAGCTAAACAAAATGTTGCCGATTTTGGTGACAATCACTTTTTCTTTATCTCTATAACCACACAAATTGTGCTTGATCTGTTTATTTCAAGACAAGATAGAGCGTGAATGAATTGTTCTACAACTTTTATTGAGATTCTATGTGGTCCCAAAATGAAGGAGTACTTTGTTTAGATGATGATGATGATTATTGGGGTTCCTCGCATCATAAGAATGGTTGGATTAGAAATATTATTCGTGTAAAAGTTGAGATTTAAGTGATCAGGTATGTATACATAGCCATATTATCGAGATAATTATGTCTTGTGGTATTACAACAATCTAAATTGTGCTTATTTTATAGATGAATATGTTTTGATAAGGAGTTTGCCGATATCTTTGATTAACTTGATATTTTACGTGGATGATTTGATTGTCTAATTTTACAAGAAGAATGACTCGAACTATCAAGGTGAGAGTCTTGGTTGGCCCAATCAAATAGATTGCACGAAATTGTCCATTATACATCTTACATAGAAGAATAATTCTAAAATTTTAGAGGACAGAAAACTAATTTCTGATTATTTTATTAAATAATTTTGGTCATATTTTTTTTATGGGTCTTGTAATTTTTTGAATAATAGGAGTCAGCTTTTGCCAATCACGTTGCATAGGTTATTATTGCCCGTCATTACTTAGCGACCAAGGAGGAATCAATTATCCACGGTTACTTTATTTTAAGTGGAAATAATGCTAACTTGTACCTACTTCATCACATGTCTACTAATGGAATTGTAGAGACAAGCACGTGATGACTCATACTCTTTATTATGTGTATGAACTGTATATAAATATGTAGTTTTGATAAGTGTGGTTGCATCAAGAGACGGATATGGGATTGCAAAGCAGGGGGTGTAGTGCAGTATCTAAGTCATCTATCCATTCAATTAATAGTCTATATTTTTAAAAGTATCCCACATGTAAAATAAATATCCTACATTAAGATATATTTGATTATTTGGACTATTAAACAAACTTTTGAATAACTGTGATGTCGCACTACACTCATGTCGTGAACCTATAGGGCCCCCGATCCAAAAGAGACTGTGTGAATGCATACTCAAAAATAACTCGCTTCCTCATAATTCTCTTTTCGTCCCATAAAGCTAGTTACTTAAAAAAATAAAAAGTACATTTTGCAGTATAATATTCTCATAAAAAGTGGAGTAAATATTTTCTTTCTTTTTTTGGTTATAGGAGTAAATATTTTCGTGCATAAAATTACTCTGCACTAAATGAAGCCCTGAATAAAATTGGTGTGAAAAGTTTTTAAAAGAATCTTAATTTTTATTTAAAAATTATACATTTTCCTCGTAGTGATCTAATTTTATGCGATGAAATATCTTGAACACATAAAACACATACAGCTGGTGATTGAAAAATCCCAAAACCATTTCAACTGTGTGTGAATTCCATCACATGATGACTAAAAGGAGCCTCAGACACTATGTACTAGGCACTAAACAATCTCTCAGCAGATTGGGTAGGAGCTTAGTAACATAATTTTTTAAAATGGAGTTTGTTCTTTTTCTCAATCATCGCAATCACAAATTTTAGTTATTTTGAATTTTTTAATAGACATTTTTACATTCGCACTTGTACTCTTGAACTCGAAACCACACCGGCATTTGTGACTTAGGGTAGGAGCCCGTTTCTCATAAATCTCTTTTTGTTAGCTTTGAGGAAAGTTTTTGACTTAATAAGTGAAGAGTGATAGAAAAATAAGAATAACAATAAAAAAGAAAACTCATTTGAAACCATGCGCCGCGAGAGAGGGGGTTGGTTCTTGGAACTCAAAACGAACAACACAGTCGAATCCGTCACGTAATGGAGCACCGAATAATATTTCCTGTGGCCCCCCTCTCCTCCGCAAATAAAACAGCAGGCAACGACACGGTCACCACACCACACCCTCTCAGAGTCAGAGCAAAAACAAAAACAACTCCATCCCTCGTACGTACTTGTATACTCCAACAACATATATACTTATATAGACAACACATATCTACATACTATACCTTTTCGTACATATAGGTTCATACATCTAAATTCTACCCGAAAGATTTGAAAAAACGCAAAAACCGATGGGGCTGCAGACTCAAGTGAGCGACTGCTCATCGCAATCGATCTTCATCCTTCTAGTCGAAATCGTCGCCAACTGCGCATGTTACCTCCGCTCCGTCTTTTTCCCTCTCCTCCGCTCCACGGGCATCTCTCCAATCGAACCGGAAGAGCTTGACAATGGGAGGATGCTGGGCTCGGGACTCTCCGGTCTAATCGTTTTATCAGAGCAACTCAATCAAAACCGGGTTTTTTCTTACAGCTATGATTGTGGTGGTGGTGGTGATGGAAGTAGCGGTTCGGAATGCGTGGTTTGTTTGTCCGGTCTGAGGGAAGGCGAGCAAGTGCGCAGGTTAGCGTGCAGCCACGTGTTCCACAAGGGGTGCTTAGACGGGTGGCTTGAGCATTTTAACTTCAATTGCCCTCTGTGCCGCTCGCCGCTGGTTTCCGATGAGCACGTAGCCGGAGCGGAGCGGCGCGTGGGTCATGACCTCCTCACGTTTTTCTCTTACCGGTGAATTGCTATGTTTATGATTACGATGATGATGCATGACATCATGGTACAAAATGATGGTGTGTTGGATGGTGAGTTTTCTAGATCTAGCAACACAATCCAAAAACTCAGATTCATTCGATTCGATGCAGGTGGATCTATATATCTCGAACGGCTTCCAACGTAATTTTATACGGAATGTGGAATATGTTCTGAAACTGTTTTCTAGATTTTTTTTTAAATTTCTGGAAGACTTTTGTTTTTTTTCCTTTTCCCGATTTTAGTTTTTGGGGTTAAAGGGTTGGTGACAGTTTTGACCTTTTCCCTTGCTATCGTTTTTCTTTTTCCCCCTTTTTTAAGAGCTCCGCGGAGGGTTCTTATTTACTTGCGACTGTAAATTTTTGAGTACTTGCTAAGCAAAACTCTTGTATTGTGATTAGTTGTAAGACGTAAATTGTTGTTTCTGTCTGTAGCATTGCGTGTGTCTCAGGCCCTCCCTCCATCACACATCACACGTTATTTAGGGATTCAGACACACTGATTTCAAGTGCCCATCTCAACCAACATCTGATCGAGGAAAGAAAGAAAATGCCTGAGAGAGAGAGAGAGAGAGAGAGAGAGAGAGAGAGAGAGAGGGCATCTCTAAACTTCCGAAATCACTTTAATTCCACCATATTTGAAGCACCCAATTGTCATGGAAGGCCTACTTGTGAGTGAGATAGACTCCAGTGATTAATGCACCACCATTGCAAGCTTCTTCCCAATCTCTTCATCTCCATCCATCTCAAATTGCTACATACCCTATTGTTCCTTCCCTTGAGTCCCGTTCAGGGAAATAAATCTGGCTCGATCTCACGCTCACAACTAAAATAACATCGTCGTTTTCTCTATTTCTGACCATCTCTAACAACAACATTCCAAAAACAACGGATTATTTGGACTTGTAATTAACCTCGCCAAAGTTCCTTGAAAAGAGCTCGGGTGCACGTACCTTGCAGCCCCCCTTGCTCCTGTCATCGATACAACACTTTTTGGTTCTTAGCACACAGCTACGCAAAGCCCGAAGTCTGAAACCTTTGGGCTGAAAATTTTGGTCAAGAAAAAAGTTCCAAGACTTTATGTAGTATAAATGAAGGATCCTTCGATTGCACCCCTGGTCCAGATATTCTATCGCATGAGTAACCCCTGGCGCAATTTTTTTGCAGCCTTTCCGAACTCAATGAACGATTTTGAAACTGTTCACCTTCTCCTGAGAAGATGAACTTGTCGGTTGATCCTTAAGGCATGAACTCATAAACCAGAGCAAGCCAAGTCCCTTCATTGCAAAATTCCACAAGGCGAACCAGAATGACATATACTACTATACATATAGTGGCGACTTCATTGATGAACTCTTTCTCATTACTGATGGAATGTCTAAATTTATAATTACCTAGGTAATATTCTTTCGTTTTTTCTTTGGATACATTACCTTTAGGATTCTCAAATAGTTTTACCGCAACAGGTATCCCGCAGTTTCCGTTGATAGATAACCCTAGTTGGTCAAGTTTCTACTTAAATCGTCTTGTGATTTCCTTAAAATTGTTTAGGTCAATTTTTTAGTGCCAAGGGTAAAGAAAATTCAGTTAAACATGAAGCAATAAAAACATGTTTTATGTTTTGTAATCCTTGTAACAATTTTATTTTGAAGTTAATTTCGTGTTTTTTTAGTTTTTAATAAAATATATGGGGCCCCATTTTCTATCCTCTCCTAAAAATTTGAGGTTCTGTGAGGTGTCCGTGATTCTTAGATTGCTACATCACATTGGGGGTCGACATAGTTTAAAGAAACTCTCATTAGTATTGTCTACCGAAGGTATTGAACATGCGTAATTAGCTGAGAAATGTTGCTTAAATATCATTTCTGGGTCTTAGGGCCACCACGTTTCCCAGTACTGTTGTTTTATTCAGTTGAAGGCAAATGGCAAATGAAAGGGAAATGTTGCACTTCATATTTTGGTATAACAAGATTGGTTCCATTGAAGCTACCCCAACATCTTCTTTTCTAATTTTTTATGTATATCTATGCGCAAGCAAGAACATCGTGTATATAATTTTCCGCTTGACCAAAAAAAAAAAAAAAAGGAACATCGTGTATGAATAAGTATAAGGCAAGGGAAAAGGAGGAGGGGAGTTGAACCTACGTACGACCAACTAAATACTCGAATCTTTAGAAACCAGTTTTCGTTGATGTAGTCTACAAGAGCTCAGAATTTTTAGTAGATGTAGTTGATTCTGCTATGAAGAGTTGAACCAAATTTAACTGATTCAGCTATATGTCTCCAAATCTTTGGTAGATATTTGAAGCTACATGGGATTATGTACAAAGCCAAAACGGTGTGGGGTTACATGTTATGTTATTGGCATTGATTAAAGCTCACAAATACCGTTGATGACCTTGCTATACTTTGTAGTGCTGCTGATCTATAACGAGGGGCAGATGTGCACTATGTAAGCCTCTTTTTGTTGATTAATGATCCAGAACACATCAACATTATCATACTTTAAATTTTTATATGGGAAAAGTAAAATCGCGGCACCCGAAGCACGGGAGACTAATAATTTCTAACAGTAAGGAGGAAGGGTATCGAGACAATGGGGGATTTGTTTATGTAAGCGACAAAGAATTGCGTTTTTTTGTAAGTTCGAGTAAAATGACACAATATTGTATTATGGGATTTTATAGCTGATTTAAATGATATGCAAACCGGCCAACTGGCACATGTTGCTCTTCAGTTAGCTTATGAGAAATATGTTTGAAGAAATAGGTTTTTTTATTGGTCATAACTCTAGGTTATAATTAATTGTGAAGCAGGGGTACAATGGTCAGAAAATGATTTTATTTTTCTTTTATGTGCTTCCTTTAAATTTATCATAAGTCAATAGCCATGCTGGAAATTTGATTATTGGGGAAGAGTTTATCAATATCCACTGAATGGTACTAGTACTTTTTTGGGGAGTACCACAGGCACGGATAATCCGCTAGTGTTCTAAACAAAGCATAATATCCTAAAAACATGATGGCATATGTTCCCAAATAGAAAATTTGAAAAAGTTCCCCATCCAAGTCAATGGTATAGGAGAGCTACGTTGAGCTTCGACAAACCTGAGTTTACCAGATTGCACTGCAAGCGTCTTCAACTGTGATCAATCCTTGAGGAAAGAAAAGGCCTAGGAGGCATCTCTAAATTTCCCAAATCACCTTCCAAAATTTGAACCACCCTTGTCATGGAAGGCCTACTTGTTGGACTCCATTGAATGCACCACAGTCCCACCAATGCAAGCTTCTTCCCAATCTCTTCATCTCCATCCATCTCCACTTGCAACCCTAGTTCCATCCCTTCACTCATTCTGTCGTATATCTGTTCTGGGAAATAAATCTGGGCCTCCTGGCTCTCATCACTAACATGGTCGTTTTTCTTATATCCGACCATCTCTAACAACAACATTCCAAAGCTATAAACATCAGACTTGTAAGAAACCTCTCCAAAGTTCTTCGAAAACAGCTCGGGTGCAATGTACCCTTCAGTTCCCCTTGCATTTGTCATTGATACAACACTTTGGTTCTTCGCACACACCTTGGCAAGTCCAAAATCCGAAATCTTGGGCTGGAAATTTTGGTCAAGCAAAATGTTGTGAGGCTTTATGTCAAAATGAAGGATCCTTTGATTGCACCCCTGGTGCAGATATTCTATCCCGTGAGCAACGCCTTTTGCGATTTGTTGCAGTGTTTCCCAATTCAATATTGGACGACTTTGAGACCGATTACCTTCTTTTGAGAAGAGGAACTTGTCGAGTGACCCGTTTGGCATGAACTCGTAAACCAGAGCGCGCCAAGTCCCTTCATAGCAAAATCCCACAAGGTGAACCACATTGAAATGGTGTATCCTACTTATAGTGGCGACTTCATTGATGAACTCTTCCTCATTACCTGTTGGAATACAAACATTAATCAGTACTAGTGCAATAATGAGATTAAGGCCGTAATATTTCTCCATTTTCTTTCCATACATTATAATATTACCTTTAGAACTCTCAAGCACTTTTACGGCAACGGGTACCCCATTTGCAAGTTTCCCTTGGTAGACACTTCCAAAACCTCCTTGACCTAGTCTCTTCTTAAATCGGCTGGTTATTCCCTTGATTTCAGAGAAAGTATATCTGGTTGGAATGAGGGTCTTGTAGCTTTGTAGGAATTTCTCAATCTTGAGTTCGGTTTCTCTTTCGTTGTCCGATTTCCTAAATCTGTAGATAATGAACATGGAAAGTGCAAGCAAAGTGGTGCCACCTCCAACGCTAGTTCCTGAAGAAGTTAAAAAAAAGCATCGACAGCATCAGTTTATGAGTTTAATATGCTAATAGCTTGAGAGATTTTCTTAGTTGAAGAACTTGAAGCGCACCTACAATAAGTGCAACATTTGAACCTGCCAAAAAAAAAAAACAAAGAAATTCAGTTATACCCTTTTGTAATTCAATGGACATTCCAATTAGATTGCAAAAGAATGGATAGAAAAACACATGGCTACGGTTGGATCTTGGATTTGCAATGAGAAAAGGAAAATGGTAATCGTAACTAATGTACGAATACGTATCCATTTTACGTACTGAGAAACAACCTAACAGAGATGAATTTTTCTAACAAATCTTCATCATTTTCATTTCCCTCCACAAATCCAACATCCAAGACCAGCATACTTATATATCTTTGGGCCCTAAATCTTTTTGAAACGTGAGTTCCTTTCGCAGAAGGGGAAGACTCTCATAAGATAAATTTGCTGAAAATCCATTTCAGCGTGAGTAATTTTGTGCTCAAAGAGAAAGGAAGTTCAATGTATAAGTGCAAATGGAGCAAAGAGATGAGCAATATGGATGTGCTTCTTACCTACCGCCAAAGAGCTAGTTTGAGACTTGTGTATATTTTTTGTCCTCCAAAGGAGTTCCCTCTTACAATTAGTGCAGAATCTATAACACTCTTTCTAACTTGTGGGGAACTTCAACTTAACATCAACAAGGTTTTTCTCATTCTTTTCGTTTGTAAACACTAAATATTACCTATGAATTAATGTGAAATTCACGTCCTATTAGTGCCTTTAAGCCACGAAAATCTTCTACTTTAGACAAGAATAAGCATATCTCTTATGACATTGGATATGCATATAAATTCTTTTACATTACCGATACACATAATAGACGAACAACTTTTACCATCCTCTACGGAAATGAAATGAGTAAAGATAAAGCAACAATTATTCTTGCAACTTTACTTTAACTTTATTCCACTTCAGACACCACGTGACAAGAAGACACACTTAGGCTCTGTTTGTTTCGACGTAAACTGTTTTACACCTGAAAACATTTTTCATGTAAAATAATTTTTCCAAAAAAAAAGTTTTATTTTTGTTTTCCGATTTTGGTTGGTAGTTGTAAAATATTTTCCAATGCAATTATTTTTACCCCAATCGATTAATGAGAGGATTTGGAGTTTTTTTTTTTTTTTTCCGTACTCCCTAATAAAGGATATATATGGGTGTATATAAGAATATGTATATTGTACACGTCATAGAGAGAGAGAGAGAGAGAGAGAGAGAGAGAGAGAGAGTCATGATGGGCCACACAAAGAAGACAAATGCAGTAATTTATCTAAATTGGCTTCAGGTGAAGAAAGTGCATGTGGATGGGAGAGAGCCAGAGAGGAATTCATGTGAGGGAGGGGAACGAATTTGGTTGGGTTTCGAGGCCAAGGGCAGATCATCGAAGCGGTAAATTAAGTTACGGAGTTTTTGTCGGGAAGTTATTTTACCTCAATTTTGTGCAACCATACAGTAAAAAATGGATAAAACATTTTACGGTCAAACAAACAGAACCTTATTGCACACAACCCTCTTCCTCTCTGCAGAACTTTCCCACTTATCCATCCATCTCTTAATCCTTACCTTTCTCTCCTTATCCAGAAATTGAATAATCAAGCTCAAGCATATTTGGTGGTTCTTAAGTTGCTCTATCCCTTCCGGACACAACTATAATCATTGCCGTCCGATAGATGAAGTTGTTTTCGGAGTTATGTTTTATAGTTGCGTATATTGCTCTCATTTGACCCCACTTGTCACAAGATAAATCCGCTGCAAGTCCGATTTTATGCATCCACCGAATAGTTGAGTAAACAATACTCACCTCCCTATTGGTCATTGCTAATATATCCTATACTTAACACGTTTTGCTGGCTAAAAAAAAGAAAAAATGACGATCAATGATGTATTTTGATAATTAATATCCGTTAAAGACCAAAGACATTTTCAACATTAACAAATGTTCTTAATATGTCATTGGCAAAAATTAATTATCAAAACACGTCCTGAACCATCATTTTCCCAAAAAAATATATCCTACTTACACTTAATCATGGATCCGTTAGTTACCTCATAAAAAGAAAAGTAAACAGAAGAGGGAAGTAAGTAGATTCCACTATTTTCTGGAGACATGAGTTTAACGTTTAATCAGTGGAGTTGCACATCAGTTTATTTTGTCTCTTTTGCAAAATCATTAGTAATTTTATACTATTTGCAACCAACATCGTTGATTAGTAATTTAATACAACGTCATAAAAACAATTCAAACCCAATAAATAAAATAAGGATACCAACAACAATTGTTTGAAGTTATGGCCTAAAATAAAATAAAAGAGCACGTCATGGGTTAATGACATTTAATCAAGTGCTAATAAATGGACTAAGAGAGATCTGGGGTTCGAGTCTACAGAGAGACATCGAACCCCCTTTGGCTATTGTAATACTTCTATTAGGGCTTTTAGTCAAAACTAAAACGGGCAAAGCTAAGTTGATACGGACTCTATCATAGTCATAAATGTTTTTAATGATATGAAAGAGCGTCGAGCACAATTCAACATACCTGATTTTAGTGGATAGAATTAGATAAAGTCACATACTTTTGCAATCTAAGTTTCATATAAGAACATGTTTGGTTTTATATGTATGGGAGTTATTTTGTATTATTTTTGAGTGAGTAAAAATTCTTATTGTTGTCTCTCTTTATTTTATTTTTTCGATTGCAAATATTCGCCCTCTATGCAAAAATCCTAGCTCGGTTGTTATTTCCTTCACCAAATAGATAACTCTATTTTCTTTTTATGGAGCTAAACTATGGTTTAATAGTACGCTGGTTAAAAATAAAAAGGGAAGGTATAAAGTGGAAACAAGAACCAATAATAAAGTAGGCATTGTTGACTCTCTTTTTGCAAAGGTAGTCATTTTTTGCCGATAACAAAAAAAAAAGTAGGCATTGTTCACTCTTTTTTTAGTTGGACGAAGAAAATGTTAAGTGCAAGCACACACACAAACAATAGCACAAAGAACAAAAGCCAATCACAAAGCACCAAAATAAGATTCATGTGGACTTCTAGGTTAGGCAAAGGGTTCCTATAAAGAAGATCTTTATTTCCGCTCTCAATTCTTACTTTATGCAGCCGCTCTCAATATTCACTCTTGTGAATTTTACCAGTTCGAGATATTTCGAGAGACACTTTTATACTTAAGCATACTTAGGCCCGGACAACTATTCAAAGAACACAAATTGTGAAGGAGAAAACCGGTACTTAATTCTTTTGTAACTACATTCAGCAATTAATTACTTCCATATAGATATTCCTGTAGTTGAGAAGGGATGGAGAATATATATATATATATATAAAATATGGTGTGTAGTGTACTTACTTTTTCGAGCCATAGGACTAGAGCACATCGTTTCATTACTTGTGCTGTTGAACCCACAATAGTTTCCATCTCTTTCACATACCAAACATTCATAGTCTATCCTATAGTTCTCGATGATCTCTCCTTCCCTCATCAGCCTCTCAAGAGGCACCTCAACATCAAGAACATGGGCAAATCTCACATACTTGAAAATAATGCATTGCGAAGGCAACTTATCCATCGGATATGAACCATCCATTACGTAAACCAAACTTCCATTACCATCACCGCCATCGCTTAAGCAATCGATCGGACCGAATAATCCCTCCGTTTCAACAACCCCTTGAGAACAATTGGCGATAGCAAGATTCCCGTTGGGTTCCTCAAGAATTGATCCAGAACGGTTGAAAGACAGTAGACTTTGGATTGGACAATTCGGGCTGTTTTTTGGGATTTCGGTTAGGGAAATCCAGTTGTTGGGGTAATAGATTTCTCTAACGTAGTAGTCGCCGGATAAACGAAGGGGGAAGACTGCGTTATTGGCTGAGCATGATAATTGATAACCTTCACGACCACAAAAGGTTGGTTGGGTATTTAGCCTAAAAGGGTATCTGATGATTGGACCTGAATTGCTGCATCTGGTTGGAGGGCATAGTTTAAAGAAAGTCTCACTTGTGTTGTTAACTGAAGCTGCTAGTGCTATGGAACCTGTATGATATGCTGAGAGAAGGAAGATAACTATACTGAGGGGAGGAGACATGAACACAGACGTGCACATACACACACAGAGAGAGAGAGAGAGAGAGAGAGAGAGAGAGAGAGATCACTGCCCCAAAATGTTAAGACAGATGTAATGAAAGATGGACCCAGGGCAGCCAGAGCCAGCTATGGAGGAGTAATACTTAATAGTTTGGAGATGTACACAACTTTGTCAACTTAAGAATTTACGACTATGTCCTGCCCTTATCCTCTACTTCCGTGATTCAAGTAGTTAGTCTCGCAAACCTTGTCTAAAAGATTGTACATCCAAAAAATTATAAATTGATTAGACAATGATACCCACTAACGAGACCTATCTAGGAAAACTGAATAGTTTAAGCTTACAATTACATTTGCCGTTGATTTCTATGGAATAACAGTGACTTGTGAATTTTGCTAATTTTTGACATGGAAGAACTTTTCGATGAGTTGTACGGCATCAAAAATCCGGATTAATATTGTGGCTTTGGGGATGACCCTACGATGCAGAATCGAAACGGAGGACAAGGAATTGTCTGGCATTTTGTATTTTTTGATACCAATACCAAGTTGGCCGCGTGTTTTCCACTTTTCAGCCATGTAGGCGTGAGCAAAAAATCGAAGGCTTTAAGTAGTTGCGCAAGTGTGTTAAGACTTGTCGTTGTCCAACTTGTGAATAGGTGTGAGTGCCTTGATCTAACTTCTAATAAAAGAATTGTGTGTGACCCAAAGAATAAGTCTACAATATATATGTTCGTAATTTGCCATAATGAAGTCGACTTCAATAATTTTCCAACCGTGTGAGAATGGTAAAGTTGGGGCACAGGCGAATGTAAATGGGCTGGACCGAAGGAAAAAGTATATTGCTGGAAGGTTCGAGGTTGATAATCGCTGGAATCTGAGTGGGGTTGGAACCCGTTCTCCTGTTTTGGTTCTTGCAGAAGAGAGGAGAGAATGCCCCTGTAATTTTAGGCTACAATTCCAGTAGTGGTGTAGTGCTTCTTGGCTCCTCCAACCGTGAGTTGCCATGTGTTCCATGTCTTGGCAAATAACTTCCCTTTACTTCACATACGAAAATATAAAACAGAGTGATTTCTGTTAAAAATGTTTACGCATATAAACGAAAACAAATTCTACAACCGTTAGATCACTTTAACTTTGTAGACATCGGATAATTTCTTTTTAAAAAGATACAGAGAATATTTCTTTTAATAAATCCATACCTCTCTACTCTCACTTTTTAAGTAATGTATCTCTATGTAAATATTACCTTTTATGATCAAACAAGGAAATATATATATATATATATATATATATATCTATCAAAATGATAACTGACGTTTTATAACTATCGCGTAGAACAATCGAATAGAACGAATAATTTATTTAAACTAAGACTGTTACATTCCAACGCGTGCCTAGGTTCATAATTAGCACTCAAGCAAATCAATCTTAGTGGAAAATTATTCGGTGCGTCTCACTCCATTTAGACTTTTATTAATTAGGCCTTGCTCGAAGTTACAAAATTAATGTGGCCCATTAACTTTTAGCTCGATAAACTCACAAATATTGGCCCGATTGAATAAAAATTTAATTAAATAATCCTCTAGCGCTGGGTCAAGATTTGATGCCAAAAATTAGTGTAAACACCAAGATAAAACAATACTATTTACTATTTTATGATTAAATAAAATAAATTTAGTACTCTCCATAATCATTAGAAGAGGGTGTTCCACTTTCAAAAAAAAAAAAAGAACTTTTTGGAAAAAAAAAGTAATTTCAAACTTAAATATAATGAAAATGAAAAATATTTTTTCAATTTTTTTTGCATCGTATTAAAGATCTTAATATTGATAGAAAAATTATTTACATAAATACATAATTTTTGAGTTTAATATTATCTTTTTTTTTAAAAGGCACTTTTTCTCTAAAGTGGAACACCCCTGAAGTCAACACGTAACAAGCACAAGGGTTCAGCGTTCAAACCATAACCAAGATATTTTCAGACTTATGAATGTGACGTTCACCCGCCCGCCTTTCATGACAGACTAGTCAGTCCTACGGCAATAATATTTCTAACGTGCCCCAACATTAATGTCTATCTATTCCATGATCATTGGCCGGATTGATTCGATTTTATAGGAAATTAATAATTAAATCAATATCTACGGTTTATAAAATTGAAGAACCAAATCGACCCATGAAAGGTATGAAACCAAACTAATCTAAACCATTAAAATGCGAATTAATTTTGGTCTTAAACCACAGTTTGCTTTGAATTAAGTTATTATCTTCAAAAAGTAATTAGTCTTGGTAGTGAAAGAATTATAAGAATATGAATTGAAATTGGAATTGGTTTTCATGTATAGAAACTTATGAATTTGGTCATAAAAGTTGACTGATCTAGTGATCCAATATGCTTTTTGTGTATAATAAATTAATAATCATAGGAAATTAGAAAAGAGTCGTGAATCGTGATATATAGAAGTTTAGTCAAAATTATCTTGGCATAGAAGAATAAAACTAAATATTACAGTGAATTTAATAGGATCAATAAATTACGAAAATAGTTGACTAAGGTTCCCATATTTATTTGGTGAATTATAATTTTAAAAAATTATATAATATATTATATGGTTCAGATCGGTTTAAAACTATAACCGTGAACGTAAATCCACAAACCAAACCATATAACGCTGATTCTAGTTTTTTTAAAACATAACCAAACCATACTACTAAAAAACCGAACAAAATCTTTCGATTTGAATTGGTTTGAACTGAATTCGCGGTTTGACGGATTTTTTGTTCACCTCTAGTATTTATTATGCAAGGTATGGTGCATTCATTGTGTGGATCCGTTGTTCACATTGTGACTGTAGTTATCTAAAGTGAATTGAAGCTCTCTTAACTCTCTCTTTCTCCTACATATAATTTTTTTTCATTTTTCATTTTCTTACATTATATTAATTCTACACTTTTTACAAAATGTAAAATATATACTTCATTTTGCTTTAAAAGAAACTAAGTTCAATCAATAATATAACAAAAACTCATTGAAAGTATATATCTTTTTTTTCATTTCTTTTTCTTTTAATTGTTGTGAGATTTTCTTAATTATTTTATGAGAAAATAGGTAAATTTCAACAGCCATAAACACCAATCCACTGATACACAGGACATCCAGAAAAAATTATCAATGATGTTTTTTTCCGTTCCTGTGAATAGAACGGGTAAGATGCAAGTTTATGCTAAAATAATTGAAATAATTGTATACCAACTTTTGACATTTCATTCTTTGACATGTTCACATCCACTAGTTGTATAATTCATTTTTCAAAAATGTTAAACTTAAAAATTACTCCAGATGGATTCTAGGGAAAATATATCTCAAGTCAGAGGCCAAAAGGCCCCAGACACAAACCACTTGATCGATGAAACGCAAACTAAAATCCAAAGAACCGTTGGCCAAAAAAAAAAAACAACAGCCAACACCTCAAAAACACATGCCTATGAGCTAAACAAGGGTTTTTGCAGTATCGGAAAATGTAATAGTATTGGTGGTACATCTATATCCACCGCTATCGGGCCATATCGACAGATCATATATGTAAATAAGTAAAGATATGATCCAAAATCCCATTACATACCATCCAAGACGATTGGTAAGTGCCTTTATTTAAAACCCTGAGGTAAGTTACAAAGCACGTGCTACAATCTCAGAAGAAAACCTAAGTGTCAAAAGTAGAGGTGGCAATTCTAACCCATATTTCTTTACCCGCTCAAATCCGCCCACTTGTAACCCAACACAATCCGCCCATATTGTATAATGGGTTGATATGGGTTCAACCCATGTTAACCCATATTTTTTATTGGTGTAGATGGGTTGAAAGTGAGTTTAATATGGGTTAGAATTAAAAATGGCCCACCACTCCTTTTTCTCCATTGCCCGCACAGCCGCACTGTCTCCCCGACTTTTCAAAGCATATTAATGACTATAATCCAATCCCGTTCACCCATCTCTCTCTCTCTCCCTCTCCAATTCACCCATCTCTCTCTGTTACCGCAACAAAAAGACAAAAATAATATAATTACAAGACCAATCCTTTGAGCTCTTCTCCCTCTTTTGGACTTTTTTTTTCTTTATTCAACTTTTTCACTTTTATCGTTTTGCAACAAGTATTTTACGATTTTTGATTTGCTCCAATCATAAAAGTAAAAAATTATGACTTTTATCCAAATATTTTTAAAAACATTCAAGATAAAGCCTAAAAAACCAGTTGTTGGGATTTATCTTGAATATTTACTTTTTCGATTCTCTCGTCGAGACGAATTAATAGGGGTAAAAAGTTTATTGCAAAACAAACAAATACAAAAAATTTGAATAGAAACAAAAAAAAGTCACTTGACTTTTTAATCCAAACCTAAGCAGTGGCTTCAGCGAACGCAACGAAGACCGAAACTGTACAATCGGTGCAATCATCGCCCTCCAGACAATTCTCTAATGCGGCTTCTGACTCCTCATTAAAATTACGTTACTGTTTGGAAATGGGAAAAAAAAAAAAACCTAAATTTTTAAAGCTTTTCAAGCCTCTAATTGCTTCATTTTTATTCAAAAAAATTGAATTTTAATCATAAAATTTTACTTTTTTGAATCCTCCGACAAATTAGAGAAGGGGGGAGAAGAGAGGGGGAAGGGGGGGAAAAGGAGGAACACGGGTCGGGCGGATTTGGCTTGACCCATATTCGACCCGACCCGTTTACTTTTTGACCCACATTTGACCCGCCCATATTTGACCCACAACCCGTTTCAACCCGCCCAAATCCGTCCGTTTGCCACCTCTAGTCAAAAGTATACAGGGTCCTCCACTAGTTATCCACACTGCAAATCAAATCAGTTAATTATCCACACTGCTCCTCCACTCGTTCTAGCATACATGGTCCCTCCTTCACTTGTCAAAAGAAACTTTAGTCATAACAACACATATAATTATTATTATTTTTTTTTTGGAAAATCTTGTGAAAATTCGATCTCATTTCCCTGGACTACTAATCTTCTTCCCTCATCTTTCATACCCAACAACCATTCACCCACCCTTCCAATTTCTGCTGAAGAAATATGAGAAGAGAGAAAACAGATCGAGCCCTGATTCCATTTTTCTCTTCTCTACAGACTCTACTTATCTTAACTTCTTTTACCATTGAAACTCAAGCGAGATCATTTCTCCAAGCATGTTCTTCCTCCTCATGTGGTGATATACGAAACATCAGCTACCCTTTTCGCCTAAAGACTGAACCGGCCACATGCGGTGACCCCGACTACGAACTCTCTTGCGAAAACAACAGAACTATCATGGAATATCACTCAGGGAGGTACTATGTGAAGGAAATCTCTTATGCAAATCGTACAATCCGCTTAGTTGATGTCAACTTAGCCAATGGAACGTGCAATCTACCATACAAATCTCTATCTTCCGACGAAGTTGAGAAGGATATTCGGTACCAAGAACAACATTTTTACAATTTTGCAGGTTTCATAAACTGCTCTACCGTAATTAGCAGCAATCCAAGTTACAGAAAACTTCCTTGTGTGGGCGGAAACACATCCCGAGTTTACGTTACCGTAAACAGTTCTGGTCAATCTCTCTATGATATTCCAGTGGGGTGTTCTTTTCTCTCAGTGGTTCCTGTTAGTGGATATTTAAATGTTCAGTACCGTTCTTATGATGCCATCTTGAAATTACTGGAGTTAGGGTTCGAGCTTGGATGGTCAGTTGAGTGCAGAAATTGCCTTTTACAAAATAGAACATGCTATATAACTACTTATGAGATGCCCTTAAATTACTACTGTTACAACTCAGGTTAGTAATATTCCTGTACTTTTCCTCCTTTTTTTTTTCTTCTTTTTTTTGTTGTTTGGGTGATTTTTGTGTGTTACGATTGATTTGGGTTTTTGGTTGTGTATGCAGATAATCTTGTTCCCACAATAGCCAAGGGTATCTTCGCTGTAATTGTTACACTTATTCTAGGTATGTTTTCCTTACCAGTTACCACAAATTGATATTCATTTTTTGTATGGTGCTAACTTATATAGTTATATATGTAACTAGTTCAAAAATATTTGTGTCGGTGTAACATGAATCATTTCCTTGAATCTTGCAGTGATAAGTCTTATTGCTAGATTTATCCTCGCCCCATTAGTTGTAATCGCCTTCCTTCTGCACAAGTTTCGGAAAGAACGCAAGCGGGTCGATAACGTGGAAACTTTTCTCCGCAATCAGCAGTCGCTGATGCCGAAAAGGTATTCTTACGCTGATATGGTCGCGGTGACTAACCATTTCAAGGAAAAACTGGGGAAGGGTGGATTTGGGTCCGTTTACAAAGGGCAACTCCCGGGGGGTATCTTGATAGCTGTTAAAATGCTTGAGAACACAAAATTTACTGCGGAAGAATTCATCAATGAGGTCTCGACAATTGGCCGGATCCACCATGTCAATGTTGTGCAATTACTTGGTTTTTGTTCAGAGGGATCTTACAGAGCTCTTGTATATGAATACATGCCTAATGGATCACTTGACAAACATATCTTTTCAAATAGTGGAAAGGCTCAGTCATTTAGTTGGGATAAACTCCTTGAAATCGCCTTAGGAACCGCTAGAGGTATCGAGTATCTCCACAGTGGATGCGATGTGTGCATACTTCATTTCGACATCAAGCCTCACAATGTCCTTTTAGACCAAGGTTTCAAACCAAAAGTTGCGGATTTTGGCTTAGCGAAATTTTTCCCCAAGGAGAAAGATTTCTTGACGGTTAGCACTACGAGAGGGACAATAGGGTACATATCTCCTGAACTGATTTCGAGGCATTTTGGAGCAGTCTCAAGTAAATCAGACGTGTACAGTTTCGGTATGCTGTTGTTGGAAATGGCTGGAGGAAGAAAAAATGTTGACTCAAGGGCTAAGAGTTCAAGCAAAGTTTACTTTCCGTCATGGGTTTATAATCATCTAGCTGAAGGAGGAGGGGATTTAGAGCTCGAAAATGTAAACGAAATTGAAGTAGAGATCGCGAGAAAGTTGTGTATAGTTGGGCTATGGTGCATCCAAATGAAGCCATCGGATCGTCCTTCAATGACCAAAGTGGTGGAGATGCTAGAAGGAGGCATTAAGGATTTGAAACTGCCTCCCAGGCCTTTCTTGTGTTCGCCTACACGCTCGCCTATGAAAGAACCTCAATCAGAGGCTTCAACGAGTTGGCAGGCATCTGAGTCTATGGAGGAAAGCCTCCTGTATGGGTCTATGGAGGAAAGCCTCCTGTATGGTGATGACACCGGAGTTCCAAAAAATTGAGTTCCAAAGTAAATCAAGTTCAGCTAGCAAGTTGTCTTTTGAGCTTCTTTAGAATTTGTTTACTTCTTTTAAAGTTTCTAAGTGTTTTTTAAGTTTCAAGAGTCAAACACATTTTTCTATTAGTCTATGGTCAAGTCCTTTTAATTTGTGTCTTGAAAATGTTAAGTGTCGTTTCCTATTCTTGGAGGGTTGTTCCAAGTTGTCTATAAATTGTGTTGCTATGAATGAAATCCTAAGTTGTGTGTTGAATTAAAATATAGCCTTTGGCTAGTGAGAAGCTTATCTTCTTATTTCGTTTATGTATCTCTTAGGTGGATTCCTTAGAGTGGTGAGCGATCCCTACGCTCGGTATCCCTAGTTAAATCCTCGGGTGGTGTCAATCCGTATCCCGTTGATTTTCTAACTTGGGTGGTGAGCGATTATCCCTTTTTACTTTTCTTCCGTCCCATGTGAAAAATCCGCCGTCAGTTTATGATACTAACAGCACCATATCGTAGTTTTCTTTCTTTTTCTAGATTATTACAAGTTTTTTTTTTTTTTGATCCGAAGATTATTACAAGTTAGAAGGCTTTGAAATACAATCACAATATCCTTATCTTGGGATACTTCATAATGTTAATTTCTTTTGTAATGCGTAAATCGTGGAGAGCTGAAATTGACATTCAAATTTTCAAGTATTTTTTCCCTATATTTACCTTTCATATTGTTGCACCAGATTTTCAATTTGAGAAATACCAGAACTAGTTCTAAGAACCCCAAACAAGTAAATTAGGCCAATTAAACAGGTTTGAAAGTAAGAATCCATAGAACGTGTTCTGTTTGGAGACCTGCTATAAAAGAACCCAAGCTTTGCCTCTGTTAGATTTAACTAACACTGTGTTATCCATGTCCTAAGGAAATCCTCCCTCGTCTGTAACACAATCACCAATTAACCCTTCACCAATGAACAGAAAAACTCAATAATAAGAATAGGAATGGGCGAGCTTCGTCCTTTGACCTTTTTCTCTCTCTCCTTTCTCTCTCTCTCTACTACTTCTGTTAGGGTTTTCTAGGGAGGGTGGGGCACTGGGGCTGCTGCCCTTGCTCCACCTCCTCCCCTCCTCCTTAGCCGGCCACCCCACTTCACCTCACTGCCGGTCGAACCCATCCCCACCAGATCCCTCTCCTCTCACCTCTACCTTTATTCCTTCGCCTCCTCCTCTACCACCACCCCCTCTCCACTACCTACCCCCCCTCTCTCCGCCTCCTTTCCGCCCCCACCACTGCCACCGCCATTGTCTTCTTCCTATTGCCGCCACCTCCTCCTATCTGCTTCCCCCTGGTTCGGGAAGTTGGGTGATTCAGCTCCCTCCGATGAATAAGTTTCCAGATAATGCGGCAGCGTTTTCCGGTGACTGCTCCAAGACTGGAGAGTTCTCTATTGGTTGGTTTTCCTAGATCCGGCGGGTGTGGTAGGTGGGCGAATAAGAGTATTAGTTTCTATTTTGTTTGGTTGTTTCTGTTTGGTTTTCGGTTTTTTCACGGGTGAGTGTTGGTTTCACAGCCTTGTTGCCATCCAGATTTCATATGTGTTTTCTCAGATTTGAGCTGGGAGTCTGTTTGGAATTTTCTACTATCTGGATCTAAATTGGTTTTCATCTGGCATTCATCAGTCTTGCTTCAGCAGGAGGTGTCGATGTCTTGGTAGTTTTGGTTCATTCTTATATCTTTTGATGAAATCTGTAATGCCTTCGAGTGATATGAAATGAATTTATTAAAAAAAAAAAAAAGGGAATGGACCGAAAAATACGTTGAGTATTTGCCAATATGAACCATACTAGCCCTGTGTTTTTATTTTATTTTTTATTAAGCCAATTTCTTTTGAGAAAAATTTCAAAATTGCCCCTGAACTTTCAGAAACTTTAAAAAAAACACCTAAACTTTAACTAATGACGAAAAGACACCTGAACTTATCATTCCGTTAACAATTAAGCCCCTACAGTTCAATTCCGTCAATTTGTAACGGATGGAGCTAACAGAAGGCGTAACCTTCTCTCTTTTTTTTTTTTACTTTCTACTTCCAAAATTTACTTTTAACTTTTTTTTAGTAATAAATAAATATGTAATTAAGTTCTTTTTTTCTTACTATTTATCAAAATTAATTTCACCCCATTTTTTACTATTTACGAAAATAACTTTAACCCCTCACGCATTTTTTTACTTTAAAATGTTACATCTCTCTCTCTCTCTCTCTCTCTCTCTCTCTCTCTCTCTCTCTCTCTCTCTCTCTGTTTTTTTAAGAAATTCGACCCCACACCCAACCGGCCAAAGCCCTAGCCCTAATTTTAGAAATTCGAAATTACTTTCAACCTCTATTTTTAACCTTCTTTTTTTTTTACTTTTTACTTTCAAAAAATAATTTTAACTCTTTCTTTTTTTAGTAGTTAAAATAATGGGGGTGAAAGTAACTTTTGAAAAATAGTAAGAAAAAGAACTTTATTGCATATTTTATTAGAACTTTATTGCATATTTTATTAGCACTAAAAAAAATAAAGAGTAAAAAAAATGAAGGTTACAAAAAAAGAGGATAAAAGTAATTTCAAATTTTTGAAATTGAGGTTAGAGCTTTGGCAGTTGTTTGCGGGGTTGATTCGTGGTGTGGGGTCAAATTTATTAAAAAAATAATAATAGGAAAGAGAGAGGTAGTTAAAATTTGAAAGTATAAAAAAAAGTGGGCATATTTTTGTAAATATAAAAAAATAGAGTTAAAGTAATTTTTGATAAATAGTAAGAAAAAAATTTCGTAAATATTTATTTACTACTAAAAAGAAGAAAGAGTTAAAAATAATTTTTGGTAGTAAAAAGTAAAAAAAAAAGAAAAAAAAGAAGAAGAAGTTTAATGCCTTCCATTAGCTCCATTTGTTACAAATTGACGAAATTGGACGGTGATGACTTAATTGTTAACGGAATGGCAAGTTCAAGTACCTTTTTGTCATTAGTTAAAGTCCAGGTATTTTTTTGTAAAGTTCCTGAAAGTTTAGGTGGTTTTTTAAAAAATTTTTATAAACTTTGAAAAAGAAAGATTACAAAGATTTAACGGATCACTGGCACACCAGTGAAAATGCCACCCGAGAACCAAACCCAAAGGAAGGCAAGGAACCAACCAAAAACCAAAGCGAGAATCCACACCAAAAAAACCTCTGAACACCCTGAACAAACTAAGACCCAAAAAAAAAAAAAACGAAACTCAAAAAGAGCAAACCAAAAAGTAAAAAGCCGAAATGTATGAATTCATACTAGCCACTGTTGCAGATCATCTTTGAGGAGTTAGTATAAATTCAAATGCATTTACCGATTATATAAACGTATGTAACTGGTGGTGTCAATGGAAAGGAAGTACCGTGGTAGTGAACCCATGAAGAGTGAGCAATGTAGACGATGTTCCGAGAGAAGTACGTTCCTCCTATTTCATTGTCATCTCAAACCAATACCATCCATGCTGCAGGCGACAACATTCGATGAATAAAAAGTTCAAAAAGTATGACCTAGGTATTAAGCATCGTCGTTTCTAGTACATATAAATGGTTAGAGAAGCCCAAATAGTTAAGAGTTCTTGTTTGTTTTAATCTGTCAGATGTTGGATATGGTCTTGGACCAAATACAGGTGCCCATAATGGCTTCACCCTTAACCAATAGGTTCGAATTCAAACCCAACATAAGCTGGTTGAGACGGGCAAATTGAGTAGGGGGACATACCATAAGAGTTTTTGTTATAATAAGGATATAAATATTTTCTTCTAAAGTCTAAAGGACATTCTGCCTAAGATTTACAAAAAAAACCCCTCCCAATGTTGACCAACGTTGACCGGCATTGACCAAGGTTGACCGGCGTTGAAAGTGTCTAAAATTCTAGGGTACCCCATGAAAGTGCTTAAAACCTTAGGGTACCCTATATATGAAAGTGCCTAAAATCCTAGGATACTCTATGAAAGTACCTAAATCGCTAAAATCCAATAATAGATAAGTGCACCCTAAAATCCTATGAAAATGCGTAAAACCTTAGGATACCCTTTGAAAGTGCGTAAGTGCAACAAGATTGAAAAACACAAAAAATGACATATTTTGTGTTAGCCAAACAATGCACTTATCTCATTTAAGACAATTTAAATGAAAAAAGACATATTTTGTGTTAACCAAACAAAGCTCTTGTCTCATTAAAGGCAATTTTGTCTTTTCACGGATTCTAGATTCTAAAATATTTTAATTAATAGACTCTACACATCACAGAAACTTAGACTGGACTAAAGCTCCTATGGAATTGTTTCATTTAGACTTTAAACTAATATGCTGATTTAGGATTGGATTGAAGGGGATGGTGAGGAGTGAAGTCGGCGTGTGGAAAAACTGATGAGGATGAAATCTGATTTAGATTTTAGGGTTTTGTAAATCTCACTTATGTATGTAATAAATATTATAATTCCATGTATGAAACACAACAGGCTTGATGGCCCAGCGGTGAAATGACGTGGTGTGAAGCCTTGGGTCTCAAGTTTGAGAACCATTCCTACCAACTTTTACATATATGCATAAAACCAGTCTAGCTCGGTGCGCAAGTCCTCAAAACTGAGAACCAGATCGGATTAAATTTTTGGTATTATTTAAAACTGGACTAGATCGATTTTATGTGAAAATTGGAAAAATGGGCCGGTTTGGTCCGATTTTCCAATTCCGGCCGGTTTGTCCAATTTTCGTAGTAGTCCTAATTCTCAACTACCCTGAAATGAAATGCACGAGTTTTGTCGCTAAATGATAGGGTAAGGTAAATCTAGTGTACCCTTGTCATTTTGGGATTGGTTCATCAACTATTGATCTTTTTCGATTTAGACTTGATCGACTTTGACTTTCTCGTTGATCAACCAAGCTGACCCACTTGATTTTGACTCTTTGCTAACCATGAATTTGGGCCCACTTGTCATGTGGCACTCAATCATTGGCTCTTTCTGTGAGTGTCAAAAATGGGTGTAAATAGCTTCCTTGATACCAAAAGCAGGTTACCACTCTCTTCTACAATCTATATGGTGAGGCATGGGAGTGGTGTTTTTCTTGTCTAGATCTTGGAGGGAGGGCTGTGTTTATATATATGACACCGTAGACCGTAGTTCTAATGAGGTAGGAGTGGTGCAGTGCTCGTTGCGACGGCTAGCAATGGTCATTCTCAAAAATTAGGGACGATGCCATGGAGTGGGATGAGGGAAAGAGAGAGTCGGTTTTAATCCGGTGCAAGTAGAGAAGAACATGAAGAGCAGATGCAGGAGGTACAGTTCATCAGTTTTTTGCTAACGAAGACATAATGGTCATGTACAAAAAAATTGTCGTACCATTAAAGGAAGCCATTGCGGCATTAGTGCCACCCGAAGTCAAAATGACTTTTTTTTCTCTTTTTCTTTTTGTCTTTATTCAATTTTATTTTTTGTCTTTGTTAATTTTGCATCAAATTTTGAGTTAAATACCTAGAAGTTTACCCCTTGAAGTTTACCTCTTTGTCTCGCTCATCCCCTCTTAGAATTTCTAAGAAGGGGTCTCTCCGTAGGTAAAATTCTAAGAAGGGGTGACGAGATAAAGAGGTAAACTTCAAGGGGTATCTAGGTATTTAACCCTAAATTTTTTTATGGTAATGAATTGGTGGAAATAAGAAAAATATGGTCTTAAGTGTCACGCCCCCGAATTTAAAACATATTATTCATAACTTTTCATAGATAAAATCCTCACAATAAGAACTCTGAAACCTAAAAATGCACACAATAAGTTAAATTATTGCACAAAGGAATGATCTGCACTCATAAAAACAAAAAAGAAAGACAATAAAGGAGCGCACTTCTTTTCCTTTCAAAATATTACCTTTGGCAGGGAAAGCACTTGAGCTGCCTATATAGATACGTCTCCGAGCATTAGATACCTTGAAATTTTGATTTAGAAGGAAGAAAACATTTAATTCAGAAGGAAGAAAAAAATTCTTAAATTACATGTTTTCATCCAAATACAGAACTCTTGTGACTATCAACTACCTAGAAACAAAATAGCAAAAAAAACAAAAACTCACTAGTGATTAGAATGGAGTGTGTAGACCATGTCTGGGGCACTTGGATATAATTAGCACCTATTCCAAATCATGGCCATTAAAAATACTGCTTTTGTCCCATGAGATCCAAATGTATTTTTCCCACTAAATAAAAATTATAAAGCATCACTAAATTTATTATTTTATCACCCATCAATCAAATATCCTAAAATTCCAGAATGCAACTCCGGCTTGCCACAAGACAATATATCAAACAGTTCATTTACAACCTAATAGGGACAATTATAAATATGTCATCCATCTAGCTACAGCTTTTTACCTCTCAATTGTGGTGGTGGTTGTTCAAAACAAAGGCACCGGCACCTGGAACAAGTAGTCTTCTTTGTTAGGCTAGGTTGTCCCTAGTTATACTCAACTTTTGCATCAGAACCAGGATTCATCCTTTTATACTTGTGATGATGCATGGCCCTGTAACTATTAGTCGTAAATTAGTATGATGCTTAAAAGGAATATTATGTTCTTTGGTACACAATAGCAATATTGATTTCAGATTGGAGACAATAACTATAAGAGAAATACCACCACTTAAACTTAAGATCTGGTATCAATGAAAACAAATTAAACTTAAGTAAGCCAAAAGCTAGTCTTGCTAGAGTATGGTGTTTCGTATTCAGTACCTGGAATTTGTAAAGGAGTGGCATAGAGGTTAGAGGCAAGCAGTTTCCAACACTACTGATTGTCATCGAGCTTCATACCCAAAAATGTCATCTTCATCAAACACCCAAAATTTGATATGGAATGCCAAAAAGTCTCCAAATTTTCATGAATAAAATCAGAAATAGAAAGGCCAATTAGATGGAAGTAGAAGATAAAATAGCAATAGACTGAGAAGAGCTCAAATCCAGCCAATCAGTAGTGTTGGGAATAGCGATTGGATGGAATAAAAATCTGGAATGAAAGATCAAGTAGACAGATTTTCTCTTCTTACCTTTTTTGTTCTTCTTTGACTCCTCTTCTCTATATAAGCGTTCCTCAAATGCTTCAATGGCTAGGTGGATCAGCTCCAGATAACCGTAACATGGAAACACTCCCAAGAGAGAATCGGAGGCTTATGAATACCCAGATTCTACGTATATCCTCAGGTAATATCAAGAGTCAAGAAAAGAAGATTGGTTTCAATCATTTGCTGATCTTTGTTGAATTAATCAGTAAAGTACTTTCACGGTACAAACCATTAAAACTTCATTTTACATATCTTCCACATAGCAATCATTATGCTAGAATAGCAAAGAAAGAAATATACATCTAGAATCAGATATTGCGATACATTAAGTGGATTAAGCCATTCATGGCAAAAGGATCCAAGCTACAAGTCATTCATGGCAAAAGGAACAACTAAAAGTGTAACTCATTACATTGAATAGCCGACAAGTCGAAGCTTAATTCTAAATGCACGTTAAGTGCAGAAAAATATCCAGTCAAGCTAAATTCATCTCTATGTAAGAAAAGGACTACTCCAACTAGGTACACAGTAAGAATATGTTGTGTAGCTCTTGCGTACAACAAGAATTAGGAAAACATTTGATGTGATTCGGTAGTGAATATGCTCCAGAACAGCCCCCCCAAAAATACTATGAAAGTGAGTTGTAGTTCTTCACATATCGAACCCAATTCAACGCACGCAACAAGAAAGTTAATGCTACATTGACAGGCAACTTAAATAGAAGTTTACTATTAGCTATCTAGAGGCGTTTGGGTACATAGTGCCGTTTGTGCCCTTTTACCTGGACACTCTTGGATAGTATCTACCCCTTAAGGTTTAGAAAGAGAGAGTCTAACAGCAAAGAGCATAATCGGGCCCAAGCATAATTTGGCGTTTCACTTTGTCATTAAGTTCAAACTTTTTACAAGTATGTGGATTAACCATCAATAAAACAACATATGTACTACTTTAAATGGTAGAATGAGACCCACTCTACTACTACTAATACAAATATAACAGATTTTATCATCCCTATGCGGAGTATGTAGAGGGACTAATGTTGTCATCATAATAGAATGGGAAACCACTCTCCAACACCATTCTCTCATACACAAGTTCTCCATACTCGTTTATGTACATAATAGGTTTTCTTTTTCCCTTCCCAGTCTATACACATAACTACCTACATTATTCATTTAAAAAAAATTACGGCTACAATAACCAAGTCCTCAACTGATCTTCCATGTTGTCCTACTAATCCCATAAAATTCAAATCAATACCCCAATTAGTGACCTTGGTTAATCTAGCATTGCCTTTGCTCCTGATAATCCATCCAATTAGAATCATGCCAGTCAACTAGGACTCTCATTCTAGGATTTATCATCTTCTGTCCTTATGTACATTAATCTAATCTTATATGTTCGATCTTGGTTTTCAGATATAAAGATAGTCACCACATACCCAAAGTTACTAACATAATATCTCAAATTGAAACTCCAACTTAGCTACTAATTCCTGCTCAGCTCCTAATAGATACTAGATCTCATCAACTCCAATTGTTTCTCAAAAATCAAACACTTGTTCTAATAGAATATCAGAGCAACATATAATAAAGCAGACTGTTCAATTCACGCGTCTCCAAAATGTGACATTCTATATAAAATGTCATGATAATTAGTCCAATCCCTAAAAGTCATAAACAACAACTCTTTCTGCCAATTCATTTATAACCTCAATAGCTTCTCAAGAAAATATATAAACACGTACCACAATAGACATATCAAGCAATGCTAAATCTTCATTCTGCATGTACACTCCTCATAATCCTCCTTAATGGATTAATAATCTAACCGATAGGGAAAAATAAAAGGAGTTGAACTGCTATCTTCTTCTTTTTTTTGAACCTAACTGCTATCTTCATTACAAAAGAAAACGAATAATATTTTGTTTATTAGTACACTCCATACCAACAAAGTCCAAAAGTCATCTTTTTTTAAAAAAAGAAAAGAAATGATATTCACATCAGAAAAAATCCATATTCAGAAGTATAAGTCGACAAGCAAGTACCAATCTTTGACTATGATTTCACATAATCATTAAGGGATCTAGTCACAAAGTATAGGCACTAAGTTCCGTCTCCCACAAAATCCAAATATTTATTGCTTTTATGAACTTTAAATTTATGTATGTAACCTGCATTTCATAAGATAGACAATGAGTTATTTGTCCAAAGAATTAGGACTTCGAACCTCTTTTGTGGACTAAACAAATGTCGCCAACAACCTTGCAGGATAATTCGACAAAATTGCTAAAAACAAGGTTGACACTCATCACAACTAATATAGCCTATCCCGAACAATTGACTAATAAAGATAAATCTCAGAAGCCAAAAAAAAATGAAGTAAACCTTGAGAGAGTTCATATTAGGTACAGCGGCAGTGTAGAAGAGCAAGAAAGAATTACGTTAAACCAACAAAGACATAGCAGCAGTAGCATCCATGTAAAGAAAATTAAAATATCATCTTTCTTTGCAGTCTAAAGTATCAGTTCGCTAAATCTTATCTAGAAAAGTCAGCACCCTGGTGACGAAGAAGTGACAAAATTGCACAATACCAAGAACTATGAATGGAAATAATTTTAAAGCTCAAAACCTAAGTTCTTCTGATACATATCATTAATTAATCTAAGTTCAGCCATTTGTGAACCTTTCCAAAGGGTTAACCATTTCTAAGAGGCAAGGATAGAGTTCTCGTGATTTCCGTTCAACGGTAAGTATTGTCACTTCAATTTTAACACAATATCATATGGGAAACAACTTGTGTAAAGCTGCATTTACACAGACTAATAAACTACTTCCCCATTTAGTCATTTACACGGACTAGTAAAGCTGTACGTGCGTTGCACGTGAAAGATTTGTCATACATTCTTATATTTGGAGTATAGAAAACTAAAATGCCACTCTAGGCCTGCCCTTTTTTCCCCTTTTGGAACGGTTCTATGGCAAAATGCTATTGAGTTCCTCGATTTTTTGAAAAGCAAGGGGTCTGCTATTTCCGTAGTTAAAATTTTTTCAACAGACAAGAGTGGGATCCTCCAAATTCATGGGATGTTTGGCCACCAAGTTAGACAGCTCTTTCTCAAAAGCACAAGGGGAAAAGCTAAGAATCACAGTTTGAAATAGCATAAGTGAGACAGATTGCATACATCAATTATCACTTCCACTTCCAGATCACCATTGCACTTCAAACTCTTGGTTGGCATACCAACAATGGCTTGAGCATGATTCCCTTTAAGTCTGCACATGAGAAAGGTCTTGGAATTAGAAAAGCCATAATAGTGCATTATGTTTTAATGAATATCATCCCTATAGTTGGCCAAAAAACCCTCCGAACCGCTAGGGTTATATTGCCAAGGAAACCGAAATCTATACTACAGTAACACTCCATCTACAAGTAGTTCAACCTAGAAACTCAAACCAAACATCCATCCCAAGTAGTCCTAGCCTAAGCCACCTTATGCACAGCTCCATTACCAGCATGTATCCCAAAAACAAATCCTAAGACCTAGACTGTGTTGGGGTCCACCCATAGTGGTGGGGTTATTTTGTACAACACCCTTAGTATTGGGTGTTGAGCGTATTTACCCTTGGAGTCTCTTATATATAGTTGTAAACCCTATTAGGGTTAGTGTGTGACATAATGTGAGGGAGAGGGTGAGGCGAGCGTGGGGGAGCCTGTCTGTGGCCTCCTGGAGAGGAACCAGCGTGTGGTTCCTGGAGAGTTTTTTCATCTTTATTGTATATTGTGTGAATATATAATCAAAGGGAGTTTTTCTCTGAAATCACTGCGTGTGTTTGTGTGCGTTGTGTCCCTCACGGTCCTAACAATTGGTATCAGAGCGGGGTTGAAGAAGAGGGTCACCGGAAAAACCACGGGTTCGATTTCTGAAAAAAAAAAAAAAAAATAGCTCACGAACCTCGTGTTTTGTCACCCGAGGAGGAAGCACGGAGCAAGGCCTAAGTTGGTTCTCAGTTGAGCCGTCTGAAAACTCAATCGGACTAGTAAGGGTTGTGCACCTCACTGAGACGAGTCTGTAGGAGGTGACGGGGTCGAATTTCGTCACCGGATGAAGGCTCGGGAGGCATTCGATTGCAGCGGGCGGAGTCGGCGGCGGGCAGAGAAACTATTTTGAAAAGCCCGAGGACGTGGATGATCAAAGACGAGTTTTGAGCACTGGGTTGTGTTCACCTCGAGGAGACGATCACGGATTGGGGTAGCAAGTCGCCGGAGGAGCTCGGAGGTGGCGGTAATGGCCGTTCGAACGGCAGTGGCGAGTCTGCGTAGAGGTGGTTCAAGGGTGGTTCGTACCGGGAGTCGTCGGATGCGAGATTTGAGCACGGGGTTGTGTTCGTCTTGTCGAGACGAGCTCGGGAGTGGTCGGAAAATCACCAGGAGACGCCGGAGTAAACCGCACGCGCGGCCAGAAGGAGAGGCGCGTGGAATCGCGTCAGATCTACGCGCGCGCGTGATCTGCACGCGCAGGAGTTGGGCTGGCAAGCGTGTGTCAGTCAATGCCACATGGGTGGTCAACGCTGACTAGGCGATGAGTCAGCCGCCCAGTCAGCATCCACGTCATCGAACACGTGGCGGCGCCACGTCATCAGGAAGGGTCCCATTTTGGGTGCCATGTCATCGGTCAACTGTACACGTCATCCGGTCAATGATGACGTGGCAGTCTAGTCAGCATGTACAGTGCTGGTCAACCGCCGGGTCAGATTTGGTTTTTTGCGATTTCGGGGCCGTTCGGACTCCGTTTTTTGCGTATGAGTAGTCGATTTTGACTATCTCGACGTTCCGGATCCAACCGTGCATTCTATTTTCTGATTGGAGGCTCCTAGGCTGAGGCTAATGTTTAGTTGAGCAAGAATCAGATGTTTGGAGGTTGTTCGGGTTGTGGGTATGCTTATTTCTAGCAAGGCGATCAGTTACAGGAGACCTAGCAAGCAAGGAGACACTCGATCGGGTCAGGGGACGCTGATTTGGAAGTGATAAAAGGCGCTTGTTTAGGGTGACAGTTCGTGGTGATCTTGAGAAGGTCAGAGGACGCTGGGAAAAAGCTGGGAATGGAACGAGTATGGACCGAGTGGCAGGAGAAGACCTGAGATGAGATGACAGAGAGTGGCAAGAGGCTGTGGGAGTGGCGGATGTGATGAAGACCTATCATTGGAAGTTGCAGTTGTGATTTGGGCTGCATGAGGATGATGATGGGCAACCAATACAGGCTTGTGGAGAGTACAGATAGATGGAGCTAATGTTTAGTACTAGACAAGCAGTATGAGTTTTTGTGATAGTGAACAGGTGAAGCAACAGTTGTGGAGACACACAGAAAGGGCACTGGAGTACGAGGAGTCATGACCTGAGATGTACAGGAGTGTCGGTTACCAAATCAGATTGTGTGTGGAATAGTCTGCAGACGGCGGGCAACTGGTTGTTTGAGAGATGTTCACGGGAGCTCTAGACAAAGGAATGGAGATGGAGACCAGACGATACATCGCTGGGATCTCTTCCTTTGTGGATATTGTGACTGGATTCTCTTCAGGATGTGCGGCCGCATAAGGAGGAGAGATGGAGTCACGGATCGTGTCCTGCGAGGATGCGAGCACTCCGGTCAAGGGGGTGCGAGCACTCTATTTGAGGGGGTGCTTAATATCGGCGGAGATGTCGATATTGCAGACGGACAGCGCTGCGGGTTTAGCCTCGGAAGATCTAGTCTTGCAAGGAGACATTCAGTCAGGCAGGAGTACTTCATTGAGGGGGTGCTGGCAGCTAGACTTGGAGTGACACAGGCGCTTTGCTAGAGAGGCTGGACGGATGCAATGAGCCAATGATTACCCATTCTGGGTGGAGGGGGTGATTGTTGGGGTCCACCCATAGTGGTGGGGTTATTTTGTACAACACCCTTAGTATTGGGTGTTGAGCGTATTTACCCTTGGAGTCTCTTATATATAGTTGTAAACCCTATTAGGGTTAGTGTGTGACATAATGTGAGGGAGAGGGTGAGGCGAGCGTGGGGGGCCTATCTGTGACCTCCCGGAGAGGAACCAGCGTGTGGTTCCTGGAGAGTTTTTTCATCTTTATTGTATATTGTGTGAATATATAATCAAAGGGAGTTTTTCTCTGAAATCACTGCGTGTGTTTGTGTGCGTTGTGTCCCTCACGGTCCTAACAGACTGCGCGCGAAGCAAATCAATATCTCTAGTCATAACGTCAAGCTTCTGCTTAAGTGTTACTAGTCATAAGGAACTAATCTTACAATCATAATAATAATTGCTCAGCCTTTTTGGGTAAGTACTTATTCCTCATGCCTACTACATCATGGAGTATGATTGACTGATAGCTTAAATTAAGAAAGCCCAGTTTCCCAACAACATTCTATTTCAAATGAAGAAGTTTGAATCTTAGCCAAGCAACATACTAATAAAACCGCTTATGAACAAAACCAATTCCCCTACCCATGCTTCTCAGACTACAACCATAATGGAAATTGAGGTTAACCCACACCACAGTTGCAAGAGTCCACCAACACTCCATGATCCGATTGAGGTCTGGTTAGCTTGCCATCATAAAATCACCCACCCTGCAATTGGTATTTCTCACCATCATAAAATCACCCACCTTACAATTGGTGTTTGTTTTAACTTTACAATGCTCATTTCCTAAAAGGATGCATCAGCTAATATTGAGTTTATGACTTGAGTAATGAACAAGGTATTCATTTTAATTTTGAAATTCGTAATAAGAAACATCATCTAATATTGAGTTAATGACTTGAGTAATGTGCAAGGCTACAAGCTACAAGTGCTAGACGTTTTGTAATTTGTTGGTTCAATCCAGTGATTTAAATACGCGAGGCGACAAAGCCTTCATTGAAGCAAGGCAAGGCAAGGCGGGCGTCTCATTGAAGCGAAGCAAGTGTTTAAAAAAAAAAAAAGAAATATAAACTACATAAATGACCAATATTCACTCCTACCATCAAAACAAGAATAAACATCACCATATTGCATAATAACCAACAATCCAACACACGAAATACTAGTAAAATACGTAAAATACACTCATAAAATAGGATCGGTTCTATTCGACATCTACAATATATACACAAAGGAGATAAAATATGATCAACAACAGTAGTATTAATATATTCAAACTAATTATTCATTACTGTATATTATTCATTACTGTATATAATATATATATATATATATTTATTATGTGTGTATGTGTGAAAAAGAAAAAGAAAAAGACCCAGCATGCATGAAAAAAACGTGAACAAAAAAAAGACCCAACATATACGTGTGTATGTGTGCAGCGGCTGCAGCCCACTGATGACTGACCAAGACCAACGGTAGAAGGGTGAGAGAGAGAGAGAGAGACGGAGAAGGGTGCGTGTGTATATACACACACACCCAGGGGCGGACCCATGTGGAGGCACGTGGGGTCACGTGCCCCCATGCATTTTTAAAATAAAATTAAAAAAATAAAATTTTGATATAAATTTGTAAAAGTTTCCTACATTGGTACTAATCAATAGTATAGTGGAGTGGTTTTGTGTGCTGTGAAAAGCTCTAGGCAACCTGGGTTCAATTCCCCAATATGCCAATGCTTGTGTTTTTTTTGTTTTTTTTCTATTTTTGTTCTCTCTTTTCTTTATTTTTCATTTTTGTTATGTCTCTTTCCTTTATTTTTTTATTTTTGTTCTATCTCTTTCCTTTATTTCACCATTTTTGCTCTACCTCTTTTTTTATTTCTCTATTTTTGTCCTATCTTTGTGTGTTTTCCTCCTAATCCAAAATATTATGAAAATCAAATTACTAAATTCTTTAGTTTACTTTCTATTAATTTTACGGTTGCCACTGCGACAGTTGAAAGAGTATTTTCAAACATGGAGATTATAAAAAATCGGTTGCGGAATAGAGTGAGTGATCAATATTCAATTATTTAGTGATAATTTAGTGGTATATATACAGAGAAATATTTTTCAAAATTGTAGATAATAGATGCCCCCAGTATATGGAATTCCTGGGTCCGCCACTGCACATACCCCTTGTCGGCAAAGAAGAAGAAGAAAAGGAGAAGAAAATAAGAAAAGAGAGAGGTGTGAGAGAGAGAGAGAGAGAGAAAGGTGCGAGAGAGAAAGAGATCTGATCTTACCTCTGAGGTTTGAAGATCTGATCGCGTTTGACGCCGCGGAGGAGAGAAGCAGAGAGGTATGTTCTGATCGCATTTTTGGAATATAAGACATCTTTAGTTTGTATTTTGCCCTAATGACGCCTAGGCGGGATTTTTTAGTCGCCTCACGCCTCGCGACTAGTCGTTTGACTCACGCCTAGTCGCCCGCCTCACCCAATCTCGCGTTGCCTTGCCTCACACCTGTGAGGCGTCACAGGCTCACCTCACGCCTCGCCTCGCCTAGGCGCGCTTTTTCAATCACTGGATTTCAATCAACAGGTTTCTAAATTCATTGACAGCCAATGTATAACATGCATCATTAAGATTAACAAGTGTTTGCATTGAATTCAGCTGTGGGTTCTCCTCCACCTAAGGATTCCAACACCAATTACCAGAATCATATGCCACTAATGCTGAGATTTTAACTGTTAGAACCATCTGTTAAGTATCCCTGTGATATCTTTTATGGACTCTTCTTATGTATGCAAGTATGCATAACGGACAGCCGATCTTGGGTGAGGATTTGCGACATGTATCCAACACCCATACCCTGCTTAGACACTCAGATTCTCTAATCAGTATCATATTTGAAAAAAGTATATATCACCACAATGGTTGGACTTTCAAAACTTTCACATGGATGAGAAATAGAAACTCTATATCTGTACTTAATCACATATGATTGGAAGTACATTTCAAAAGAAGTCGTATCAAAATGCAAAATATTACACAATATCCCGTACATGCAAATAAATAATTGCTGAGGACCTGTCTTCGTGCTCAAACTTCACTTTTTGACATATATGCAACATGTTAGGCCAAGTTTAGAAATGTGTCATGTAGCCAAGTCTGTGTGCAACTTAAAGGGTAAAGTTATAAGCACTAGTTTGCTCTGCAAGGTACAAGTAGTCATCTTATTTTCTTAAGCCAACCAGAAAAGAGAACAAAGAGTTATATATGCTTCTTCTTTCTTCCCTATCACGTCTCCCTCCACAATCTATTATAATCAAGGTCTTGTACCATCTACTCTTTATATTGAAGAAATGGTACCCATTTTCCAACTTCTAAATTTCCCCTAGGTTTTCTTCTCCCAAGCCTCAATCCCTCCTTCCATCCACAGGAAAACAGAAGCAAGTAGAATGGTTATAAATGTATTTAGTGGCATTGTAGCAGCTCATGAATCTGTTCAGAACAAACTTCGGCCTCCTTTAAACTATACCAAGATGAAATTATCTAATTTTTCCCCAAGTAATGACATAAAAAATAGAAAATATATATCACAGCAGTTCCATAACTGCAAAAGATACCACAACAGTTCCATAGCATAAATGTAGAAATGAAATTCAGTAAACAGAAATCCGTTGTTCGAGGGGAAAAAAACTATAGTAACAATGTTCGAGAGAGAGAAAGGAGGCTAATTGATATATGGAGCATAAGAAGGCTATAAAAAGAACACCAAAACCTTTGAGGGACAAAAAGGTGAACGATTGGAAATTGCATAAATTGAAGCTCGATGTCATAAAGAATGAGTCCGCATGTATCAAATTTTGTGTACAAGTAAAAATACAGAGTGTACCTTTAAATGGATATCACGCAAGAGGTAGTTTCTTGCTTCACTGAGTTAATAGCTCCTTATATACTCCATTTTTGGTGTACGAGCGTTTCTTACTTTCATCAGCTCTTGTTTTGAGCAAAACTTTTGTAGTTGCCATAGAAATCTCACAATGCACATATAACTGCCCACGTGAGAAAACATTTTGAGGTAAATAGAGATCAACATAGGGAATCGTTTGCCCTTGCGCCTTAATAATTGTCACTGCAAAACAGAGACGAATTGGAAATTGTGTGCTCTTGAACTTGAAGGGTTTTGATTCATTTTCAGCAGGAAGGAGTGGAATTCTTGAAAGCAAAACAGGTTTACCAGCAAAACTATGTGATCTACTTAATTCTTTGGGAAGAATCACTTTTCGCTATTGGTTTGATCTAAAGAAGAGATGCCGATTTTATGACAGAGGATTACATTGGGCATTATATTACCCTCAATGTATACTTTATCAGGACCATAGCAATGTGTTTATGTAATGAGTCACGTTAAACATATGAAAAACGAGGTTGTATTGGTGTACATGACATTGATCAAACAGTTGGTATGCACAATTCTAGTAAAAGGAGAAGATGATTTAAATATCAGCAGGCATTACTTAGCATTGGCTACTCACTCTTCATGAATTAAAATTCACTGTTAAGACAGCAATGGTGCGGGGGAAAACATGGTAGGTTCAGTCAATTACAAGTCAAAACTAACATGAATACATGGGTACATGCTATGAATTTGGGGCAATGGAGTCCGGCTTGCTCAGCACAAACTCAAAACCCTAAAACAACAAGTAACTCACCAAGGGAAAAGAAAGCCCTTATTCCATCACCCAGGAATGTTTTCTTTTTTCTTTTTGGTAACTATCACCCAGGAATATTGAGTAATTCCATCGAACAATTGGGGTGGATGACATCAACAATTCAATTTTTTGCAAGGGATATCAGTCTGATGTTGAAAGCAGAGAAATCCACTTCCTAAAAAGGTTTCTACGGAGGTAGATGTAGATGTGTACAATCGATGAAGATGGGGGAGAGAGGGTGAGAAAAATTGAACTTACTGTAATGTTGTTGGCAGCAGAAAACTTGGCAGTCAAAAGATGGCTGAAAACGGACACCAGGCTCATCTTCGATGAATGTCGCGAGGATAGAGTCTTTTTAGTTACAGAGGATAGGGTCTTAGTAACGGATTGAAGGTCGGAGGGGAAGGTGGAGGAAGAGTCGGGAGGGAAGACCGAAGACGGAATCAACAAGAATGTATAGAGGGAGAGTCGGAGAAAGACGGGTGTTTGGAGTTGACGACCGTTGGAGCTTTCGAGTTTCGAGAGATTGATACGTCGTTCAGGCCCAGGCTGAACGGAGGGTGGTGCTTTCGTTGCAGGGCCGACCCTGAGAATTTGGGGGTGATTTTTAAAATTGAGGACTTACGTTTTCTATAAATATAAATATATATATATATATATATATATATATATATCAATATATGTGGTTAATATAAGGTAAAAATATTGAATAAGGTATTTTAGTTTCGTAATTTAACTAAAATAAAATTTTAAAATATTTTATACCATTAGGAAAAAAAAATCAAACATAATGAAATATCACTCATACACTGTATTTTTTTTAACTAATCATGTCATTAATTTTAACCATAAGAATGCAAAAGTCATAGGAGTTGTATATTATTTATTCTTAGATTTAAAAAAAAAAAAAGGAAAAAAACATGTGTCAAAAGAAAATCTCCTATCCCAATTTCACGTACCTCACACAGGTCACTTGTGCTAAATTTGATATTGAGTTGAAACACGGAACATTTATATAAATACAATATATTTATTATTTTTTTTTTTTTGAAAAATGAAGCACTCGTTTTTTTGAAATTTCGGAGGCCTAAAGCGCAGATACCTCAGATTTTAGCCCAGGGCCAACCCTGGAACTTCGTTGGGGAGCAAGGACAAAAGGTTATTTTCGGAATATGAAAGTAGACAAACATCTCACCAAGAATTATGGATGTTCACTTCTTTCGTATTCTAACTTCCAAACTTTTATTTTTTTATATCTATATCTATTTTGTTACCTCTTTTCCTTTATTTATATCTTCGTACTAAGGATCATCATTTAGCCCGAAGGCCCACCCAAAACTCGCCTGGCCCATCGGACTTTTATCTGGCCCCATCCGATGATGACGCTTACTCTGTACAACTTTCGAAAATATGTAAGAGCACTGAGCACCTAGTGAATTTCATTAGCTTCAAATTTGTAAATTTCATTAGTTCGGCATAAATTTCATTAGTTCGGCATTAGTTCGGGATTCCATCCGACCCCTTCAAAGATTGATCAACAGAACCGCCACCACCACACAACATCCATTTACGGGGGGGAAAAAAAAAAAGGCCACCAAAACCATGGCACAACAAAAAAAAATTATTGTGAGGCAAAGATCAAGATGAAGTCCAGTTTTCTTAGCAAAAAGATGAAGTCCAGCGGATCAAAAAAAAAAAAAAGATGAAGTCCAGTTCGAATAACAAAACGAAGAACCTACTAAGTGCCTGTTTGGCCGCCTCATTATCCCATTTTTCGTTTCTCTTTTTTGCATTTTGGCTTTTTGGCCAGGAACGAGAGAACTCATTCCACCAGAATGATGTATCATATTTGAAGAAAGGAGAAGAGAAGTGAGAAAGACAGTCGGATGCGTTTTTTGACTTCTCATTTTTGACTTTTTTCATTTTGGTTAATAAAAAAACCTACAGTATACATTTTGCATATATCTTCCAAACACTAATCATGTTACAAACACATTTTGCACATATCATCCAAACACTCTACCAGATTCAAAATACATTCTGACTATAATTCAAAAAGCCAAAAAACCAAAAAGTTGAAAATCAAAAAGTAGGCTCCCAAACACCCTGAAATTCTCACACTAGTATTTTTTGATCGATCTATGCTCTCTCCCTCTTCTCTATCATATCAAGCCAAGCAGCTACGTACTAATTGACAAATACTGAAACAAAAATTCACTAAAACGCTAAATAGCCAACAACCGATAAAGTGTTGGCTTATTTTGGTATTTTTTATCTTTTTGTAAAGTTTCAATTAGACCTTTGTATTTTTCCAAATTAACAATTTAAATGGATAATATATTATAGATCTTGTCGCAAATATAATCTTACGCGCCAAAAAATTGTATAAACTATAGGGTTTTGTTTTCTTTATGAGTATCAAAATATGAAAAAACCATTCTGCAAACCGTGTGATTAGCGTCCATGATCTCATAATCTTGGCGCTAAAGTTCTCCTTGTTTGCATCGTTTTCGTTTTAAGATATCATTTTTTATTGATATTGCGCAGAAGGTTGTTTTTGATTCGTTTCAGGTAGAACGCGATTAAACGGTGGTTTTCTAGCGTATAGGATCACCCTTGGAGGTACCCAAGTGTCCAAGGCCGTGTGGCGGTCTCCTTCCAAGTCCCATCGGGTGATTAATGACGTTTGAAGGGCTGTCAGACCAAGAAAGACCAAAAGGCTGTGTTCTGTCAACCCGGTACCGGTACCGAGAATTTGCCGTACCGGTACCCGATCCCCAGAAGTCCCTTTTTGGCAGCCAATTAAAGACCCGGTACCGGTACCGAGATTTTGACGTACCGGTACCGCCTGCAGAAACGGTCCACGTTTTGTTTGCTTTATCAACTTTCCAGTTATGGAATAGTTTCCACTTTTGGTTGATTCTGGGATACTTTTTGTGAGAGAAGGGTTGGTGTGTATAAATACCCCCTCTCTCTCTCTCATTCATTAGCTAGGAACAAATCACTTTAAGTCTTTTTTTTAGATCTAAGAACTTCTCCATAGCTTTTCAAGCTTTTCAAGTGTAATTTCCATTAAACTCGGGTAAGTTCTTCTGGTCCTTCATTTTCTCGTTTATTAAAGTTGTTTGTACTGTTCGGATCTTCAGTAATATTAAGTTCGTTTTCATTTCTCCCGGTTAAAAATGTTTGTTAATTTTAGCATGCTTCCTGGCTTCCTAAATATGCGTGAGTAGTCGATTAGGCTTGGCTTCGGAGTGATTAATGCCCCGTGATTTACGTTTATCTTCTCTTTCTCAACTCTAGACTCAAGTTTGACAAGGAAAAAGAGCATTGTTCGGTTTTTATGTAACAAAACTAATCGATGTTAATCTCCGGTGATCATGTGCTCGCTCACATGGTTCCGTGAGCGCTGTCTCGGGTTGTGTTTGCCAAAAGAGTGAAAGAACTCACTCATTTTCCAAGTCACACTTCAAGTCTATTTATTTTCACCGTGAAATCTTCCGGTTGATAGCCTAAGCCGTGCGATTCAACTGTGTTTTCTGTGAGAAAGTTGGATAGCTAAGTCCCGGGCGTTAGTCATTCCAACGCCTTGCCGCTTGTCTTAATTTAGTAAAAACTCGTTTTCTAGTCTTTTAGTCGAGCAATTTCCATTTTAAAGCAAAACCAAAAGTTGGCCGTCTAAACGCCGCAAACCTTGACACCTAAAAATCCTGGCAAGCTATAAGGAATTATCTCTGTGGGTACGATCCCGGACTTTCCGGTATTTATGCTGACAACGGCCTAGCCCTACGCTCGGGGTGAAACGACCCGTTTCAACGGTTAGGTTCTGGACGAAGCATATTTTGGCGCCGTTGCCGGGGATCTTTCTAATATAGCTTATTGGGAGGTTCGACAAACCATTGTAAGTATTCCATTTATTTTATCTTTGTGCATGGCATGCTAGCGCTAGTGGATACCTCTAACCGATCATACTATCAACTTGAGGTGTAACGAAGCTAGACCTAGTATCCACTTTCTTTTCTTTTCATTTGTTGCAAAGTTATATTTATCTATTGAGGCGGCGGCATAGCCCCTCATAATCGTCTTGTGAGAAAGGTGGCGACTTTGCCCCTTCAGTCTGTTTTCTCATTGCAGAGCTGCTCAATAATTCTTAATTGGTGAAGCGGGGGTTCATGCTTGTGATCTATCGTAGTCCTCGCTCAAACCGCCTGCACCGATCTAGTTCTCCGCCTCGGATAAGAAGTCTGCATCTCCGAACTTATTCTCCACCGAGCAGAATTTCTAGGCAGTATTCTCCGCCTAGGCAACCGATGGCAGATGAGGAAGTTCCTCCGGTTCGGACCCTTAAGGATTATCTGAATCCGGAGCGGGTCACCCAATTATCACCGATAGTCTTTCCACGGCCCACTACAGCTGCAAACACATTCGTGTTCAAATCAGACTACCATCGGTGTATTCCAGCATTCCATGGGGTGGAGCGGGAAGACCCATATCAGCATATCCGGGAATTTGAAGAAGTTCTCCAATCCTTTGTGAGTGGGGAAGTGCTTCTCAACCAAGCAAGACTGAGGCTTTTCCCGTTTACGTTGAAGGATAAAGCTAAAACCTGGTTCCACTCTTTGAAGCCTCAATCTTTAAACACTTGGGCGGAAGTTCAAGATGCTTTTCACAAGAAGTTCTTCCCGGCCAGCAGGACTAAGCTCTTAATGGACCAGATCCAGACATTTAAGCAGCGTGAGGGAGAGGTTTTTCATCAGTATTGGGAGCGTTATAAAGATTTGCTTTCAGCGGTTCCTCACCACAACTTCGCCTTGTATCAACTTATTCATTACTTCCACTTGGGGTGCTCACAACAAAGCAAGCAGTTGCTTGATACCATGTGCTCCGGGGGTTTCATGAATAAGTCTCCTGAAGATGGTTGGGATTATTTGGATGAGGTGGCCAAGAAATCATTGACGTGGAATTATGAAGATGCCGGTGATCGGGCAATGGCTCACCAAGGCCCTGGTGGCTCTGGGAAGTTTTCCATAAATGAGCACAATGCTATTGAAACCCGGATAGAGCAACTCGCACAAAAGTTGGAGAAGATGGAACTAAAAGGGGTGAAAGAAGTGAGAGAGGTACAAGCAGTGGAGATGTGTGCCATATGTGAAACATCAGGCCATTCAACCGACAATTGCTTGTCTATTCCGACTTTGCGGCAGCAGTATCAGAACCTCAATCTTCCTATCGAAGAAGTTAGTGCGATCAACCAAAGGTTTGACCCCTATCCGCAGAATTTCAATCAAGGTCAAAGGCAAAACACGGGATTCCGTTGGAACAACCAGATTGAAGGAGGACCCTCTCAAGCTCCTCCTAGTTCTCAAATGCAGCCTTGGCGGTCTGCTCAAAGCCAAGGACAGCCTCGTTTTCCACAAGGACCGCCAGGTTTTGGACCGTCCGGCCCGTTCCAAGGTTCTAATCAATTTCAACCCCCGCCAAGGCGATCATTAGAGGACACCTTGCAATCCTTCATGAATGCTCAATCAAATTACAATGAGAATAACACGCAAATGATGGGGGAGTTGAAAAATCAAATGGGGAAGTTGACAACATCCATCGGGTTGCTCCAACAAGAACGGGGTAAGTTTCCGACTCAGCCACAAGCCAATCCACAAGGCCAGCTACTCATTGGTAGTTCTTCAGGCCCTCCGCCCGAGCAGGCCCAAGCGATTCTCACTCTTAGGAGTGGCAAGGCCGTTGATAACCGTGTTGTCAACCCGCCGGCTACACCTCTCCTGGTGCCATTTCCTTCTTCAACGAAGTCTCCAACGCTTGGGGAATCTCCCGAGCCAACTCTAGAAGAAGACGGGGAATCTCGAGCCAACTCTAGAAGAAGACGGGGAATCTCCCGTGCAAACTCTACCGGACACCAATGCTACTCCAAGTCAGCAAGTGATTCCCGTTCCGGCACCCTATCCTTCTAGACTGAAGAAACCGGTTCACCCATCCAAAAGCGCTGACATACTTGAGGTTTTCAAGCAGGTCAATGTTAACATTCCATTGATGGATGCCATCAAGCAAATTCCTTCATATGCCAAGTTCTTGAAGGATCTATGCACCCAAAAGCGTAAGCTTAATGTGCACAAGAAGGTGTTGCTAACTGAGCATGTTAGCCAAATTATCCAAACCGAGCTTGCACCAAAATACAAAGACCCCGGATGTCCTACAATTTCGATTACTATTGGAGATAAGAGAGTGGATCAAGCTCTTTTAGATTTGGGGGCAAGTGTGAATTTGCTGCCGTATTCAGTCTACCAAGAATTGGGTTTGGGGGAGATGAAGCCCACCCGAGTTACTCTTCAATTGGCGGATCGGAGTGTCCGAATTCCTCGGGGGGTGGTGGAAGATGTATTGGTCCAAGTTGGCCAATTTGTTTACCCTGTAGATTTCATTGTCTTGGATACTTGTCAGACATCTACCACACCGCTATCTACTCCCGTCATTCTTGGGCGGCCGTTTCTTGCAACCTCCGATGCCGTAATCAGCTGTCGGAATGGGCTGTTGAATATGTCTTTTGGTAATATGAAAATGGAAGTAAACATGTTCAACGTGGGAGTTCAAATGGACGACGATGATGACTGTGAACACGTCCATCTTGTGGACACATTGGTGCAGGAGCATGTGGATGAATTCTTATACAAGGACTCTTTGGAGGTAGCTCTTACCTCCGAAGAGGCCGCTTTTCTGGATTCGGATGAAATGGAGTCTTTGTTCTCCTTGCTCAACGGCGATGAAGGTAATGAGGAAATCGACGGAGTTGCGTCTTGGTCTCCAAAGTTTGAGGAGTTACCCCCGATAGAGCGGAAATCGGTTCCATCTAGTGTTGAGCCGCCGGTTCTCGAATTGAAAGCCTTACCAGAAACTCTGAAATATGCATTTCTAGGCGAGAACAACACCTTCCCGGTGGTCATTTCAGCTTCTCTTACACAGCTCCAAGAAGAGGGATTGTTGGCTCTTCTGAGAAGGCACAAGACAGCGATTGGATGGACTATTGCGGACATACAAGGCATATCGCCCTCCTTATGCTCTCATCACATTTACTTGGAGGAGGATGTCAAACCGTCACGCCAACCTCAACGCCGGCTCAACCCAATCATGAAAGATGTTGTCCGGGCGGAAATTCTTAAATTGCTAGATGTTGGGATTATCTACCCCATCGCTGATTCTAAGTGGGTAAGTCCCATACAAGTTGTTCCTAAGAAGGCCGGGGTGACCGTTGTGGAAAATGCAAAAGGGGAGCTCATTCCGACTCGTGTCGTCACCGGGTGGCGAGTCTGTATCGACTATCGTAAGCTAAATGCCAGCACGCGAAAGGATCACTTCCCTCTTCCCTTCATTGATCAAATCTTGGAGAGAGTCGCCGGGCATGCTTTCTATTGTTTCCTCGACGGGTATTCGGGTTATAACCAAATCGAGGTGGCTTTGTCCGACCAAGAGAAAACAACATTTACATGCCCGTTCGGGACTTTTGCCTATCGCCGCATGCCATTCGGCTTGTGTAATGCTCCCGGCACCTTTTCCCGGTGTATGATGGGAATTTTCAGCGATATGGTCGAAAAAATTGTGGAAGTTTTCATGGACGACTTCTCCGTGTTTGGTGACTCGTTTGAGTCTTGTCTTGCCAACTTGGAGAAAGTCTTGACGAGATGCGAGGAGAAGAATTTGGTCCTCAATTGGGAAAAGTGCCATTTTATGGTCACTCAAGGGATTGTGCTCGGGCATATCGTATCGGAAAAGGGTATTGAGGTAGACAAGGCGAAAATCGATCTCATTTCAAACCTCCCTACCCCAAAGTGCGTCAAAGACATTCGCTCATTTCTTGGCCATGCTGGTTTCTATCGGCGATTTATCAAGGATTTCAGTGCAATTTCGAGGCCACTATGCCATCTCTTATCCAAAGATGTTCCCTTCGAATGGACTGCTGAATGTGAGCTGGCATTCGTCAAGCTAAAAGCTAGCCTCACTACGCCCCCTATTGTTCAAACGCCCGATTGGAATTTGCCTTTTGAGTTGATGTGCGATGCAAGCGACTATGCCGTCGGGGCCGTTCTTGGCCAAAGGAAGGACAAGCATCCATGGGTGATTTATTATGCGAGCAAAACTCTCAATGATGCTCAAATGAACTACTCTACTACGGAGAAGGAGCTTCTTGCCATTGTGTTTGCCCTCGATAAATTTCGGTCTTATCTTGTTGGTGCTCCGATCACCATTTACACCGACCACTCGGCACTTAAGTATCTCTTCACTAAGCAGGATGCAAAGGCACGTTTAATCCGGTGGATCCTCCTTTTGCAAGAGTTTGACATCACCATCAAAGACAAAAAGGGGGTGGAGAATGTGGTGGCCGACCATCTGTCGCGCTTGGAATTCACGGATCGCACCACGCATATTCCCATTGGCGACACTTTCCCCGATGAGCAACTCTTTGGCATATCAACGGCCCCGTGGTTTGCCGATATCGTTAACTACTTGGTTACAGGCTTGATTCCAACGCATTGGTCTTCTCACGAGCGTCGGCGGTTCTTGTCAGAAGTGAAGCACTTCTCTTATGATGATCCATACTTGTTCAAGTACTGCCCCGACCAGATCATACGCCGGTGTGTTCCTGATTCTGACCAACGCGGGATTCTTAAATTTTGCCATTCGGAAGCGTGTGGCGGGCACTTTTCGGCCAACAAGACCAAAGCCAAGATACTTCAATGCGGATTTTATTGGCCGACCTTGAACCACGACGCTTATGCCTTTTGCAAGACTTGTGACCGCTGCCAGCAATTGGGTAAAGTGACCCGACGGGATGAAATGCCTCAAGCCAAGTTCTTAGTTGTTGAAGTCTTCGACTGTTGGGGTATCGACTTCATGGGTCCATTCCCAATGTCATTTGGCAACCTGTACATCCTATTGGCTGTTGATTATGTATCGAGGTGGGTGGAGGCCATTGCTACTCGTACTAATGATCACAAGGTTGTGCTTGAGTTTCTGAAGGAGAATATCTTATCGCGTTTTGGGGTCCCTCGTGCAATCATTAGCGACCAAGGGTCTCATTTCTGCAACCGGCCTTTCGCCGCCTTGATGAAGAAATATGGCATAACGCACAAAGTCTCCCTCGCATATCATCCTCAAACCAACGGTCAAGCCGAGCTCGCCAACCGTGAGGTAAAACGCATTCTTGAGAAAACGGTAAATCCTAATCGGAAGGATTGGTCTTTAAGATTGACCGATGCACTTTGGGCATATCGTACTGCATACAAGACGATTTTGGGCGCTTCGCCCTATCGGCTTGTATATGGTAAGGCATGCCACCTTCCGGTGGAAGTCGAACATAAGGCATATTGGGCGATTAAACAATTGAACTATCGTCTTCCCGATGCTGGAGTTCACCGTAAACTCCAGTTGAATGAACTTGATGAAATCCGTAGAGATGCATATGATAATACCAATATTTACAAGTCTAAAGTTAAGGATTTTCATGACAAGCACATTCAACGGAAAAATTTTGAAGTTGGCCACAAAGTTCTTTTATATAACTCAAAACTTCATCTTTTTCCGGGCAAGTTGCGTTCTCGGTGGATTGGCCCCTATATTGTGCATCAAGTTTTTCCTCATGGGGCCGTTGAAGTCGCTAACCCGGTCAATGGACATATTTTTAAAGTCAATGGACAAAGGCTTAAGCCATTTTTGGAAAATTTCCCGACAGAGGAGAGTGAAGAAGAATTGGTCGCCCCGGTATACCCGGTCGATCTTGTTGTTTGAGTTGTTCCTTTCCCTATTTTTGCACGGGGAGCGAAAGCGTAACCGCTGAACTTAACTGTTTGTCGGACCCGGCCCCCAGGTAGGGGGTACCCACCATTGACTTGGGTTTGTAGCTCCGCACGCCGCTACTAAAATAAGGATCGTGTGCCCAGCTCCGGTTAGTAAGGGCAATGTTTCGTGATTGTACATATTTGTGTGTTCTTTTCGTGTTGGTTTTTCAAATCATGAGATTTCATCAATGCATCATTGTATCGGACTTTTATTAGTCCTTCTCTGTAGTAGTTTACCGTTAATGATCCATGCTCACCAGATATGTCCCTATCGGGGGCAGCTTAGGTCTTTGGGTGAGACTTGATATTCCCGTGCTTTGGCGCTAGGCTCTATCTTGTCTCACTTTGTTTCGATCGTAGGGAACGCTGGGCTTAATTGCTTGGCGAGATCAAGCGGTGAATTTTACTTCGGGCATGATGTAACAAAGTTGACGGTCTAGTATAGCCACCTGCGTTTTGCCTACTTGGTGGGACGCGGGAAGAAAAGTATGACTCGTCAGATTGCGTGAAAATCGGGTGGTGTTCTTTGTTGTTTTCCTTTGATTATCTGTTTGTTGGTGCCCGGATAACACGAGCCGGGCGGTTCTAATGTCATTTGGTTTTTAGTAGGTAGTTCGAGCTTAAGTCTTTTACAGGGTATACATGCTACCACACCAGCCTTGGTGGATTGGATCTACCGTCAGAGTGATTGCGGCATTCAGGAGCCCTAAGCATGGGTGCGATTACGTGTCGCGGTTGTTAGTCCAACAAAACTTTGGCCATGATTCTGTGTGACTAGCTATGGTTCCGGTGGACGAACCGAAGGAGTTGACCTTGGAAGCCGTTCGAATGACGAACCGAGCCAGTGACGAGAAAACCTCCAACTTGGTCGAGGTATTCGGGGGTTGACATTCCCCCGTGGGCATGTTCTTTTGTTCCTTTTCTCCTTACTTCTGTTTTCTTAAGCTATGAGGGCATAGCTTCTTTTAAGTTGGGGGGAGGGTCTTATTTATGCTTATGCTTAAATATATTTTTGTTTATAAGTTTTTCGGTAAAGTTTTTCAATTTTAGGTTGCAATCCTTCCGTTATTACAAAGTTAGTGGATTAAAACAACTTAGCACATGCTTATTGTTTCTTAATTGGCAAGAGTTTGGTGATTGATTTTTCAGTACATTTCAACTCTTAGGTATGACTAAGGATGAGCAACTAAGTGTTAAGTGCGTTTTGAGCAAGTTTGACCCATATCCCGTTTATTTTTGTTTCCAATTCGTAGATTAGGTAAATAATCTTATGTCATGCCTAAGTGTGTTGATATCGTTGTTGAATCATTTTGGAATCTATGGCGTACTTAGGAAGTGATTCAAGGCATTCTTTTTTTTGATAAGACCTCAAATGTGTCCCAATTGTCCTACTTTGTATCCTAGTCCGTGTCCTACCATTTGTTCGTTAACTTAGGAAACCGGAGTTTGGGGGCTTTGTGGGATGTGTATTTTGCGACTGTGAGGTGTCTGGGGGATGTTTGAAGGTAGTGGCAATGATCGTGGGTCAAAACAGAAAAGGGGGATAAAGTTCCAGATTTTTTCACCCGGTACCGGTACGGGAATTTTGAGGAACCGGTACCCGCTCGGCAGAACCTGGGATTATTTTTTCTGAAACCCGGTACCGGTACGGGTATTTTGAGGTACCGGTACCCGCTGTGCAGATCTGAAAATCGCGGGCTCTCATTTTTTCTCTCTCCTGGCCCACTATATAAGCCAAACCCTATTCTCTTTCTCTTTCTCATCTTCCCCTAAACCCAAAAACCGCCGCCCTCCCTCCTCTCCTCCTTATCCAACTTCAAAATCTCACCAAACCTTTCACCAAATCTCCATTATCTTGCGGGAAATCTCTCATTCTTCATGATCTCAAGGAAAATTCGAAGGTACAAAGGATGAAAAGTCCCATTTTCAGTCCGAAATCCTCCATGGTGTAAGGTATCTCGAATTTCTTCTCTTTCTCACTCTAATTTCTTCATTCTCTTTCAATAATCATCATGTTTGCTCCCCTAAATTGAGAAATTTTGGGCTTACACCCTTAGATCTTCAAGTCTCAAAGCATAGATCCCCAAAAATTTTGAGGGACCCGAAATTTCTCTCTCTCTTCATCCCATATTTCTACTTTCTCCATAATTTCATGCATATTTCGTCCTTTCATTGATCTACCATTTTACCCGTACACCAAGACCCCCTAATCCGAAAATTTTCTGTTACCCTGGCCGTAATCTCTGTGATTTCTGCTCGTGGCACTGTTTTGGGATTCAATTTCCGCTATTGCACTGACAATGGGGACTGGAATTGGTACTCATCCGTTTCTGTTTTGCTGTGTGAGTAGGCTAAAATAGTGCTGCAAGGGTTGGGTTGTTACTTGATTTTTGTGGGCTGAATTCTGTCTACTCTGAGTTGTTGTCTGCTCTATTTGTGGGGTGATCTCTGAAATGGGGAGGTCTAAGAAACTAATGGGAGATGCAATTAAGTCAGTCGATCCTTCTGGGAAAACATCCTACATGAATCGCCCAGACCCGGAGAAGCAAGCTGAAAGAGCCGAAAGGGATGATGAGGAGAGTAGGAAGAGAAAGAGGGAGAAAAAGGATGCGGAGAAAAAGAAGTGGGAGAAGGAATTAAAGGGTAGGAAGTATACTTGTGAACGACAGGTGGATCGTTCGAAAATGGGGACTCATGCGATTATTGACATCATTAACCAACGGGGTTTGCAATTCTTTTTCAAGCCAATCAAAGGCTACAAACCGAAGTTGGTGTTGGATTTTTACTCTAACATGGAGATAGATGAGTCAGAAGAGAGGATAGAATCCAAATTGGGAAAGAAAACTGTGCTCGTAACTCCTACCATAATAGCCAAGTATTTGGACAAGTACAAGCGTCCTAGCCACGGCACTACCACTTACCCTGCCACAGCATGGTCTAAGACAGAGGAGGAGATTCAACAGGCTCTAACCGATAAAACGCTAAAAACCGATCGTTTTGTACATGGGAAGCTGTTTGAGAAGTTTCGAGTAATTAACAAAGTGGTGCACTATAACCTGTTCCCCCATGGCTCGGAGAAACGACCACGTAAGGAAGATGGGGAGATCATTTTTGTGTTCGGATCTAGCGAGGAGGTAGTGGATTGGGCTAAGTTCATTTGGAATCAAATGGTGAAATTCAGGACGCGTCCGGGGCCGTCAAGGGCCAATATCCCTTTTCCGGCCATGGTAACTTTTATCTGCGAGGATCAAGGAGTACTGACTCCCGAGAGACTTTTCCCTGGAACTCCGGGTCCTATTACAGGCGGCTCTTTGGAAAAGAGCAAATCACTGTCTCAGCCACCGCCTTCCAGCACCTCTGGTTTCCGCATGCCTACGGCTAGAACTCAAGCCGGTAGGATTGAGGAATATATGGAAGTCATGGCAACTCAGCTCCAATCAATGCAAGCAAAGCAGAACAAGCTGGAAACTCATATACGTAGAACGAGGAGGGATGTTTCAGCCATAAAGCGAGGAATGTTGTGGATAGCGGCAAGGTGTGGGAGAGAGGGTGATGTCTATGTTCCCACTGAGGCCGACATGAGAGAATCCACTCCCGAGGAGCCTGAGAGAGAGCAAGGGGTTGGTACTAGTGGTGGTGGTGACTCAGGTACTCGGAGACGAGGCAAGGAGCATGCAATTGAGGATGAGGAGGAAGAGGAGTCAGATGAGGATGACTACGAGGAGGATGATTAGGGTCGGTGGGTCAGTTTTTGAAAAAAATCCCTCTACTTGGTCGGGGTGCATGGTGGTTGACAGCCCACTTATCCTGTCTTATTTTTAGTTCGTAATCTAATGGTGAATAGTAGTTTAGGGAGTTTTTGTTTAGGCCAGCATGTGGCCTTTTGACTTGGTAGTAGGTGATAGTGGCAGCCAAAGGGTAGATTAACCAAGCTAGTATATGGCTGCCACCCCTTTTGCTAACCGTTCTTTTGTTAAACCAAGGTCATTACAAGCTTTAAAGTCCTTAGTTGATCTCTAGTATGCTTTGATTCCGTTTTGATTCAATGATTGAATATCGGCATGTGTAGTGTGTGGCATACTTGTCTTTCGAAGATTTTTGGCTGAATAATTTAGTTTTCTTTCATTCAGTGCTCTCCACATATTAAGGCATGGTATTTTTTGTCCACCGGGCCTATTTCTGAGCACGTGTTTTTGGGATATGGTTGCTTTTGCAGAGAAAGGTTGGCTAGTCTGCCGTATCCTCATTTCGTTTCTGGATACGCCAGTTGGATGCTTGTTAATTACTTGCTTAGTGTTTAGTTGCTCATCTAGACGCATGCTGGGGGTTGTTGTGAAAATAACGGTTTATTTTTGTTGAACTTTTGCAAGTGAGGGATTCTAAAGCATGTGCAGTAGTTGTTTTGTCGGAAGGATTGTTTTGTTTTTCTTAGTTTTGTGTTTTCTCATTGCTAGAGACTAGCAATGTTCAAGTTGGGGGGTGTGATTAGCGTCCATGATCTCATAATCTTGGCGCTAAAGTTCTCCTTGTTTGCATCGTTTTCGTTTTAAGATATCATTTTTATTGATATTGCGCAGAAGGTTGTTTTTGATTCGTTTCAGGTAGAACGCGATTAAACGGTGGTTTTCTAGCGTATAGGATCACCCTTGGAGGTACCCAAGTGTCCAAGGCCGTGTGGCGGTCTCCTTCCAAGTCCCATCGGGTGATTAATGACGTTTGAAGGGCTGTCAGACCAAGAAAGACCAAAAGGCTGTGTTCTGTCAACCCGGTACCGGTACCGAGAATTTGCCGTACCGGTACCCGATCCCCAGAAGTCCCTTTTTGGCAGCCAATTAAAGACCCGGTACCGGTACCGAGATTTTGACGTACCGGTACCGCCTGCAGAAACGGTCCACGTTTTGTTTGCTTTATCAACTTTCCAGTTATGGAATAGTTTCCACTTTTGGTTGATTCTGGGATACTTTTTGTGAGAGAAGGGTTGGTGTGTATAAATACCCCCTCTCTCTCTCTCATTCATTAGCTAGGAACAAATCACTTTAAGTCTTTTTTTAGATCTAAGAACTTCTCCATAGCTTTTCAAGCTTTTCAAGTGTAATTTCCATTAAACTCGGGTAAGTTCTTCTGGTCCTTCATTTTCTCGTTTATTAAAGTTGTTTGTACTGTTCGGATCTTCAGTAATATTAAGTTCGTTTTCATTTCTCCCGGTTAAAAATGTTTGTTAATTTTAGCATGCTTCCTGGCTTCCTAAATATGCGTGAGTAGTCGATTAGGCTTGGCTTCGGAGTGATTAATGCCCCGTGATTTACGTTTATCTTCTCTTTCTCAACTCTAGACTCAAGTTTGACAAGGAAAAAGAGCATTGTTCGGTTTTTATGTAACAAAACTAATCGATGTTAATCTCCGGTGATCATGTGCTCGCTCACATGGTTCCGTGAGCGCTGTCTCGGGTTGTGTTTGCCAAAAGAGTGAAAGAACTCACTCATTTTCCAAGTCACACTTCAAGTCTATTTATTTTCACCGTGAAATCTTCCGGTTGATAGCCTAAGCCGTGCGATTCAACTGTGCTTTCTGTGAGAAAGTTGGATAGCTAAGTCCCGGGCGTTAGTCATTCCAACGCCTTGCCGCTTGTCTTAATTTAGTAAAAACTCGTTTTCTAGTCTTTTAGTCGAGCAATTTCCATTTTAAAGCAAAGCCAAAAGTTGGCCGTCTAAACGCCGCAAACCTTGACACCTAAAAATCCTGGCAAGCTATAAGGAATTATCTCTGTGGGTACGATCCCGGACTTTCCGGTATTTATGCTGACAACGGCCTAGCCCTACGCTCGGGGTGAAACGACCCGTTTCAACGGTTAGGTTCTGGACGAAGCACCGTGGCAATCGGACTCGCTTAGTAGGTTGGAACCCATCTCCAGTTGGGCAATTTAAGCTCAACACTGATGGCGCCTTCAATCCTCGATTGAGGTCAGGTATGGCAAAAGGTCCTATCCGTGATGGTCATGGAGATTGGGTTGTGGCGGTTTCCAAAGTAAAATTGAGGCAGCTTCTTCTAGTACTATGGTCGACTGCTGGACACTTTGTGATGGTTTGAAATTAGCTTTGGAGCGTAATTTGCTAGGCATTGTTGTGGAGACAGATTCTATGGCTATAGTTCGGCTCCTTAATGAGAAAGGATCGGGTACTCATGAGTTAAGTACTATTCTTAATGATTGTAGGTTCCTTCTGGATCGATTTAAAGGTGGAGTTCAACATGTGTTACGAGAAGCAAATCACTGTGCCAATGTGGTTGTCAAACTTCTTTGTAGTAGTAATACTAGTTCTTTTGTGGTTATTGCTTCGTATCCTCATTGTCTCGAACAGTATTTGTTAGACGACTCTAGGGGAGTTATGTTCCCAAGGACTATGTTTTAGTTTCTTTGTAATATTCTAGTTAATCAAAAAAAATTATGAAAACAAAGGTTTTGATTTGAATGATGGGCTTGTTGGATTTGCAATTTTATATTAATCAATTGCTCGATTTGAGTTGCTTTTTATTATTATGTTAAGCAAAAAATATGTGAAAAGATGTGCTTTCTATTATGTTAACCAATAAATTATGCCATATAGATTTTATCTTGATTAAATTATCATTTTTTTAAACATATGTTATAAGAAATTTGATAAAGGGTACATCAAGTAGGAGGGAGGGGAGGAGAATCCAACTACGGTTGGATAACCAGAGGACAAAGCCCTACAACACCTAAAGGTGAAGCGCCCGAACTCTTAAGGGCCTCAAATGCCCAGATCAAACACATATATAGTTCAAATAAGAACAAAGGGCCTAAAAATACTCATATTAAAATTTAAAGGGAAAATGACGGTCCAGGACATATTTTGATAATTAATACCCGCTAAGGACATACTGAAAACATTTGTTAATACTGAACATGTCCTTGAAGGATATTAATTATCAAAACACACCCTTGACTGTCATTTTTTCAAAAATAAAAACTCAAAATAGCCAACAAGAATCAAGCCCAAAAAAGGCGAGGCCCAAACAAAAACCCCCGAGAAGTTCCAAAACTTAACCCTACCCAAAGGGTACTAAACTGGCACCGTCGCCACGCAAACGTTGCCCACCATCTACCTGCAAGCAACCAACAGACGGTAGACAAAACGGCTGCCCGCACCACAGTGAAACCCGCAACTGGCCCCATGAACGACCGCTGAAAAATCGCTAATTTGGCCCCCATAAACGGTTCGATTTGGAGATTTGTACATGGATTGATATGCTTTGTGTTAGGACACATGAAGCTTGGTGAGGTGCGTTGACAGTTAGGAAAATGACTTCATCTATGAAGGAAGGTAAGGACATGTCAAAAGCATGATTTTGGAGACAATAAGCCATTTGGTAGTGTTGGAAAAGAAGTTCCCAGAAAGGGGTTTAAGCTAGAACAGGCATTAGTTAAACATAGAACGAATTAGGATATGTATTGTAGCTCGTACTATGACGAAGAATGATGATGATCAGAACCGAATGGGTTCAATTAGTGGTATCAAATTCTAGCCTATAGATTTAATGCAAGAAAATAAAAAATTAGTCAATTTTTTTTTTATTTTATATAATTCAATCTGAAAGGACAATGTAACCTTACTTTTGTGAGAACCCACCTCATGGGAAAGTCCCACATCAGGAGTTTCAGGAAAGAATAAATGAAATATAAAGGATTCCGACCAGCTACTGTATAACTTGAGATTAACTTTTTGAGCCAAATGATTAGGCGAATGGTTAGTAGGTCAGCTGGGACGGATTGTTACAATTGGCATCAGAGCACAACCCTGGTCTACATGATGAGACCCACCTCTAATTGTGTTGTACAGACCGAAGTGTCACATTATAACAACCAGGGGAATAGTTGTTGGCCCAAGGGATGCAACGAGGACCTTGCAGACCGAAGTGTCACATTATAACAACCAGGGGAATAGTTGTTGGCCCAAGGGATGCAACGAGGACCTTGCAGCGAAGGTGGGGAAATTGTACCCACCTCATGGGAAAGTCCCACATCTGGAATTTCAGGAAAGAATAAATGAAATATAAAAGAGTTCGACACCTTGAGATTAATCTTTTGAGCCATGTGGTTAGGTGAATGGTTAGCAGGTTAGTTGGGCGGGTCGTTACAACTTTTGTTTTTTGTTTTAAATTTTTTATAACTTAAAACTAAGTAGGTAACCAAGTTTGAGGTCGCTTGGACAACCCAAATGTTGGGACCGACACGGCTAACTACTTGTAATATATAAAGGAAAAACTCAAGTTGGTGTCTTATTTTTTGAAGCTTCGTAAAAAAAGCTCCTAACAGTTAATTTATGTAATACTAAACGTGATAGAAATCACTCACACTCAACCCCACTTTCCTATCCCAAGGTTTCAAAACTCACTTGCACACGCGTCCAGTGTGCCTAAAGTGCCAGTCGTAATAAAAAAGGAGAATGGGTTAAAGATGGAAGAAATAAATGGAGAGAGACAGTCAGACAGAGAGAAAGAAAGTCCCATATATATACCGCGAAGGATACGATGCCATGGAAGCTTGGGGTGGCTTATGGTAAAAAAAAATATGCACTAAAATTTAAGTATTTAACAATCCTCACACACACACACACTCATATGTTTGTATAATTTGATTTGTTTAATGTTATCATTAATCATTCATACGAAGAAAAGTAAATAAAAATTCATTTTAATTTGCGAGCTAGTAAAAATAGATAATAAAGCTCAACAATGGAAAATAAACTAGGTAGACCCAATGAATTTTCAACAAAATTTAAATATCTTTGTTTTCTATAGAGTTTCATAAACAAAAAATTTATGTACGATTTTTTTACCAAAATTCTGGAGTCGCCCCTACACGAAGGGATGTTTTGTTTCTGTCGTTTGACAATCTAATTTAACCAAATCCTCATTCAATCATAAAACAAGAAGATTTCTGGGTTGTTGAAATTGGAAAATTTCTCATTACATTCGCTGACATTTCTCTATAACTATTTTCCATGTAAGATTAGAGTTTTTCGATCAATTCATGCTGTCAACTTTCACCAAATTACAATAAAAAAATTAACAAGTAGTACAAGAATGGATAATGAATTTTTTTTTCCCGGCAAAAGAGAGTGTAATATGTACTGTACATAATTCGACAAGGGAACGTACGTACGTGGAGAGAAGATTTGAAACCGTGCTACATTAGCTAGGCCACAACCAAAAAGGAAAGAAAAAGAAGCCATCCAATAAACCATTAAACATTGGATTTTGGCATCTAAAGCATCATGCGTGAAATAGCTAAACAAAGAAAATAGAAGAGCTAGCTAGCAATTACGGAATAAATTAGATCCTCAGCAATATTTAATCGAATTCCATCCAGGCTCGTCCTGAAATCTTCTATATATGGTGCAAGGCGGCCCTTATATCCAGTTTGAATTCTTCCTTTTTATTTATTTATTTATTTATCGGTAATTAAGTATCTACTAATGATTTTCATACTCTGCTTATTTATAAGGAAAATAAACTCTAAATTTCTTCATTTAGTAAAGTTTTCAGGCGCACTAAAAGAGACATATTAAGTTTAGAGTGAAAATAAATTAATTTCCAGCAAAAAAAATAGTAGCTAGGACAAGGACCAAAAGAGAGAAACAAACAAGAAAACATTCCTTTCATATACTCAGAATTTTTCATGGGAAATAAAATACATGACAGGTGTAAGTGATGCATGCCCAGCAGCTAGCATACAGTATATATTAATTAATACAACCATTCCATACCACTGAAATTGATATAATACACCCATGTGTAAATGTAATTGCAATCCGGCCACAGCCCAGAAAATTAAAATCCCAAACAGACACGCCTAGCTTAATCAACAAGCCCAAAGCTATACCTCGTATGCATCTCTTACATCCCATGTTTCTTCATCAAACACCAACAAGAAGAAAAAGTTAATTAGAAAAAAAAACGGGGCAAAAGAGTAAAAACAAAGGACGACTAAACTGAAATACCAAAGTTAATAAGGTAAACTCGGACCGCTACCCTCAATTCCCCGCGATGCAATAATGTCGCTCTCCCGATTCTGTCCCGCCCTCAAAACGGGGCTAGAAACTCCGGAGAGCGCAATTGCAAAGCCTTTTGTTTGTTGCCTTCTTTAGAAGAGCTTCTAGATACACACTACGCATCTCAACTAGTACGTACGTACTGAGAAAATTGTGTGTATTTAGAAGCTCCCCTGTCTTTGCTGGCTGTCAGCTTTTGTGCTTATTTACAAGGAGATACCCTCCGCCGCCGTCGCAGGATGCTTCCCTTGTAGCCACCGCCGGAGTCAAAGACTCCTCGGTGGCGATCACCGCGGATCATTGACTGATCTAAAACAGAGCTAAGGATCAACCTATGGCTAAAGAAAGGAAAAATGAGTGCCAAAGTTGGCTTAGCTAGAGACAGAGAGATGAAGAACAAGAAGAAGAGAGAGAGAGAGAGAGAGAGAGAGAGAGAGAGAGGATTATAGGGGTGAGAGGGGGCACGATGGGTCGTATATAAAGGCGAGATTGCAGCTTTTTGTTGAACGTGAGACTTTTGGATACTGGAATTTTATTTTGGAGCTCACATTCCCTTGTCCATTTGTTTGATTTACGAGATTAAAGTTTTTATTGATATCTAATTGTTCGGGTCAGCTTACCAACTAATCTGAAGACTTTAAAAATATTTATTTAACAAATCTCCAATATTTTCAGTGATCCCAAAGATTATAACTGTTTTTTTACGTTATATTTGACTAAATTTAAACAAAATAAACTACCGTATAAGATAAATAGATTTATTTTGGTCATTAACGCAATCTTTTCTTCAAACAAGTTTATTTCCTTATTTTTTTTAAAACAATAATCAAGAAATGCAATTATGCCCATCTTTTGGACTCAAATATTAGTCATGAAAAAAAATTCACATGAACTCCATATATAATTGTGACTTATTTTTCCTGTAATATTAAACTTAATTATGTTCTATTGCTCAAAAAACTCTCGGCGACAACAGATTATGATTGAATTAGCTTCAACTAATTTCATATGCATGCGAACAGGAAAAATTAAAAAAATGAAGGAAGTTGAAAGTCGGAAATGATATGTCGCTGATGAACTGTGAATGGAATAGGTTTAATTTCTTTTTTTTAAAACTAGATAGACTAGAGATTGCATTATTGGTAGTAGAGTTGAAATTCTTGGTCCAAGCCAGTTAAGGCATGTCTGAGGAAAATGCAAAATAATAGTACTTAAAAAAACTCCACTAGCCCGCTTTCCTAGGCCTTTGGAATTTTAACATTATTCTGAAAGACGAGAGAGGAAAAGTTGGACTACTGTAGCTTTTTTGATTGAATCCATGGGCAAACCCCAGTCAGTCCACCGCACTCAGCTCAACACAAAAGTCTCCCCATGACCAACTTTTTAGTTTTATTGCCTTATTATTGGGTGCGCGTGGAAAAATGAAAGTTTTTTTTTTTTACCCTTTTTAATCAGTTAGGGGTGTTTTCGGTAGTGAAAATTTTATAAATTTTTATTTGTGGTTGAGAAGATGTTAGGTGTTTTCTGTAGTGAATAAATTGTTGAGAAATGTGAATTTGTTTTCGGTAGTGAATAACTTGTTGATGAGTTCGTAAGTAGATTTACCGTAGTAAAAATGTTTTTGTTTACAACTATTATGTTAGTGGAAACAAAATAATAAAATGCTGAAATTTTTTTGCTAATGAAACCAAAATGATAAAATACGTTGAGTTTATAGTGGTTTTTGTTAGTGGTAAATCGAACCCATTTCTTGAATCCCCCAAAAAAAAAAATTGGAAAGATTGTCTTAGTTTTGGATTTTTCATTATGAAGAATTACATTTTAAATTGATTGTCACGTAATTTTACAATGCATATATAATGAGATAATGGAGTCTCAAAACACTACACTAGAGTGCACTATAAAAATATCAACCCAAGCGCAGATTTTACATTTTGATTTTGCACTCTCATTTTTCGTTAATTTTAATTTACTTTATCTTGGGAGACTTGAGAAAGGAGATGGGTGCTTATGGGAATCGAACTCTGCCTGTGTACATGAGAGTATAAGGGAGACACTAACTGCACTTCACTCTACTCCACTTACATTTTGCACTCTCCCACAATGTCATTTTTCCTTTTCCGATTGACTATCTCTTATATCCCTCCTAGTAAGTATTTACTTCCAACTCCTTTTGCCCATTAGGCCTCGTTTAGTTGGACGAAAAAGGATGTGAAAGGATGGGAAAATCAATTTTTCTGAAACTTTCTCTGTGTTTAGTTATCAGAAAAATTGTATGACCCACGGCTTAAACTTTCCCACTAAGAACCATTTTTCTGCAAAATAAGTCATGCCAAAAGAAATGAATTCTAATTTTTCTGCAAGATTTTTTTCAATAAAACATATACAAGATTCTTGTGATTCACCTCACTTCACTTTTCCGTGGAATCTATTTTCCACACAATATTCTCGACAACTAAACGGAGCCTTAGTTGCAAATTATATTATACTGCATTTTTGTTATTTGCTCATCCAATATTATATTATTCTTGTTTTATTAAAAACAATTCAAAATACTATTATATTGCACCTAGCTAGCAATTCATTGGGAATGGGAGAATTCGATTGTCAAAGTATTTTTTTGGCTTGAATTCTTTTTGTTTTTTTTGTGCCATCTTTATATATCAGGGGATCTGAAGGAGTTAGTAGTTACTAGTTAGTATGGTAGTACACAAAAGGTTCAGAGGCTATCTATGACTCTGGACACCAATCGCGCTCTTGTGGGGCTCAAGCTCACGCCTCTGCTGGAGAGACAGGTGAGACAACCATTTTGACAGAGCATCATTTCTAAGGCTTGAATTCTTGGTCCAAGCCAGTTTCTACCAAATATTTGGAGAGAGAAAAGGAAAGAAAATTGTCGGCTGTGGCATTCCTATTACATATCATCTGGTTTGAAAGCTAAAGGCCAGTGTGGTCACATGGGCATTCAACTCTTTTATATATAAAAAAAAAAATGGATGGAAATAGAAAACGTAGACTATTATGTTATTTATCGTCATTAGAGATCATGTTATCGTTTCATTATTCCAAAGAACATATCAAGTGATTCGTTAATTGGTGAATCAAAATCTTAAAAGTATCAACATCGTTGAGATTTATGCTCTTTGTTGTAATGCCGTCTTATCCGTAACCATTTCAGTATTTGTGTGCTTCATTCATTGATTAATAAAATTTCTTATTAATCTATCTACTGAGAAGCAATGGTGAAGAAATATATATCACATAAAAAAAATAATCTCCTAAACATGATTCATCCTAAGTTTAAATTTTTTATTCGACTATTGTTCAATTGTAAAGCTTACTGGATCAACATCACCACAAAAAATCAAGCATCGGATTTTCCTGTTTTGAAGTGCAATCATAAAATTATGTTTGATGTTTATCTTTTAATTCAATAACATTGTACTTCGATCATTGAATTATCGATGTCAGATCGACTTGATTTTTTTTATTTTATTTTATAGGGATACTGTACTCATTAAGCTTTACAATTTGTGCACGGTTCAATCAGATCATTGATGTTTTGAGCTTGGAATAAGCAACTCATCAGCCAAGTGAATTAGTGACTAGGCATGCTTGTGAAAAATGAGGCCGGAAATTATGTTGACTGGTTAAATGCATGACTTAAGCAAATCAAGTCAAACAAACATAACTTGGGTGTTGTTTGAGGTGGGAATTGTAGTAAAAGAAGATTTATTTCAAATTATCTCAGTAGCAAAAGTAAAGCAAAAAATTACAAAACATGTCAAAGAAAGATTAATGTAGTACATATGATAGTGGAGTTAGGTTTCATCACATGCATTGACATAGTGAGCTTTTTTGTGAAAATGATATATAAATGTTGTCTTTTTGGCCGCCTTGGATGTGAATGACATTAATTGTCTAATAAGTCTTTCGGGATAAGCGTTGTTGCGACATAGAAACATCCTTTCAATAATTTTGATGGAGAAGAAGCTAAAGTGGCCGTAAGCGAAGAAAATGAGCCCATGATAATTAAATTCACTTTTCCACTGATTTGTCCATCACATGATTAAAGCAAAGCTAAAAGTCAGCGATTAGATTCTCTCATTCTCTTTTGCTCTTCTCTTTCTTCTTGTACGTACATATAGGGGGGTCGTCGAAACTGTGCGACCACGTAAAAAAGTTCCCTGCCAAATTAAAACGCCATCCCCACCGTGTACCCGGCCCGTATTCACAATGATTAACTAAGCGGTAGATTTCATACATACATCACTAATACGTAGAAGGCTATCTTTTAGAAAAATCAATTCCATCAAACATTGACAACATATAAGATTAAACTGCACCGGTTTATGTCATAAACAAACGTATGAGTTATTCACACGCTCGTAAATGTTCAAGTATTAATTAAGCTGATTTTGGGCGCGTGTGTTCTTCTATGCATGATGTATAAGGTCAATAGTTTGGATCCTGTAGGCTAAAAATAGGGAGGATGAAAGAATATGGTGGAGTGCGGAGGATGGAGTTTTGGAGGGGAGCCGACCCCAAAAAAGTTATTTGTTGGGCTTGTGAAGCCTGTTTAGCATGTATTTTTGATGCACGAAACCTAGACAGAGGCATTACAATAATTGGTTATGTAAATTCTAGGTTATAAATACTTGCTATACTCTCCTTTTATTCAATATACAGCAAAAGCTTGTGTGACCCTTAGATGTATATGTCAATTACGTAGTTGGAGATCGAAGCACATTTTTGGAGCCCGTTTATTTTTTGTTATGAAAAAAAGGACAGTGAATCCATGCGTTTGAGATTAGATTAGGTTGATATATTTTCCCCATAAAGTCTACGCGATAAAGCAATAATAGAAAATGGCCAATGGGACCCACATGGTTGAAATCCAAAAAAGCCTAGACTATACGACATATACCCACCATTTTTCATCCGAGACCGGCCTGTACGTTCTGCTTCCTCAAATCTCAAAATTTAATCTTGACCCTCCAATTAGCTGGCTAGGCTCTTGCTTAGCATCGCATAATAATTTGCATCAGTGCTACGCCACTAATACGTCATAAATAGCTACTCCTCCATTAGTGGCCAGTAAATCACATAGTATATGGTATGCCCATCTATATGTATAAAGTGGTTGTATTTGAATTTTAAATTGCCCGCGAGAAATTAGCAAAAAATATAATCGGAAAGTGTTAATTTTGAACAGTTTTTAATTGAACCGTTAATCAAATTTGAGTTAACAAATGCTCAGATCAAGCCCTTCCCGGTTCTTTTTTTTCTGATTTCACGTGGGTACTCGTAAAATCACGTTCTGATCACATTGAGCGGCTCGGATCATCAAAATCGATTGGAAACTATGAGATGTTTTTTTAGATATTTTTATAAGTGTCCCCGGAAGCATCTCGATATTTGTTACAGCAAGTTTTAGCTCATAATAACAAATATATGTCGATTTTTCTTTACCTCAGGATCTACGAGTCAGCTAATTAAGCGCATGAACCTCGAGTACTCCTTCGGAGAACTATCCCTTTCGTCCAATGGCAAGGAACCCATTTAAAACAGTATGTGGCCAAGTCTCACAAAAGTTAATAGCTCTTAAAACGAACGTTTTATGTTGGGTAGTGATTTTGCCACACCATTTTTTGATAATGTCATATCTTGTAAGTGTATTTTTTGGTGCAAAAATACACTTGCAGGGTGTGACATTATCAAAAAATGGTATGGCAATATCATTTCTTTTTATGTTACTCAATTTACTTTTTTGGGACAATTCCCCATGTAATTTAATTAATTAATACGGCATTGGAGCAACAAGTAGTAATGCTACCACGACAAGCCCTATGGACAATCTTCAAGCCTTTTTTTTTTTCTTGGGGGAGGGGAGGGGGGGCTCTATATCAATAATTTTAGATTTATAGTCCAAAGAATTCGACAAGGGAGAAGCCTAAATCACACATTGGCCATGTGCAGTACTTCTATGAGTTTAACTTGTATTTAACTCCTTCAAAATTCATTCGAAATTCACTTGTTATGAAAAGAGAAAAAGGTGAGACACTTTTTGATGTTCGTTATGATTTGATGCTTAGGCACCCGCTCTGCCGATGAAATTAAGACCTCGTACATTCAGTGCGCTATATTCAGACTATGCCAAATCAGAGCCCTCATGCACTAGGCAACCAACCCTCAATCAACGAATCCACTAACTAGCTCAAGAGTAATCTCACACTTTTTGAATAAATCAAATAACTCGATCTCAACTTTTAATCAGCTCAAATAAAACTCAGTCGAGGTCGACTCAATTGATAGGTGGACCAAGACTGAAAATAATTTTCCAATTTATTAAGCTTTTAGATCAAAAAAGTCAAACACATGGTACCCAACTGGACTTGGCTTGGTTAGCAATACTATGACTGACTTGAGGACTTGAGAATGATGGCACACTGCATTATGGACAAAGATGAATGAATTAAGATACAAATTGGATCACTTAATCTGAGTGGCCGGCTTCAAAATGTTACGAAGATAGGAGTATTGTATACCGAAAATGATATAAGTACCGACGCCCGGTGTAGGGAAATCGAACCGATGGCCAAGACGACTGATTCGAGCTGTCCAAAAATTCTATAAAAAGAAAAAACGAAGGGGCTCACGTGGGAATCAATGGCATCTGATATATCTAGGGTGCTTGATCTAAACACCCTATTTTTCGTGTATATATGTTTCGTGTATATATGTATAACTATTTCTCTACACTGGGCGTCAGTACGGTACCTATAGCACTACTGATTATATACAGTATTTTTGGTAGGAGTAATATATTTGATCCCACGACCCGCAAAAAATATTCTTCCCCAGGTCCTAATCGGCCTCAAATTTTTCTGATTTCTGTTTGTTTTGATGTAAAATGTTTTACAATGTAAAATATTTTACAATGTAAAATATTTTTCAAAAAATAAATTTTAAACTTTTATTTTTCGATGTTTGGTTGGCATTTGAAAAATATTTTTAGAAAACAAAATAGTATAGAGGGAGAGTTGGGGGCTTACATGGTGGAGAGATCTAAGAATATTGAAAATTGAACGTGGATCAAAACTGACCATCGAAAAAACTGAGCAGTGAGAATTTCAGTAGAAGGCAGCGGGTTCATTTCAGAAAATAACTTACGGAAGATTTAAGGGTAAGTCATTTTCATCCAATTAATGAAAAATATTTTACTTCCTCATTTTTTACACAACCAAACACCGAAAAATGAGTAAAATATTTTACCGAAAAATATTTTACGCCCAAACGAATGGAGCTAGTGTTTATTTCTTCAGTTTTTGATCCACTATTCTTAAGGTGCTGTTCTGCTTTTTTTTTTTTAAACATTCTTTTTCAAAAAAAGAAAAAGTAATTTCAAGTTCAAATATAATGAAAATAATTTTTAAATTTTTTTGCACCGTTTAAAAAAACAAGATTTATATTGTTAGAAAAATTATTTACGAAAATGAATAATTTTTAAACTTAAAATTATCTATTTTTTAAAAATTTATTTTTTAAAAACCATTACGGGCCCTCAAATCATGCTTGTGATGATAGGAATAAAATGGTAGGAGTAGTAAAAAATTCAATCATTAGATACTCGAGGCCTCGAGGGGCCTAATCTACGCTTCATTGTCGGAGTAGTAATATATGGTAGTTGAGAAATCCAATCCAATCCAATCCAATCCAATCCAGTCCAAAAACCACTACAAAGATGTCCACCCACTGCCACCCGACTTGAGGACACAGAGCGGCGCGTGAGCCCTCGTGATTCTCAATTTGCTGCCAAAATTCACGGGTCCCACAAGTCCACAACCATCTTAGCGGAACTGTACGTATGAGGTGTGCAGTTTCACTGAGACTACTCCATTTCAGAAACTTTCCTAAGAAATATTTCGTAAGTATTACGAGTAATTTGTAATTTTCAAACTTAAAATGATAGACTTCTAAAAATGAATTTTAAATTTTTTTGCATCGTTTCAAATAAGATTCATATTGCATATTTTTAAATTTCAATAAGCACATTATTTTTTTTGCTTAAAAATTACAAATAAGTACTTATTGAACATATCGGAACGGAAAACTCAAATTTTAGTAGATTTTTTGGATGCATTCTTTTGCCTTGAACTTAAACTTAAAATGAGAATTTTATCCTTATTTGAATTTTTTTCACATTGGTTAATTTTGCGTCAACCTTTTGTCGGTTATTGATTCGTCTCAAAAGTAAAAAGAATTCACTTATACCTAAGTATTTTGAGAAAAAAGCACTTTTTAGCTCAAAAAGTCACTCTTTGCGCTAAAAAGTGGTTATTTCTCAAAATATTTGTGTAAAAATAAAGAAATTTTATTTTTTTCGATTCCTCTCGTCGCGACGAATCAATAGCCGAAAAAAGCTTGGCACAAAACTAACAAATGCGAAAAAATTTCAAATAAGGACAAAATTCTCATTTTAAGTTTAAGTTTGGGCCAAAAGAATTCATTAGGCAAATCATTTTTCTTACATACATTACCTAGAAGTGTTATTTTTAGGAGAAACAACTTGACTTTTGTTTTTAGCATGTAGTTCAATAATATAGCGGAAACATTCCTTAAATACAAATTGATTCGTAGAATAATTTCGTAAAAGGTTAAATTTATTGAACATTGACAACTCTGCGGCTGAATTGCATCTGTTTTGAAAAACTCAATGGCAAAAACGATTTAATAAATCCACAAGTGGATAATTTGGTTGAATCATTAAGCTTAATCTTCACGTCGAGTTCCAACTTTTTCCAACCCCGGTTTATTTGTCGACTTCTATGAAGTGAATGGTTTGGATAACATTTTTTAAACTCAGAATCAAGCCTATTTGAAGGGCTCTCTCCCCTTTTCAAGTCGTCGGCCTTTTTAATTAGGGAAATTAAACATTAACACTCGACAACGACTCTAGTGGCGGATAAGGGAGGGGATAAGAACGTTGGTGGTATAAGCTAATCTTAACTCACTCTTATTCAGTGTTTGGTTTCATCTTTACACCCAGACTACTTATCCGGTGGATAAGTGTATGAGTCTTAGCGCAACCCATCCCGCCCATAAGATTAGGTTATCCGGGTGGGCATAGTTACCGGCTTGCCTCTCAAATACCTCCAAACCCTTTTTGGTATTCTCATTTCAAGGGTCAACTAAGTAAATGATCTTACATTATTTCTTTATCCACCACTCTTATTTATCCATTTTTCAGCTACCAAAGAAACCCTTTCTTAGTTAATTCCACCCCGTTAACTAATTTTCTCTTATAACATATTCCCCTTAATTTCTTTCTTATCCCCTAAAATCTTATACATCCGCCAGCCAAACAAACTCTTTCGTAGTTAATCTCGTCCTCTTATCTAATTTCCCTTTATAATATAAATATTCAACTTTATCCAACCTTCTTCATTATTTCAAAATTTTATTCATCCGTCTGACGAGTCGTAGGGGGGCAACCAGTGACAATGCCGATGCAGAGAGAGAAAGAGAAAGGTGGGTAAACGATTGATATATCACGCCTCCTCCTCTTCATCGGATACCGTATGGTATAATGGGTTTACTGTAGGTAAGGTAATGTGGGGTGGTGAAAGAAAAGGATCGGAGGTAATTAAGATTAGATCGATAAAGTTGGGGAAGAAATTAAAGAAAGGAAATTGAGGGCCATGTGATGTGATGGTACTGCCATATTGGTAGTGGTAGCGGTAGTGGTACTCTCTTTTTGACACGCTTTCCCGTTGAACTTTTTGTCGCATTTTTACCTCATTCCTGCCATGCATCATTCATCCACTACTACAATTTACACATGGGATCCCAATCCCAGCTAGCTAGGTTCGAGAAAAGAAAAATCTTTTTCTTTTTTATTTTATTTATGGCAAAAATAGAAAATGATTAGCTAATTCTTCCTTGGGTGATGTGATACTGGGGGGAGAGATGGTCCCATTCTTTTATTCTCTCAGCTTGTCGCACTGGAGCATTTTGTCTTCTTCTTCTTCTTATATAAAATACTAACTCGTTCCAGTTTCTAAAAATGAAAACTTTTAAAAAATGAAAGTAATTTTAAACTCAAAATTTATGTGTTTACACAAATGATTTTTCTACCAATATAAATATTGTTTGATAGATCTCATTGAGATCTTTTAAACGGTGCCAAAAAATTAAAAAATTATTTTTTATTTTCATTATATTTTGAGCTTGAAATTACCTTATTTAAAAAAAAAAAGGTTTAAAAAAAAAGCGGAACGGCACCTACACCTTTCGGCTTTTTACTGTCGGAAATTCGAGTGACAAATTAATTTGTGGGTGGTGATTAGTGTCAATGTAAATGTCAAAAGTATAAAACCTGTCAACTGCGTAAAGGATTTCATATGAATTGAAATGTATGAAAATAGGGATTGGGATGGTAAATATTTTTCGTTAAGTTTTAGCAAAGCTGCAAAGGTAGTAAATTAATAATTTCCATTAATCCTGCATTAAGTGCAACTAGTGGATAGTAGTTAACATGACTATTTGTTGACGGGTAAGTCTACAAACAAGTAAAGTCGAGCTTTAAAGTAATCTCAATTACTCATTCAAAACTTGTTGAGCTCAAGCTCAAGCCAAAGTAAAGGAGTTGAACCGTAACAAAATTGTTCTAACCTGTGTCAACTAGTAATAATTTAGTGACCTCTCTTGTCAAGAGTCATTTAATATTAGAGTAGGAAAAATGGAAATTAGCTTTGTTAACCTTTCTTAAATGGAAGAATCTTACAAAACTGTAAAATAAACGACACCACACTGTCGGTTAACACATTTCGTACATATGTCCCTTGAGAAGAGAGGAGGCGAGAACGCATGAACTCAGTTAGAATGGAAGAAGAAATGAGAAAGCAGAAAGTAGTCGGAGGTCAGAAGCTCTGAAAAAAATACACCTTGAAGATATCCTGGAAATTGCAGAAAATTATTTACATGCTATTGGTTGCCCTAGTCTCCGACTATTTGTCCGGCTAGGAGGAGGAATTCGCTTCTTTTTTTTTCTTTTGTCACCTTTATACATCAACAGGATTTGGGGAGGAGGTCAGTTAGTAAGTATGTTAGTTTACAAGGGATCCAAAGGCTATCTATAACTCTAGACACCGGTCGCCCCCGAAGAGCTCAAACTCACTCTTCCACTGGGGAGGCAGATGAGAATACTAATTCACTTTATACATTTCCAAATAAGAGATGTTAGTACATTTCCAAACTGCATTGAAGGGGTCGATGTAAATATGGTACAAAGTGTAAGTTTAGAATTGATAAACGAGACGAACAGTAAATTGTTGAAGCTTGGTTTAAAACATAACGAGTTAAAGAATACATTATATGTCAAATCTTATCTTGTTTATCAAACAAACCAATCTCAAACAAACTTTAATAGAGTCGATTACACACCAGTCTTGAGTATGTTAGCTTGGTTCAATTATGAACCTTGGGTACAACAAGTTTACAGGTGGAAACATGAACTTCAATCGCCTTGGAAATGGAGGCCGAGGACTGCTGGTGGTTTTACCTCCATCCCAACTGCCCTGCATTTTGATGTGAAGACATCCAGAAAAGGTTTTTCGTAATCAACAGTGATTACTAGAATATCAAATCCAAGTCAAAGCTTAAATGAAGCCCAAATGAGCTTCTCCTTGTTTTTTTTATCTGAGAGGCCCAAATCATCAGCTTAATTAAGAAAATTCTTATGGTTTCTCCGATCCTGACCAAAATACAATTTGTCAGCTTCTTTTTTTCTAACACAATCTCCAGAAAATAAAAATCTGTCTCCTGATTTCAAAGAAAGCAAAGGGCAAATCTGTCACAACCCTGTATGATCAAACCTAAACCTCTCATTCCAGCACAATTTTGCAGGCCATCTGAGGTTGCTCTGCTAGCACCCTTTCCTTCTACTTCTCGTATTTCCATTTTCGCTCCCCGAATCCCTTTCCTTCTACTTCTCGTATTTCCATTTTCGCTCCCTGAATTGAGACAATTTGCGTTTTAGATATCATATGTCCATGCTATTTAAGCAGTAAACTTCAACGAAAATCTGCATAGTTAAATGGAACTATTATAATGAGCATCCTTATTTGCTAAAACGTTATTTAACCAGTACCACCAAAAGAACATATGGTCTACTGTGCTTCATAACTTCAACAATAGTACTGGTTTCTTTTCATTTCGTGTTGTACAATCTCTTAGGAGCCAAAGTTATGATGTCATGTCCTATATATGTTTGGATATATAAAGATAGCTAACCTTATATCATTCAATACTAGACACTCATTGCACCAACAACTCAGATAATACAACAACCGTTGCTGGGCTGGGTACACCAGACAAATTAATGTATAGCAGAGAAATGTAACAATGACCATTTTCTCATACAACAGAGACATGTATAGCAATTTAGACTACAAAATGGAAAGAAACGTCACAATATTCCTTATAAAAAAATAAAGTCCGAACACAAAAAGCACGACTATTCGCAAACATTTGCAAGATTGAGCAATTCTAAGAAACATCATTTGGATAGACTTCCATGAAGGATCGATGTAGGGAGGTATTCCCGAACAGATACAGTTAAAAGCCGAACACGTTATGTAAGGGAGCACGTAATGAATACGGTGAACGGTGACAGGCAATATGGACCGGTGACAGGAGGAGTCGTTGGTCCATACAATCTGTTCGGCATGTGCAGACAAATGACACGTAAAGTCATTTATCAAAGCATACGAATATGGACCAGTAACATGAAGGGTCATTGGTCCAGATGGACTGTTCGGCAATGAGATGGCCGAACAAGGAGAGAGTTATTAAGAAAGCGGCCTTGAATGCTAGGGCGGTGGGAATGCTCTAGAAGATTCCAGAACGGTCTTATCCTCTGAAGAATAAGATCCCGAGTATATAGGAAAGAGACCCAATGTGAATGGGGTGTTCGGCCTGTTATGGAAAAGAGTCCTAAAATGACTGAGGTAATAAAATGATAAGGGAAGGAGAGTCCAAGATATCCTGGGTTCCTATACGAGATAGGAATCCTGGAGCAAGAGAGATGCTTGGGCAGCAAGCATACGTATGTCGATAAATACGAAATAAACCTAGAGGTAAAAGGTACGCAGTTTATTGCAATTAAATCACCTTCCTATTGATAATTAGGGTTTCTCTAGTACGTGACACTAACTTTGGCATCGGAGGGCCTTTGCTACGAGCAGCAAAGGTGCGCTCACCACTTGTCTGTTTTGCAGATTAAGGTTCCGGTGAAGAGGCACGTGAGGCCGTTGCATATTGGTGTTGTTCTGAGCATCAATTGTTTTCATCCCCCCACAATCGAGTTGACCAAGATGAAACCAATTTAAGAAAAGTGACGCCAACATCAATTCATGCTTATGTGAATTTTCCGGCTAGCAATTGATTGACATTTAGGCTCCTTTTGTTTGGGCATAAAATGTTTTTTGGAAAAATATTTTACCTATTTTCCTGTATTTGGTGATATAAAAAAAATAAGGAAAAAATTTTACATGTAAAATATTTTTCATTAATTGGATGAAAATTAATGACTTACCCTTAAATCCTCTGTAAGTTATTTTTCCGAAATGAACTCACTGCCTTCTAAATATTCTCATATCTCTTTACCGTTTAAGCCCCCACCTCCCTCTATACACTATTTTGTTGATTTTTGAAATTATTTTTCAAATACCAACTAAACACCGGAAAATAAAAATTTGAAATTTGTTTTCTGAAAAACATTTTACATTGTAAAACATTTTAAATTGAAACAAACGGAGCCTTAAATCTTGAAACCATTACATGAGAATACTTTACAGCATCTAATTATCACAAAAATGACCAAATTGTCACGCACCTTAATAAAAGACGCGGTTGATGAGTTTACGACGTCAGCCATTATATAACTTGAAACTATCTCATCCGTAGCATATTTTCTACTCGTATCCCTCGAAAAATGAAGAAAATCCGTTGCTCACACGCATAGGTGGAGGGACATAAGAACAAAGGAGGGCAGCCGATCCCATAGGCTGTCAAATTTTCATAAAGATAGGTATAATTTTTATCTCATCTTTACTAATTTGACCACACTTTAAAATTTGTTTTTGCCCCAGCCCATATAAGAGTTTTGTACTAAAAGAAAAAATGAGTCAAAATAAAATCTCCACCCACAAAATTTCCAAACATAGTAGTTTATTCATTCCTCAAAAAAATCAAGGGTTTCTTGTTCGACGTGATCTCTTCACATTCTTTTCCTAATCTTTGCTCGACTGCTCTGCACCAAAATCTCTATGGCAGGTAAGAACCTCCTTCTCTTCTCCTCTCCTCTCTCTCTCTCTCTCTCTCTCTCGCTATCTCTCTCCCTCTCTCTCTCGCTATCTCTCTCCCTCTCTTACAAACGAGACCATCATTCATTGTTTTCGAAGTATGAGAAGTTGTCGAGGTCAATTGTAAATCTAAGCTACATTTTGCTATTAATATATACCTACACATATCTACTTTTTGATTAACTTATTAATTCTAATTGTTTCTTTCACTTAACAACTAGAAAAGTGAATTATACATACTTTAAATTTCTAACTCCACTTATCAAAAATCTTGGCTCTGCCAATAAATAATCGCACAAACAAAACACTAGAATCATCAGCCTAACAAGAAATATATATCCAAAAACTCCATAGCCACATAAATAACTAGAATCGTAGGAACAACAGCGTGCTGCCGCTTCTTCCATTCGGAGCTCATACTATTTCATGGTCCCGGACTCACCTGCATGTGAATCACATTTGTCTTTACCTGCTGTACAACAATGGTGTACGTCCGGACAAGAAATGATGTGATGGTTATGACCCACTTAATAATTTTTCCACGCACTACGAATCTAGGATGACAGTTTCATGCCCATGTCGATCGCAAAACGAATTGATTGGTACAATTATATATATTCCATCAAGCCATGTTTATATAGTATATGCACAGGTCCCAAGAAAATGCTAAGAAATTTGGGAAAGAAGAACTTCAAGAGTTGCTAACAGGCTAGCAGGCAAGCAAGCTGTATATCACAATTAGTACACAACAATCGATCAACAAGGCCATACTAGCTACTGTAATCATCAAATACTATCCATTTTCGAAGTCGTACCAAGACAAGTCAAGTGTCACAACAAATTAATTAAGAAACAAAAAGATCCAGGCTAGCTAGCTCATCATTGCAAAGCTCTCTTATTGTATGTAGGAGTATATCTCTAGCTACTGTTTCTCTTTTTCTATGTAAGTTCTTCCTCCTGAACCACTGCATGTCTTTAGCCCAATGACTTCACCACTTCACATTAATTGCATCGAAAGTTTGGATGTTACACCAGCAAAATGACACACGTTAATTCAGTCATCCTTACTGGTTTATCCCTTCCACAGCACCAATTGTTGAAAACGCCCAGCAACTCCCTTCAATTTCGAAATTAATGAGTTAATCTCCATAAAAAATAAAAAATTAAAAAAAACGGGAATAAGAAGTCATTTCGTGCATTTAAATATGGGACACTTTCATTGAAACAAATCTTATCTCATCACCTTACCCCAAAAATTGGCCTTACGAAAACTGAAAACCTTCATAACAAGACGGTCCATGTAACTATGTAAGCAGAAAATAAATTCAAACCGCCCCAACTTACTCCTAAATTGATTGCATTAATTATGATCTACAACCATTACACGGGTGTTTCTTCAAGAAGGAAACCCAATCATGCCATAAAGGTAGACAATATAACATACATAATGGTCCGGTTTCAGACCTGTTTTGTGTTTGTTGGATGGAAATTACTTTACGAATAGGATAGGGAATACCCAAAAACGTTAAAAAAAATAAAATAAAAATGCAATCCAATCACTCTATTTTGGCCTTTTTGATATTTTTGTCTTTAGTTAATCTATTTTGGGCTTTCGGAAAAAATTGTTTGCTTTTGATTAGTATAGGCACAAATGATGTATGCCTTGTTCCTTTCGCGATTCAAAAAGAATTTTTCAAAAAATTCCCCCTAGATTCCCCCTACTTTCCACCTTTTTCTCTCTATCTCTCTCCACTCATTACCCCTACTATTTTTCAAAAATATTTTTCAAATCCCAATCCAAACAAAGCAGTAATGTCTTAAAAAAAAATTTAATTCTTGAATTTTTCTGTTGATTCTATTATATGACATTCGGAATAAAATACTAGTCTTTTATATTTATGATATGATGATATGCTAATACTAAAATAATATGTGTTAGTATAGAGTACGAGAGGTCAATGCAATCCAATCTACATTTGTTGAGATTTTTTGGTCATTTTTGAATCAAAGTTAAATCCATTTGCCCTAGTTTAACGGGCAGCGAGGGAGGTCACTGTATTTGTCAGAAACTTCAGGGAAGGTCAGTGTAAAGTACCCTTGATTTTTTGGTAGATTTGAAAACTGAGAAAAGTGTAACAAAATTAAAATATTGTGAGTCGGTGTGTATGTGAATGCGGAAATTCTAATCGCAAGGAAGATTGCAGGGAATCACGCAAGAAAAAAACGCGTTTGGGCCTATTTCGGATTCCACAAAAATCTAGAAAAATATCCATAAATTTTTGAATATTATTTTATGCGACCTTGTAAAAAATCAGCTCCAACGAATATTGATAAATATTACTTTTGGATTCATAGGGACGTTTTCTAGATTTTTGTGGGACTCAAAATGGGCCCAAATGCATTTTTTCTCGCGTGGTTCCCTACAAATCTTTCTTGCGAATAGCAGGGCTCATTTGAATGTGTTGGGTGTGGTTGTAGCATGGTTATTTTCCTTTTCCTTTCTTTACTCTTTTCACTATCCCCTTTTTCCTTAGGTTTTTTTTTAATTTTTTTTTTTTCCATTCGTTAATCTTAATCTAGTCTATTCTATTGGACTTTGGAAGGGGGATGGGTGCTTACGGAATTGAACCATGTTCATGTGCATGAGAGTATAAAGGAGAAATCTACTGCACTCCACTCCACTTGCCCTTTTTCCCTAGTTTAAATCACAACCTATTAGGGGAAATTTTTTTTTAAAAAAAACCCTGAACTTTTAGTCAATTCGCAAAAAAAAAAAACCTAAACTTTAATGACAGAAAGACACTTGAACTTACCATTCCGTTAACAATTAGACCACCACCATCTAATTCCATCAATTGGTAACGGATGGAGCTAACTTTTCTCTTCTTTTTTTTTTTTTTACTTTTTACTTTCAAAAAGTACTTTTAACTCTTTCTTTTTTTAGTAGTAAATAAATATGCTATAAAGTCCTTTTATTCTTACTATTTATCTGTAGAGACCCGTAAATTTTTTAATAAAATTTAATGTTTTATAAAAGGAGGATAATGTGGAATATATGTTTGTGGGTTGATGAGTAAGAAAATAGAACATATGAGTGTTAGTGTAGTTTGCATATATGTGTGTATATAATGGAGGAGAGGAGTATTAGCACATGAACCCCTCCCCCATATCTCTCACGTTCATCTCTCTCTCTCTCCATCCCGACGCCTCTCTATGCCTCTCTACTTCTCTCACTCAAAATTCCACTAAACCAACACAAAACCCACATCAAATAGCTTCAAAATTTCACCTCTACACGTATTAGAGCTCAATCGCATTGGAAGGAGCTCGGTGACACGTATTTCGCTCGGTTTGGAGTTCTATGGCTTGTTTGGCCCGATCTCTTCTCTTATTTGTTCTCCAACTTCAAGGGAGGGATTTCTCACACTCTTTATATGTTCTTAAATTGATTTTGTACATGATTCATGTCTTGGATCTTTGTCTAGCTTGAGTTGGGTTTGATACGAGAGAAATCTACAAAAGTTTATGTGCGTACTGCATTGGTATCGATACCTCCTCAAAAAGGTATCAATACCCTTGGACCTGGAGTCATTTTGGACCCTTTGGTATCAACACCGTCCTTTGGAGGTATCGATTCCTCCTTTGTTTTGGGACAGTTTTGCTTCTTTTATTCCTTGTTCGATTGCGGTGACTTTCACTCATTTCTAACACATTCCTAGCTACTCTACACCACTTCTAAACATAGTTAATTGCACTCCAAAGATTCCTTGATCATCCTCATTCGTTGGCTCTCGTTGTGTAGAACTCAAGTATCGTGCAAGATGTGTATCATCCTAATACCTTAATTGTGTGTTCGTTTAACTATCAATGATATTATGAGATGTTAAAATAGATGATGTGAACTTGTAAAACCGTACGTGTGTTGATAAGGTCGATTGTAAAATAGAAGGGTGGATGAATCATAACGAAATATGATAACTTGACTCTTGATGCTATGTAGTACAAGGAGTGAGTAGGGATAACGAGTTTGGGATTGAACGGATATACGAGTTGCAACGTGAACCGTTTACTTAACATCAATATCCCTATCTTGCAAATTAGAGTCTTAGAAACACATATGACGAATTGTAATACAAATGAATTGCAATCGGCATACGGGGTCTTGATACCCGGAACTTAAAATGCATGAACGAAATGTAAAAATGGATGTACGGGGTCAAGACCTGGATGTAAAAATGGATGTACGGGGTCACGATCACCTGAAAATGTATTGTGGGTATACGGAGTCCTAAGACCCAAAAAGTTTCTTTAAGTCCACCATTCGGTGTGTTATTGGAGAAAGAGTTAATTGAACTCACATTGGAGATCAACGGGAGACATACGGGGTCCTCAAGACCCGAAATGTATGACACTTAATGTAGAAATGTGCGAAATGAAACTTCAAATAAAAAAAAAAGGGGGAAATGTAAAAGATGACTAATAGATTGACTAGATTGACTAATGACAAGTGAAGTACTCCTTGCGTCTTGATTTCCCGGCATGAAGTTTGCGTTTATTGCATTCCCTTATGTTGTCTCAGACTTCATTCTTTTTATGTCCAAATTTTCTCATTTGCATACAAGGTTTATAGAGATTTTCCTACTGGGCGCGTGTTTGCTCAACCCTTTATATTTTACATGCAAATTCGGAGTTGTAGTGTGGAGTGTTGTGCATGCATTGATTGGAAACCTTTTGAAAGCCGACTTGAGGAAATGGCATTGTCACTCTTTCGGATTTCTTTAAAAGATGTAATTGTAACTTCACTTTAGTTATTTGTCAAATAGGTAACTGTAAACTAGGAGTATTTAATTTTTCCTTCACTCTTTGTAATTACAAGTTAATGGGCCGATGTGCCTGGGTGAAACTCTTTTGGGGTATGATGTATGTTATTGTGAGGGTTTTAATTGTGAAAAGTTACTTATATTTATGTTAAAAAATGAGGGCGTGACAACTTGGTATCAGAGTGTCTAGGTTTGAATACCTTGCGTTCGTGGGAAGACTGTAGTCTCATGGGTTCAAAATCATAGCAAATTTTTTTTACATGACATGTGTGCTTGCATGAATGAGTCAATATATCGGCGTGACATTGCATTTACGATAACGTAGATTGTTATGGTATTGATGACCCGTGTTGGGAAAGTTGGAGACTTGATCTCTCGATGGAGCTATAGTTGTTGTCCTTGATTGTCTTATGTTTTAAATTCTTGTAGCACGATGCCTCCAAGACATGAAAATAGGTGAGGTAGGATTAGAAATCCGAGAATGGGGGCAAGACAGAATCAACTTGCTAGAGAAATTGTAGCGGCACTTGCAGAGTCAAATCTTTTGAATCCATCACATAGGGCTAACACGAATGACTGTGCCATGGAAGTAAAGAGGGAGTTTTGCCCAATGAAACCACCTCAGTTTGATGGGGAGAGTAGTGATTCTCTTGTGGTCGATCATTGGCTTTCACAAATTCGCAAAATCTTTAACGCTCTTAAGATTACGAAAGATGACCTTCGGATGAGTATAGTAGCTTGTCAACTTATCGATGAGGCGAATGAGTAGTGGGAATCTATTTTAGGAGTAAGAAGAGACGCAAGGAGGGCGGCTAGAGCAGTGAATCAAGGAAATGAGCCAGATGAGGAAAACCTAACTTGGGCCGAGTTTGAGGACCTCTTCGAAAACTAATATTTTTCAGAAACGTGTCGTGAGAAACTTAGAGGACAATTCGAGAAGTTAGAGCAAGGAAATATGACCGTCTCCGATTATGCTATAAAATTTCAATCTTTATCACGTTTTGCACAAAATTGGTGGCGACGAAGGAAAGGAGGTGTAGGCGCTTTGAGAAGCGGTTGCATTTGTCTGTCAAGCTGTTGGTAGTAAGTCAGCGTATTGGAAAGTTTTCTTAGATTGTCAAATGTGCAAAGAGCGTTGAGAATCCAGTGGGTGCGCTGGGAAATGTAGATGTGGGAACCTAGGCAACCAACCGCTAGTGTAAGCTTACCTTTGGAAAGTTCTAGGAGCCAAGCAAGGAAGAGACAGTGGGAACCACCTCAATCATTACAGGTTCAGTAGAGTTTTGGGCCACCTAGCTACTTCATCGGGAAGTCGTGGAGTTTCTATCAAATCACAAATTGTGTGTCATCGGTGTGGTCAGCCAGGTCACTTCTGTGCTCAGTGTTCAGAACAACAAAAGGCATGTTTCATTTGCGGTGCACCTGATCATCTTGCAAGAAGATGCCCTCAAAAGGTAGGAGAGCCTAGTTCAGTGAGACCAGGGCAAAGTTTTGTTTGGCATCATTCACAATTTCAATCTACTTCAAGTCAGGAGTCACGCGTTGAGCAAGAAGCGAGTCTTACCATTTCTCAGGCTCGAACGACACCGGATGTATGGGATAATTTCTCCCCTCTTGTTTAATCCCTTTGCTAGAAATTCTTTCGATTTGGGAACATGTCATATTTCTATGATTTGCATCCTTCCTTTGACTCGAATTTGAACATCGAGGAACTCTAGGCCATTCTTGTTTGTTGAGTAACCCCTCCCGATTGTATTTTTCAAGACTATGAGTTGGTTATTTTAGATGATCGCTTTGTCTTTGACCTCCATGTTGCGCGTGAGGCGAGGTTTGATCTTGTCTAGAAAAAAAAATTTGGTTACACCAGTGTTTGCTATATGTCGGGTGTGTCTCCATCCGAGTTGTTCTAATACTACTCTTTTCTCTATGGTCTAATTGAACCTTGATCAAAATTTGTATCTGAGCTTGTTATTCATGAGGTCGTTTGTTTATTTGCTTGAATAGATTTTGACACCTATATCGATTACCACACAATCATTTCTAGTGCTACTTTATGCTATACAAATCTTTGTAATGAGATATCTTATTGCTTATTTACTATTGATTTTGACATACCCGCTATTGAAATCAATGAATATTTCTCGTCTCATACTCTTGTTCAACTCATTACATTACTATTCATGGTATAAAATATCGCTAGTCAATTTGGGATTCCGTTGCTATGGTTACAAATTTCTTGGTTTGCAGTTGCTATTCCCTTAATATTTGCTGTTGTGGCTTCTATTTATCAAAGCCAAGTTTGTAGTGGCATCTTCAACGACATCGTATCCTTTTGTGTTGTCAAATTCAAATCTTGTTACGATTGTGGCCTCTTTCAGGCGTTTAAAAAAAAATATCTGATGTAGTCCTTGGCCTTGGCCGTACATGGTTTGTTTTATATTGTTTTGTTCCAGCTTATTAAGAGTCTTGCACCTTCTGGTATTAGTCCAAGTTTGGTTGTGCATCTGTTTGTCAGTTTTGGTCCTATCTTTTGCATTGTACTTGTCATCTATATTAGAATATTTTTTGCCAAAACATATGCACTTGTTTCCTAGACTTGTGGAGTTGTAAGGAAATTGAAGTTAACATTTCTTAGATTCTTGGGTTTGTTATGAATTGGTGCATTGGGTTCGTAACCACTTTGAAAATCTCATGTGTTCTTTAAACGCCGGATACTTCGTCCCGCTCCTTGAGTTTTTGATTTGTGTTGTTTGAGTTTGGAGCCTGCTTGTTTCTTTGAGATAACCAAAGGATTGTGTTGACTGTTATCGTCACCTATTGTCACTCAAAGTGGGAGAATTCACGTATTTCGTAAAGTATTGCCGTGTTGAGTTTTGTCTTGTTTGGGGTAGAAAAAGGGGAGCTTATATCGCTAGAAAGATAGGTTATGTATCGGATAAGGTGTGTGTCTTTTGGATACCCAGGCGATAACCGATGAAATCTAGTTGGAAGAGGTTCTTGATCACCGCACCTTCTAGATGGAAGTCTCGGGAAGTCAATTGGATTATCGGATTAAATTTAATGGCTAGATCTCTACCCTAGAATAGATGACCATATGCAGCAATTTCGCAAATAAAAGGAAGCTTATAAATCGCGTACCGCTTGATATTGCAGCCTAAAATTTTTCCAGTATACATGATGCGTTTTATGCATAGATATAGAGGAAGTACAAAACGAATCATTACATGTGTTAGGGAGGTTTGAACTTGAGTTAGAAACCTATACATATCCTAAATTTGCGTAATAAAGTGTTGAGAGGTAAGACGATACCGTTCGTGTGAGTTTACGTGAGGACAAAGTTAGAAGAAAACATACACATTTGTTTCGATATGATTTATGTGAGTTTTGGCATAGATATTCAAGATTGTTAAATTGTGGCATTATAAAATAGCGTTATGGTTGAGGTATACTTATATGTTGCATAGCATGGTTGGACTTGGCTTATCAAATTTCGAAGACGAAATTTTTTTTTAGGAGCGTAGGATGTAGAAACCCGTAAATTCTTTAACTAAAATTTAATGTTTCATAAAAGGAGGATAATGTGGAATATAAGTTTGTGGGTTTATGAGTAAGAAAATAGAGCATATGGGTGTTAATGTAGTTTGCATATATGTGTGTATATAAGGGAGGAGAGGAGTATTAGCACATGAACCCCTCCCCCCTTATCTCTCACATCTCTCTCTCTCTCTCTCTCTCTCTCTCTCTCTCTACTTCTCTCACTCAAAATTTCACTTAACCAACACAAAACCCACACCAAATAGCTTCAAATTCTTCACCTCTACTCGTATTGGATCTTGAATCGCGTTGGTAGGAGATCGGTGACTCGTATTTCGCTCAGTTTGGAGTTTGGAGTCCTAGGGCTTGCTTGGCTCGATCTCTTCTCTTGTTTGTTCTCCAACTTTGAGGTAGAAATTTCTCACACCCTTTATATGTTTTTGAGTTGATTTTGTACATGATTCATGCCTTGGATCCTTGTCTTGAGTTGGGTTTGATACGATAGAAATCTACAAAAGTTTTTGTGCGTACTGCATTGGTATTGATACCTCTTTGAGGAGGTATCGATACCCTTGAACCTGGAGTCATTTTGGACGCTTTGGTATCGACACCGTCCTGTGGAGGTATCGATACCTCCTCTATTTTGGGACAGTTTTTTTTCCTTCTATTCCTTGTTCGATTGCGGTGACTTCCACTCATTTCTAACACATTTCTAGATACTCTACACCACTTCCAAACATAGTTAATTACACTCCAAAAATTCCTTGATCATCCTCATTCGTTGGCTCTCGTTGTGTAGAACTCAAGTATTGTGCGAGATGTGAACTCGTAAAACTGTACGTGTGTTGATAAGGTCGATTGTTAAATAGAAGGGTGGATGAAGCATAACGAAATACAATAACTTGACTCTTGATACCATGTAGTACGAGGAGTGAGTAAGGATAACGAGTTTGGGATAGAAATGGAAATAAGAGTTGGGACGTGAAGCGTTTACTTAACATCAATAACCCTATCTTGCAAATTAGAGTCTTAGAAACACATATGACGAAATGCAATACAAATGAATTGTAATCGGCATATGGGGTCTTGATACCCAGAACTTAAAATGGATGTACGGGGTCACGAGCACCCGAAAATATATTGTGAGTATCCCGAAGAGTTTCTTAAGTCCACTATTCGGTGTGTTATTGGAGAAAGAGCTATTTGAACTCATATTGGAGATCAACGGGAGATGTACGGGGTCCTCAAGATCCGGAATGTATGACACTTAATGTAGAAGTGTGCGAAATGAAACTTCGAATAAAAAAAAAAAGAGAAATGAAAAAGATGACTAATAGATTGACTAGATTGATTAATGACAAGTGAAGTACTCCTTGAGTCTTGAGTTCCCAGCATGAAGTTTGCGTTTATTGCATTCCCTTTTATTGTCTCAGACTTCATTATTTTTATGTCCAAATTTTCTGACTTGCATATAAGGTTTGTAGAGATTTTCCTACAGGGCACGTATTTGCTCAACCTTTTATTTTTCAGGTGCAAATTCGGAGCTGTAACATGGAGTGTTGTGCATGCATTGATTGGAAACCTTTTGAAAGCTGACATGAGGAAATGACGTTGTCACTCTTTCAGATTTCTTTAAAAGATGTAATTGTAACTTCACTTTTGTTATTTGTCAAATAGGTAATTGTAAACTAGGAATATTTAACTTTTCCTTCACTCTTTGTAATTACAAGTTAGTGGACCGATGTGCCAAGGGTAAAAACTCTTTTGGGTATGATGTATGTTATTGTGAGGATTTTATTTGGCTGCTGATTTTGTAACTCCCTTTTTTGTTAACGCCACTCCCATACAAGTGTATTTTTGCCTCCCCTACAAGTGTATTTTTGGTGCAAAAATACACTTGCAGGGGAGTGGCGTTAACAAAAAAGGGAGTCGCAAAATCATTTCCCTTTTAATTATGAAAAGTTACTTATATTTATGTTAAAAACGAGGGCGTGACATTATCAAAAATTACTTTAACTCTATTTTTAATTATTTACAAAAATAACTTTAACCACTCCTTTTTTGTTACTTTCAAATTTTACCTCTCTCTCTCTCTCTCTCTCTCTCTCTAGAACTTTGACCCCACTCCAACCCCACAACCAACTGCCAAAACCCTAACTTCAATTTCAGAAATTCGAAATTACTTTCAACCTCCTTTTTTTTAATATTCTTTTTTTTTTTTTACTTTTTACATCTAAAAATTACTTTTAACTCTTTATTTTTAGTGTAAATATAAAATAAAGTTCCTTTTTTTCTTACTATTTAACAAAAATTACTTTAACCATTTTTTTTATAATTTACAAAAATAATTTTAACCCCCATTTTTACTTTCAAATATACCTCTCTCTCTCTCTCTCTCTCTCTCGACTGAAACGCTCTCTTTCTTCTCTACGTAATTTAGGGTTTAAAATTTCAGAGAAATCTGAAAATCCCTTATTTGTTGGTTGTGGGGTTAATTGATGGTATGTGGCCGAATTTCTAAAAAAGAGAGGGAGAGAGAGAGAGAGGAAAAGATAAAATTTAAAAGTAAAAATAAGGAGGGTAGGGGGGGTTGCGTTGAAGTAATATTCGTCAATAGTTAAAAAACAAGGGTGAAAGTAATTTTGGGAAATAGTAAGAAAAGAACTTTATTGCATATTTATTAATTACTAAAAATAAGGAGTTAAAAGTAATTTTTAGAAGTTAAAAACAAAAAGAAGAAGGATTAAAGTAATTTCAAAATTTTAAAATTGGGGCCAAGGTTTTGGAGGTTGGTTGTGGGGTTAATTGGTGGTGTGATGTCAAATTTCTATAAATAAATTAAAAAAATGAGCGAGAGAGAGAGAGAGAGAGAGCGGGGGGGGGGGGGGGGGGGGTGGAAAATTTGAAAGTAAAAAAAGGGGTAGGGGGAGGAGGGGAGGTGGGGTGTAAAATTTGAAAGTAAAAAAAGGGGTAGGTTATTTTTGATAAATAGTAAGAAAAAACTTTATTGCATATTTATTTACTACTAAAAAAAAGAAAGAGTTAAAAATAATTTTTGGACAAAAAAAGTAAAAAAAAGAAAAAAAAAGTTAGCTCCATTCGTAACAATGGACGGATTTGGAGGTAGGGGCCAATTTGTTAACAGAATGATAAGTTTAATGTCTTTTTGTCATTAATTAAAATCCAAATATTTTTTGGCGAATTGGCTGAAAGTTCAAGGGTTTTTTTTTTAATTTTCCCTACTATCAAGGGTTTAAACTTTTAGTGCTATGCCATGAAAGGAAAAAAAAAAAAAACAAACTATAAGTGTTAAGAACAGGGGCTTAAGTCTTGAATTGCTGTGTGAAGTTCAGTGTGATTCTTGTGATTAGAAGGAAAAAATGGACAAAGGTCTTTTGGGCACAAATTCTACTAGACAAAACATGCACAGATTTCTTAAAAAATGATTTGAACTAATCCTTTTGTAAATATTTTTTTTGGGGTTCAATAAAAAAAATTAGCTCAATTAAATATCGGTTAGTATCTTTCATAACTTGTAGGGCAAACCATCCAATTTCGTACTAATTTTGAAAAAGCCCTTATCAATATTCAATTGAGTTCATTTTTTATAGAAATTCATAAAAAATTTAAGAATGAGCAATTTAGAACATTTTTGTGAGACCCAGGGTGGACCCCTTAAAAATGGATTGTGAAGTAAAATCGATGTGCATAGCACCGTCGGAAAATTAAAAAGTGGAAAAATGGGAAAGAGAAAAGTCAACCAAAAGTAGTTTAAGTTCAATACATTACGTAAAGTTTTGAGGGGCCGGATAACAAACATATATTTTTAATCGAAACGTATACTTATTAATATCATAAAGTTTTTATTTTTCAATACATTATATTTATGCATTAAAATGATTCTAGCCTAATGTAGTTAAAATATATCAATCATTTTGTTTTTTTTCTTTAGACAATTTCAACAGTCGCGTGATTATTTTTTATTTATGAAAAAAAATTGAGAAATGAGAATGTAAAATATCTATTTTTTTAACAAATCAAACCAAAATTATTAAGATATAGGAGTAAGTAGCTATACATGAATAATTATTGATAATATTCAAAATCAGTATATATAAAATAAAAATTTTAATACTCGGAAGCTCGGAGGAGGTTCAGGGGCCAGAGCCATCTGGTTCCCGACCTAGCTCGGACACGTGTCCACTCCTTATTTCCCCTCTTAACAACGTTAAACTCTTAAACTCCTTTGCAATTCCCTTTTACGTTCCCCCTTCCCTTGTCTGAGAAACTATTCCCCTGTCCCACTCATATGTTTTGCACAATATTTTTCTCTGCACTAACCATACTATAAAAATAGGAGTACAAACAAACATTAAGACCAAAAAACATAGAATTTGGAAAATCAAAGTGATAAGTTAGATTGGCTCCGTTGTAATTTACTTGAGTAATGATTCCCACACAGATTTTTGTGTACATATCACCTCCATACATTTTTGTGAGGCTCATATCGGGGTCCCACAAAATGATCTGACCCGCTCATCTTTTTAAAATATTTTTTAGATGATTCCTATAAAATATCAGCTCCAACGGATATCTGTAAGGGCTTTCTCAGAAATCATAGGGAGAATTCTGTTTTGCCCTACGAATTCTGAAAAAGTCTTTACTAATATTTGTTGGAGTAAATTTTTACAGGAACCCTTAAAATAATATTTTAAAAAAAGATAAGCGGTTCAGATTATTTTTGTGGGACCCAAAATTGGCCCCACAAAAATGTATATGCATTATATGTGCACAAAAATCTATGCAAGTAGCACGGTTGAATTTACTTGTCTCAATTCAATTCTAACTGGATAAAAAAATTGGTTATACCTTTAAATTGATGATGAATTTTATATCCAATATGGATTTTGTTTGATAGATCTCGATTTGTTCTATAATACAATATTTTCGAAATCACCTAAAACATTATAAATTACAAGATATAATCAATTAAAAAGTGACACAAACTTCCAAAAATGACAATTAAATTAGAAAAGAGGTAGTACATCACAAATAAGGGTCATCATTTAGCACGAAGGCCCGCGGCCCGCTCGAAGCCCGCCCGGCCCAATGGGCTTTTACCCAGCCCTTAGTTTGTAATGGTTAGGCTTGAGCCTATGAATTTTTACTCGGCCCGCCCGCAGGCCCGGCCCTGTAGCCCTCCCGTGGTACCTGCCCAATAGCCTGCCCATGGGCCCACCCATTAGTTCAAAATCCCACAAAATCTTTTCTTTTTTCCCTTACCCAAGGAAATTTAAGCTCGCTCGCTAGCCTGCTCGACTTTTGGCTCAACCAGTTTTTGGCCCGCTAGCCTGTCAATTGGGCTAGCTCGTGGACCGGGCTTGGGCTTCAATTTATAATAGGTAGCCCAGCCCGCAGAAAAGCAATAGCCCGGTCCGCCCACGGGCTTGGGTAATGACTTGGCGGACTGGGCCTGCCCGACCCAGCCCGATGATGACCCTTAATCACAAAAGGACACATGAAGTTCGCTCACATTTGGTAATTAGCATAATAATAATCATAAACTTCCAAAAAGGACAATTAAATTAGGACATAGATAGTACATCACGAAAGGACACATGAAGTTTGCTTACTTTTTGTTAATTAGCATAATAATAAAGATCATAACCACTACATTCACTTCTAATCTTAACAGCCCTGCCGATCACAAAAAAAAATAATAATAATTCATCATAACCACTGCATTCAGTTTTAATCTTGACAGCCTTGTCGATCAAAAAAAATTCATCACAACCACTTCATTCACTTCTAATCTTGATAGCCCTGGAAACCAGAAATTCGCCCTACGAATTTTGAAAAAGCCCTTACTGATATCCGTTGGAATTGATATTTTATAGGAATCCTTCAAAAAAAATATTTTAAAAAAGATGAGAGGTTCGAATCATTTTATGAAACCCCGATATGAGCCCCACAAAAATGTATGTACATAATATGTACACAAAAAAACTGTGTGGGAATCATTACTCAAGTAAATTAGGACGGAGCCAATCTAACTTATCACTTTGATTTTTCAATTCTATGTTTTTTGGTCTTAATGTTTGTTTGCACTCTTATTTTTATAGTATAGTTAGTGCAGAGAAAAAAATCGTGCAAAACAGAATAGTGGGAATGGAACAGGGGAATAGTTTCTTGGACGGGAAGGGGGAGTAAAAGAGAATTGGAATGGAGTTATAACGCTGTTAAGAGGACAAATAAGGAGTGGACACGTGTCGCATGTAGAAGACTCGGACAGAGACACTGCTAACAAGCCGTTAAAAAAAAAAAAAAAAAAGGCCACGCTAGCATAACCTCCTAGATTTCCCCAACGGAACCTCCCAAAACCTTCTTTCCCTTTCCGGAACCTCCTAGAAGTTCCCTCCGAACCTCCTAGATTTCCCCCACGAAACCTCCAAAAACCTTCTTTCCCTTTCCAGAACCTTCACATTCGCCCATTCTCCCCTCCTATATAACCTCCCCAATAACCTCTCCTTCCCATCAAAAAAACAAAATCCACTCGACGCCCAAATCCAAATTAAATCATCATCAGGAAATCCAAAAACCGTTACCTACTACTACTTCTCATCATCATCCCATTACAAAACACCAAAGACATGGATTTCAGGCTAATGGGTCTAGACACCCCGATCCTCCACGCGCTCCTCGACGCCGCCAACACAGCCTCGGCGGATGACAAGTCTGCCGCCAACGTGCCTTCCCGGACCTACGTCAGGGATGCCAAGGCGATGGCGGCGACGCCTGCGGACGTGAAGGAGTACCCGAACTCGTACGTCTTCATCGTGGACATGCCCGGGTTGAAGTCCGGGGACATCAAGGTCCAAGTCGAGGACGACAACGTGCTGCTTATAAGCGGAGAGAAGAAGAGGGAAGAGGAGGAGAAGGACGGGGCCAAGTATGTGAGGATGGAGAGGAGGGTCGGGAAGTTCATGAGGAAGTTTGTTCTGCCGGAGAATGCGAATACGGACGCGGTGTCGGCTGTTTGTCAGGATGGGGTGCTCACTGTGACGGTTCAGAAGTTGCCGCCTCCGGAGCCGAAGAAGCCCAAGACTATTGAGGTAAAGATCGGTTGAGGCTTGGGAGAGGGAGAGATGTATCTTGAATGATGGGTACGAATAAATCAAGGGTCTGTTTTTGTTTTTGTTCTGTGTTTCAGTATTTTTTTCCCCTTGTTTATGGGTGTTGTTTTGGATGGTTTGTGGCCTTCTAAAGGCAGGTTGTAATGGCATTGCTATCCACCAAGTACGAATATTTTGCCTAGATCGGTCTCTGTCCACTATATATTTGTTTTTAATTCCTCCGGATTAATTCTCTTGACACGTTTTTTGCCAAAAAAAATACTAGTTCTATTGGAACAGAACAAATATGCACATATTATTAACTATAAAACATTTGTCAACGTTAAAATAAATGAAAAGGTCCAATTTACCACAAATGAGTTATTTACATAGTACATAAGTACTGGAGTTCAATTTGAGTAAAATTTTTCCAAGACATTGTAAGACGTAAAATCTGAATAGGTTTATCACCATTGAGAATTCTGGAGACTCACTCACAACGACCCAATTTTAAAAATTAAAGGGGACTGAATCAAAGTGGTTCGAGGTAAGTACTAGTAGTACTGTATTTCTCAAGGGAAGACAAAATGTAAAGATAAACTAACAAAGAGAACGAGAAAGGAGGAGAGCGAGAGAGACGTAAATAAAAGAGTAACACTATAGTCACAGACTGGGTCGGTGGCCAGCTCCACAAAGGATCCGTAAATAAAAGAGTAACACTATAGTCACAGACTAGGTCGGTTACCGGCTCCACACAAATTATCCGAGCCACTTAATAATTTTAAAATAAAAAAAAAAAACCGAGTGGGCCTCATGGGGAATAAGCGCAATCCGATATGTTTACATGATTAATCCAAACTTCCCAAAATCAAATTATCCGAGCCATTCAAAAAATGAAAGTTTGGAACGAGCACGTACACATTGAGTTTTGGTTGGACTCAAGTTCGGTTATGGAACCACAGTCTTGAGCATGAAATTGTGTCAGGTACTCGTTGATAATCAAAAAGTTCAGATTTTGTATGTGTACCCATTAACCCATTCAACTTCACTACTGCAATTGGGTCCAGTTATTTGCTCGGATCACGTATGAGTGGCAATCAAATACGGACTTCTGATTTGCAGAAAATGTCAATGTGGCACAATCTCATGCTTGGGGACTGGAACAACTGAGAAAGCAAAACTCAGACAAAGGAGGGGACTGAAAAAGGTAGGTTGGCTACATCCTGTTCAAGTCCTGCCTAATTGTTCCAATACAAGAGCAACATTTTCCTGGACTCCCAATTCCTCATCACAAAACATCGGAAAGAATCCACCAAATATTCACACAGAAGCTAATAACAAATCTAATTCTTCCTAATACATCAATTGTACACATGTATCAAAACAAGACTGTAAGGCATTACTCTTTAATTTCCCAACAAACGCTAGTAAGTGTAAAGAAGTTGCATCAAATACTTCATCTGTGAACCCTGGGATTCCTGTTTCCTAGCCCAACATCGTTTACTAAACATTAAAAACAGATTCTAGTAGGATAAGGCACTTGCACACATGAGAGATAACGGCTGTTGAAGAAATGAAACTAAGTATCCTGTTCAGACATTACGATATCCCGTTCAGGCAACCTAATAGTCTTATTTACATACTAAGAGGAACACAACGGACCGAACTTATGTAAGGTAACGAAAACTGAAGGAAAACAAAAAACAGGAAGCATTTAATTGAACTGTTAAGTTCCTGTGGAAAGAAAAAAACAGCAGAAGTCACTCTAGCAAAAGCCCTCCAGTTACCCTTTGCCCACACAACACCTTACCCCCACTTCTCTCTCAGCTTTCTCTCTTAAAACTTTTCAGTAACATTTCAATTTTCCTCGCCAATTAAGATTTCCATATGCTCTCACATGTCAATCTGCAATTATAACAAGACTTCACATTTTCCATTAACGCGAAGTGATTACTATATCCATAGAGACTAAAACAAGACTTTTAGCTTAATTGTACTTATTTTACAAGTTGTCATTACATGGTTAGGCTTCTTCAAAACTAGAGCAAAAACTTCCTTCGAAGCTATACAACTTGTAGTCAAACTTCACCAAATATTAGAACCAAAAAAGACCTTAACCAAAAGGGTTAGGAGAATTCAACAGAATAACCATAAGAGAAGCTCCCATATGACATCCAATTCACTGCCTTAGATTAAGCGAAAACCTGAAATAAACAAAGCAAGTTTAAGCTGTCAAGATAACTACAGAAATTAGTTGGAGAATAATATATGAGGCTCAGGCCCATCCCAAGGGCAAGGCCTGGGCCCCCAAATTTTGGCCCAAAAAGAGGGGGCCCGTTAGGAGTAGGTATATATATTAGTATTTCGCAATATTAGTGTAGAAATTGTAGTTGGTTCGGTGGTAAGGCACCTCTAGTCCACATTCTGTGGCTGAGTTCGATTCCTACCCCTCAACATAATTTTTGACTGTATATTTTGTCAAAAAATGATGCCTTGATGGAAATTTGGAGCTCCCAAGTATTGAACCTGTGTCTTGGGAACACAGAAACATAACAAACCATTGAACCAGAGCATGTTCTTTGTTCAATATGGACTAAAATTTATATATAAGCAAACTAGCCATTATTTAATTAAACCATAGGGCCCCACTTAATGATTTGGCCTAGGGCCCCCAAATGCATTGGGCAGGCCCTGTTGAGGCTAGACAGGGCAATCACAAGTAATTGATAGTAACTATCAAACAAGCACTGTGAAAGTCTACAGCAATCTACTTGTAAATTGTTTCTTTACTCTATTTGCTTTCAGAAGCTAGTATAGGAACCACTATTTCCAGTAATATATCTTGCCCAAATCAAGCTGTGTGATAGGTGCACTAGCCAATAACGACTGAAGTACCAGAAACTCTCCATGTACATCGTAATCCATGAACTTGCACACTTGAATTTCATTGGATAGGTTCCGACAGGTTGTTGGGCCCTTTCCTAACAAGTTAACTTGAGTTCATGGGCAAGTGATGATCTTACTCCACAATATAACTACTTGTACTACAGCTTAAATGTATTTTAACTCAGTCTTCACTTATTAAAATTAAAATCCATAAGCCATTCAAACTTCAACTGAAGTCCTAGACTACCTATCCGAACATAGGTAGCTTTAGTAAAACTTCATCAAACATCAAAACAACTTGATTGTGACGACATTCAACTGCCAACAATGCGATGAAGAGGAACAGGTGGCAAAGTGAAAGCAATGCAAAGATCACAAGAAGAAAGAGGTAGTTGTGTAGCGAAAAGAATCTAATCGAGGCAGCAATATTCAATGGGGAAACACTACTCTGATAGCTTATGTCAGTGGGGACACTTCAATAAATTCCAACAATTCGTGGGGTAATTTCACACGAGCGTATAACATGGGAAGGTTGAACAAGGTGGGTTCTTACTCTTAAATACCCATTAGTAGCCCAAGCCCTAATGAGACTTAACCCCTTCCGCATGAGCTTGCTTCTACCTAAATTAGGACATTCTCGAATCCATCCACAACAGGTGAAACAAAATCCAATTATCTTGGCCATAGCATCAGCATTTCAAGAGATTCAACTCCTTCGAACACCTAAACTTATGCCGGCAGTAAAAATGCTTCTTTAAACTCTTCACTTAATTATATATGGTAAAAAAACATCTTTCTCAACATCCACTAAAGCAGGTTATGATGTAGAGTCTCAAGGACACTTGGGCCGTAGTGGTTTGAATCTTAGTAGCAGGACCCTTCGAAAATGGGTGCGCTCCCTAGACGGGGAGCTCGAATCAGCGCTCCCAAGATGGGAGCTCGCTCCTGACTAAGATGGGAGCTTATCGGGCCATTAAGGCAGTTATTCTCTTATTTTTAAGGGAGTTATACCATTGTGAAAATAAGAATATGAGAATCATATTAGTCAAGAAGTTTTGCAAATTGAGATAACTTCCAATAATTACACTTTAAAATCGGAAAACTTTCAAGTATCACTTTTCCTTTAATGGTTTAGTATTTAAAGATATTTTATATACATATTTTTATATAATCTAGATATACTCCTTAGGCGTTCCCAACCTTAGGAGCTTCTAGGCCCCTCTGCTTCCCCATACCCGCTTTCGCCCCCGCCACCGCTTTGAGCTACTAAGGTTTGAACCCATGGGCTACCAATAGCATGTCAATTATATCTGCAAATGACGAAAGCATTGAAACAAGAAAAAGTACTACTGAAAAATCTAAAAGACCAATGCTACAGGCATCAGTATCAGCAAATTTGTTGGTGGGTCAAATTTGACAAGTTATCGGTTGAAATCTAGTGCCATGGAACAAATACAACATATCCATACAAAAGGAATAAGTTCACCATTGATAAAAAGTCACAAAGGTAAACTGGTTGGAAGACAAATAAAGAATACAGTTATCACTTACTTTGATCAACTTGACTTGATGTTCACTTCAATAATGTCGTCGTCCTCTATCCCAAGGGCATCAGGAGTTGTGGTCGGACTAATTTTATCCCCGTCAAAAGAGAAAACTAATCTTTGTAAATCAAGCTTACTTTTATCAGCGTACAACTTGAAGAGCCGCTCGAACTTATCATCCTGAGGAAATATAATAATCTCAATTGCATATCATTATGCTTTATATATGCCCTAGTATGATACATAGTTATAGTATTGATGAGAAAAAGAAGGAAAGCATAGTAGAGAAACATCTTCGGTCAAAAGAAAACGAGATGCAAACTTGCCAGAAAGGAAATAAACACAAAAGGGCTTAATTCTCTATGGTTAGCTCAGAAATGAACTTAGAATAAAATATGGCCACAATCAGAAACTAAATTGTGATTTCAGAAAATAAAATCAGAAACCAATTCCTTACTGAAGCAGTTCAGACCAGTGACTAGCAAGAATGAACAGCGCAAACATTTTCAGCAAAAAAAGCATGAACCATCAATGAAAACATAGTAACATAGAGCAAAACACAGGAATATGTTTTTACTAATTTCTATTTTGCCAGTATATCCCACCATAGCTACCATTAATACAGACTAGTGCCTTCCAAGAATGGACCTTGCAAAACTTTTGAGCAAAAGTGTGACCCGGTGCACAGGGCTTCTCTAGAGTATTTCTGAAGACCAACATAAAAAAATATATCATCCTTATTTTGGGCACATGTAATAATATCATCAATAAGACCCAAGGAACAAAGAGCGCAGGAATATGTTTTCACTAATTTGCCTTTTGCTTGCATATACTACCATAGTACCATAGCTACCCTACCATTATTCATCCTCAAACTGTTTAGGCTTTCTGCTTTAGGCAGATACACAGTGCTTGGACGTTTTAATTTTGTGATCAGCACTTTGGAGGATTATACTTGGATCATCATGTAAAGGGATGATATCGGTTCAGTTCGGTCGGTTTTTCGCTAGTTTTTCCACCGAACCGAAGTATTCGGTTTGTTAAAATCTAAAACAGGTTTGGGTTTTGAAAGAGGTTTTTAAGAGTAATGATGAGAGAGAGAGAGAGAGAGAGAGAGAGAGAGAGAGAGAGAGAATTTATTGGGGACTTTTGAGAACCCCAAACTAACAAGCCCCAAATGTTTTAGGGAGAAAACCGGTGGGTTTGGTGTTAGTTAATGCAGTTCGGTTTTGTCGGTTTACTGATTTGAGAATTCAAAATGTAACCACAATTGCTCAACCAGCGATGCACCCACACTTCTGGTCTTTTCTTGCATCACTTGATGGTGTTTCGGACTTAATAGTGAAACGAGGAACTGTGTACGTGTGATCCTTCAATCTGTGTAGCCCATTGCCATTTGACAGAGATCGTCACCGATCATCGACATGTATGGCGGCTATGGCCGAGAGAGAGAGAGAGAGAGAGAGAGAGAGAGAGGAGAGCGTGAAAGTAGATGTTGACTTGTAATAAGTTAGGGTTAATGTTGTAACATATACGTTTCATGTGGTTAGGCACGTGGAAGCAGATAGTGCTCTGCTACTAACAGATAAAGGGTTGGGATTAAATGTACAATACAAGAGTTAAAGGTCGGGTCGGGTCGGGTCGGGTCAGTCCCATTCATTGTCTTTCACTCCAAAACCGAAAACCGAAATTAAATTTTTCTGGAAATTTGAAACCAAATCGAACCACCTTATTTATAAAACCACCCGAAATTAAGAAAAATTGTTCGGTTCAGTCGGTTGGTTCGGTTTTTCGGTTAATATTTTCATCCCTAAGATTCATGTTGCTCTCTTAGTGTGTCCAAAATACAAAATATGAAATACAAAGCTAAAATTCCACACCAAAATGTAAAGCATCAGTATTATTTTGCATAGAGGGGAAATTTCCATAAAAGTAAGGCATTTTTACCCCTCTTCTAGTCTCCGTGTTGATCTGTTGATTATGCAATTCCAACTTCAAAGACTGTTTTGCTAAAGAATTCTCTCCAACGTGACCATTTTTGTCAGACTTTCTATGTAGCTTCTACATATTGATCATATGCCACCATATCCATTTTGGTATATAAAGAAACCACATTAGATAATGCAGCCCTTTAGTTCTTACCCAACGTTGTCATCTGAGCCCCACAGATCGGCTAGCTTGTACCATGTGTAGCATTATCATGTGGATAACAGGACTATGTGCTTACTCTCAAGTCTCATGCATCTCTATGTTTCAACCTAAGCTTTAGACTTATTGTTGCAGCCTCAATAACATGTAGCAGATCAAGAAATATCAAGAGCGTAGCAGTTGAAACCTTTGTGTGATGTCTGATAGTCAACCTACTACCACTGATTGGCAACTAATAAAGAAGATAATATTCTGCTAAAACAAATCAAATTCCTACAGAAGATAGGTACCTTATACACGCGGAATTGCTTGACTCCTTCCTTTTCCTGGATGGAAATAACTATTTTAGCTCTTTCACAAGGAGGCTTTGATGGCTGGTCAGCCGTACTCACTACTGCAGGTTGTGAGGAAGAATTAAAATCTCTTTTCACAGATTCTTCCACAGAACGCAGCACTTCTTTTGCTGATTTTGCAAATTCTGCCAACTCCTGCTTCTTTAACCTGCACATATGAAGCATCGTATAATAGAAAGAAGACTCAACCATATGCAACCTACTCCACAATTACATGTTAGAATGAGCGAACATCAATGCAGCCAATAGCCAGAGCTTATCGCGTGTTATACCCTAAACTCCAAAACCATAGTCTTCTTGGTGAAAATTGCAGGACCCTACACAAGTTGCAAGATTCATTGACTGCTTAATATCACTCAACATAATACAAACCTAGATGTGTAAGAAGCCATTCCAGTTTATATGGCTGCTAATGAATTTAAAACTCCTACGACTTTAATAAGCAAAATTAAGCATCAAATCTTTTGAAGAAACAATTGCCTATATCAACTGACACGACCAGATAAAGTACGTAAAGCAAAAGTGCCACGTATTGACCACGGCTTTATCCTAAGTTAAATAGGAAACTTCTCCGGCTTACTGATGGAAACTTACTGTTCCGTAGTAGGGTGTCCATCCCAGTGATACAACCAGATTGAGAGTTGAGGACTGTTGTGCCCTTAAAGAGAAAATCCAAAGAGCATTCAGGAGGCCCAGCTGATAAATATGTCCTGTATGGCACTTGGGAGTTGGGTCTAATTGAGGTCTTTTCATCATACCCAAAAAAGTTTAAATCAAATAGAAGGAATATTGGGTGCATTTTTGTGGTTTGGAGCATTTGAAACTTACAGGGCTCCAAAGGATGAAGTGGGTCTGGTTTTCATACCTATCAACCATTCAAACAAAGCCCCTATGCTCAAGTATTCGTGGCTGCAAGTAAGAAGGATAAGTCTCTGTAAGTTAAATGGGGAAGTACTTGCGAGATAAAAGATCAGTGTTTTGGGGTTATGGGTATGGCTCTCCCTGGCAATTTATCTTGGAAAGGTTAGGAAGATTTTTAAGCTAACTAGCTAAGGCCCCTATTTTGGCTTTTGACCAAGCACGAAAGCAGTGATGGCCAGGATGCTTCCTTCGTGCTACAGCGGGCATCCATAACTTGGGACTTTGGAGCTTTTGCATAACACATGTGGTTATAGTATTGTTTTATTCAAGCGAATGGACCAACAAATTAAACCACAGACAATACATCAAGCTGCAAACTCACAAGTAGTATAATTCATAACCGTTTTAACCATACAAAACCGGAGCTTAAAGATGAAGTGTTATTGGAAAAACACCACCCCCCCCCACAGAATCAATTCAACAATATTGAAATAAGATACCAAGGAATGACCATTCCATTCCTCCCCGAAATCATTTGAATGAACCAAACACTACCTAAGAGTTAATTAATTAAGATATAATCACCAATGAGACCATACCTCAACTCCTTTATAGTTGAATCCTCACCAAACTCCCGAGCCTCATTTGAAACCTTGGGAGGAGGAGGTAGCCAATCATCCTCTTCCTTCTCTTCACAGTCAACTATGTGTACGACTTTCCCATTATTTTCTACCTTCTCAACCTAAATCAAATCCACAACCACCCCACGATACACAATAAAAAAATCTACCTTTGATATTCATCAAAACTCTACGGCAGTAGTAGAATAAAATTAACGAAAAATATAAAAAACAGAGAGCTTTACAGCAGAATCAAGAAGCTTCCTTCGTTTGGCATTTAAAGCTGGGGATGAATCTTGACAATCATCTGCCAATTCAACAAAAAAATGAGATATACATACACATATATACATACATTCACACACACTCATGCGTACATATCCGTGTCTATCTGTTCCATACTATACTACAATATGTACTAACAATGGGTAATCCACATGGAGCACTCTCAAATTTTGAGAAAAAAAGAAAAATCCACATCACCCTCTACTCCAATCCCATCACACACACTCCTTCCTCCAACCTTCCTTTTTATTGAGCTTTTCCCTTGTTCCATTGTTCCCTTTAATCTTCATAGAAACCTCTACATTTTAATTTATACCCCTTATTTTGTTGCTTTTCCCTTGTTCCATTGTTCCCTTTAATCTTCATAGAAACCTCTATATTTTAATTTATACCCCTTATTTAGTTTCTTTTGAAACTGTAAGCTTTTTTAAATATTCCATAAACTGGGTTTTCAAAAATTGAGAAAGTTGATACTTATATTGGGTTTTCGCACTCCAAATAATCGAAACGGTAGAATTCCAAAATTGGTCAAAAATAAAAGAACACATCTCAAATCAACCCTGTTGTTAAAATTAAGAAAAAGAACATTCCTTTGAAAAGATTTCTATAATCGCTATGTAGAGAGAGAGAGAGAGAGAGAGAGAGGGGTGACCATCTTGACAGACAACTTCGAAGGGTTGAACGCGGCTGTAATCGAAGAGGGGTTCGAATTCTTCGGTTGAGTCGGCCTGTGAATTTTATTAGAAATATAAGATTCGGAAAAACCCTAGACAAGTAGAGTTGAAGATAACGAACTAGTAAAAGACTATAACTGAGAACTTGAAGTATAAACGTACTACCATTGTCGAGCTTTGAAATCTCTCTTTCCCCCTCTTTGCCGTTCGTGTTTCTCTCCTCCGTGCGTGGTGGTACAAGTGATGATCAGATGATGTAAACAAGATTCCAAAGCAACCCGCAATCGTCTTTTTACTCTGCACTATTTTCCATGTTTTCAAGGGTAAATTTCACTAACACCCCCTCTATCTATGTTATTCTAAATACACTTAACACCCTTTATTATTCAAAATCTCACTAACACCCCAAGCGGATAACTCTACATAAATCTGTAAATTGTTTGTTTGTAGTTACGAAAAAAAAAAAAAACCTTGATTTTTTTCCATTCCCGCCCCTGTCCCCTCTTCTCTTCTCTTCTCTCCTCTCCTCTCCTCTCTCTCTCTCTCTACACCAGTTTCCAGCCCCCGTCACCAACTTTAAAACCACCCACTAGCATTGGATTCTCCCTCGCACACATTGCAACAACCCGCCCTCACTGACTTACTAACCATTCGCCTAACCACATGACTCAAAAAGTTAACGTCAAGTTATACAGTAGTTGATCGGAATCCCTTATATTCCATTTAACTCTTTGAAATCTTCCCGATGTGGGACTTACATATTCAAGATGGGTTCTCACAATCTCCCTACCTTGGGGTGCAACGTCCTCATTGCATTGGCTCAATAATCTTCCTCTGGTACTCATGGTAGCTCTATACAACACAATTAGTATGCTTGTACCAGACTCTAAAGGTGGCTTCCACCATGTAGATCAGGATTGTGCTCTAATACCAACTATCACGACCCGCGCCAACTGACCTAAATATTGTGAGAACCCACCTTGAATATGTAAGTCCCACATCGGGAATATTTCAAAGAGTTAAATGGAATATAAGGGATTCCGACCACATGAGGTTAACCTTTTGAGCCACGTGCTTAAACGAATGGTTAGCAAGTTAGCTGGGGCGGGTCGTTACAGTTGTTATCAGAGCACAATCCTGGTCTACATGGTGGAGGCCACCTCTAGGATCTGGTATGAGCTAAGTGCCACATAACCCCGTGCTACAACAAAATCATGTGTTTTGAGCCCCGCGCTCATTATTCTCAAGCTCCGCGCTTGAATGCTCAAAGTTTCATACTCTGAATGCTCGAAGCTCTACTCTTCGAATGCCCAACCACTGTGTATTGGGTGCTCAAGCTCCGCACTTGAATGCTCAAAGCTCTACGCCTTGAATGCTCAGGCTCCGCGCCTTGAATGCTCGGACTCCGCACCTTGAATGCCCAACCACCGTGTACTGGATGCTCAAAGCCTGTATTTTGAATGCTCGGGCTCCGTGCTCCAAATGCTCGAACTTTGAGCTCTGAATGCTCAAGTTCAGAACTTGAAAGAAGCTCTACGCTTATACACACACATGGGCCATGCACGTAAGCACTCACATCTAGGATTCATCTAATTGTATATTGTCATCATCATATACACATTCGTATTTTGCATCTCTTTCATGAAACATGTCATTCCTACATATAGCCAGCTCCGCGGTTTAGTTTATTGATCGTCTCCTTGCTTTGGTCCACAGTTCTGCAACCAGCTCCGCTTTTTGGTTTATTGATCGACTACATGCCTATCCTTAGTTTCATAGCCAACTCCGCGCTTCGCTCCTATTATCTAGCTCCGTGCTTCAGTGTTTACCATCAACTATATGCCTCAACAACCAACTTTGCGCTTCGGTTCCCATTAATTGATCGGCCTCACGCCTCGATCAATTGTTTTGATTACCAGTTCCGCGTTTCAGTTGTTCATCAATCCTACTACCAGCTCTGCGCTTAGGTGTCACGCCCTCAATTTTCAACATAATTATAAATGATTTCCACTATAAAAATCCTCACAATAATCCGTACGATACCCAAAAGAGTGCTACATATCCATTTCCACAATTATACCTCCAAGTCCAATAGATTGCAAAAGATTACATTATTGGCTCAACAGCCCAAATTAACGTTAAGTACTGAGTATCAAGAGAATTAAGGGTTACAATATTCCATAGTCAAAAGAATTGTAATTTTAAGTTACAAACACATTTTCCAAAAGGGATTTACAAAGATGAATAAGTAACTTCTTCAGTTAGCTTTCAAAAGTATTTTCCACATCAAAGCACTCCAGGCATGCATGCTATTGTCCCGGGTTAGTACCTGAAAATAATGAAGGGTTGAGTTACACTAGCCCAGTAGAAAATTCTACACTAACATTATATGCTCATGAGATGATAGGATGAACAAACAGTAGCAGAAGCTAAATAAAACTACCTTGGCATATGAAACAATCAAAACCATATGAATCGCAATCCTAAAAACTACCCATAACCCCAAGATAGTAATGTTCACTGATACAATAAATTTCATGATCTAACCCTAAACATTCCATGGTTCTATGCAAGGGTCTAATCGGCAAAATATACCCTAACAATCCACTTCCATATACCCCAAGCAATCCACACACTTTCATAAACTCTACATATATTGTCGTTACCAACCAAACGGTCCTAATCATTCTAAAACTAAAACCTCCATTGATCTTCAAGCCCTCATAACCTAAATGGCTATCAGAAGAAAATACACCAAATTTCCACAATGACACCAATCAAACAATGGAGTCTCTTTCCCAAATCAAAGGTCATCTAACATAATACCTATCAATGACGAAACATTGGAATCCTATCGAATCGTTCTACTATTCACATCCTACTGAACATCCGGAAATCCAAAAAGTATTTTCTTAGATGGTGTAAAATCATTTATCTTTCCCAATAAAACCAATAACCAAGTCTAGATTAGGTACTAACAAAAAGAAGAAAATAATATATGTATATATATATATATATAAAACAACTCGAAGAATCTCTAGTATCTAAAGAAAATCCAAATAGGGGAAGTCCAAGAACATCCTCCTTAAATAAATTAACCCCAACCTTTACAATTAACTAAAAAAGAGTACTTGACATTTCTAGGTGTGATGCCGAGACCTATCATTCTCTAACCCTTCCTCTCTTACTTCATACAAATTGCTATTTACTTTTCATTATTCAAAGCCCTAAAACTACCTCTGTTCTTTGTGTTTTAGCATAATCCTATTCCTCATCTGTCCTACATCAATGTGATAAGGGTAAGGTTGTCGGATATGAGTCCAACTGCTACACCCAACTAAGATACTTGGATCCTCCTAACTTATTTCGATCTACAAACCTAACATTTGAAAGTAAAGAAAGTTTTCCAACCTCTCACATGGAAAGAGATAGAAATCCCCTTCTTCAAAATCCCATTTAATTTCCAGCCATTACTAATTTATGTCATCTTATGCTAGAACAGTCTCTTAAGACAACAAAAAAGAAAATTAAATGTTCAGATCCATGAACCAATAGCCAAGCTCGGGAATCGGGATATAACTGCAAAAGCAATACTTAACTCGGGCCCACTTGACATGGCAAGAAAAGATATAGAACGAGGACGAGGCATAATTAGATGAAAATTTATTATCGCGACACCCAAGATTTTACCAACCTATATTGTAGAACGTCCTTAAGAAATTGACTCATGTAGAAAGACTTGGGTTGTCGCAACGATTTCAACAATTTTAACCACTCTTTAAGGATATTCTTTCATTCATTCCCTTTAAAAGCATGTGCGTTGAATGTTCCAACACTGCAATTTTATAAATAAATAAAAAAAGAGAACCAAAATTTAACTACAAATACAAAGGGAAGACATACACAAATTTGCAGGTGGAAGAAAAACTACAACAATCAATCAAAAGTCACAATTACCAGACACGATCATCGACATTGTAACCCAAAAACTTTAGGAACAAAGGAACAAGTTGCCGCGAGTGAGATTCTATGACAACAGAAACTTTTTGCAAAGATTCGAATCAACAAGGACAAAACTGTTGTAGAAGGGTTGTTATCAGATGCAAGAGAAAGAAACAAATGGAAGCGTTCCACCAAACCTGAAAAGCAAAACCAAGGTAAGAAATTAAATTTTCAGAATACAAACTAAGTAAAATAATAGGAATTACGGTACTTTTTATTCCGTATTCAATATGCATGTATCTAGAAGAACTTGGTGGAAAAAGCAACATAGAAATGATGCCACATACCACTAGAATTACTAGTAGACACTCTGTTGCTTCTGTCTGATTGACCCCTAGATGCTAGAAAATTAGATTGACACTGCCAGATACTGAACAAATAGATCCCATGTAACGTCAAAATAGTTTTTTATTAGGACCGTCATGCAATCCAATGCAGGGTCACATAGAGAGCTAAATCTGTTATGGAAGATGCCAAATATCCCGTACAAAATAGAAAGCATATATGTTTTAGCTATCCTTGCACTAGAAAGGCCCTTCTGGCCTTATGTATTCTTGAAATCAATAAGATTACTTTCCTGCTAGTAGTAACTTAACGAGGTGTATTCTCAATTGAGAGGAGGAAGCGAAGAACCTGATATTAGAACAAATCAACTTCAAATCCACTCCCAGCATGATGATAAAAAGAAGACGTGACGAGGAAAAGAAATGCATACATTACAGCCATGGTCATCAGCAAAGCAAGTTTGAGAAACTTCAGTTTTAATATTTTCAAGTGCGGGCTCGTCTTTAAGAGAATGCTTATAATTTAGAAGTTAATAATGGGATAATATTCTTAGAGTGGAAATACAGATCAGTTTGTCGGACTGGCACAAATTATCAACAAATACACCAAAGCCAATTTACTCTTCTGAAGTTGAATGACTCATGAATCACCACGCACAATTTCACAGATAACCTCAATCTAGTAGCCAATAGCATCCTGCCCGTGACTGCAAATCCTTGAAACTTGTTCTCCAGATGCTCCATCTAGAAAGCTGGGGCTTTGAACTTCAACTTGCATTCTTTCACAGAAGATAAGTAGCAAAAGAATAACTTCTTCCTCTGAAGTTTTTATAATATCATTCAATGCACTGGAACCGAATTTGAAAGGCCAAGATCATTAGTATCCGAAGAGAAATTAGATAAGCATCCGGTACAGTGCAGAAAAATACAAAAATAATTACCTTATAATATTACATCTGAATGCATGGACTATGCGAGGATCTTTTAGTAACAATTGTTGGATAAAAGTCAACAAACTGAAAACCAAGTCATACATGTCAAAAGACAGTAACAAATAATTGTTGAAGGAATAAAAAAGGCTAGAAGAAATAAATAAATAGGGAAGGGAGTCCAATGGACTGAAAAAAAAACAAAATACTTTGAAGGCAAAACCTTGACTTCCTTAACTTAAATACAGGAGCCCATTGCACATAAACAATGGAAATAACTGAGACGTTATGAGCTAAATGGAGCCCATCAAGAATGCAGAGCATCAATTGCAGAAGCTTATCAACAACTTCAAAAGATTGTTCTTCTGCCTTCTACATTCTCGAAGGCAAGATGAACTTCTGCATAAGCATCCCAACTACTTGAAGCATCAATTAGTAATCTGTATATAAAAGGAACAATTGATTCTCGGTATAATAAGCACACAAACATCTAGGCAACATGCCATAAAACCATTAAAAGCACAAACCTATCAGAACTACTTGATAGCCCACCTTCGGTTTTCCGGACATAATCAAATCTAAATGGTAGAAATCAACAATGACAACAGGCGACTGAGGTGCAATGATAATCCACTAGATAAAGCGGCCCTAATTTCCTCATAAACAACCCCTTATCAGATTAAACACTGTAGGCTCAAGCTCTTCACACTTCCTTTGGAAGCTAGCACTTACAACTTCAAGAAAAGACTGCGAGCTTGCCAACACACACCACACCAGGAGAGAGAGAGAGAGAGAGAGAGAGAGAGAGAGCATTCAGAACAATGTACATATAATTTTTGGCAGAATTCATATTATGTTTGATTTTACTCACATAGGTTACGAGATGCAAGTCAATGATGACTTGCAACATACTAATAAATAAGATTGGAATAAGGACTAGTTGAGTCAATCATGGTAACATGAACAGTTGCCAACACTTGATTTGGAAAGCAACTCCTTTATAGGAAAAAAAAAATTAATCATCCAAATCAAACATGGATACAGCAAAATTATTTTGGCAACTAATCCCTCCATCCCAAATTCTCTGTCCACTTCTTCATTTGTTCATGTCACAAATCATTGTCCATCTTGAAAAGTAAAAGTGCTGAAACCTATAAAACTCTATATTGCCCTCATCTTTTTTAATTCAAGTGACACTATAACAGTGTTCCAAATGGCGCTTGGTGATAGTTGGGCAGAGACCCACCTCCAGGCGCGAAGCCACCTAGGCAGGCGCGCCAAGTAACTCGGAAGTTGTTTTTTTTTTTTTTTAACAAATCATTATCCAATCAAACTACATTCCATGAATCCATAATGCAAAGTTTAATGTTCAAACTTCAAAGTATAAACCCAAATGAAATTAAGTAGTAGCAAATAAGTTAAATAAGTAACATTTTTTTTTCCCAGTCGGCGCTACAAAATTCCAACTTTCAACTAAATGGGTTTCCAAATTTCCAACTTCCAAGTGAGAGAGAGGAGAGGCAGGCGAGAGAGAGAGAGCAGAGCAAAGAGAGAGCAGAGCAGAGAGAGAGAAGAGAGATGCGAGAGAGAAAACAGAGACGCGAGAGGGAGAGAAGAGAGACATGCGAGAGAGAGAAGAGAGACGAGAGAGAGAGACATACCGGCAAACTCCGGCGACGTGATGGCGAGAGATTGAAGAACTTCTCGCTTCCTGGTGGAGTTAGGGCTTCGATCGTGGAAGCCAATTGGAACTGAGCCCTTTGAAATGAGGTATAATGTGTAATTGTAGTGTGTGTGTGTGTATATATCTCAATTTGTAAAATTACATATTAAGCACCCTTATTTAAAAAACCACATTTTAGTCCCCGCCAAGGGCCGCCATTAAGCACCCTTATTTAAAAGACCACATTTTAGTCCCCGCCAAGGGCCGCCTTGGCGGCCGCTAAATCCCGCCGAGCCTCCCACGACGGTAAATAAAACGCCTAAGGGTATAGTCATGGTGGCAGGGCACCTCCAATCGTCTAGCGGCAGCCATGTAGAACATTGAACAGTACTAAAAATATGTGAAAGAAAAGTAAGTACAAATCTGCGGTTGCATCTTCATATTTCTCAGCAAGTCCAATTCCAATCTTGATAAGCGGGGATCTACTAACTACAAAGGCAATTGAGAAAACCACCTTTTTCTACAAATTGAGAAAAGAACCCACTTCTAAGGTAGGTTGGAATCTAAAAGTCATGCTGCCTGCTGATTGTACATAGTTGTTGCTTATAGCTAGCTCAAAACTCACGTAGAGGTAGTAAGTACACAGCATTTACCCATGCTTGATGCTACAATGGCGGGGGCAGATAACACTACTATTGCTCCATGTCCCAACCTTTAGTTCTTGATTGTAATTGAATTCAAATACATGCTTGCAAAATCAAATTAAACTAAACAGTATGACTCAAAACCCGTGACCCCTCCGCTTTATGTTAAAATGCATGCCAATGTTATGAGGTACAACTTGCTATAGAGCAATGTATGATAATAGCATGTTCACTGTTTTGTACTTTGACTAGTGATGCAATATGCTCAAATTTCCGTCATACATATTTAAAACTGTCATTCCAGCAGGTTTAGTATTTCCTCAATCATTAAGCACAAATAACCCGCAGTAAGAACCCACACAAACTATCGATGTCTACATATTACACATTATTGTTGATAAGAAGAAAGAGCGTTTGAAAAGCAACATTAACGAGTGTTCCCCAAATATCAGCAGATGCATCAAACACAAAAACAATACTCAAATATATGCAGCCATTACAAACTTCTCGTCACATAACTCACATTACCAACAGATCAAGATGAAATTAATTGGTGCAACCTTCCGTCCTCAAGGGCAGCTCACAATGAACAGAGACGAAGATTCCTGCAAGAATGGAACAAATTTCTTGAAAACTATATTTCTCTTTCTGCACGGGAAAAATCTTTCTAAAGAATCATCTCAATTTTCATAGTTGAGTAACATTTAGAAGTATCTGACTGAAAGCCATATACAATCTATCTTGGAGCTAAAGACATTGCTTGGCAACTTAGTTTCTTCTATTTCCGAAGGATATCGATGATTGTTCCATTCAATTTTTTAGAGACACGATATCGAAGTTTGTTTTCATGCTACATTCTGATGAAGACTACGGTTCAAGGAATTAATATGATATCACCCCTGGGAAACTTAATAGACCATCTTCTCAATGGCCTGTCAGAGATTGAATTATGTTAGAACTGTGGCTCATAGAGTTCTAGAAAGAAGGCCAGGTGCCGGAGTGTAACGGAGCGGAACGAATGGAGCGAAGCGCAACGAGTGGAGTGGAGCGGAGTGACGGCATTTGGCCCATCGCCGATGATCCAGTGAAAATAGACTGGGCCGAAGGCCCAAGCGTTCCGTAATTGGGGGGTTGCCCCCCACGGTACGGTTCGTACAGGGTTATTTTTGGGATACAGACCAAATACCATATTAGGGTTAGAATAGAGTCGGTATAAATACTCTATGTTGTAAACCCTAATTAACTACTAAGATAATAAAGAACAACAGCCGCTCTCGCTCCCGTGGATGTACCCAGTTTTGGGGAACCACGTATATCTCTGTGTTTATTCTTTACTATTTATACTCGTAAATCGTGTGCGTGTGTGTCGATCCTAACACATTAGGAGAAAAATATACCATTGCTCCTCCTCTTGTATTGAGTTGAGTTTTGCAATACTAACGAGAAAAGAAAAAGACTGAAACCAAACTTCATCACAATTGAGTATGGATCTGACAAGGAAATACGATCCCACGTTGCTTGGGTATGGAATGAGTGATTACTAAATATAATGTTGGGAGTTCTCCACGTAATACCTTGAGCTTTTGGAGTGGATATAAGATTTTCACATAGTATCAAAGCGGGGCCCATTCCACCCCACTTTTTAGAAATTCATAATCCACACTTCAAGATGACAGACCCAACAAAAAAGCTGCATGATGATACACCCAAAAAGAGGCTACATCTACATGTGACAAACCTCAAAAACGGGATGCGCGTGAGGGGGAATGTTGAGAAAATACAATCTCACATTACTTGGAAATGAAATGGGTGATCATTTAATATAATGTTAGGACCTCTCCACCTAATAGCTTATGCTTTTGGGTTGGATGTACAGTTTTCACAAGATCCATGACTATCGCACTTTGAATGTTTCTAACATCAGAGGGCGTCTCAGTTGGCAATTGGGAAAACAACCTAATCACCATGGATTGGTGAAGATCTTTTTAAAATGTGAAGGCCATGGGCTTAATCTTGCATGACATGTGCAAAGAGTGAAACCATTGATGCAATCCATAATAACGGGCATGAGACCCACCTCCAAGCGCCAAATCAAACGCCTGGCATGGCGGCAGGGTGGCGCCAAGCGCCTAGGCGGCCGCCTAGCCCACCATTTAGAACACTGCACTATAATAAATAACATAAAAACTCTCCATGGTAGTTTTGGATCTTTGAAAACTTCTTAAGAGCAATTCTTTGGGCCCCTTAAAAAAGTTGCATTCTCGAGAATTGGTATATAGTTTGGAACAGAGGGAGTAAATCGTAGCAGATCATCCTGAGATTAAATGAATAACAAGGAAAAAAATAGTTTAGTATGCAGCAGGAAGTAACTACATATATTAGAAATGTATAAACACATGTGAAGGAATCTAACAAAAAGAGCTTGCCTTGGGCAAATTTATCACCAATGCCAAGTATTGAGCTCTGCACAAGTAATCGCAACACTTGCTCAGCTCTTGAATGCAACTTTGACAAAGTTCCTCTCATAACATACCATAGTAAAGCACTGACACCAAATTTTCTGACTGCCAGTGGCTTCTTTGCAACTTCAACAATGACTCTTCTAATACCTATTTAACCCAGAGATTAACAACAGATGCTGTCTGTGCTAGACATACTTCCACATAAAATTTAAAGACAAGATATGTGAGCAAAGCTGACTCCATGGCGAACAAAGAAAACTTCTATAACCAAATGGAGCATACTCTGCAGAATCATATGGTCTAGATATTAACTCATGTTATAGTGTGGGCATGGATCTGAAACCACAACAAACTATATGTATTGGGACTGTTTAAATCCTATTTGTTAAGTGACAAATGAACATGTGATTTGTTTGCTGCATGAATAAAGGAAATTTTAAAAAAAAAAAACTGCACTTTTGGTACGAAATAGACCAATGTGCTTTAATCACATGGCGCCAATTCCAATACAAAATGGGTCAAGATTAGACAACCAAAAGAAGAGGGTGGTCTAGGGTTCAGAGTTCTTAAAGATTGCAAGCCAAAGTGTCCTATATAATCCATCATAATGACTGGAGATGGCCTAGACAAAGAAACACTGTCACCATGGAAATTATGGCCAGTACGCCCATCTCCTTGGAACCTCAAATCCCTTAACCTAACAGAGTTGTTTGGAATTTAAAGTCCAACGGACCAATGGTCAATTCTCAGTGAAAATAACTAGCTTGGAATGCTCTTAGGACTCGCCACAATTACTTGGTCTAATGTTGCTTGGATCCCACACCATGTTCCAAGATGGGCCATAACCTTTGGATGGCAATATTGGGCAGACTCTCCTCAACGAACAGGCTCAACAACTGAGGGGTTGTGGACTCAGCCAATGTGTGTTGTGCTATGCTGAAGACAAGTCCCACAATAATTTAGTCTTCTCTTGTCCTTACTCAACCCAAATTTTGAGGTATTTTTTGTTGAAAGATGGGATCTGTAGACCTCCTATGGTTCCGACTGAAGAGATTAACTGAGCAAGGCTTCAATCAAGGAAGAAGGGCATGAAGCATACTATTTTCAAGCTCGCCATGGTGGTTATTATCTACTCCCTCTGTCCTAAATTGCTCGACCATATTAAAAAGAATCCCCATAATGCGAGTGACGAAACCTATATTTTCTTGGAAGCGTCAAGTCTACATAAAATATGAGGATGAATAATTTTAAGTAATCATTTGCAGTCAATAAGCTAGTCTAAAAATCAAGCAACAGAAGAGATAGTAAGAAAAAAACATATACAACACGAGTTTCAGGAAAGGTTTCAATTCGTACTCTAAAACATCAATCTGAACACACTAAATTAACAGAATTCATCTTGTTATACATACCTAAGAATCTCAAGTGATAGTCTCCTTCCCATTAGCAATCTCGAAAGAAGTTTTGAGAGTATCAATTCTCTGTGCAGCATTATTTGGGGTAATGTTTGCACCCAGGGCATCATTTCCTCGTAAAAAGTAATAAAATCCTCTGCAGTGTTTAATTCTGATATGGAAGTTAAGAAAATTATACGAGTTAGCATGACAAGGAGACTAAAAATAAAAACTGGCAAATTTTGATCTCCAAAATTAAAAAGTAGATTGTGATCTACATAGTATTGACACATACTTATATTTCGAGACTGCACATAATTTAAGTTACATAAGTTAACTATGCCACTTTTACTTTCCAGGAAAACATAAAAAATAAAGGTCATAACATGCAACTTATGAAATGGATTTTCTGGGGAATTAGAATTACTCCTAAACTTTGAATTCCAAGATATGGACAGTGGACAGTTACAGTTGCTAACAATGAATAAGAGCTAACACGCATTTCAGAAAAAGTAAAAGTAATAAGATGAAGGGAATTGTTTACTCTTGTAGGGAAATGCATAGAAGTAAAAACGACATCCCCAAACAAAAGGGCGAAACAGCGCGTGCAAACATGGATGTATGGATTTACATCCCTCTTTGCATAGGTATATGCTGTAAAAAGCTATCCTCAGGTCAAAAAAACTTGGTCTCATTTAATCTGCCATATACGAATGTTTGTGCGTAAGGATTCACATAAAGATAGTGTCTTTCCTCACTCTAGTTGCCACATGAAGTGACCTTTTAAGGGAATGAGAATTTGCCTGTTGGTCTAATCATGTTAAGAATAGGGAACAGAAAAATCTTTCTCCAGTTATCCAACAGGAAAAGCTCTAGTAAATATCAAAAGCTAATACCACAAAACACCCAATTGAAACCCCAAGGGGAATGGTACTACACATAAAGAAGGGTATTTCTAATAGAAGCGAAGTCGTCACCACAAGGAGAAGTCATTGAGGACCCTTACAGAAACTACAGTTTAGTGTGTTTACTGCACATGGTGGGAGTCTACTGATGGTTTTACTACCCTGATTTTCAACATGGGCAGTTTCTCAGGAGGGAATGTTAACATCATGTATTTGGCTGTTTGAAATTTAAAGAAAAGCAGCTCCAGTAAGTGGTTGTGAGAAACCTACAGCCAGTTCCTTTGCTTCATTGATAGCAGCATTCTTCAGCCAATCAATCCTTGAAACCTGGGCAACCACCGTCGGCACTCCACACCCATTGAGTGTGAGCTTTAACTTCTCATAATTAGTTGAATTATTTCCTAATCCCTAAAGTACATGTGGGTAAGAGTCAACTAATTTGTAGTTAAATTCATGGACATAAAACAAAATCCACACGAACATATACCCAAGTATTTTTTTAGCTCTACATGCTGCTTATAGCCACTGGTGTTATTTCCTATGCCTAAAATAGATGGGTGATAGTGCATTGTCATCTTAGTCAAAGTGACAATTCACAAACACAAAAGATGGGTGGAAATTGACCAGTAAACGAATCTACAAACTCAGTTGATTGTACTAAAAGCAGGTCCACCCATGAGCCATTCAGGACTTTACTTCTTCTTTGTTTTGGCAAACTAGTGTCAGCATTCGTGCATTGCATGAATACGCGTGCTCAATACAATGGTTCAAATTTGAAAACTTCATGGTCTAGTTGCATAAAATGTCCAAACTCCACAGTAATTAGGATTTGAAAAGCATGATAACTATCCATGTAGGTCTAAATGCAATATACAAATATAATCTCGGATAAAAAAAAGAAAGAAAGAAAGAAACGGCCAAATCACATTAATCTCCCACAAGCTATAATGGGATCAGTTTGAGAACTACAAAATAACTTGTTGATAATAAGAATTGGGTAATGTGCTCAAATTTTACGACAACTACACTATTTTCACCTACAAACACATAGTGAACCACAACGGTAAAATGCAACAAAAAGGAGAATAAAGGCAGTCCTTAAGTGGAATCCATGTATAGCTACAAATTAGCTGGTGCTCTGCATGATCATACTTTGACATCTTTCTCAACAATAGAGCTGCTCTTTCAATCAAATTTAAGGCACTTAAATTTTTGCAGTAAACTATTAATACACATAGAACTCAACAAGCAGTACAAACCTCCATGGCCTTTCCTTGAAGAAGTTTGCTAGGAAGAACACCAGAACAGCATACAAACGCAGGTATTGATTGACCTGCAGAGATTTCGAACATCTAATGAGAAGAATCCACATAATACCTGATAGGCCTTTAGAAAATGCAACTTTCAAAAATGCTTATGAGGCATGAAAACCCTACTGATATGTTTGGTTAGAATAGAAGGTTATTTTTTTTTAGTAACTAAAATGCTAATTCTGCAGCAGAAATACTGTACATTTGCAGTTCTAATAATGCCTAGAAAATTATTCCTCCAAGGAGCATATTATGGATACTTTATGGTTTTCATTCCTACAATGACATTGCAAATTTAGACAACCGCATTTTCATTAAGGCAGGCATAGTGGTGCAAGCAATACTCATTAAAAGATACAGTTTAAGTTCACTCCACCACATATGATAGATGTTTAAAGCAGAAAAATAGAAAACTTTGAGGAACCCTTACCTTCCTGTGATCATTTGGATGAATCCTATTGGCTTCATCAGGATCAAGGTCTTTAAGACAATCATAACTATAATTGAAATTCTTACACCCATGGTCAAGTTCAGATTCTGGTGGTTCATCTCCTGCAGTAAGTACAAACTACAGAGATTACGTTTTCTACCTTGCATTTCATTTCGCATTTGTGCATATAAAAACTTGGGAACACCAGACTTGCTTCTTACCATGAAGACCATTTAAGCAGTTTTCATCCATCTCTTCGACGGACTCATACAGAAGGAATGGACTCACAAGAGCCTGAGGAGAGCAAACATAACAAAACGGAAACAAGATGGGATTAACAATCATAAAAATAGCGGGACATAAAATTATGGTATGCCAGTATGGGACGTAAGCCACATAACTATGAAGCATCTTAACTCTTGTCGGCCTGTACCCATGTCATACACTTTAGGGACACACGACACACAGCGACATGGATTGTCCCATGCATGTCCGCCAAGGGTACGGCAACCTCCGAGGAGTGCAGGTGTTTCATAGTTAAAAAATATGTGAACATATTCCTCCAAATTCTACACAATTGTTGTTGCCCACGTGACTAATAACAAATGTAAAAGGAAATTCACGAAATGCATTACTGATCCAGAAAGTTAGCATGTCATATTTGGACAAAATGTTAATTAAATCATCCATACATCATGTCTTTGAATCCACTAATTCCACCCATGGGGATTGAGTTGTTAAGTTACTAATTATGATCTAGCCATCTTCATACTTTCCAAGTTATTTATGCTATGTTTGCTTTGCTTTTTGAATTTTTTTTTGAAAATAGTAGACGTAATAAGTGGAGAGAGATCGAGAGAGAAATGTTAGAAGTAGGGAGAATCTAGAAGGTATTTTTTGAAAAATTCTTTTTGAATTGTAAAGAGAACAAAGGATTAGCTTTTGTGTCCATATTACTCAATTTATTCTACTGAGAGATCCCTCTAGGTTCCGATACATGAAAAAAGAGATGATTGTAATACCTAAGCACAAATTGAGTGGATAATTTCTCCATGTTAGATTCCCCAAATAAATCACTTGCTTCAGCCATCTTTAGTAGCACTCGTCTTGCGATTTCACCAAGGTACGTATCAGATATTGTCTTCTCAAATATCTGTTTCCATATCACGCAGCCAAAACAAATTATTTGAGATTCAGCTTGCACGATGTTTGAATAACTAATGCAACTTAATTAGGATACAAAAATATTAGTTCACCTGCTCACAAGGATTGATACTCACAGCATCCATGTCCTTGTCAAACTGAGTTAAAGGAATACAGTATACCAGTTGAAAATGCTCCCCACTCTGTATTTATGATCTAAAATCAAGCACATCAATCAAAAAAATAGGCTTGAACTAAAGCCCATGGTTATTAGTCCAGGTAGGAATATTACAAACCGTTCTTCCAGAACTTGAAATGTGGCATTGTAGCTTAGGTATAGCATTGACACATTCTACATAGCATGCATTGGGTCCAGTTCCAAGAATGACGGCAACCATGAAATCATCATCCCAGTATCTTGCTCCCGCTAGGTTCCCAGAGTATCATTGACCTAAGTTGCGCCAAAGTAATGGTACATTCCTAATACAATATTCAGCAGATCAGAAAATGATAGTAACTTATTTTTAATTTCGATTCAACGATCCTTCTACATGTGAAGCTAGATTTGACTATAACATACCAAGGCAAAAACCAGCATATCTACTCCTTGCCTTTCCATAGCTTTATTCAGACACACTACTAACATCTTTTCCATCCTATAAAAAGTTTTAAGTTCTCCAAAAGTTAAATGAGGAAGAGCTTACTTGAGAAAGATTTAAATAGTAAGAGTAAACGGACTATAATATAAGCAAAATGACTTCTGCTGTCTTTCTTTCTTTATTGGCTAATGTGTATTGCTTCAGAATCTTTTGAATTCTTGGAAAAATCTGTTTAAGTCCAATTTTTTGCACCATTTATGGTACAGGGTCCCAGAGAGAAGTAGAAGGATAACAATGTTGCCATGATGGCTTTGAAATGGCCATGCTATTGGAGTTATTTGAAATCCTTCTATTTACGCGTGGTACCTACACAAATATACTAAACAAATACCTCTCTTCTACCTCAAATCTACCTCCTATCTAATTTGACAAGCTACCAATGAAGCACGAATACTCCGAAACTAGTCACGTACATGTATCGGATACTTCCCGGATACAGATACGCGCCCGATACGTATCGAATACAGCTAATAAGTGTTCTGTAATTAAATTAAATGCTTTTATTTTCGGATACGTTTAGGATACGCGAGCGATACACAAGGGATACGGCCAGATACGTTTCGGGATACGGCGGGGTCAAAAATGAAATTTTTTAAAGACTTAAGTAGAAAAAATAGAACTATAAGGGGAAAAGTGTCGTAAAATTATAAATTAGAAGGGGGAAAATGTAATAGAACTATATAAGGAGTATAAATAACTTACGTTTGTTACCAGATGACATACTCGACAAATTCAATCGACATCCAAGCCCTAGAACTCGATCGATTCCTTCTCTCCCTCTCGAATCCTTCTCCATGTCGTGGATCAATTGAAGGCAGGTACACACACTCTCTCTCTCTCTCTCCCTCTCTCTCTCCTGATCGTATCATCGTACTCTCTCTCTCCCCTCTCCCCTTCTCTCTCGATTAGTCTGGAATCTAGATGCTCCCTCTTTCTTACTCTTTGTATGTGTAGATAACTTGCTGAATTTGTTTATTTTTTGTACAAAATTGTCATTTTTAGGATGAGCAGTTCTGGAACCAGAAGTTTAGGTTCTACGGGCGGTAGTAGCAATCCCACGAACATGAATGAAGAAGAAGCTCCTCTTTGGGCTTATGTTACTAGGGTAGAAAAATTGGGAGGTGGAAGTGGAAACACCATTTTTAAATGCCACTTTTGTTTAAATGAATATAAGGGTTCATACTTTAGGGTCAAGGCACATCTCTTGAAAATTACTGGTAATGGGATCAGAGTATGTCCCAAGGAGACTCCTCAACATCTTGCTGAAATGAGGAAAAAAATTGATGATTCTGAGAACAAGGAGAAGATGAACATGCCTAAAAACGTTCTTTTGCCACCTCCGTCTTGCCAATCTAATTCTATTAGTGGAATGAGTTTTGAAACCGGAGGTTTTAGGTTGGAAGGGTATGAAACAAGAACAAGAAAGGCAAGTGGAACTACTGCTATTGAGAAGACATTCAATCCTGGTGCTCGAGAACAGTTGCATTCTGAGATTGCTCGCATGTTCTACTCAGGTGGGTTGCCATTCCATCTATCTAGAAACCCATATTATGTGAGTGCTTTTCAATATGCTACAAACAACTTGATTAGTGGTTATGTCCCACCGGGTTATAACTTGTTGAGAACAACTCTGTTACAAAAGGATAGGGCAAATGTGGAGAGGTTGTTGGAGCCTACTAGAAAGTCATGGAATGAAAAGGGATTGAGTGTTGTTACCGATGGATGGACTGATTCTCAAAGAAGGCCCCTTATTAATTTTATGGCAGCATCAGAAGCTAGAGCAATGTTCTTGAAAGCTGTTAATTGTGAGGGAGAGCACAAAGATAAGTTTTTCATTTATGAGTTGATGACTCGAGCTATTGAAGATGTTGGGCCTCAAAATGTGGTTCAAGTGATTACGGACAATGCTCCTGTTTGTTTGGCTGCTGGTGCACTTATTGAAGGCAGGTATCCTAAAATTTTTGGACTCCTTGTGTAGTGCACAACTTGAATCTTGCTCTTAAAAATATTTGTGCCCCAAAGCAGACTGGAGGTACTACTTTTGCTTATAATGACTGCAAATGGATTACCAGTATTGTTGATGATGTGACTGATATTAAGAACTTCATAATGAATCATTCAATGAGGTTAGCAATTTTCAATGAGTTCGTGCCCTTGAAGTTACTTGTTGTAGCAGATACGCACTTTGCATCTGCTGTTGTGATGCTAAAAAGGTTTAAACTTATAAAGCGTGGCCTCCAATCGATGGTTATAAGTGAAAAATGGGTTGCTTACAAAGAGGATAACTTTGAGAAAGTTGATGCAGTGAGGACCTTATTGTTGAAAGAGGAGTGGTGGGGTGATATTGATTACATACTTTCGTTCACATTACCAATTTATGAGATGCTTAGAGCTTGTGACACTGATAAACCATGTCTTCACTTGGTTTATGAGATGTGGGATGCAATGATTGAAAAGGTGAGGGCAGCCATTTACAAGCATGAGAATAAGGATCAAACTGATGACCTAGTCTTTTATTCTGTGGTGCACAATATACTAGTTGACAGGTGGGCCAAAAGTAACACACCTCTTCATTGCCTTGCACATTCATTGAATCCAAGGTAACAAACTAACAATGCATTTACATATCCGTACTAAATATTATTTTCATAATCTGATTTTTTGTAGTTTCCAACTCTTTATCTAGGTACTATAGTACAACATGGTTGGATGAAAATCCAAAGGGTATTCCTCCTCATAGGGATGAAGAGATTCCAATTATGAGAAACAAGTGTTTCCAAAGATACTTTCTGAATCCAGATGAGAGAAGGGTTGTCAATGTGGAGTATGCCAAGTTTTCGGGTTGCTTAGAAAATTTTGGAGACTACGACTCAAGAAGTGACAGAGGGGCACTAGAACCACTTATTTGGTGGTTTGCACATGGGACTCCCGCACCTACACTCCAATGAAATTGCTTAGTCAACCATCTTCCTTATCATGTTGTGAAAGAAATTGGAGTACGTACTCTTTTATTCTTTCTATCAAAAGGAACAAAATGACACCACAACGAGCGGAAGATTTGGTTTATGTGCACAACAATCTTCATCTCCTATCAAGGAGAACTCGAGTATACACAGAGGGAGATAACAAATTATGGGATGTTGGTGGAGATGCATTTGATTCCCTTGAGGGTGCCGGTATACTTGAAATTGCAAATCTTTCCCTTGATGAGCCGGACATGGAAGCTGTGATATTCACCGATGAAGGCGAAGGAGATGCAATTGAAGTTGATAATGGAAAGAAAGCATTCAACCCCAGCTTATAAAGACAGTCATGGCCCATAAAATACACTTTGCAGAATCGCAAATATGAGGAACTGAGTGCATGCAACTTAGGTGCCAATATCATATCTGATGGTAAAAAGGACAACACTGAGGCACTTTCATATGGCACTATTGAGTTTTAAAACCTACCGAGAGATATTGGAAAAGGCCATCCAGTTGTTGGGGCTTTAGATACACACCCACAGTTATGCAAGAAGCCTGTTGCGCAAATATGCAAACACTATCAATTAATAAATGAATAAGAGCTTTTCTAAATGATTGAACACATTTGGCCACAGTAATTTCCAAAATGAAAATCTCTGTTCTAAATGGCGGCCGCCCAGGCCGCCTAGGCGCTTGGAGGTGCCCTGCCGCCACGCCAATAGCCCTTGGCGTTTGATTTGGCGCCCAGGGAGGTTTAGCGGTGTTTGGTGGCCGCCTAGGCGGGCTTGGGGGTCTTGGCGGCGGCGGCTTTGGAGGCCTTTGACGGCCTAAAAAATATATAGAAAAAATAATACGAGGGAGGTGAGCGAAGCCCTACTACTTATTGTCTTATTCAACTTATTTGCTAGTTGCTACTACTTAATTTCATTTGGGTTTGTACTTTGAAGTTTGAACTTGCATTATGGATACATGGAATATAGTTTGATTGGATAATGGTTTGCTAAAAAAAAAAAAAACCCACCGAATTGCTTGGCGCCGCCTAGGTGGCTTTGCGCTTGGAGGTGGATCTCTGCCCTATTACCGCCAAGTGCCATTTAGAACATTGATGAAAATACATGCTACCTGCTGCAGGAAAGCCGAATGTTGTGCCCCAGTAAGCAAGAATCTATGGGCACCTACAACACAAAGCAAACTAAACATACTTAGGCATGTTTCGGAACCATTGACATGACCACATAAATCTCAGGAATAAGTAACAAGTACTTGCAAGTTAATTATTTTGTTGGGTTTGATAGGATGCGCCAATGCGCATTATCGGACAGCCATCAACTCCTATGAACTGCTGAGTATTAGTGGCAGTACTAGCAATTTCAAGAACCTAAAAAACTATAAGCCCATGTATGGAAATTAGATGAATATGACACACAAATACCCGCATCAAAGTCCACAATGCATTACCACATACACCTAATTCCAATTGTAGATTCTCTCTCTCCAAATTAGATCATAAGCAATACCTTTATTTTCTTAAAAAGGTTGGGAATATTCTCATCATCAAAAGGAAGGGTGCCACAAAGAAGAGAGTACAAGAAAACTCCACAACTCCAAACATCTATCTCAAGTGCATCATATAGCTTATCAAAAATGACCTGCACAAAAATCATGTGTTCCACTTCTTAAGTCAACGACTCTCTTCTTTTTTCCTCTTATTCTCATAAGTAGTCTTGTATAACATATTATAACCCATTGTGAATCCCATAACATAAACAACTGAATGAAAGCTCAATTTAAACCTTAGGGGCGGTATAATTAGGACTTCCGCAAATTGTCTTCAGAAAATGAACATCTGGCATAACATTGCTCAAGCCAAAATCATCTATCTGCACATTGCCTCTGGAATGTAGAAGAAGGTTCTCAGGCTTTAGGTCTCTATGAACCACCATGTTTCTGTGGCAGTACTCCACACCAAAAATTATCTTCCAGAGATATAATCATACCATTATTTAGAACGTCAATTATGACAACCATCATTACCTAGAGATAACTGATCCAATAGGGAGGAATCTCACCCACAAAAAGAGGAGGAAAAAAAAGAAAAGAATAACACCTGTTAGAAAAAGCTCCAAGCTTCATCCTCCTGTAATCTTCTATTCTCCACAATGTAATCAAATAGCTCTCCAGACTTGACATACTCCATAATCATGTATGTCTATCGATGTCTCGATCACCTCATAAAGACGTATAATATGTGGATGCACAAATAACCTACATATTTTAATTTCTCTTCTCATTGCATCAGGGCAAGTATATTTTCTCAAAACAATGATTTGCATTTCCCATGAATAAAAAATACATAAGTGAAATTGAACAAACAATACAGAGAAGAGAATAGCCATAAACTCATATAATCCTGGGTCACAATCCATAAAATTAAGATAGAGCCTATCAATCAAATAAAACTTGATAAGTGAACTGAATCAACCAGATCATATAGTCATACAATTCATACCTTTCTCCTCGATGTTATGGCTCTTCATTTTTCGACGGTTATGAATTTTGATGGCCACTTTGTACCCTGTCTGTCGATGCTCTGTGATTTTCACTTTCCCAAATGAACCATGGCCAAGTGTTTTTCCCATTGTGTAATTTTGCAAAGGCATTTCTGCACCAGTGCCTGTTGGTCCATCCATATTCCTGCCAACAAAGATGGGTAACATCAAACACAAGGGCTTGAATATTCTATTTTGGCGGAAGTACTCAGGCATGCAAATGCATACTGTACTTCATTTAAGCCAATATATTTTCCTTCAAAAAGAAGAGCTCAAATTGTATATGAATTGTCCAATCAGGGTAGATCATATTCTTCGTTCCTGCTCATTTCCTTTGTCAAACACATTGTTCAATACACGTACCAATGAGTTCAAGACACGAATAAACATCCCTTAGCGGGGTTATCAAGAGTTTCTACACCATGTCCAGAGCGGATACACGAGCCTTTACCAACTTAATTGCAATTTTATACCGTGTATTTAGGGAACCGTAACAAGTACTTTAGAGGAGCGGCTGAACTGATATTAAGATCCTAGCAAACTATATTTCGGTATGTAAGTTTCAAAACATGGTACAACTACACTTGAAGGAAGAGAGCTATGATTCAGTTAACTATGGAAGGCCTACCCTATTTAGTTCTAGTTCTATAAACTTTGGTTGTTTGTTATCAGGTGATTCAATGGAACTCTAGTTGTATTTAAATGCGGATTAAAATTTTATTCTTTTGTGATAAAGGTCGAATATATTATTGTAACAACAATGATGTTACCTTTGAGACAGTGGTCGGCAACTGATGAACCCTAATGATGTTTCTTTTTGTGGCGTGAGAGAGCAAAGTGGTGTGCTGTGCCTGCTAAATTTGTGGCCGCAATTGGTAACTTGGTAGTTATAGTGGAGTATTTGATACACCTGCATCGAATAATGTGTATTAGTCTTTGTGGCCTTTTCTTATTTGTATTGTGATTGGATGTTCAGGCATTGGCGGATTGAAGGTGAAAATGGACGATCCTCTAGTTGAAAGTTTGATACCTGTTAATTTAGCAACAAAAGTTAACTCAAGCATAAACATTATAATTTTTTTAATGTTTTTTCCATTAAATATAATGAATACGTTACCATTTTAAGTATTAACTTCCATTGTTGTGCAAAGCACAACTGGAAATGGTCCTTCAAGTCCAGCCAGTATTTTCCCCTCACGTTCAGTGAATTGATCTCACAACAACAGTATAGTTAATGTCACCCTCCACATTGGATTTTAGTTTTAAATTGAGGATAAAATCTAGAACCTAGAGTAAAGTATTGTAATTTTCAGAGAAGAATGCAATGATTATTCTATCTTATTCATAGGATCAGGGTAGTGTCATTAACCTTGATCAATTGCTGTCACATTGGATTTTAGTTTTAAACTGAGGATAAAATCTAGAACCTAGAGTAAAGTATTGTAATTTTCAGAGAAGAATGCAATGATTATTCTATCTTATTCATAGGATCAGAGTAGTGTCATTACCTTTGATCAATTGCTGTCACGTGTACCACAAAGGCATCATTTGCTGGTCGTTTAGTACCAACATTGATCCCAGCAAAGAGCACATCTGTTACAGAGAATACCGTGTTAGAATTTGCTACCCTTGCATCATAAATAGATGAAAATTTCAGGCTTCAAGCGTGTACCAAATCCTTGAGTATACTTACAGTAATCCTCCAATTTTATGAGCGGGACAAACTTATATTTAAGACTTCTAACAGTGAGTGTTGGCATAGAGATTCCCTCAATTGGTGTTCGTGCAGAAAGAGACCATTGCAACTCATTGTCTATGACACAATAATCACCAAGAGTGGTATTGATATTGAATATGTGTGGAAGACTTTAAGAGTATCTTTCAGTACTTCCATATCACCACCAAAGATTGTGCATTGTATTTTTTTGCCCTGTATATAAGGTAAGGTGTGATGTTAGTGGTACATTTCAATAAATGTTGCATAGTAGCTAACTATGGTAAGACCAAAGGGACCTCAGCATCCATGAGCACAACTTTTGGGTAAGCCTTTTCATTCTATGTAACCCTAGGGATACCCTTTTCAACCACCATTCCCAAAAGGCATATCGAAAAAAAGAGAGAATTAAATTAACATTATAGAACAAAATCTGGGTAAATCCATCTTTGGGCAGCCCTGGCGTCAATCTTTACGAGGTTACGCTAGAGGAAATAGACTATGCAACCTTAGATCAAATGTATCAGTCCCTAACAAACAATGTCTCCGTTCACCTTCCAAATGTCCACTTTGTAAGGTATCCAAAACAGAATCAGGTAACCGAAGAAACGGAAAAAATAGTTTTGAAATCATGAGCAGCTTTGAGTAAAGCTCTTCCATGGAAACCCTCCTTGCCCATTCTTCCTCACTAGCCACGCTATTCATGCTATAAGAGCTAAGATGCCCAAGCACTGCCAATAACAACCAGGATCTTGGAGGCCATTTCTTTGACTATGTAAACTCTCCATTTTAAAGGGGACTATTAAGTCACTAATCAAATAAGATAATTTGTTCTCGACTACAAACAGAATAACCAAAACTAAAACAAGATTACATGAAAGCAGTGTATGGGCTTTCGATTAACTAAAAGAAGCAAGGTTCAAAATAGCATAGAATAATATGTTGTATGTACAGCAAGAGATTCGTAAAAATGTTACCTATGCAAGGACAATTCCAATAATGCAAGGGATGGCGAATTCGTCATCGAATTGACTATCGAAAGGAATAGAAAGATACCTTCAAAATCTTCAAAGAGCAACAAATCACAACATCTAAGAGATTACAAAGTGTCTTGAAGGATCAATTCATTTTTTTCCTTTGAGAAAGAGGTGTTAAAGAATAAAACCAGTTAACTGCATAAAATACGAAGGCTAATAACAATTGCTGAAAGTATGGTAGCTCTAAATATGCTAATGAGCGATAACCGAAAGCGAAGAGCAAACAGAGATCACTATCTACCCTACAATTTCAGAATTTAGAAACAAAAGATGTACTGTATATCAGTGAACCAAAATTTGAATGACAATTAGTTTGTCAAAGTGCAAAAGTAGATTTTTTGAAAGAATTTGTATCTCTTTTTCGATGTGACTGCAGTTCTCGAAGACCTGTTATGGCTCTGTTCTCATTACAGACTTTGAAGTGAAGATTGCGGTTGTGATAAAGAGATTCTAGTGACAGGGTACATAGTGATCCTAGCGTATTAGATCAAACCATGCCCAAAACCTCCAATTTCCTTTTCAAGTATGTGTAGCATTCGTATAGATGGTGCAGACTGCCTTCATTTATATTACAGGAATTCTTATAGCCGTCCGATGTATGCGTACATGATCACCTTTTAAGCGGTCAACCCTCAATTGTAATCTGAGCAAGACTAATAAATTTTTAAATGATATTCTAATGAAGTTTGACACTAAATATTGATCTTAGGCATCACTCCAACTGGTTATTCTCTTCATGTAAAATTGGTCATGTATTTGTTGATGGAATTTTTGCGATAAGTCTTTCAGAACCTAAAAGATCCGTATGGGTTAGCCGGCCCCAAAAGGAGTTGATAATAACCGCCTTTTCTTAGGACTCAATTAAGAAAGACTTATCCCAAAAATTCCAAAGCAAAATGGGTAAAAGGAAAAACAGAAAGTGGCAGCTCATTACAGGGAGGGTTGACCGCTTTGAAACTCTAGATAGATATCGGCTGCTTTCGAGGTTCTGAATCTCGTTAATTGAATCCCACTTAGGGTATTGCTTCCCGACGTGTGGCTAACTTGTGCTTTTCATATCTAAATGGCACAAAAAATGCATCATCTATACGACAATAGGCATTTTACGACGAATAAATTGCATTCATAAGTAAAGGATAAACCCAACAATCAGGACTTCAGGAGACTACTTATTAATAAAGAATAAACAAAGAAGAACATTGCATTCCAATATGGTAAAATGTCAAGCCATGCACTCACAAGCAAGGGAATGTCGCCTGTGCCCTGATTAATTCACAATAAATATTTCTCTTTCCATTGTTGCTAAAACTCTTCAAAATAGCCACAAAAGAACAATTTTGCCAAACAGGTGGTGTTCATGAAAGTGAGAAAGCTTTGATATCCAAGTTTGTTGCTCCCATTCCTTTTATTTTTTGAATTTTTCAATCAACTGTTCTATTGAGGCCTTTTGTCAAAAACAGGTGGTGTTCATTCAAATTGCAAGATGACATTGAGGAAGAACTATATTGTTCCTCGCAACTGCGAGTTAGCAAACTCACCACGAATTCAAGACGAAGACACAAAGCTGCAGCAAGGCAACAACGAGGATGAAATCGCGCAGCATCTAGCTCCAAAACCCAGTCACCACATGCCCACGTTGAAGCACAGTAAAAATCACATGCACCCTGCAAATCCCAACAAACCAAAGTCCAAACAAGGCTAACTTCGGAAGGGAACCAAAATCGGAGAACGCAGAGAGAATTCCTGTAAAAACTGGAAAGTAAGCAAAAGAACAAGACTTCAACAGAGAGAAAAAATGAGAGAAAGAACAAGCTTTATATGACCTGTATTGGCTATTCTTGGTGCACAAGGAAGAAGAACACTATTTTAATCACTCTCATCAATTCTTAGTGCACAAGAAACAAGTACACTATTCCAACCACTCTCATCAACTTCTCACAGTACGGGTTTGAAAGCAACCACTTGCTTATCCCATGAGAAATTCCAGAAATACCCTCCCGCATATGGATAAAACCAAAGACAAAAAAGGGACGTGGACGGAAAACCTCAAAAGTCTGCCAAACTTCCAGATGACCTTAATACCCCTCCAATTAGGGGACTCAACGGGAAGACAAACCACAAAACTTTATGCAATCATGGGCATTGTTGGAAGTACAGGCCAAAAAGTGGATGAGTATTAAAGAGCAGAAATAGAAGCTAAACTGGTTTTACTGAAGTATCAAAGGACTTGATTGAAATCCTTTCTTTCATCATGTTTCTCCTTGTGGCGAAAGACCAAGGAAGTTGCATCTTCCTATTTGAAAGAGATCTCCATTAAACCTTCTTTGTGATGCATAAAACTACGACCAATAGATTGGATAAGTTGCGCGATGGGATAGGTCTGTTCTCCTGAAAGCAAAATTCCATCTCCAACAGGATTGAGAACATTAATAGAACCCAATTATCAAAACTTCACTCTAGGTACCTTCAAGAGCTTCTTTTTTTTCCCTTTTTTGATGAAAAAAATCACGAAACCTACATTATCTTACATAGAATCGTCAGTGGCTAAACCCAATATGTCTTGAATTCCAACAAAGTACCAGTCAATAATTTTCAAGTATAACCATTGTCCATAAATGGCCTTCAGGAGATACATATGTTCAAAAGCTAAAATAAAATTTGGGTAATCATTCTTCATGCCAATGCCATGACACAAAAAAAGATTTCATAGACAGAAAATTTTCACACACAAACACCCTACCCATCATACAAGCCTAGCACATATTCGCACACGAACACTTATATCTCCTTTCAAAAAAACAAATGTGTATATCTACGAACAAGAATAGATCAAACAAAAGCAAAATGATACTGAAATGAAACCACTTGTGCGTGCACTTATTTTACGTACGTAAATGAAAATAGATGTCTGAATGAAAATTTATCCATTTTCCTAACTCAACAAATTAACTTGCCCCCTAGCCAAGGATTCTGCTTTTACTAATGCTTATATATTGGAACCACAAGTATGGATCTTCAAATGTCAGGAAAGGAAAATGATATGGAAACAAAATTATCTTGTGCATGCACTTATTTTTGCATTTAAAATAAAATAGATGTTTCAATGACTATCCATTTACTTTCCAAACCCATCCAAATTAATTTGCTTCTAATTTGCAGCCTCAGCCTAATATTCTGTTTTTCCCTCTTCAAAGATCTCCATCAAATGCTTCCCATCTCACTGTGCCAGCTCTTCAACCACTTAATAGGAACCCCTAGTGTTTTAGTTCATCACGAAACAATTGGGAGTGCAATTTTTTTTCTATTTCCTCAAGAATACCATTCATTGAGGAACCAATATAAATGAGCTCGGCTAAGAAGTTAGGATATTTCAAAAAGGAGTGATGAACTTGGGGAGGATTCAACAGAGATTCTGTTCTTCAGCATTCGTCAGGAACAAAATATGACACAACATGTTTATCTTTCACCTAGGCTGATCTTTTGATTCCTCAAATTGCATTAAAAAAAAACATGAAAAACCATGTTAACCAACAAATAAGGACAAAATTACAACAATTTCATAAAGATATGTTGAGGAATGTCATTTAGAAAGCCAGAAGGTTGTGATAGGACACTATAAGTGCTCTTTATCTCCCTCAATCTATGAATCGTAACACTTGTAAAGAGGAAACAATCATTCATTCTGTTCAAACATAAGTAGTAGTTTTTCAATTAAAGAGAGAAAATATTCATCAAATCTACTGCAAATACACATAAAAGGGCACTAAATCAATAAGCTATATATAAATAAGTGAGGAAACAGAGGCAGCAATATTCAAGTAAAGTCTTTCTTCCGTGATTCCCTTGCCTAGAATACAAAAGTTGTAACAATGCCTAACGTGCACCCAAGGAGACATCACAGTGATTGTAACAGAAAAAATTACTTCCAATAAAATACCTCACGGTTAGCCTTTTTTCCTTTACGGACCTTCTCCTTCACAAAAATCCTGAGACAAATAACCAAAAGATAATCATACCTACTGACTTTTGTTTCGTCACATGGAAGATATAAGTTGCAAGCCCGAGCGGAAAGGCTTTCCTTATCGCCATAATGACTGCACTAACAACTCAAACAACTGCTGTCGGTTATACGGGTACACTTCTTGCCCAGCGAGCACAGTTCTAGGAGTATAATATTAGAGACTATTGGGGTTGTGAAGCGATGGTGCCCACAACAAAAACTTATCGCTTTTCAGACCTACAAAGAGAGAAGAGAAACAAACGATCTCTTTCTTCATGAGATGAGAAACATGCAGAAAAAAGGTGGGAATTTGGGGGGATTAGGATGGAATAAATCGTCGGTACCTATCGCTGCTGCAGAACTTGTGGAGGCGGCCGCGGCCAAAGAAGATGAACAGGCCGATATTAACGTCGTAGAGGACAGAGAGTTCACTGGCTTTCTTCATGAGACCGCTGCGTCGTTTGGAGAAGGAGACCTGACGGCTGTTCTTGTCTTCGTTTCGCTTCAACTCAGGAAAGGCCAGAAAAGTTGCGTATAACCAAAACCCTAACATCTTCTGGAAGAGGATCCAAGATGTTGACACAGAGAGTGAGAGAGAGAGAGAGTACCGTAGCCGGTGGCTCCAACCCAGGTCCCGTCAGGAACAGCAAAAGTGCCGCCAGGCGGCCGCAGCCAGAGAAGATGAAGAGGCTGATATCGACGTCGCAGAGGACAGAGAGTTCATTAGCTTTCTTCATGAGACCGCTGTCTCTTCCATTAAAGTTGCTTATAATCAAAACCCTGACATCTTCTGGAAGAGGATCCAAGATCGTTTTAGGGGTCTTGTCCATTGGTGAATGTGGTTGAGCATGGAATGGGGGTGTCTAGGGTTTTTGATAGAATGGCGTTGTTTGGCCTGGGGTTACTGGGGTTATTGGGGTTTGGGGTTTGGGGTTTAGAGGAGGAGGAGGAGGAGGATTTCGTCGGAGGAGGGAGGGGTTTGGGGGGAGCCATTGTCAGTTTGGAGAGAGAGAGAGAGAGAGAGAGAGAGAGAGAGAGCAAAAGTAATGAAGCGGAATGCGTGAGCGCAAAAGCGATAGGTGGCTTCGATTAAGATGCGGTTTGAGATCGGACGGCTGATGCCTGTTTTTTTAAAGGCGGTGGAACTAGCTGGATTACGTCATCAAGGCAACAACGGTTGTATTTTTTGAAATGCGACAGTTTTTTTTTTAATGGTTGTGTCAATATTTTGTGAATTTTTGGTTTGTGGCATGTTTGATGGTTTTGTCATTTGTGTTAATATTTTATAAATTATTGATTTGTCTCAGGAGACCACATTATTTAAAATAAATTTTGGTCTAGCTTTTGCAAAATACTCCATTCGTCTCAATTTGTTACACTTATATTGACTTTTTCAAAATTTAAAGGGAACATTATAATTACATTGACTTTTTTGTCAATTTTACTCCTTTGACAATTTGCTTCATTGGCTGCTTTTTTAAAAAAATAATATGAACTTAAGTTCATAGAATGAGCAATTTAGGTACATAGAAGGGGCAACTTAGGTTCAAATCCAGATTCGACTACAAACTGACTCCATGTTTTGGGAAATTTTTTCCCTCCGTTTAATGTATGGGAAATTTCAATTGGTCCGTTTCATATATGGGGAATTTTTTTTTCTTCCATTCTATATTTATTCAATTCCTTTAAAATTTCGGCATGAGTGGGGCATTATTTGCTCCAACTCCCACTAAAATACAAATTTTCTCCTAAAATAATGCTATGACGGCATTTGATGGCCACATTTTGATTACAGTATTATATTGTAACAATGTCATCCGTGCATTGATAGAGTACCCATAACTCAAATTTTACACCAATTCTTTATTCTAGGTTTGCAAACGAATCGCTGTTTGCAAGTAGCTGGAGGTTCTATGTGACTTGTTTACTTGATAGCAAATTCCGAGCTCGGGTTTTAAGCTTGTATAGTAAATAAGCTGAGCTCGAATTATTTGTAACTCAGCTCTTCCGTAACGGTTCGGCTCGTTTTTTTTTTTTTTTACTATTTGTTAATTCTAATCTACTCTATCTTAGGGTACTTGAGGAGGGAAATAAGTGCTTACAGGAATCGAACCCTGCTCATGAAATTATAAGAGAGGCACTAACTGCACTTCACTTGCGGTTCGGGTCGTTTATATAAGGCTTGTTTAGTAGATGAATTAAGCTCGAACACCTCAATATAAAAATAATGAGCCAAGCTCGAGCTAGTTTATTTTGGGCTCGGCTCGGCTTGAACTCGAGCTTAGAATAGTTTTTAACGAGATGACCTTGAGTTAGTTATAACTCGCCACGTCTATAGCGGTTTGGCTTGGTAAGCAGATGAACTGAACTTGAATGCCTCGATAGTTAACGATCCAAGCTAGCTCTAACTTGATTATTTGGTCTCAAGTCGAGCTCAAGCTAGATTAGTTTAGAACGATTTGGGCTTGAAAACTTTCAAAAGCTTGTCCATCTCGTTTACCACCCTGTACTAGTTTATTGTCAAAAGTGGTCAAGATGGAGTAGCATAAACTGGACTGCTCAGAGATTGATATAACCTTATATACTCGCAATTAAAACACTAAATTAACATAGCCAGACCAGTTATATAACCATATATACGAAGAGAAAAACATAAACATGTAACCATTAACCATTTGATAGGATTGGTGGTATAGATTGCACAAGAAATAAAAATAATGGAAAAGAAAGGGAGGGTTTATTGATAGATCATGAATTGACAGATTGGGAGCTCTCATCTCAACTGGTTTTGTTACACTTTTCAACGGGCCCTTCACAGGTCCTTCTACCCCTCTTTATACACAAAACCAATACAAGGAAAAACTGACTCAACTAACCCAGCTCAACTAATCCCTCGCTTTACTTTACTAATTAAAATATAATGATTACAAACTAAACGACTCAAGCTTTACTCAGTTGCTCCAATTCGGCCCAAGACGTTGATGGCTTTGACAAAATTCAGTCCAACAAAACCACCTTTTATTCTGTAGTGTATCACCATTAATCATTAACTTAGCCAAACCAGTTATATAACCATTTATACTGGACTGCTCAAACATAAACATAAATATATGCATAAACCATTCATAAAATTTCTCCAAGATGCTTTGTACAAAAATCCTCAAACAGATGGTACATAACTTGTTTGAACAAGGAATCAAAGAGGTCAACAAAATCCGAACCAAAAGAAATCTAATTTATGATATAACAATATATATATATATATATATACACACACACACACACACACACAAAACAAGAACTTACATTAGCCAAACCATTCATATAACCATATATACGAAGGGAAACATACCTAGTGTATCGATTGCGTCGTAGGATCTGACGACGAAATGAGAGCAAAGAACGGAGAAGAACTTCCGACTGAAACTAGGGCAACGAACGGAAAAGAACGTTCGACTGAAACTAGGGCGATGAACGGAGAAACGAGACCATTGGTGAACGAAGAAGGCCGATGGCGATGTAGTGCTTTCACGAACCGTCTAGGGCTGGGAGAATTTTTCACAAACCGTCTAGTATCGTTCCTTTTGAAAATGGGGGAGGGGGAGGGGGTGGTTTTGTAATGATTCAGGAGTTTTTTTCGAGATAGGGAGAATTTTGAAATGGATGTTTTTGAAATGGATGAAAAAACGGGGCAAAAAGTTTTCTAAAAACAGGGGTATATTAGACTAAACATGGTTATTATATCTTACTAATTGGTTAGTAGACTTAAGGGGTTTTAGAATTTAGAAGTGGACTTAGGGAGTTTGAAAAGTGCTATAGTGGACTCATGAAATTTTCTCCCTACATAATGGGAAATTGATTTAACACTTACAAACTTGATGGAGGGACTCAAAAATGATTTCGTTTATGTATTAATACAGTTTAATTTTGAAGTCCCTCGAACAATTGTTGGAATGCTCAAATCACAATCTTATATAATGGCGGCCCTCTTCATGAAAAGGACTGAAAATCAAGATCATCGCCCCAATTGGCCCAAAACAAAGCCCTAAATTCCATTTCGCGCCCCTCCGAATTCCACAGTGGAATTTCACTTCCCGCGCCCAATTTTTCCAATTTCACCACCCGAAATAGTAACAGTTCAAATTCCTGTCGAATCTCTCTCTCTCTAGACTTTTCAACTGCCGAAGCCAAATCGGAACCCCGCCTCTAACTTAGCTGAGCAGAACGGGAAGATCCGTAGCAGCAGTGATGGGAATTCGATCGTGTCACCAGGTAGTAATCTGATGGAACCCTTGTAAAAAAAACCCAGTTGTTAGCTTCTGTTATAACGGGGCCAGTTTAGTTGATGAGATAGTCGAAGAAAATTTGAAAGTGTTAGAAAGTTGTTTTGGTTTTCTGGGCCTTGTAATTGGTAGTTTGAGAGGCCTATCAAAAAGAAGTTTGAGATTTCGAGGTTTGAACTATATTGCCTTGCGCTGTACGCTAGCTGGGTAGTTCAATTTCAAACTAAACTACTCCAGCTACGTGGCAGACCCTACGAATCCAATTATTGTTCGGAATTGGATCCTCTGGACGAGAGGTGACAGTTCAAATGTGGACCATTGGATTTCCCGAGAGACTCTTACCAATGATAGTCAATGTGTGGTTCAGTTTTCGGCTGTCTCCTCTGGTCCAAACCTTTGACCAGATAGGATCCGATCCCTTATTGTTCCGTTTGGTTGTTCTGGCAAACCAGACAGATTTAGAGAACCGAAATGTGGGCTAGGTTGGTTGGTTGGTTAGTAGGCCTTTTTAAATTGACAACATATCATCTGAGATGTTTCTGTACCGTGGATGTTTTCCGGATTGGTAGGCGGGTAATGTTGGAGGCAGTGTTCTAAATAGCAATTGGCGGTAGTCGGGCGGAGACCCACCTCCAAGCGCCAAGCCGCCTAGGCGGCGCCACGCAATTTGGCATTTCAGTGTTCCAACTTTCAACTTCCAAGCGAGAGAGAGGAGAGGTAGACGAGAAAGAGAGAAAAGCAGAGACAAGAGAGACACCATAACGGAGAGAATACAGAGATGCGCAAGTGAGAGAAGAGAGGCGAGAGGGAGAGAGGCGAGAGCGAGACATACCGGCGAAGTCAGGTGACGTGACAGAGAGAGGAGTTCGGCAAAGTCCGGCCTGAAGTTGGAGTTAGGGCTTTGATCGTGGAGGCCGATTGGAACTGATGTGGACTAATGTGTAATTATTGTAGCGTGTCTATATATATATATATATATATATCATTTTGTAAAATTACATATTAAGCCCTCTTATTTAAAAAACCACATTTTAGTCCCTCCAAGGCTGCCTAGGTGGCTGCCAAACCTCCCAGAGCACCAAATAAAACGCCTAGGGGTATAGTCGTGGCGGTGGGGTACCTCCAAGCGCCTAGGCGGCCAATTAGACCATTGGTTGGAGGTAGTTGAGTTTGACACTTACTTTTAAATCGGTGCTAGTTCATATTTTCGGTTCGAAACCTCTCAGGTCCTATCAACTCCTTTGGGGCCAGTCCATACGGAGCTTTGCTTCGACTTTAATTTGGCTCCCCGAAAGTGGGCGGTGGGATTGGGCCCCCAAGATTAGTCGAGGTTTGCATATGCTTGTTCGGACACCTGAGTTATCAAAATAAAAAGGTAGTTCATATTATTCGAGATGTGTTTGTTGGAGATAGGTGAGTTAGACAAATTGGTATTGGTATTGTTAATAAGATATAAGGAGTAAAAAAGTTTTAAGGTGTTGAGGTTTATGTTTATGCTCTTAGGATTGGATCTGTGAGCTAATGGTTTATGTTTATCGATGGTGTGGAAACTTAGCTATCTAGTTTGACTGTATGGAGTTATAATTGGTGAAATCTATTTCAGGCATAGGAACTTGTTAGCTATTGTGAAAAATATCTTCGTATGTTAATTTTAATTTTTTGATAAGTTGTATTAGGGTTTAAAAAGAAAGTTCTTCTCTCTCTTTTTTTTTTTTGGTCAATGCGCTCAATGTTTGATGAGGACTTGACTTTTCAACGCGATATTTATGCCTTTATGACATGTGTTAAGGTTGAATTTTTGGGGCGTTACATGTATCTACTTGGGTGATGAGAACATGTCACAAGACTCACAACTATACTTAAAGATCTGTCAATTGGGTCTATTGGACGGTAATTGTGACAATTTTGTGACCTGTTATTTTGGTATAGTGTTATTGTGGGATCATACAAGTAGATTCCAAGAGCAACACAATTCGGAAAATATTTGTCTCCTTGTTTCTTATGTTTGGGATTATATTGGTTCACAATCTAAAATGTATTATTTACTAGTGCCTCCATATAGCCATGGGTTTGGTGGCTTAGTGCAAGAACAAGAAGAAGAACAAGCCATGTACTACCAGTTACTGCAAAATTGCCTATTGAACAGGTTAGACATGAAGATGTGTTCCTTTTACACATTTGGCAATTTTAATACACATTACACACGCACAACCCCAATGGAACTGACTTGTCTGATCCTAAAACAGATATGGAGGTAGAAGAAGTGACAGTTTTGGAGGACTGGCTTTGTCCAAAGTGCAGAGGCATCTGCAATTGCAGTTGTTGCAGAGGTATGTGTATGTTTTGGCAACTTTCCAGCTTTCATGTTTTTAAGTATTCTGGTGGTGAATCTGGAAACATGCTCTTCTTAGGAAGAAGCAAGGACACCAACCCACTGGCAGACTCGTGCACACAGCCAAGGCTACTGGATTTTCCTGTTTCAGAGCTGCTCTGTGTTAAAGGCCTCGAAAATTATGGTATTGACAAGATTGTAAAAAGCCCATATACTGGGCCAACAAAGATTTCCACTTCTAACAATGTATTTATTATGTTGTTTGTTTTCTGTGAAGGATATTCTGAGAATCTGATTTATTGTCTTGTGGATAGGGTCTACAACCGTTCATGTTACTAAACCATTTTGTTTGACAGGAGCCTGCTGTTGCTTTGCCTAAACAGTGGGGAAAGGAAAATTCTGTAACCAAAAACAGCAATTCAAATTTACGTCTACCTTTGCCTTCAAACCTTGATGAGAAAAAGCAAAAAAGATTGAAGCGAGAAGGGTTAAAAGAGATTCAAGATAGCAAATGTCGGAAGAGTAAGACAAATTCCATGAAGTTCCACAACTAAGATTTTTATGCCAGCATCCCATTGCCCCAGGGTACCGAGTTGACAAGTGTATCTGGGATTGAGCTACCACCAAAAGACGCTGGCCATGCCTTGCAGTTCTTGGAGTTCTGTGCTGCTTTTAGGGAGGTAAGTGAACTGTAGTTCTTTTAATAATGAGATAATAGTGTAATGTAGTTCTTCATCATAGATGGCTCATGGAACTACGAGACTTCATTTTACTTGATTAAAAAATCACTTAATCAGGTAAATGCATAAGAGATAGTACTCATACGCTATGATTCAAGAATCCATTTAATCCATATAATCGTGCATGCACCAACCAATTACATAGTTTTAAAAATTAGAAGTTAAAAATATTAGATGTTACATAAAAAATAAAAATAGATGACAAAAATACAATAAAAAATGGTAAATCATTAGAAATGGGTCAAATGGCTCTTCGGACCACATAGCTTCATTTCACGTGATCAGATAGTCATATAATAGGACGATAAACTCAAAACATCACTGTTGTGAATCTGTGATAATGCAGAAGAAATAGTATTCATACGCAATGATGCAAGGATCCATTCAGTTTATTTAATAGAAAATTAGAGGCCGGTCCTAGTTTTTCAGTTTGGTTTCATCCCAACCCTAAATATTGTTTCCAAACCTGATAGGCTTGGCTATGTTCTTTAATGACTTTTTTGCCCTTAGAGAGAGAAGGTGAATGGGAACCTCTCATATCGATGACAACGGCCGATGATGCTTTCATATTGACAGACCACTCACTCCTCTCTCTCTCTCTCTCTCTCTCTCTCTCTCTGTCTTGGTGTTGTTCTTGCCATTTCTGATCTTTGATCGCTTCAAAACTTTATCAGTTTACATCCAAAGTTCATCTTCATAGCCCACGAGTTTTTAATATACATAGAAAGAGGAAATACGGGTCAGCAATTGTTCACAGCGGGGTGTTGGCGATGGAGGATCAGAACAAGGTGGCAGCGATGGCGGCCGTGAGTTAGAGAGACGGGTGTCGACGAGATGGATTTGCATCGGACATGGATCAAGGTGGTTGCCACTTGGAATACCAGGGAAAGGAGCTCCAGGTTGGAGAATATGTGCTAGGGTATTGGCATCTCGCTCGCAAAAAAAAGCAGATTCATTAATTAGTTTGATTACCTTCTTCGAAGCCTTCTCGATGAGCTTTTTGACGAACATGAGGCTCCAAGCAAGTTTTGGAGAAAGTTCATTAGGTTGAATAATCAATTATTTTTTCTGAAGTGGTAAAACCGTGGGGAATTAATTAAGTTTGAGTAAATGTTGTCTTCATACCTATCAAGTTTGTATACTCGTACTATAACTATGTAATGTTGTGCGGTGAGCCTATGTGAATTGTTGTGTGAGGTTATGTGAATTGTGTATTCATTATCAATGATTTAAATATGCGAGGCGAACGAGAGGCGACAAAGCCCTCATTGAAGCGAGGCGAGGAGAGCGCCTCATTCAAGCGAGGCGAGCGTTTAAAAAAAAAAAGAAATATAAACTACATAAATGACCAATATTCACTCCTACCATCAAAACAAGAATAAACATCACCATTTTGCATAATAACCAACAATCTCTTTGCGAATCGTGATTTGTATCGCATCGTGAATCACTCCGATTCAATCAAATTCTTAAAAATGCATATAAAATGTAGATTTCAAGTTTGAATAATGATCTTGTGATCTAAATATGTAACACACTAGTTAAAAAAAAGTTTATTAGATTGATGATTGACTAGAAAAAAAAAAGGACCCAGCACATACATATATATATTTGTATGTATATATATAGACACACACAGTCACACACCCTGTCGGCAAAAAGAAGAAGAAGAAAACAAGATCAAATCATGTGTGGCTGGTCGTGCGACTGCGAGAGAGAGAGAGAGAGAGAGAGAGAGAGAGAGAGAGAGAGAGAGAGAGAGAGAGAGAGAGAGAGAGAGAGATCTGATCTGATCGTGGTGGTTGTCTTTGACCGTTTGACGCCGCAGAGGAGTGAAGCAAAGGAGAGAAACAGAGAGGTATGTGATAAGATCTGATCGCGTTTTTTGGAATATAAGATCTGATCGCGTTTTTTGGAATATAAGATCTGATCGCATTTTTTGCCCTAACGACTCCTAGGCGTGATTTTTAAGTCGCCTCACGCCTCGCGACTAGTCGCCCGCCTCACTCAACCTCGCCTCGCCTCGCCTCACACCGGTGAGGCGTCACAGGCTCGCCTCACGCCTCGCCTAGCCTAGGCGACCGCCTTGGCGCGATTTTTCAATCACTGTTCATTATGTATGTGAACTATGTTAGCTGTAATGTGAACTGTGTATTTTTAGTTCGTCTTATAGGCATGGGCTATGTGAGCTATGTATTTAATGTGTATTTGGGATATGTGAACTGCGTAGTGGATTATGTGAAATGTGTGTTGGAGCTATGTAAACTGTGTATTTTAGTGTGTGGTGAGGCTATGTGAACTGGGTATTTTCGGTTATGTGAACTGTGTATTCACCTATGTGAGTTGTGTATTTTAGTGTTTAGTGAGACTGTGAACTATGTATTTTCCAGTTCACATAGGCAATTCTCATAGCTAGTTCTCATACATAGCCAGTTCACATAGCCAATTCTCATTGCCAAGGGTATTTTTGTTCGAATTAATATGGGTTAGGACTATTTTAAAAAGATTGGGTTGAAATAATATATTCAGGGTTGGGATGAAACCAAAGCTAAACAAAGGACCGGCCTTTAAAACCCCCTTTATTTAATAATGCACCAACCATTACCTGATTCTTAGAATTAGAAGTACAATATATTGAATATTAGGTAAAGAAATACAAATATAGAAGAGAAAATAAAATGCAAAGTGCACCAACCATCGTAAATGGACTCATTGGACCATGAAACTTCATTCCACTTGATCAGACACTTGATTGGGCGATAAACGATATCATCACAGACCAGATAGTGCAGAAGAGATAGTACCCATACGTAATAATTTTGGGATCGTGTCTGAACCCAAACTAAGGAGGATCTTGATATGTCAAGATGACCCCGGTAAGAATGAGAACACGAGGAAGAGTGCCAAGCCAAAAATTGACAGGCATGGTCAATGTCATTATCTACAATGGAAAATCCAGTGAATTAGGTGACCCTTTATAATAAAAAGAGACATTCAAAATAAATAAATAAAAAATGAAATCATAAATGCGTACTAAATGCAACCATATGGTTTAAGCCATTTGGGCCACATACTGTACACAACAACATATTTCGTGGATTCGAGGCCAAAACTCTTTGAAAATCAAATCCAAGTGCTATAATTGACTAATTTGTTTACCGAATGCTCGATAGAGTCGACAAAGCAACTATGAAGTAAACGAGAAAAGTACAAAGAGGGTAATTGTATTCTTTAAAAGGAAGAAGTAAGACATTAATAACGGAAGATAAAAAATAGGGAAAGTTGTGTAGTAAATAATAATTGCAAATCGTGTTTTTAAATTTAAAATTATTGTACCAACTTTCGAGTATCCCAAACTCTCATTTTGTATGTTCTTTTTTGTTCTATAGAACTATGTAGCACGGACATGGATACAGACACAACAATTCTAAAAAAATGGGGATAAGGATACGGCGAGGGACACGCTACGTGTATAAATAAATAAATGTAAATTTTGTTATGGATCATTGTATATGAAAAATTTCACAAATTGTATAATTTCTTTTCAAAGGCATAATTACAATTTAACCCAAACGTTTTGAATAATTTCATATTAACCCTCCAAAATAAAAAATGTTCCATTTTGACTTCAAGCCGTGTCCCCAGCCGTGTCTCTGGCGTGTCTCCTTTCAAAAAATAATAAAAATTATTGGACACGCCACGTGATTTGTCCAATACGTGTCCCCGCGTGTCCCCATATCCAATACGTGGATACAGCGCCCTTTCGGAGTGTCGGTGCTTCATAGTTACAGAATTGATGCTATTTTTCCCACACTATAGTATTGCATATTTGTTATTTGGAACCCTTATCTAATGTTTTAAAACCCGGATCGGTGGACAAACCGGAGAAGGGACCGGGCGGACGGGTCACCGGTTCAGCCACGTTTGAACCGCTATTGAACTGTGACGTCATAAATATATTTTTTAATATGCAAAAAAAGAAATATAAGTTATAAAATTACAAAAAAATCCTAAAAATTCCCTCAAATTTTCACAATTATGACAGCTAATTTTCTCTTCACTTTTAATGCAACATATTTAGGAGACTGTGCTACCTGTCACCAATTCACGCTTCCTCCCCCTTCTGATTTCGTTCGTGACTCTTTCTTCTTCGGAAAAGGGAAAAAAAATACCCCTATACTTTTTCCACTTTCATCCCTCCAGAACTTTTCATCTTCTTCCTCTTCCTCTATTTTCAAATCCACTCAGATTCCCAAGAAAAGCAACCTGCGTGATTCCCAAGAAAAGCAACCTGCGTCATCTACACCCTCAAGCTCCTCTCCTTCCCTCCCCACAACTGCGACGACAACCACCCATATTCAGAAGCCACCCGCCGCCAAACGAAGCTGTTGGAGATTTATGGAGCACTTCGCCGGAGCTAGCTGGGTTTCCTGAGGGGAGAGAGAGAGTGGCTGAAAGTAGCGTGTGATAGCTGGAAGCCAAGACTCAGGAGGCCGGAGCCCTAATTTTAATAGGTATTTACAAGATGAAAATACCGGCCGGTTCGCATGACCCATGAACGGTTCGACGGTTGAACCGCTGGGTCAATCCGGTTTCAGTTTTTAGAGTGGTTTTGATATTAGAACGGTTCTGTGGGTTGTCCGAACCGTTGCCTTGACCGGTTCCCGGTCAACCTACCGGGCCGTGCCAGGTTTTAACTTATCATAATTCTCATATATTTCAATCCAGTTTCCATATAGGTTTTTTTTTGGCTTAAATACTTATATGGTCCTTGTTCAATTTCGTCCTTGTAATTTTTATTTATTTATTTCAATTTTACCCTTACACTTTGTGACGAAAGTCAATGTTACTCTTTCTGTCCAATACACGGCAATCTCATAAGTTGCTAACGGTCGGCTGAGGTGGAGTACAACAGGGCACTCATATTTGCTTTTACCAAAGCATACATGGAGCTGACATGTTGTGCCACCTGGTATACAAACATCTACTCCGTATTTCCCAAATTAACACCGAATCCTAAGCCCAAACCAAACCCAGCTGGTAGTAATTCCCATCCGCCCGCCCGCCCGCCCGCCCGCCCGCCCGCCATCCATCTCCATAGAACAACTCCATTGCATGTCCCTCTCCATACAATTCTCAAAGGCAAATCAAATTTAATAATCCATGATAGATGAATTTGAAACGTAGGTACAAACCTACACCAAACACCCATACGACCGCCCAATACTGCAATGGATAAACTAGTGGCTAGAGTAAGGCAAGAAAACCACCACGCAGTTTTATAGGAATCTGAGTTTGATAGCAAAATTGAAGACCCTTTAGTTTGTACCCACGTACAAGATTTCTATCACCAACTTGTGGTCAAAGCCGATTTTCCAACTTTCGACTTTCTGATATTGGAATAACTGTTATGCCAAGCCACCGCTTGTATGGAAGGTGTTAGAGTAAAAAGTTTTTCCCATAATGAAGCTTATCAAGTTTGCAAGCATTTTGCGTTGTTAATTGTTATTGAGATTTTTGTCATGCTATTTTATTGACCAGTACACTGGTTTTACTTTGCTTCTGTGTTAACCACTGCTCGGCCATGGTGTTCAATTGCATAATTTGTGGGGGAAGGCAACCATGTTTTTTGTTTGGGCATCAGATTTATTAAGAATGATGTGGTTTTCATTTATTTTACATCTGATGGTTGATCATCCGTCATAGCTTAAAATTTATTTTCATCGTTTGCCAGGAGTTTTTGGGATATGGTTGGGCCATTTTGGTTACGAAGCCCCCTTGTTTGATGATTGTAAGCTTCAGTGCCCTGAGCACCTCCCAAAACTTTTGTAGTTCTACAAGACATCCAAGGTATATATATCGGGTGCATAGTTAAATGCCAAGTTGAAACATTTTATATTTATTTGCTTACTCTAGCCTATAAGTTAACTGGAATGTAACCAAAGTACTAAAACAAAATCATTATGGTGCAAAATAGATGGAGATTACGCATGGTGTTGAAGGTCTTATTTCGACTAGAAAAAGACAAATGGAGATAGGTAAGAGGGGTTTTCAACTGGCTATGTTGCTTCCATATTTAGGAAGTTGGGACATATAAATGTCTGATCTGATCTTAAATTTTTCAGTAAGATAATTGACTGAAGATTGTTGCAAATATGGGGACTAAGAATCAAAGTGTTGGAACTTCTCTTGCAAGGGCTACTGCTCCAAATCCTTCAGACAGGTTATATATTCATTGGTTTATTTGTACAAGAGACATTGTGGTACCAATTATTTCCTTTGAGGACATATGTTTTTCATTGTGCCATGTCTTCAAGGACCTATCATGTCAAGATAAGGGTTTGCCGGCTTACATTCAAATATGATGGTCGAGGTGACTTAGCTATATTAGTTCTGTTAGAATATAGTATTAATAGTAGTCCCACATTGCTTAGTTTACTTATTTAATATGTGAGTCGTCTATATAAATAAGATTGTTATGTGCTAGGGTTATTAACACCCTACACACTTTTCCTTCCTAAACAACATGGTATCAGAGCGGGTTCACCATCCACCTTAGATATACAAAACCCTAGCCGCCACCCTCTACCGCTATCATCATCTCACCATGAAACCCTAAATTTACTGCCAATAATCCCAAACCACCACAACCCTAAAATCATAACCCTAATCTTAGCCTTTGTCCTAACCCTAATCCCTTCCATTGAAATCTATCGCCATAATCACTATTCACCAATTATAGTTCATCGTGTACTATTCACAAGTTATTGTTCATCAGTGTTACTGTTCACTGATTACTTTTCACAGTGTTACTGTTTATAGTCGTTACTGTTCGTCAGCGACTCCTGCTGTTTCAATCAGTAGACGACTTTCGTTCAATTATATTGTTGGTTTAAAGTGGTAATCTGCCACTCTGAGGTTCTGGGTCTTGGTTATTGATGATGTTGGGTTGATCTGTTGGTCGATTGCTGGTTTCTTGTCCGGTGATATATTTGCAATGAAATCTGATTCTACTTCTGTTGTCTCTGTTGCTGTTGGTTCTTCATTCAGTCGTAGACATGATCATAATTCTGGGTTTTCTAATAGGGTTTTTGGCCATTCTTTTGGTGAGCGTGGTAACATATCTTATTTTGTCGTCTATTTCATTGAAGTTGGTGGTTGTTGGTTGTTATTGGTCGTTGAAGTTGGTAGTTGAAATTGGTTTCGTTGGTTGTTGAAATCGTTCGTTAGTCGTTGAAATCGTTCGTTGGTCGTTGAATTCGTTCGTTGATTCGTTGGTCGTTGAAATCGTTCATTGGTCGTTGGTCGTTGAATTAGTTGGTCGTTGAAATCGTTTGTTAGTCGTTGAATTCGTTTGTTGATTCATTGGTCGTTGAAATCGTTTGTTGGTTGTTGGTCATTGAAATCGTTGAAGTTGAAGTTGGTTGGTCGTTGAAGTCGTTTCGTTGGTTGAAGTCGTTCGTTGGTCATTGCTATTGAAAGTTGTTCCATTACTTTAACAAGTTGATTGTTTTTCGTTATTGCAGGTAGTAGTTGAGGTAATTGTTTCGTTGGTTGATATGTAACAAGCTGGAGAGTCTCCAGCTTGAGGGGGAGTGTTAGAATATAGTATTAATAGTAGTTCCACATTGCTTAGTTTATTTATTTAATATGTGAGTCGTCTATATAAATAAGATTGTTTTGTGCTAGGGTTATTAACACCCTACACACTTTTCCTTCCTAAACAACAAGTTCCAAAGGGAAACCCCAATATGGCATAATTGTCATCTTCTTTTCGTAGCAGTGTCACTCTTGGATTCATGTTATATCCTTATTCCTTTATAGCTACTGAAGGAAAACATTTAAGTTGAGGGTAAATACTCTGGAGTTTTTTTTGTTTGGGAAACCAACTGCCTTTCCTCATGGATGTCACCACAAGCCATTGACACCTGTCTAAGCAAACACTCCAAAACCATGAAAATAGTTAAGAAAAGTGAAGCTGACAGTCCCTATGCTAAATCTATGACTACCACATCGTCTTCCAAGCATACAAAATGTTCATATGATCACTTTTACAAATGTCAAGAATATTCTCTGTCTGAAAAAAATACCATGAGAATTGGCTGAGTATGAAGACTATAGATTCGCCCTACAGCGCTGGTGCAGCCTTGTACCTTATCTTGCCCCTCTGTGGCACCTTTTCTGAGTGATGTAGGAATAGATTTGGAAGATATTTTCGGTACTTTTATTATTCTTTTTTCTGAGAACATACTTTTATTATTCTACAATTAGATTTTTGTGAGGAAATTTTTGTTAGCTTAGAAATATTGCTTTTCCTTATTTGAGTTGATTCCGTTTTCCTATTTTATCAGGATTCGTGGTCTACAAGAATTACGATTTTATTTTTCATAATTTTCTTTATTGTTTTTTAACTTCTGTCCAAGTCGTAGTAGGACTTTTTACTCTTATAACTAGGATTGTCAGCCCAAGAGAGCAAGTACTTTTTAGTTCAATAATCTAATAGGATTGAGAGTATACACTTTTCCTTGTCTTCAAGGTGTTTATGTTTCTCTTGTGGATTTAAGACCCTGAAAGCTTGGACGTGATCTAGTAAAAGCATGTGTGTTAGAATAGAATGATCTCTAACCCATTCGTCTACCAGAATGATATCTAGTTTCTCTTCAGTTACAACGCTGTGTCAAGTTGTATCAGAGCGTGGTGCTCCCTTGTCTCAATGGCCACCAAAGAAGTTAATGAAGTGAACCCTAACAATGATGATGATGGCCTTGTCCTTGTCGGGTGCGTTCAAGAGACAACAACAACAACTGACAGAGATGATGTGCCAGTAGACCATCAGCAGGTGAGCATGATGTGCCTTGTGTCCAACAGGGATACTACCCAAGGGTGGCCAATGACCCAGGGGGCTTAGGGAATTGCCTTAGGCGCATTGCAAACTACCTAGTGTAGGAGCATCCATAGTGGCCTAACCAAAATTAGATAACTAAAAGTTGTCACATCAGCTTTTGGTTATCCATTTAAGGGGATTGCTAAAGTTAGTAATGTCAAGTCCCACACTAGTTCTTTTTTTCCCATGATCAAATGAGTTGGGAAAATTCAAATTTAATGGTCAATTTTTTTCTTCTCAATCTAATGGTCTACATTGAATGGCATTGTAGTAAAATAAGTGAAAGTGAAGAGCATTTGTTAAAATCCATAAAGTGATCCACATTGTTAAATGTACAACCACTTGCCAAATTGGAGAGTGAGTATCACCAACCAATAAAATATTTACTTTATGGAGAGTGTGTTTCAATTACCAGTGATGGTTGTACTTGATTGAGAAGATGTGGGGTCCAATAAATTTGGTTATTGGCAAAATGTTGCTAGTTTTGATTATCCAAAGGCCAAAATTTGACGAGTTGTTAAGAGGTAGCTAAGTTTGGTTATTTCAATGTGAGATCTTTTTTGAACAAAAGTTGCTAACTTTAGCAACCTTTTGGTTTTTGATTATTCCACTACAGATGCTCTAAGATTGTGGTTTAACTGATAATAATTCTAGGCTACAAAACCTCGCGGGCCAATCAGAGGAGAGTTTGTAACCATGAAACAGTTCAAATCATCATTGCAAATTTTCACTCTAATCTAGATTTTAGGAATCGCCTAAATTTAGTGGTAGTGAATATTTTGAGGATATTGTAGAATAGATACTTGACATGGAGGATTTTTTTTTCTAAATGTATGAAAATTCTTGCCAAAGAAAAGTTGGGTATATTTTGTTAAAGCTTATAGGTCTTGTAGTACGTTGCCGGCTATGTTTTCAAGCTTTAAGAGATCAATACAACTAGCGTCGTACTCATGCAATGGTCAAGGATCAGAAGACTTATGATGGAGAGATTTTTGCCAGAGAATTATGAGCAATTGTTAAAGAAATAATATGGACCAAAGCAACAAAATACAACCACTCTTGCCAAAGATGTCGTTAGAGAAACAGTTGAAGAAGTCATAATCGATTTTGATGATCGGATCGGAATATTGATATGAATTTTGTTGACAAGCAGAAAATTGATATTGATGCTGGCAATCAAGTTGGTGAGGACAAAAATAATTTTTCATTGGAGGTGGTTCATACAACTGGCAGCATTGACGAGGAGAGGGCCAACAACACATGTGAAGGTAATTGGTGTTGAAAACATTAACTTAAGAGTACTCACAAACAATCTATTTGAAGCATTCATCCAGAGCATGGATGCACCCCATCATTGAAGGTTCAACACATATCATGCTCCTTTTGTTCAAGGTTTCAATGCTGCCATCTCATGTGATTGCCATATTATCAAGCCATTCCTTTAAATTTGGCCTATAATTAATGTGTCACTGGCAACCAATGTTAAAGATGGTACCAAAACGTTTCAAGCCTAAAGTTTACTTTGTTGATTTTCTGAGAGTGCAACCGTGCAACAATTTGATTGGATTTGGAATATCCATTATAGATCTTGTTAATCAATTGAAGCATGTTTAAAAAGGATCTTGGCAAGACAAATTTTGAGTGAACAAATTATGGGAGAGAAACAAGAGGTTGAAATATTATGTTCTATATTATCATGTTCATGGTCAGCTTGCTAAAAATTGGAAGATGGGACTATACTTTTGGAGGAGAGGCTAAGTGGAGCTCATTCGTAAAGTTCTCATTCAAGAAAATTAATTTGAGATATTAAGTTGATGCAGACAGGTGCAAGTGTACCGAGATATTTTAAGCAACGGAAACTCAAGGACAAGTTTTGTTTTTAAAGACAGACGGAAATGATGCACGACAAGATTTGGAAGATTTTATATTCTTGTTATTCTAGTTTTAAATTTTGGCTAGGAAAGTTTTTGTTAGCTAAGAAATATTGCATTTCTTTATTCGAGTTGATTTTATTTTCCTATTTAATTAGGATTCTTTGTCTACAAGAATTAGGGTTTTAGTTTTGGTAATTTTCTTTGTATCTTTTGTTATTGTGTCCAAGTCATAGTAGGACATTTTACTATCACAGATAGGATTGTAAGCATAAGTGGAAATTATTTTTTAATTGAGCTTACTCTTTTCCTTGTCGTCTAGGTGTTTATGCTTTTCTTGTGAATTCAAGAGCCCGTAAACTAGGACGAGATCTAGCTGAGCACATATGTTGGAATGATATCTAGCCTATTCATCTACTAGACCGATATGTTGTTTCTCCTCTGCTATGATGCTGGATCACCAAGGTGCCATCCTAAAGTGACAGGTGGTTATGATACTCTATTCACTGCCTAAAAAATCATGTCCTTGAAATATAAATGTCATTATTTATCGTCTTTCTTAAAGAAAATTGAAGTAGGGGGCACATAAATTGAATGATTCTCTAGGCCTGCCTTCCCAGATGTCTATCGACTTTGATTTGGGGACATGATTCCATGGCATAATGTTCCTTTGGTTCCTCAATTTTTGGAGGTATAAGGGCTACTATTTCAATGGTAAAACTTTCAGAGAGCAGCCACTTTATGCATACTAGAAGGTGGGCACATATTGTGTGTGCACATCTTTAGGATGAGTGAGCATAGTGGGGTGGTGGTTATGGTAAGTGGTTTTAAATTGATTACTATTTTACCCATAACAATTATTTAATGGAAAGTTAAAAAATAGTCATAAATACTTAATTTTTAGAGGGGCAATTATGAAAATCACTTTTGTAGCAGTGCTTCAAAAATGGAAGACACCAAACTGCTGCTCTCCCTTTATATATTAGAATTGATATTGCCAAAGGTAAACCTGTCTCCAGTCCTACCCGCCCATACCCCCATTGATTGAGGTGGGTACAATTATGGCTACATCACCTTCCTATGGGTTTATTAGGGAGGTGGTAACTATGTTGGGATGGGGTTGGGTGGAGAGGGGTGGCGGCGTTAATGATGTGGAGGGTAGGTGATTTCAAGAAATGGGTGGGGGAAAGGCCAGAGATTGGCAAGGGATGGGGTAATAGGCCATTGTGGGTTGGGGGGCGTGGATGTAGGGAGGTTAAAGATCGGTAGTTTATCGATTAGAGAGTGCACTCTGAGAAAGTAAAAAATTTGAAATTTTGAAGTGGGTGGACTAGGGGTGCACTATGAGATATAATATGGGTGTACTTGGCTTAAAAATTCCATTCCTAAGAGATTTCGGTTAGTAAAAGTCAAGTTGTTTTTTGTTTCTTGATGCTCTCTGGAATTTGTTCATTAAGGAAAGGCTAGATAAGTAATTATGGAGAAAAAAAAACTGCACTCATTTTATTGTTAACGTTATATTTATTTATTTTTCTTTCTATCTCCATTCCGTTATGTTAATTCATACTCATTTGAAACCTACTTTCTAAGGATCTAATCATTTTGCACCCAATTTGAATACTGCAAACTTTTTAAAATATTGCATTTATCTTAGTTAATGAGTTCACATTACTAGAGGTTCTATTTTATTGTAGTCATTTCATTCACATCAACTTGAAAAGGTAATCTAGTAAAAGATTACGGGTCAATTTGAACTTTAGTCTGTTGTTTTGGAATTTGTAAAATGGCCCTACTATTCGTTCTGCAATTAGTGACGAAAGGATCAGATGTAATATTCAAAAGTTCGAGAAGATCTGATAAATTATGGAACTTAGTTAAATACAAATTTAAATGACGTTTTTTTCTTTAGTTTCTTTTCAAATTGAGGAACCTTTTTTCATGCCATGAGAGTGATTTCAAAAAAATTGGCAGTTTCTTACATTACAAATAAAAATAAGAAAAACAATTTTTGTTCTCTTGGAAATAGTTCCAAATGTTTTTGGGGAAGAAAATAACATTATATTCTTCTGATACATTGAATTAGTTTCATTTTCTAATTTCTTACTCTATTGGAATCAAATATTTTGCTTATAGTAATTGATATTTTGGGGATCCTCTAATTCCAACCAAAATGCTAGTGCCTTTCTAATTCTTCCTTTTAGCACGATTGTCTTTAGATGAATACTTTGTGAATACATAATATTGTAAACAAGAACAAGTAATAGTAGTGTCAAGAAAGCACGAGGTGAGCATGATTTTGTTATTTATGTAGATGCCTTTTCCTTGACATGGGAATGTAGTGGCAACTTCTTTTATCGATTTGTAGAAACTATACACGAGGTAAGTATGATGGCCAATGATTGTATTTAGTAGGAGATTATCTCTACCTATTTAGTATTTAATCCAATAGATTTCTTTTTGCTTCCCAACTCCCTATATATCCTGCATATATAGGGAGTTGGGAAAAATTTTATGTGATTGAGTTAATGGAATAGAAATTCCATTATGACTAAATCATCTGTATGATTCAATGAAGAATGAACCAACAATGTTATTTTAGATAAATGGGAAATTCGAAATGCTCTGGGATGGAAATGAAGGAATGTTGGCAATACCTCTCTGAAGTTAACTTTCTATGGCAAGTTTTTCATTTGATATCATGGTCTTGTTTAGGGATTGTTTTTCGTTAACACTGGTGTTTCGCCAGTCTATGCGCAGCTCGATTAATCCTCGGGAGATCAATGCCACCATCCACTAGCAGGAAGCCCATTTAGAGTTGGGAGAAAGTCTCGTATGGACCGGCTCCATAAGATTGATAGCACCTGGGAGGTTTCGAACCTGAGACCGACGGGAGAGCAAACCCTAAGTCCTAGGACTTGGCCGCCAGGAATCCTTGAGGTTTTGTTTGTGATGTTATTTACACCTTCCCTCCCGAAGTGGATAACCGTTTGGATACTTTTTATTAGTCCCAATTTTTTTGTTCATTTTGAAAAGCAAAAGGGACAAAACCATTGATTTTTCACCTTTGCTCTTAGACAAGGGTTTTTTTTTTTTTTTTCCAAAAGTTATAATCCCTACTTTCCCATTTGTTGGTGGCCCCTTCTGGGGATTCCAACTTTTTCTGGGTAAATATGGGGATTCCTACTTTATAAGGAAACATCATTGCACTTGTCATACTTGATTTTCTCTTTTTACCCTTCAACTCTTTTATGAACATCATCATTACTTTTTTTTGTTGCTAGTAATTAATTTAAAAATTGTAGGGTAAAAGAGTGAACTCATCAACTTTTGCCCATTACTTTTGAATTGAGATAATCTTTTTGGGACAACAAGAAGTGGCCGAAAGGACCAACAGATGGGGACGGATGGAGTAAATTAATATGAGTAATGATTGTGTCCCCTAAAACTTTTAGAATCCCTAAAAGGTCATCCATTTTGGGATGGATGGAGTAACATATAAGAGTCACTAAGTAAACGTTTGGCAGTTCAGGATGCTTTCCAGAGTAGGAGCTAGTTTCTCATTTTTCCGGGAGTTCTTTATCAACAAACCTGTGGCGTCTCGGAGAATTTATCCAACTTCAATGTGATAAGATCATAAGAAGAGTTGAAAAACAGCTGCTGGAAAAAGTTACTGTAAAAGGAAATTCCAGAGTCATTTTCAGCATGGCTGTTGTGCGCTTCTGAACTCGGTCTGTGTCAGGCCTCCGAAGACGGATGATCTATTGACAAAGCTGTATGGAAGAAACAAAATCTCATGATATATTCCTCGTTAAGGTAATCGAAACTAGGTATTATGTGTGCTTTTCGTGTATGTTTATGGTTTTACAAAGCGGCATTGCGCCTGAGACAATATGTGAGTTTTATGATAGAAATCATGTGTGTTTAACGTTGCAAAGGCAAGTTTAACCCGATACATCCCTGATAGGCGGATCTTTGAAGTGATAGATTAACAGAAGTAAAACTGATGAAGAAAGAGGGTTCAGCTATATCTTTTAGTACAACATTTCTATTCATTCCTCATTTATTTCGTCCATTTATATCAAAATTGAAGCATAAGTAAAGCCCTTCAGCAGAATTCTTATTTCAAGTAACAAACCTTCTTGGTGAAAGAAAAGACTTCATATATGAATCTGGTGATCCAATTTATCTATGGCTCGTCTATTCTCAAACTAGTTCCCTTGAAAGGATATTCGCTACCTATAGAGTTGTTATGAGAACATTAAAGGAAACAACGAGTCAATGATGATACAAGTAATGTCATTAATGGTTACCAATTCCATACAAGATACAACTCTAGTTGTTAAACTCATAAAAACTGAGATCATTTAGGCTGCTGATTTTGCCACTCCCTTTTTTGTTCGCGCCACTCCCCTACAAGTATATTTTTGGTGCAAAAATACACTTGCAGGGGAATGGCGTTAACAAAAAAGGGCGTGGCAAAATCATTTCCCATGATTTAAGGTCAATAAATCTTAGTTATTTCTCTACCAATTATTCTTTCAAGTGGTCCCTAAAAATATGTTAATTAGTGTTCACTTCTGAAATGAATAATGTGCTAGAAACATTTAACTAAGCTACACCCATGCACTTTAAACCTGATAGAAACGTCATTAATGATGGGTTAATTTAACCCCTAGGGGTGGCCTAGTGGTCAAGACCTGGGACTTCCCTCCTTGGTCTCTAGGTTGAAACCTCCTAAGTTGTATCAACTCGTGTGTTGTCATTCTATAAGGGAATTTGCCTCAGCATTAAATGGCCCCCCTGGTAGTGGATGGTGAGATTGGTCCCCTAGGAACTAGTTGAGGTGCACGTAAGTTGGCCCGGACATCCTGAGTTATCCAAAAAATGATGGGGTTAACTTGAATGGTATGCATAAAACTGTGGACTACATTTGTTACAGGTTAAATTGGTTGTTTTCAGGGTTTCCTTACCATCTTTATCCGAGGACACCAGCCTTACCTGTTCTTTTCTGTTTTTTCTGTGGGCTTGTAAAAAGAACAAAATTCAAGCAGCAGTCAGAATTAAAGCAACAGTCAACACCAAAACAGACCTTTTGGCTTTGTTCATGTGAGATGTGTTAAGATTTCAGATTACACTTCCCATGGGTGATTCCCTCTTATCACCTATTGAAATTATTCAATAGTCTGGGAGCACTGCCATGTGGTGCTCCGGACCACTCTACAACCACACATTTCATGGGGTCCACGATTAAGTGTATGGACCTACATAAATGTGTTGTTCTTGAGTGGTCCAGACCCGGATTACGGAATAATTTCTCCATGACGATTGTGGACCTATCCACGTGTTTGTAGATAAGTGGCTCCAAAAGGGTACCCCACCTTTCACCTTTGTATTGCAGGTTGGCGAAATGCTGTAGACATGTTTATTTATCTCTTCCCATTGGGATGACAGTTTCAAGCACATTAATACACAGTGATGCACATCCCTTCCTGACGACTTTCTCATTCTCAAGTCTTGCTTTCTCACTTTGTCTAGGGTTTTTAATTCTTGTTTCTAGCTTTCTTCTTCTATGGATTAGACGGTAATCTTTACCAAAATGTGTAGCAGGAATTCAAAAAGTTGTCTAGTCCCTGAGGTTGTTCGTGGCCTCCGTGTGTTGCTGGTAGATGGTGATAGTTCTGCACTCGTGTACATAGCATCAGTGCTTGAGGAACAATTGTACAACGGTAAAATCAACCAATGACGATTGTGCTTATTTCGATTTTGTAGATATGATTTTGGTAGCATCTTGTTTTGTGCTATAGTGATTAGCATTTGATGATCTTGATCATGTCAATGCATGCTCGTTCCTTTTGTTTCCATTTATATATTTTTTTAAGCGGAAGATGTTTCTGTGTAAATCTGTAATCCACAGTGCAGTTACATGGACTAAGATTTCAAGGGAACATTTTTTCAATGACAAAGAAGCGACGGTTATTTGGATATAACTTTTGAAAAAAAACCCGCGAAACTATGTTTTTGTTTTTTTTCCGAACCTGGTAAGGTGTCTTCTATTTTAACAGGGGAAACAAGGGGAAATAATAAATTGTTGTTCATTTCTTCTTTCTTTCCCTTTTGATGACACGACATCACAGCTCGGTTTAACATAGATGATGAACTTGGGAATGTTGATGCACGTGTGTGACTTTTGTTCCATTTGTTTTATGAAACAAAGATGTTGGCTCTTCCAGAAAATTGTCATCTATAGTGCACTTGCACAAACTGAGGTTCCACGGTAACAATTTTGAAAATGGCAGAGAAGCGACGGTTATTTGGATTTTAAAAAAAAACTGCAAAACTACGACATTGTCGAATCTGGAAAGTTGTTCTCTGTTTAATACGGGAAGAAGGGGAAATATAAATTGGAGTTCATTTCTTGTTCTTTCTTTCCCTTTTCATGTCACGTCATCATGGCTCGATTTAAAATGGACAAGGATCTTGATCATGTTGATGCATGTGTGATTTTGTCTTTTTTCTGATTGGCGTCTGTGATTTTGTTTCTGTTTATCTTTTTAAAGAAAGATATTGGTTCTTCCAGAAAATCTGTCATCCACAGCGCACTGCACGAACTAAGGTTTCACGGTACTTTTTCTAAATTAAAGGAAAAGTAATGGTTATTTGGGCATAAATTTGGAAAAGAAAAACCACAAACCATGCCATTGACCAACAAGTCTAAAAGTTGTTCTCTGTCGAATAGGGAAGCAAGCAAAAGAGAAATCAATGTTCATTTCTTGTTCTTTCTTTCCCTTTTCATGTCACATCATAAGGACTCGGTTAAATTTGTAGAATGGCCAGCTTACACAGAGCTGATGGAATGTTCGTAATTACTTTTATTTTTCCATGGAGCCTCTACTGTTGCAGAAGATCTGAAACAGGACAATCTCCACAGATTTTGATCTCTTTTATGTTTCGTCACGATTCTACCAATTTATATGCAGTGCTGAATGATATGCACTGAAACTAGTCATGTCTATGCAGGTGATATGTAATTTTTAGTCCCATTCTTTGATGAATGATGCGGGTTCTTCTTTCGAAAACCAGTCATCTGGTGTGTAGTGCCTTAGTTAGTGTTGAATGTGACCATCTCAAAAATATAAGAACTGTGAAACCATGTCATTGCGCTAATAAACTTGTAAAGTTGTTTTTATTTACGTAACAGGGAAGTTGAAAAATTTTCATTTCCTTTGTGTATCGCCTCATATGAAACACGTTCTTTTCCTTTGATTCCCTTTGTGTATCACCTCATATGACTTGGTTAACCAGACGACATGCTCTCAAATTGATGGCATGCTATAGTTATGTCTTGCTGTTTCTCTACTCCAAGAATAAAAGTGGGAAGTAATCAAGTAAAAAGATAACTCTGCAGCTTTCATAGGTTCTTATGTTTTATTTCTAGCTTATTTCTATGGATGTTTATCTCAACTTAGATTTCCAAGATTGCATGAATCAAAAGAAAAAAATCAAGGCTTGAAAAGTGAGGTGGAAATTTCAAAAGGGCTTTGCACTTGGTAAAGGAGAATACCCTTTTTTTTTTCCCCGATAACCAGGTGTCCAGGGCAACCTCGACTAATCTTGGGGACCATAAACCACCGCCCACTAGAGGGGGCCCCACTTGAAGCCGGGCCGAAATGAGGGTACTTATACACGACGATAGAAATGATACAACTAATATATTTGTGTGGCCAACTTTGCAATGAAGTCAAAGATCTTTTAGATTTATTTGAGGATGTCAACTTATATTTGGAGATTGCTGAATCAAACGAAAAGAATGAAGGCTTGAGAAAAAGTGAGGTAAAATTTTCAAACGGGCTTTTGTCGGAGAGAATGGTAAAGGAGTTTACGTATAAAAGATCATTAAAAATGATGCAGTTAATGAAATAATGTTGCCATTTTGCAATTAACTCAAACAGCTTGTCACAAAGACCTAATTACTTGTGTTTTATTCAAAGAAAAAGGAACTAATTGATTCTTCAAACACCATACCTTACTATTTGTGTACTGGAACCTAAAAGTAAAGGTCTTCATTTGGTGATGTTATTATTATTATTATTATTATTATTATTATTATTATTATTATTATTATTATTATTATTATTATTATTATTATTATTATTTGTTGCCATAGTGGTAATTTCAACATCCTAACTTAAGATATTTATGCAAATGATTTTTCCATTGCGGTTACTTCCCATTGATTTGATCTATGCTTGCCTAATAGTCTTCAAGGTACGTAAGTTTGTGTGCACTATCAGATTACCTGAATGTTCACTGTTTGATATATTCTTTCAGTTAAAACCACAAAATTTCTGTCGGTTGCATTGTCCATGATTCAAGAAGGGGAGAATGAATTTGACCTAGTTATGGCCGACACCGGCATGAAGGGAATGGACATCTTTACGTTTCTCAAACGCATACTTGTTAGAAGTGATATGCCAATCATCTGTGAGCTCATTGTCTTTTCTAGTTAAAGACTACTATGGTATTACATTGTTTTGTCCAGCAAATTTTCTTGTTAACTATTTTTTCTATGCAGTTATGTCCTCGGACGAAGACTTTGATATGGTCACAAAAGCCCTATGTGAAGGGGCATGCTTCTTTCTTCACAAACCTATTCGTAGGTGGGACATAATTAATGTATGGCAACATGTCTACCGGAAACGAACTTTTTCCCAGAAAATAGGAAGCCGAAAAGGAGATCTTGGGAAAGAGGTCCCTGAAAATGATCCTCGTGGCAATAAGATCACTGTGGTGGATAGTTCATTTAAGAATATCGAAAGAAACGACTTTCTTGGCACAGGCAATAAAACTACATCGATTGACAGAAGGGGAAAGAGTAGGATTGAAGTTGAGGGGGGATTACGTAAAGTTTGCGGGAATCAAGATCAAGAATCACCACGTGAAGCACGAATTGCAATCGTGGAAAGGGTAAACCAAGGGATGCCCAGTAGAAAAAGAGGGATTGGCACTAGTTATGGTGGAAGAAGTGAAGAGAGAAGTGATTCCAAGGACTTGGAATCAGTTGAGGATGGTAGTGAAGGGAAAGACTCAGATGATGATAGCAGCAGCCTCAAGAAACGGTCACGTATGAAATGGACTCCTTCCCTTCATCTCAAGTTCTTGGACGCTGTTAGTTCAATGGGGGATGGAAGTAACATCACTCTTTCACTTAAGTCTAAGTTTCTAAAACTTTGTATTGAATTCATAGCTTTTGTCACATGAATTCGTAAGATCACCTTGAAATCTCATTACTAAAAATGAGACTCATTATAAGATTGATTTGTGGTGATGCTTTGAATTTTATGACAAGTGTTATGAATCCCATAAAACTGTTATGAATATACTAGGGAGTCCAGACCATATTCACCCTAACTGAGATGTGTATCTTCGGACTTGCCCCTAGATATCATCATGCTATTCAATTTCACAGAACAATTTAATACATTGTCTAGAAAACAAAACACTCCATTCCTTTTCATTTTTGAGTGGAAGTATTTTTCTTATTATCGAAAGCATCATTTTGGAAGACTGCACCAAACTTGTTTTTTGCACTTTCTGAAAAATGAGAACATAAATAGATAAGAAATAAAACATTAAAGAACAGGCCTAGTTTTTTAAAACCTTGTGTATATTCTTTCCTTTTTGTACCACTGATAAAGTAATCCTGTGAGTAAAATGCTGAGTTGTTTGTGTTTGATTTTCTTATTGTAGAAGTGCACCCCAGAACTCTACTGAGGAGGATGAATCAGCCCGAGTTGTCACTTCGCCACGTTGCTAGCCATCTTCAGGTAATTTTCATAAACTACATTGCAAAATAATTTAACTACCATCCTTTTTATTGCCTTCATCTTATATTAAGTTTGTGGAGGCTGATTTTTTTACCTTCAATAATGATGGGATCTACTCCTTGGATGCTGATTAGGAAGACATGATTAGCTGCTGATAACTTGTTCTCTCTGCAAGAAAAAACTCCGTGAGGGACAATCTGGCCGGTGGGATTCGGTCAAGCTAGTTTCCTCTTAGGGCCAACTACGGGCCAATTGCTGAACACACATTTTTTCGGAGAACACCTAAATGCAGAACCTAAAGTCAGGAACACAGAGAGATTATTCCTCACAGGAGAGAATATATCATTTCCTGATCCCTTCTCTCTTTGCTTCTCCTATTCATAGGGGAATGGGCTAGCCACCCTCAGGCCGGTTATCTCATTGTTAACCATGGTCAAGAGTCATCATTACTGTCCTTTTCTGAGTTTTTTTGCGTATGGCTTGGGAAATACCCATACGTCTACCGGTCAAATTTCAGTCCCTTTTGATTGGTTGACGTTACATAAGCTGATAGTTTCGGAGGCGCACGCCCTACCGATTGACAACTGTCAGTTTGTTTCTTCATGCTCTGTTTCCCCAACGGAGAAGCCCTCGTACTTGTCAGACCAAGGAGTAGTATCACCTTAAAACTGGGTATGGTGTGGATACATATCTAATATTTTAGCAATGAGAGCAACATATGCCGAGGTCCTATCATCATCTCGGTGCTGGAGTTTCCATGTGTCTAAATCCCCCCCCTTGGCTCTTCACTTCTATGGGTCCGATGGCTAGTCCTCAGGATTCTTATTCTAGGATCCACCTTCTCGTCGGACAGTCGATCTTCTGACAACTTACAATGGGTCAGTTGCCTTCTGGCCGATTGCACGAAGCCTAGCAATCCCTCAATTCAATCCTTATTCATTTTCCCCTTAATTTCCCTTGGCTTTTTACTTATAAGTCCATATATTAATTTCACCCCTTGCAATGTTTTTGTCTATTACTAGTATTATGATGTTTTCTTTTTTTTGATCAACTCGTAATAGGCAGTTATGGAGCGATCAGGGCTTAGCTGATTCATGTGATAAATTCCAGTTTTCCTATTTCAGTCCTTAAACATCCCCGTCTTCATCACAACCGATATCAATTCTTTCTGCATTTCTACAGGGTTTTACCTTGGATAGGTAATGGAAGGTTTTGTAGGTATAGATCAGACTGATGTAGGTATACGTAGATGCTTTTTCTTAAGCATGAGCTTTTTTTTATATCTAATCTAGCCTAATTGGTGAAACTAAATCTGGCACGAAACCCATTTGTGAAGTGGTCCATCCTACTTTCCTATGCATATATAGGACCTGTTTGATGGCTGTTCTATGGAATGGGTTCAGATTGCTATGGGACTAAGAAGCATGGATACGGGATACGGACATGATACGATACAGATACGTGGATACGTGATTTTTCCAAAAAAAAGGATACGATACGTTGGGGGATATGTTGAATATAAAAGTAAATAAAAAATATATTATATATATAGAATTTTTAATTCCTAAAATTTCATTAATGAATAAAGTTTTCCATTACACAAGTTCACCATTTCACATGCCGAGAGAGATATATTTACATCTACTTATATATATATACATACACACAACGAGAGAGAGAGAGAGAGAGAGAGAGAGAGAGAGAGAGAGCTGAGAGACGAGAGAGAAGAGAGGACTTACAAGGTTGTCGAGAGAGATGAGAGACGCAAGAGAGGATATCATCCGTGTGATTCTAGTGTCGATTGGTGGGGGAAAAAGAACAAGGTTGTCGAGAGAGATGAGAGACGAAAGAGAGGATATCGTCCGTGTGTTTCTAGTGTTGATTGGTGGGGGAAAAAGAAAAATATAGTTCCAACTGCAATTATTTTAACCCATATATTTTAAATAATAACATATTTACCCTCGCACGTATCCAAAATGTTTCTGAGCGCATCCAACACGTATTCGTGCGTATTCGAAATCTATCGGGATACCAAAAAATAATTCTAAAAGCATGATACTTTAAAAAACGTAGCGGATACATATCTGGAAAGTATCCGAGAGTATCGGTATCCGATACGTGATGCGGAGGCCAAAATAGAGTATCTGTGCTTTATAGCTATGGGAGCCCGCTCCCATAGCATCAGCAACAGTCGTTTGTTTGAATTTTTTAAGGGCCGGCGTATTAGCCTGGGGACTTTGATTCCCGAAATGGGGGATTGGCAATTAGGGCGGTGGGGGTAGGGAAGATCAAGTGTCTATTCCTTTCACAGAATCAAGCTCGCGGGAAAAGGCCTACATGACAGAATAAAAAAACGACAATAACGGGTTCAGAGCGGCAGGCAACTGAGTCTTAAGACATGCCTTCGCGGTTTTATTTGAATTAGGGCGTTACACGAGTGACTTCTTTTGAGAAAGCCACTGAAAAGACAGAAGCTACAGGAAGACCCAACAGCAAGCACCCCACCCCATACGACTAGTGGGGCAGACGTTGAGATTAGTTTTGTAATGCTTGGATTAATTCTCCCAAAAAGGAAGAGCAGCAAGCCGAGCTGCCTTGGCTGCTAGAACTAGGAAGGCAACTGCCTCGCTTCCCGTAACTCAATTAGCGGATTCTACGAGCAACTGGATTGGTAGTCCAATCCGGAGCATTAAGAGGTTTTTTTTTTTTTTTTTTGAATAACGTTAAGAGGTAATGGGTACATTATCGCATTAGAACTCGCTCCTCAACTAAAACAAGCACCGCTATAGCAATGGCTAACTCCAATCTGGAATAAATAAAATGTGGGACCCTTTGTAGTACGGATACAGACGCGGTCCACGCGGACACGGGTTTTCTCAAAAAATGGGGACACGTACATGACAGGGGTTATGACAAAATAATAAATAAGTAAATAATATTTATTTTATACCAGTGGAAATAAAAGCATGAAAGCTCAATATATTTAAACAATTATCTTCTATACATCATATTATACTTTTAACCCAAAATATTTGAAGTAATAAACATTTACCCCCCCCCCCCCCCCCCCCCCCCCAAAAAAAAAAAACAAAAAACAAAAAAAACAAAATGCATATTTAGCTGTTGTTGCTTCCCCATACGTGTCCCTGCCGTGTCCTTCCCATGTCTTGCCATGTCCCCCTAAAAAAATTATTTAAATTTATTGGACACGCCACATGGCATGTCCCATACGTATTTTCCTATTTCCATCCTTAAACATCCCCATCTTCATCACAACCGATATCAATTCTTTCTGCATTTGTACAGGGTTTTACAATTGATAGGTAATAGAAGGTTTTGTTGGTATAGCTCAAACTGATGTAGGTATACGTGTACATACTTTCCCTTAAGCACGAGCTTTTTTTTTGAATATCTAATCTACCCTAATTGGTGAAACTAAATCTGGCACAGAACTCTTTGGTGAAGTGGTCCATCCTACTTTTCTATGCATATATTGGACATGTTTGATGGTTGTTCTATGGAATGGGTTTAGATTGCTATGGGAGCCCGCTCCCATAGCGTCCATAGCAGTCGTTTGTTTGAATTTTTTTCAGGGTCGGCGTATTAGCCCAGGGACTTTGATTCCCGAAATGGGGGATTGGCAATTGGGGTGGTGGGGGTGGGATTGGTAGTCCAATCCGGAGCATTAAGAGTTTTTTTTTTGAACAGCATTAGGAGGTAATTGAGGGGCCGAAATCCCTTCTGTTAGGACCGTTCATTTAGGTCCTTTGAGCTATGCCAGTACATTGACTAAGTGAATTCTTGGGTACATTATCGCATGAGTCCTCACTCCTCAACCAAAACAAGCATTGCTATAGCAATGGCTACCTCCAATCTGGACTAAATAAAAAGTGGAACGCTATGTAGCACGGATACAGATACGGATATTAGGGCTGCACAAAAAACTGGTGAACCGTGATCGAACCGGTCTGGATCGAACCGATCCGTGTTTTTTGGATTTTGTCTGTGGATTAATGGTCCGGACACGGATTCGACAATTAAAAAACCGTGAGATATGGATTAGGATTGGATTTTCATTTAAAAACCATGGATTAACCGAATTGAAACCGAACTGGATAGTGAGATATTTTAAAAAATATAAAAATATAAAATATATGTAACATATAGTAAATAATTATAATTTTACAACTCTAGAAAAGGTTTCTCTTAATCCAATTCCAGAACGAGCTTAATATATATATATATATAGTAAATAATTATAATTTTTCATTAGGAAAAGGTTTTTTATCCAATAGAAAGGTTTTAATTAATTAAATTTAATTAATTTAAAAAAAATTCCCCTTTTTAATTATATTGATAAATTTTATTAAAAATTTTAAATTAATTTTAAAAAATTAAAAAAAAAAAGTTTTGTAACCTAATTTAAAAAAAATTTCGATGAAGCCTTCCCGGTCATTTTTTGGTTTTCCCTAGAAAAAAGCGCGTTACAACTTTATAAAATTAAGGGAAAAAATAAGGTTTTTTATTAATTATTTTAATTTTTTAATTTAAATATTTTTAAAATTGACTCCGGATCCCTAAATCCGGAGGTCCCGGACCCCCTTTGGAAATTTCATGATCCGGGTGTGTGAATTATTTTAATATTGGAAAATAAAAAAAAATTATGGCGGTTGTGGAAAAGTTTTTATTGGGTTAGTAAAAACTGCTGTAAGTTCCCGATATTTATTTTGTAATTTTTTTGGGGTTTTAAAATATTTTTGAATTAACGGTGGTATTTTTTGGGAAAGGGGACCCCAAGGAGATGTGGAATTTTGGTCCTGGTGTTTGTTGATATAATTTAATGTGTATATATATATATATATATATTTGTCGGTTGCCCTAGAGAATGGAAGATCTACTTTGATGTTTTGTTTGGTTAAGTACTTTGCTGCTTTTTGTTTGGAATGAAATCCTTGGATAAATACTCGGATTTGGTTGATATTTTTTTGTTTGGAATGAAACCCTTGGATAAATACTCGGATTTGGTTGATATTTTTTGTTTGGAATGAAACCCTAGGATGATGCTCGGATTTGGTTGCTTTGATGTAATGCTTGGATACTACTTTAATGTTTTTTCTTTGCTTGGATAGTTGGAACTTAGGTTGCTGAAACGTGGAATACCATGTAATGCAATCAAGTATTTGATACATGGCTTAGGTTGTTGGAATGTTTAGATTGCAGATTGCTTAGTGTTGCAACCTTTTCAAACTTGTGGAATTTGATACCTGGCTTAGGTTTTTACATTTTTAGGATATGGAATAAAGTATTTGTAGGTCATGAAGAATTTGGTTGATGTTAATTCGCGAATAAATCCGGGACCGAACCGTGACTCACGGTTCGATTGGAACCGAACCGTGAAACTTTTGGTCTGGACACGGATTACATTTTATAAAAACCGCGACTTGTGGATTAGGATTGGATTCATATGAATCCGATCCGATCCGGACCATGCGCAACCCTAACGGATACGAATACGAGATTTCTTAAAAAATGGGGACACAGACACGGCAAGGGGTATGACAAAATAATAAATAAGTAAATAATATTTATTTTATACTAGTGGAAATATTGTTAGATGTAAAAGCATGAAAGAATCAATATATAAATAATTAGAGAAAATTTCTTTTATATCCCTTCGACTTTGACCAAAAATTCATTTTGGTCCTTCACCTTTCAATTTCGGCATAAAAATATTGACTTTTCAATTTTTTTCAATGTCATCATTTAGGAATATACATATATACACGAAAAATAGGGTGTTTGGATCAAGCACCCTACACACATTGGATTCTGTTAATTCCCGCATTGGCTCCCTTTGGATTTTTTTTTTTTTATAGAATTTTTGGACGGCTTGGATCGGCCGTCCGGTAGCCGGAGATGGCCCAGCGTGGCCGTCAGTCCCTATAGCAGGACTCAAAGAAAACGGATTCCTTCTAAAGGATGAAATTGAAAAAAATTGGAAAGTCAGTATTTTTATGTTGAAATTGAAAGGTGAAGGACCAAAATGAATTAAAGGTCAAAGTCGAAGGGGTATAAAAGAAATTTTTCCAAACAATTATCTTCTATACATCATATTACACTTCTTACCCAAAACAAAAACAAATAATCAATAAATTGCATATTTAACCCCTGCAGTGTACCACTAAAAAAATTATTTAAATTTATTGGACACGCCACGCGGCATGTCCCATATGTATTTCGCCATGTCCCCGTGTCGGAGACATGCCGGCCTCTAGGAGTGTCGGTGCTTCATAGGTTGGACCAAACCACTAACTTCCCTGCTAATCCCTTTTCATTACCAATCCTGACCCCAATCCCCTATGAGAACTACCAATGCCCTTCAACTTGTAACACTTGTCAAATGTTCGAAGAGGACTTTGAAACTACCATTATTGCAGGTTAGAGCTGATATCTAATCATTTGTTCTGCTTGGGGGCTTACCCAATTAAATGGGCGCATGGCTAATGTATGTGCAAGTATATCCACCTTTGGCTAATCTCCTTATTTGTTTTTACCAGTAAATGTTTACGAGTTTAACTCAAACCCAATCATTTCCAGCAAAAGAATCACCCGTTCCAGTAAAATGGAAAAAATTGGCCTTGTTTTTTTCTATCGGTCGGAGCCCCTGTTGATTTGATGATCTCTCCTCTTTATCTTATTTAAAACACAACTACATGGGTGGGTCCCAGTAATTTGGAAAAACGATATCTGTAAGCTTTTTTTAAGCTTTTAATAAAATTTCAAGTTTCTATTTTTCCATACTAAAGCCATAAATGTCATGTATTCTTCGTTCTCAATTTGGCATCGATGTTCTGTTTTTGTACTAATGAGAGTAATCTTTGTTATTCAGAAATATAGAGAACGAGTGAACAAGATTAACTCTTCAACTGTTACCCATGTATTCCAACAGGACATGCCTGCATCACCATACAATTTCTACGGTGCAAACGGGCTAACCACGGGAATATTGGACCAACATGATCCTTCGATGCAAACACAAGGAGTATTTAACTATCCCCACTCTCTAATTGGAGCTGCGACACTACATTTCGGTGCTAGTTCAATGGGTCAAAACGATTGTTCGTCATTAGGAGGTCACATGCAAGATCCCCCTCCCCCAGGCTACAGTGTCCCATTGTACCAAAAACGAGGTAAAACTCCAAATAGCGACACACCAGCTCATTACACCATCACATCACTTCGAAAAGCATTGAAATCTGCCAGTCTGTCTGCAAAAACGGATTCATTGTCGAGTGTGAATAACATGTTTAGTGCACCAGTTCAAGCTGCAAACACTGGGGAGCTGCCAATTCATGTATCGAATGGATTAAACTTGACTGGTCCAAATGGTACCGATCTGATCGATAATGCTAACGAAATATATAGTCATGAAAATCAGCAGCTGCTTGCACTTGATTGGAGCACCCAGAATTTTACTCATTGGAGCCCTGTTCCGGGTTGTTTTTTGAGCAACAGGACCGGTATATACCAGTCTGTTGATGTGCCCCAACAAGTAGTAGACCCTTTTGATCAAGAATTGAATCCTCCTACTCCTTCACAGTACTTGCAGAGTCTTGATCAGTTAGCAGCCCAAGAGCCAGGCTACTTTGAGGGGCAAAGTAGTAATTCTAGCAGTGGTCGAAATTCGAGCAGCTTTGCATCCAACCAAGAGCTGATCCCCCCAAACCCTGGAAGTTTCTCTGATTTGCTGAAACTACTTGAAGGAGATAATGGAGAGTCGAACTGCGAGCCAGAAATTGGGGAGGATGATTTTGACAGGTACCTTGAATGGTTCTGCTCTCCTGATTGTGGAAATGACTATCTTTTATAGGTGTCCTTAATTAAGTAATTAATCCTAGTAAAGTATGAAAAGAACTGTTGCTGTAATCTAAGCAAGTATTTGCATCTGGACTTCTGGAGTACTAACTACAATGTTAATTATGTTTGGTGCATTTTCTTTGATAAGGACTTCATTTCTTATGTTTATCTATTTAATGACATACTACTCTTCCCATAAACATTTTTCTATTTTTGTTTCACCTTTATTGATACATGCAGTATGCAATAAATATACACTAGTATATTCCATAATGTGTCCCAAATGTGTCGTCTCCCCCATTTTATCGAAATGTGTTACAGTGTCTTGTGTCTGTGTCGTGTGGCTTGTGCCATGTTTTGTGTGGGTGGTTGCTATGATCTATATGACATTTGGCTGAGAGGAATGCAAGGCTTTTGATCAACAAAACCAACGATCAGGTAGCCTTGTTCGATTGGATTGAGAAGGGTCTAAGGTTTCTTCTTTCAATTAGTTGCATCTATTCTTCAGGACCTTTTTGTTCCAGCACCTAAATCTAGGGGTATGACTCTGATTGTGCTTTCTAATGGTTTGGCATGCTCGAAGTAAAAAACAAAAACTGATTTGCTTTCAGAGTTGTCTTTGTTTTTGCTCCTCCAGCGCTCCCAATGCTAGGTTGTTTACCCGGAACCGCATCTCCTACTTTACGGATACGACCACCATTTGAATGCTATAATAGAGACTTATGAGAAATCGAACACTCCATTCCGTAAATTTTTGCAGAGAAGGATAGTATGAGAAAAAAATGATAAACAAATAAATAAATGATAAAATTTAATAAATGACATTAACAGCATTTATTAGGAGAAAATTTAAAAGGTTAGCCTTATATCATTTGTTTCCAGAAAAATTTCTCATAAAGATAAACAAATAAATTTTCTCAAAAAAGAAATTCAAATTATGAATATTGAAGAAGCTTTACAAAAACCTTCTTTGAAAGAGAAAATTTCTCAAATTGAAGAAAATTTCAAACAAGAAATTTGCAGTGATATTCCAAATGCTTTCTGGGATAGGAAAAAATATATTGTATCATTACCATATGAGAAGGATTTTGATGAAAAAAGAATTCCCACAAAAGCTAGACATTCTCAAATGAAACAAGAATATTTGAAATTGTGTCAAAATGAAATTGACAGTTTACTTAAAAAGCAATTAATAAGGAAAAGTTACTCCCCTTGGAGTTGTACAGCTTTTTATGTTAATAAAAATGCTGAGAAGGAACGAGGTGTTCCTAGATTGGTTATCAATTATAAACCATTGAATGAAGTTTTAATGTGGATTAGATATCCAATTCCCAATAAAAAAGATTTGTTAGATCGACTGAATAAGGCAGTCATCTTTTCTAAATTTGACTTAAAATCTGGATACTGGCAGATTCAAATATAGGAATTTGATCGTTATAAGACAGCTTTTACTGTTCCTTTTGGTCATTACGAATGGAATGTGATGCCATTTGGTCTGAAGAATGCACCTTCAGAATTTCAAAATATTATGAATGATATTTTTTATTCATATGCTAATTTTGCAATTTGCTATATTGATGATATTCTAATATTTTCTGAGAACATAGATCAACACATTAAGCATCTTAGAATTTTTAAAGATGTGATTAAAAGAACTGGTCTTGTTGTTTCAGCTCCTAAGATGAAATTGTTTCAGACTAATGTGAGATTCTTAGGACACAATATCCACCAAGGGAAAATTATTCCCATTGACAGGAGCATAGAATTTGCTTCAAAGTTTCCAGATGAAATAAGGGATAAAACCCAATTGCAAAGATTTCTTGGGAGTCTCAACTATATTGGAGACTACTATAAAAAATTGGCACAAGATTCTGCACCTTTATATGATAGGCTCAAGAAGAATCCTCCCCCTTGGACGGAGCAGCACACTAAGGCTGTTCGCAAAATAAAATTGAAAGCTAAACAATTACCTTGCTTAGCAATAGCTAATCCAGAATGGAAAAAGGTAGTTGAGACAGACGCCTCAAATATTGGTTATGGAGGTATCTTGAAACAATATAATGAAAATTCTAATAAGGAAGAATTGGTTAGATTTACTTCTGGTTTGTTTAAAAATGCTCAAACCAATTATAGCACTGTGAAGAAAGAAATTCTTTCTATTATTAAATGTGTTAATAAATTTCAAGATGATTTGCTCAATCAACAATTTTTAATCAGGGTTGATTGCAGTGCTGCAAAACAGGTTTTGAAGCAAGACATCAAAAACTTAGCTTCAAAGCAAATTTTTGCTAGGTGGCAGTCCGAATTATCTGCCTTTGACTTTGATATTGAATATATCAAGGGAGAAAATAATTCCCTCCCTGATTTTCTCACTCGTGAATTTTTGCAGGGTTAATATGAATAATAACTTTGCTCAGCAAAGAACACAATTTGAACAGTACTTGATATTGAGGAGAAGAGTTCTCCAAACAAATACGGAAATGACAATATTTCACCGGCCTCATAATAGGGCTACTTTAATACGTTGGATAAATGTTAGAGAAGCACTGCTTCGACATTATCAATATTATGGTTATGATGATGATCAAGACTGGGAAATAGAAATGCTCCAGTTGACAATACAAAGACTTCAGAATCAACTGAATATTTTATCTCGTGCATAATTTTGCAGGATGAATCGGCCACCAGATCGTGGTCGAGGCAGAGGAAATTCCTCTAGAGGCCGTGGCAAATCGAGAGTCACGCAAGCCGATGTGGAGGCCTACTTAAAGGCCCATAAATTACAATATCCATCACTACAAGATGCTGCATCAGCATCAACAACCCCCTCAATGGCGGAGGTGGTCCAAACAGAAGAGGTTTTCAAATTGGGTGAAAACCGAGAAACAATAATGATCCTGGAATCTCAGGATGAAGACAATAGCAATAATCCGTGGGAAATAAAGTCCAGCTATATGGATACAATGGGGTATCCGGTCCCAGAAGGGAAATACAGATACATCTATGAGGCCATGCTCTCTGAAACTAATTCGATGGAATTCCGCCACACATATGAAAGCAAGATGGACCAAAAGAGTCCCATCAGCTATAGCAGGGCCATAATAAAGATGGTCATTCCAATTCACAAGTGGGGAATTCACCCACAACAATCAAAAACTTTGACAATAAAAAGTGAAAATGGAATTCCAGTTCATTTTAATTACTGGGATTACGTTGAAGCTTGGTCAAAGGCTTTTTATTATCAAAATCAGAAAAGGAAACACTCATGGTTTCTCAAAATTTGTCCAAAATTGATTGGAAAGAATGAATTGCCAAATTGGTTTATTAATTGGTGGTCTAAATTCGGGCCAAAATCAGATTTTTTACCAATTGAGGTACAGAAGGAACTGGAGTTCTTCGAAGGAAATCATCCTCAATTAAGAGGAACCAATACTTCTGAAGGAAAATCATTCCTTTTCACAATGGTTACTTTTGGGATCCCTTGGATCTGGAAATGGGATCTCACAGTTGGAAGAAATAGTTTGGGACTTCCTACCCTCCAGAGAACCTTTCAATACAAATGGTGGAAAGGTATCGATCTAGAGCAGACATTTTCGGAAATCCGAAATGCGACACAAGAATTGAAGGCTCAAATTAAGAGAGAGGATAAAATGACAGTCAAAAATCCTTTCTTGGAGATATCAGCTCAAATTAGGGCCAAACATCCTAATCTAACCGATGATGAAGTGGTAATAAAAACCATGGACTTCATGAAAGAACAGTTTTTGCAGACGGTACAAGCTACCCAGACTGCGGCTGATGACGAATCAATGACATCGGCAAAAAGTAATGATGAAGATAATAATCCCTTCACATGCCTAGCAGGGAAATCTCAAGACCCCTATGAAGATGAAGGAACACAGGCACCTACTCTGGGTGACTTTTGGGACAGTATGACAGAAATGATGGCTGAACAACTGTCCTCGCGCAAGGGAAAGGAGAAGCACCAATGATGTGGCTTTGAATCAAAGTCTCAATGATGGAGACTTGAAAATAAAAATCCGGGAGCATACTCAATTAAGGAGTAATTTGCAAAACACTCAATAATGGGGTGTTGTCAATTTTAGGTTAGGTTCAACAACTTTAGGTTGAATGTTTGTGTCGATGGGGCTCCATTACACCTGACAAATGTTTTGCTTTGAGTTGTAATTTCATTTTCAAGTCCTGTTGAGTCCTCTATATAAGGGTAAGGGACGCGTCTTTCTTTTGTTAGGGAGAGTTTTTTCCTAGACTTTTCCAGACGTTCTCTCCTTCTCTGTAAAAAGCTTCCGCTTCCCTCTCCTTCAATAATATTTGCAGTCTCTTTCCTCCAATAAAAGGTTAGCCTTTCTTCAATCGATCCTTTTGCATTAGTAGTTAGTAGTGCATATATTTTCCTGCAGTGCTGGTCTTCATTGGCAGCAGCATTGAAAGAAAAGGAGTGCCAAGAATTAACTCCTGTTGAAGATTTCTTATACAAAGAAAAGTTGTTTCCAAACAAACTCCTTTATTACAGATGTAAACATTATTGAGCTTGTATTTAATTATCATTTTTGCTCCACTAGCATTAGTGAGGCTTTGAGAAGTTTTCTCAAAATATTGGGTTGGAATTATTCCTTCTTGGATGCAATTCATGTCTGCACCACTATCAACCAAGGCAATAATATTGTTGATAGTATATTCTCTATGAATTACCAAATTGACTTTGATGTGCCATTTTTGGTAAATCACTTTATTAATCGAATTTAAGTAAGCCAATCGTCAGTCTTACTAGATTCACCTTTATTTTCTAAGACAACTAATCTGGTCTTAATGTCGTAGAACTCTTGAGCATCTTTATTCTTGAAAGTTGTTAACAATTTTATTTATGCTTTTAGAGTATTTATTTCTCCTTTCAATTCAGAAATAGTAACAGGTTTAAGATTATCAACCTGTTCCAATCTATCAAGAACAGTTTTTAAACTGTAATTTTCATTAGGAAGATTGGGTCTTTCTTCCTCTTCTTCTTTTATTGAAGATATGCAAGTTTCAATTATTTTCATTTTTAATTGAGGATCTTCAATTTGATCAATGATCTCTAAAAGACCCTGTTGTTTCTCAGTAAGAACATTAATACTGAGACCATTCATCTCAACTATTGTTTTCCAATAATTATCGGAAGATGAACACTCAATGTCATTGCAAGTGCAATTATTGGTTATTTCTTCTTCCCCTGAAGATTTCGAAGAAGTGTCTTCTTCTTCGGAAAGATCATTTATTTGATCTTCGGATTCAGATTCACTTGAATCAAGCAATATTTTATAAAGAGTTTGTTTTAACTCTTCATCCAACTGGAGCTCTTCCAGCTTTTTCTTAGTCTTACACTTATTAGCATAGTGGCCGATTTTGCCACATTTAAAGCATTTTGCTTTAGTATTCTTTTCATTTTTATTTTTCTGCTCCTTAGCAGAAGTATTCTTTGAACTCGATGGTTAATTTTTATCTTTATCTTTGTGTTTCTTTTTTCCCGATTTTCTTTTGGAATATTTTCGGGTAGCCTTATTACTACTCTTATTCTTTTGGGGTTTTGTATAATGAGGCATATCGTAACCAAATTGGTCACAAAATTGTCCTAACTCCTGCTTACCAGTTAGGTTCTGTTTTTTCAATTGATTATGTAATTTTATATCATTACATAAAGTTAAACCTTCTTGTATAATTATGGATATTAATTGACCATAGGTATATCTATCATAATCAATAGTTAAACCATTATTTTGGTCTCTCATTTTCTTTCTTATTTTCTCAGCAAAGAAATAAGGTAATCCATCCACAAATTTGGATTTCCAATGCTCGCTATTAGCATCTACTCTCTGCATGACTTTTGCGAGAAACACATCTTTGTACCAATGAAAATGGGTTAACGTTGGGCATTTTAGATTTTGAAGTAATTCTCTACTTCGCTCTCGTTGGTTATCCCAATGACCAACAAAATGTAAAATTATCGATTGAACAAGGGTGTAAACAACATCTTGTTTAACACTACCAGGTTCAAGCTTAACAGCATTTAAGATTTCTTGCCGTTGGCTTTCAGTGAGAACATTATCCCACCATCCTTTGATCATGCCAGTGAATCCAACTGTGATCCATCCAGCAATCTCCTTGTCCTCATTTCTATTATTTCTACATATTTTACTGTACATCATCATTTGATGCACGACTCCAAAAATTTGGTATTCGGTCATTCCATCTATGTTCCATTCATAAATGGTTCTACCACTGTAAGACATCTGTTTTTGAAAACCAGATTCTTCATATAACATGTCTTGAGGGTAGGTCTCGGGTAGTAGTACCTATCAGCTCCACTGTAGGGAAATTTTTGAGGAGAATATTGGACTTTATTAATAGTCTCCATTTGAGACTGGACAAAAGAACTTTCTATCTCAGCAACCTCTTGCTGAGACATTTCCTGACCTCCTGTTATGGTCATAAGAGTTAATCCTTTAAATCTTTTTTGTAACTCTTCCACTAATTCAATATTCTTACTAGGATTAGTTAAATTAAATCCTGATATTAGTAGTGGTGGCCGAATATTTGAGGTTGATATTTCATCCTCTTTTTTATCAGACTTGGAGGACATATTCCTAATGTCTTCTCTAGTTTGAGCTATTTGCTCTTCCATACGGATCAACTGGTCTCCAATTGTATTGAGACAAACATTAGTATGATTATTCTGTTTATAAACTTTTCCATTTGGATCTGTGTTTGTAGGTTTAACAAAAGCAGCAGTTTCCAAAGGTGGTTCATTCTCAGAGTTGCCCTCTATTGACAACGGGACGGTTGGAGGATGGACAGCTCTTATAACATTTTCTACCATAGCCCTCCAATTCCTATGATAATCCTGAATTACATTTATGGACTTATCAATTTCTATCCAATGCCTTCCATAAAACCATTGTGTAAAAGGCATGATTTTTCCTGAATATTCAAGCCAATCATAAAATTCTTTTTTGAATTTTTGTAATTGATCAGCATTATATTTTGCAAAATACCAACTTCTAAATTCTTGGTATTTAGGTTGTTGGAATTCATTATTAATTTCTTTTCTCTGTTCAGGCGTTATTATCATTATTAATGGTAAAAGCCATCTCACTAGCAGTAGGTGATTCTACTGTGTTATTATGATGTGTATAAACACCATGAGGTATTTGATTTTCAGATAATCTTATTCCAACCAAATTATCATTCTCTCTAGGATGGTTTGCCTGATGTGACGCCGGAATTTCCGATACTGAATGTCGACTAGTATTTGGAATACTAACCCTATATGGTACTTGAGTTGTTGGTTGGCTATTTCTAGAGCTTCTGCTCCTGAGCAACCTATCAGGTTGGGGATTTCTAAAATTTAAGAAAACTGTACCATCATCGTCCTGGACTATGTGTTCAATCCTATTGACAATTGGTCTAGGAGGAACCGCATTAGTTATAGTCCAACTATCTGGAAAGGTAATTTCTTCCCAATTAATCAACCTATTAGTTGCAGTATTTGATGTTAACATATTGGATTCGATCAAAACAGTTTGATCAGCAGGTCGCATATTTCGCACCCTAGGTTTCATTGTATTCATGACTTTATAGTAAATTCTATAAATCACAGCTATTACTTCTGATCCAGGCAAAAAATCATAACCTCTAGTTTGGATTCTACAATTTAAAGCTTCTCCTATATTTCTATCAGTAAGAGATAAAGAGAAATCAGGATAAGCATTAAAATATACAGGACCATGACTCAAATTGGTCTCTACGGCTCCTATGGTTGAGGATCGCCAATTGTTACACTTGCCATCGCGTAAAGTAACTTGTAGACAAGTATCCATTCTAAGTAAAGTTAGAGGTTTAAGGGCAATTTGCACTAAACCAATATGAACATATTTGTAACTATTCATGTGAGCAAGTAGATCTCTTCGATCCAAAAGATTTATTATCTTATCATTGAGCTCTAAGCTCTCTGTTCTTTCCACAGTTTTTATTACCATGGTGCTTTTGAAATTAAATATTCCACGCCCATATATGGTTGAAGGGCGCACTGGAGGAATTGTCCAGTGATTCAATTGTTCTTGCACATTGGCATATTCCACTAATTCGGAATTCTTTATTCTATCATTATCAGATCTAAATAATCTTCTCATATTGAGATGATTGTGTTAGTACTCACATAATCCAATATATCATAATCCAGCCCTTTTTTTTTTTTTTAAATGAGAGAGAACATTCCTGATAGCACGTCTGTCAACGATTTACCGGAGCAATAGGCCAAATCACCCTACTCGGGTCCTCACGGCCAGACAAATCCGAACGCGACTTGGGTGATGTCCCACTACCTTGATTGTGATCTTACATTTAAATTTTTGAGTTTAAAAATTTAAAAACATTTTTATTATGAAAGGCTTTCTTATGATACCATGGTTTATGCTTGTACTAACACACTATCTTAAGCCATATTATGGCTCTGATACCAAATATATGCATGGCATCGACAGCAGGGTACAAAAAAAAAAGGGCTGGATTATGATATATTATGATATTATGATTGCCACATCATTGGTGCCATATATATTATAGCACGTCTGTCAAGGTGGGTTCTACCCTGGCTGCCGAGGCCTAGGCCATTAGGGTTGAATGCTCTAGAGCTGCATTCTAGGAAAAGCTCATCTCCATCATACCATAGAATCTGACTGTGATAGTGCCATCAACATGCTCACACTCTTGTGGAACAAGTGTCAACTGGGAAATCAAGACCACTTTACAATCTTAATTTTTCCTTTTTCTGGTGTAATCCAAAAGCTAATGGGTGTGCAATAATATATAGTTGTATTACTATTACCCAACCTCCCTTTGTAATCTCCCTATTGATTTTGTAATTTGATCCTCTCGGATTCTTCTTTGCAATGTAAAAGCTCGACACAAAAATTAATACATATCCATTCGGCATTTGTCATGCATGTCCTTTTTGACAAGTCAAATAGAAAAACTTGGTAAATTGTCTTCTTGCAAACGGCTTCCCTCTTGTATGGAGAGAAACTGCATCCCATGTGGTTCGGCTTGTTCCAACTTCATTTAGCGTTCATTTGAATGATCAACTTCATTCATATTTTAGAGTTCAATGAATACTTTAGTCATCAATTATGAATCCCTCTTCTTTTTGTCTTTTTTACCTTACCAGACACATTAATTACGCCTATGAAAATGGCCCCAGAATTCCCAAAATGTTTGTCAAATACAGGAGAGAGGGAGAGCACAACTTTAATGCTTTATGTCTTGTTTGGATTTAAATTTGAATTTTTTTGAGTTTGGTTTTTGGGGTAATGAGCGGAGAAAGAAATTAGGATAATAATTGGATATATGGGTAATGAGTGGAAAGAGATAGAGAGAGAAATAAAAGTAATGATTGAAAATAGTGATAATGAGTGGAGAGAGCATTGAGAATAATGATTGGAAGTAAGTGGTAATAAATGTTTTTTGAGTTGCAATTTTTTTTTCCAAGTTTGAATCTAAACAAGGCATTAATCTCAACCATTCATTTCAATGGCTGCGATCTTGTGTCAAAAGTTGTATTATTATGCCTTGTTTGGTTTGCTTTTTGAAAAAAATTTTGAAAAATTGTAGGGGTAATAAGTGGAGAGAGATAGAGAGAAAAATGTTGGAAGTAGGGAGAATCTAGGGGGAATTTTTTGAAAAATTCTTTTTGAATTTGAAAGAGAACAAGGCATAAATGTTTATGTCTAGAATCTGCCCCATGTACACACACATACACACAATATCTATATTAATATTAGTAGTGATAATCCTAAAACTATTTTTGTTATTGTCAAAACTTCAATGCGTAAAAGACTTGTACATTAGACATGGTGCAAGCCTTTTGGCCCCGTTCTCTTGAACTTAAACTTAAACTTAAACTTAACTTAAATATGAAAATTGTCCTTATTTGAATTTTATTTGCATTTGTTAGTTTTGCACCAAATTTTTGTGGTATATTGAATCGTCTCGACGAGAGGAATTGGGAAAGTAAAATTTTGGCACTTTTACCCAAGTATTTTGAGAAATAACCACTTTTTAGCGCAAAAAACCACTTTTTAATATTTTTGCGCTAAAAAGTGGTTATTTCTCAAAATACTTGGGTAAAAGTATCAAAATTTTACTTTCCGGATACCTCTCGACGAGATGATTCAATAGACTATAAAAGTTTGGCGCAGAATTAGCAAATGCAAAAAAACTCAAATAAGGACAAAACTCATAGATTTAAGTTAAGGTTAAGTTTAAGCTAAGTTCAAGAGATATGAATTGAAGTTTTGGAAAAATAGTTTTGGCATTATCATTTTCCAATTAATATAACCAATGGCATAATGGGGCAATATGACAATTTGACGATGAAAACATGAGTATTTAAATCCACTAGGATGAACACTTAAATAAGTCTTCTAAATAGGACTTTGAATAAGCACCCCTTAGTCGCCGATGCCGATTAGTGCCACTGATCAGAGCATACACTGTCCTCTACCGCCTTGTCTCCACACCTCTCCGCCGCCTCCGCTGCTGTGTCTCCCAAGGCTGCTGTTGTTCCGGCAAGGACGCCGACGAAGCTCCTTCGTTTCAACCACGCATGCTTTCTCGGCCATCTAGTTGCATGATGTTTATTCCATGCACGCAGTGCTCTCTACTGAAAAGTGTAAAAAAAGCCATTAGCTTGGCATCGATCGTACTAGGTTGGCATCGATCAATCTTTGTGGAAAGCATTGTCAATTGTGAAACTACTGTGACAACTGGATATCAACATTGCATGCGCGGCTATGAATTATGTCAGCCTGATCAATTTATCGTTGGACTTGATTCCTTCATTTGATTTGGTTGTGTATTTTGTTATCTTGTGTGCAATAGATTTTTCTCCAGTTGTTTTAGAGGCACACTGTATGTTGTAATCCTTATTGATATTAATGAATTTCTAACGTGTTCCAAAAAAAAAAAACACCAAAATGTGAAAATACCCAATTTTGCTGGGACATAATAAAGCAATCAAAAGCGAATAAATGGTGGCTCCAGTTCTAGTAGCCTCTCTCTCTCTCTCTCTCTCTCTCTCTCTCTCTCTCTCTCTCTCTCAATTGGAATTTGTGATGTTATTGTGAATATACATGAAATCAAAATGAAAATCTAATAGTAATGGGTTTTCAAAAGGATATTGATTTTGGCGCTCCAAAAATTACTATAGGCACCAATCCAACAAGTGAAATGCCAAAATCAATTCATAATAGGGATTGATTTTGACACTCCAATTTTGGAGCATCGGAAGTAAATTCTAGAATGCAAAAATGGGATACTTTTTCCAAAATTGCAAACTTCATGTACCGATACTGTTGATGGTGGAATGAAATTTCACTTGTTCGATTGACATTGTGGAATAAAATTTCAAGCTGTCACTGCATTGACATAGATGCGCTCTTTAAAGGTGAAATATCTCATTATTTTTATTTATCTCTGATCCGGCCATGATCACGAAAGTTTAAATCAAAGGCAAGATCACTCACAATGATGTATTACACTATCCTTTTTTGTTTTTGCCCAATAATGCATGTGATGATATTTTTGCCTTACAATGGATTTATATGGCTTGTACACAGCTTCTAAGGACAACATGGTCATATTACAAGTGCATTTAAAGGAAAAAATTGCTATGAAAGGAGAAAATATCATTTTGTGGTTAATTTTATTGAAATAGTTAACAGTTTCAGTTTGCTCGATAGTGCAATGGGTGTGAATATTCAAAAATGAAGTTAAGGGGGTGTACTGGAAACTCGCTCAAAGTACAGGAGTCAAACTAAAATTTCCCCCTTTTTCCGATGAAATTGACCCCTGTTCTTATAACAGAAGAGATAAAAAAAATAAAAAAAACACACACACACACACATGTACACAAACAGCAATCAAACCAATGTCTCCCGACGAATAATTAATTGATGAATAAAATTTATAATACAAAAAGAAAATGAGTGATTGAACATATGCATAAATTTGTGTACATATCTGCACACCAATATGTCCGAAACCGTCTAATGCACGTGAGATTTACAAAACAAGTAGTGCTAGAATACACCTCCCTTTTACAGACATCACATGCATCGAATGATACAAATTATGTTTGAATCTATGCATATAAATATATAGTATGTGTTAAAAGGGCAAAGCCAATTCACGTGCGAGTAGACACCACCCGCTTATAGATCTCCGAAACCGAGCTTCCATCCACAACTTCATCGGTAGAAGAGACAACAATCGGAATAGGCCTGCAGCTATATGGGATTGATTTTTTTTTTCCTATGATGCCCCATTGTGGTATTGGGGCATCATGCCCCGATGAAATCTGAGTCATTAGATCAAAAATTAATAAATCTGAGCCATTGGATCAAAATCGAAGTAAAAAAGTAAGGTGGTTTTGCAAAAAAAAGTGGTGGTTTTGCTGTTTTCCAGCCACTTTTACTTACCACAAAATATGGGAATACTTACCATGAACTATGGAAATACTTACCACAAAATATGGTCGACTGGTCATTTCGGTAGCAGGTCACATAATTTAGTCGGAAAAATTCTTACTTTTTGGGATTTTATAACACCACACCACTTTTTACTAAGTCCACTCTGAATTTTGTCTTTTACCTAAGCTATTGTGTAATGGACACATAAAAAATGAGGTGCAAATATAAATGTAGTTAAAAAATTTAAATTGTGTGTATATATTTCTTAGAACAATTTTTGAAAAACAAAAAATAAAAACCATGAAATTATAATAATCTCCAAATTATATTAAGAAAATAAAATAATTTATTTTTAAATAGCTATAAATTTTATGATATTTAAATCAATGAATATTGAATGAGAAATGTTAATATGTATTTATTATTTTTGATAACTTAAAATTAAAATTTATATTTAAACACATACTACAATAATTATAATAATTATATTAAATGAGAAATATTAAATCAGTGAATTTACCAAATATTAAAAAAAAATTTAATAGGACCTTGTATAGATTTAAGATAAAGTATTTAATTTAATTAGAGTATTCAAATAGCTTTAGGTATTGAAAAAAATTAAATTAATTTTTGCGATCAATTAACATTTATTTTAACGATTAATATCTTAAATTGATATTAGACTTTTCAATTAGTTGATAGTGATCTCATTAGTAGATATAGTAGTTAATAATAGTGTGAGTTGATGGTGATTGATTACTGAGTGATTTATATAATTGGACAATGTAATAGTAACCACTAATTATTAATTCATTATGTCTCTCTATTCAATACGCATGAATACAATGGGGTTAAATGAATTGGTTAATGTATGTTGGTGGTGATCAATGTCATTAGTAGATATAGATGTTAACTATAGTGTGGGTTGACGTTGATCAATGAGTGATTTATATAATTGGATAATGTAAAAGTAACCACTAATTATTGATTCATAATGTCTTATTCAATAAGCATTAATACAATTGGCTAAAATAAATTTGTTAATGTATGTTAATAGTGATTAATGTCATCAATAGATATAGTAGTTAACAGTAGTGTTAGTTGACGGTGATCAATAAGTGATTTATATAATTGGGCAATGTAAGAGTAATCAATAATTATTCATTCATAGCGCCTTATTCAATAAGCATTAATACAATTGGCTAAAATGAATTGGTTATTGTAAGTTGATAGTGATCAATGTCATTAGTAGATATAGTAGTTACTAATAGTATCGGTTGATGATGATTAACTATATTACACAAATGCATGTCTACTCAATATTAATATCATACTTACCACAGAATAAGGTTAGACGTACCACGACACCTGATGATTTTTATTACCATCACATTCAGGTGTTACTTGATAATGTGAACATACCAGGGTTTCTGTTAATACTTACATTTTCTAAAGGATACACCTACCATATATTTAGACTTTTCTGCCAATTTCAAAGGTTCAACAAATCTGAAGTATTGCTTTAACACTATATATGAAAATACTTACTACCATATATGGAAGTTGTTACCACTAAATATATCGTGATAGACACATATGCCACTAATGCGATACTTACCATAGAATAAGGCTATTGATACCACAAAACTCGATTATACTTACCCTCATAATGGTCGATGTTTGAGCAACAAATGTAAAGCTATGAATTAAGAGTTTACACATCATAAAATTGGGGCTATTACTTCTCGATGCAAACTTACCACGTTTTCAACTAATACTTACATTGTTGGATGGAAACAATGACAATGTAGTCTGGGCGGATGCACTTGATGTCCAGACAAGCGAACCCTCTGGGTTCGAAAAATGTACTAAATTTTTTTTATAGATATAAATTAAATTTTTCTTAGTATTGTCGGTGTTGAGTTATTTGTGCAGGGTTAAATTTTTCTTAGCTATGTATTTTTGTCACCGTTGGGTGAAAATCCTGGATACGCCACTGCATGTAGTAAGATGTTTTAAACTTTTACTAGTTTTTTTTGTTTTTCTTTTAAAAAACTTTAATTACTGTTTTAGTTTTTTTTTTATTACTTTTACTAGTTTTAATTTACTAGTTTTTTTTTTACTTTTAAAAGACTTCTTACTATAATTTTAATTAATAAATGAATAATTAAAACATAACTTGTACTAACATAACTTGTACTAATTTCGTCGAAGAGTGAAAATACATGAAAATCCAATTTCTAATCAATGTTTCCACCAAATTTTGCTCCTGCCCCACTTGTTCTTGTATCCATTATTTCTTCCCACAAACTAATTTGTGTTGCATAACGCGTAGCCCATCTTTTAGCTTGGTTCAATGCATTGTCCCTCCACCATATTGGGAAGGGTGGTACAGGGTAATGAGACTGCAAGAAAAGTTGCACAAAGTGATTATTTCCAATACGTGCACTATATTTTAATGCGCTCTTGGACTGGAACTGGAGGGGATCTCAATGGCAAGTGAGTAAAACAACCTGAAGCATGCCTATCAACTGTAATGCTAATAAACTCGAGGTAAATGCTGAACATAGTCGGTAGGGATGTGTGGAACTGAAAATTGAGTATGGTTCGTTGAGTTTGTTGTTGTAATTGAAGATAAAAAGAAAATCTAAATGAGTGGTTATAGTTGAAGGTAAAACGATAACATGAAATCTGAATAAGTGGTTAGAAATAAAATAGATAAAAGATATAAATAAATACAAAATTAATAAATTCAACAACATAAAAGAATTATAAAATTAAAAATAAATAAATTTACTCATGTATATAATATTAGTGTTTGCCCATACATACGGCACTACGCACCCCGATAGTGCCGTAGGTACGGGCATATTTGTAATATATTTTTGTTTTTTTATGCTAACACCAAAAGTCAAGCAATGAGTAAAAAGAACAGATGATATTTTGCAATATATTTGTAAGAGTGTGGGTGTTTTCTTAAGAGAGTTGGAGAGTACACATCAGTCATTAGATCAAATGAATCTTAGTCTTCTATCAACTTATATTTGTATGGTCACCACACCCTTGTATTTTATTAGGTAGATTAAATAATTAAAAAAACATATCAAGAGTAAAATATATAAATAAAAAGACTTAAATAAATAGATAAATGAATAATTAATTGAATAACGTAAATGGATTAAGAAATTAAATAAAAAAGAAAATTATGTAAAAAAAATAAGTATTCCAATTTTCAATTCGTTTGAATCGAGCGAAGATATTGTTTTTCTTATCATTTAATCCTAAATGGTCGTAGTGAATTTTTGGCTTTAAAGCCTTTCAATGAGCACCCTAAGAGAGATTTGAAACTAAATAAGGAGCCTTAGGGTGCTCGTTGAAAGGTCTTAGAGCAAAAAATTCATTATGATCATTGAAGATAAAATGATAAATAAAACAAGTTCTTTGCACCAATTCAACCGGATTGTAAATCGGAACACTTAAATAATATTAAATAAATAAAAATGAAAAAAGGAGTATAAAGATTATTTAGTAAATACTGTAGCAAGAGAAATATGAGAAAATTGGTTGGGTATTTCTAGGGGTATTTTCAAAAAGGGGGGAGTGGGGCCGGGGGTGTGGTGTGTGTCAGGGTGGGTGCAGAAGAGAATTCTGCCAAAAAAATTTAGGGCTTTTGAATGCTCTTTTTAACCGGTATAAAAGGTAAAAGGAGAGAGAGAAGGGGGCTAATGAATGATTGAGATTGAATGAGGAATATCCAACGCTTCAGGAAAACGGGGCCATGATGCCCCAATACCGCCTTGCGGCATCACAGCCGGAGCCCCCGCAATATGATGGCCATCACCAGTGGCGGAGGCAGCTTGGGACGAGCAAGGGCACGCGCCCCCACTCGATTTTTTTTTTAATTTAAGATTTTAAAATGTATATTTTGGTATGGACTGCATCATGATCATCATTATCAAGGTTCCTGTATTTCCTTCTCCTCCAGTGCTTTTTCAAGTTTTGAAACCATGTGGCTGGAACAATTTCCATTTTCTAGAGTGAGAGAGAGAGGAGAGAGAAAAGCTAGCCAGCGTTGTTTGTTGAAAGATAATAGTATGCGCGTGGGTTTTCTGCATGTATTGGAAGGTAGAAGAGGAGGTTTTTATTATGGCTGGAGATAGGAGAGAAGAGCATATGACCATACACTCGGTTAGAAAGAATAACCAGTCAATTTGAGCAAATTTTAGAAATGTGAAGTTGACTCGGCAATTAATAACCCGTCAATTTGAGCAAATTCGTTAGTTTATATCATTCTATAATAGTTTCAGGTATATTAAAAAGAAATGTTTCAAATCGAACTTTTATAATTCTTAGAAAACATCCACGAGACATTTAACGTTGTGCTTAGTGAGCAAGGGTGTATTTTGGTTGAAATGCGTTTAAAAATTGCTTTTTTTTCCCCCTTCACATAGCGTTTCTGCTACACCACTGGCCATCATCTTTTGAGTTCCAAAACATGCACTTGATAACCAAGCCTCATGTTTATTTACCTGCCAAATCTTGATTAAAGAAAAATTTAACTTCTATTTGGTAAAACTGTACAATCATAAAATTTCAATGCATTTTTTGAGCCAGAGGATTCCTGTATTGAACCCCCTCAACCCATCGTGCAGCCGCCCTTGATTGTCAAGTCTCTTGAAATTTATGTGGCTGGAATGATTTTATAATACTATTCCACCCTGAGATTCAGAGGTCAGATGAAAAGCTAGCCAGCGTTGTCTGATCAGTTCCAGTATATAGTTATTAATAGTCGATTCACAACTGACATAACGGGTATTTCAATACCATGTATTGGAAGGTAGAAGAGGAGGTTTTTATTATGGCTAGAGATAGGAGAGAAGAGCATATGACCATACACTCGGTTAGAAAGAATAACCAGTCAATTTGAGCAAATTTTAGAAATGTGAAGTTGACTCGGCAATTAATAACCCGTCAATTTGAGCAAATTTTAGAAATATATGAAATAGATCAGGTAATTAAAAAGAAATTTTCAAATCGAACTTTTATAAACAGAAAACATCCACGAGAATTAGTTGTGCTTGTTAAAAGGGTGTATTTTCTTGACAGTGTTTTTATCTTTCTTTTTTTTTTTTCCCCCTTCATTGGCGTTTTTAGCATTTATTTTTGAGTTCCAAAAAATGCACTTGATAAAAGCTCATGTTATTTAGCTGCCAAAGTTGATTAAAGAAAAATTAACTTATACGAAAAAAATTGTACAATATAAAATTTCAATGCATTTTTTGAGCCAAGAGGATTCGTTTGAACCCCCTCAACCCATCGTGCAGCCGCCCTTGATTGTATCTCTTGAAATTTATCGGTTTAATGATTTTATAATACTATTCCACCCTAATTCAAGGTCAATGAAAAGTCGCTTTTCTGATCAGTTCCAGTATATAGTTATTTTAGTCGATTCACAACTGACATAACGGGTATTCAATACCAACTTGACAATTCTAAACTACTTTTTTGTGATTATTGTTTTTAAGAGTTGAGAAGCTCAACAACTGGTTCCAAGTGCGAATCCTAATTACTCATAATTCTATTATACACAGAGAGTACTTTTACCTTTATTTATCTTGATAACATGATGTAAAATGACATACAGCAAATTAGAAATTGCCTAGGTTCTATGACTACGCATGAGCGAATTCAAAAGCTTTTCATTCACACACACACACTCATATATATAACAAATAAAACCGTACTTGTAATTATTTGTTTGTTGCAAATACTTGGGGTGATTCTGATTCCTGTTCTCTTTTCCCGGACATGTAGGTGTTGTGTAATGGTTACGAGTCCTAACGATTGTCAAAAAGAAAAGAAAAAAGAAGCTATGTACTGTGACTTTATTTTAAGCAACCAAAAGTTGGAGATTTTTGTTTTTTCCTTCTCTTAATTAGGGTCTGAGTGCATATATTTCCCAAGATGTGGGCACTGTTACGTCTGAATACTACAGACATCTTTTAACGGTGAACGGAAAACTTGGAAAAGTTGTTTGGCGTTCCGTTACCAAAATCAAATGGAAGGATTTTTTTACAACACAAAATCCAAGGGAACACCAAATGCAAGTATGTTCTTTTCTTTTTAAATTTCAAACACTATTTTTCGCATAGAAATGATCAGCAGGTGTTTTTAATCTTTTCGCTTTATACTTCAAAAAAGCACAACAAAGAAAGACACAACGAAAATGAAAACGGAGAGATAATTATATTACAACACTAGTTTTATGTTGGTTGGGTTAAAATTTGAGAAGTTATTAAGTTGAGATACTCACTGGCAAGGGTAATTTCGGCACAACGGCCCTAAGCAGAATGTGTTAAAATGACCAGAGAGAGAGAGAGAGAGAGAGAGAGAGAGAGAGAGAGAGAGAGACAGAGAGAGAGGAAATGGTTTTGGAAACCCCAGGTGAACAAAGCACCAGACCATCTCATGCTCCAAAAAGCCAGAAAGTAGCATTTAGTTAAAAACAAAACACGAGCACTGTTAAAACAAGGAGTACATTACATTGAAAAATTCTCCACCAAACAAATAAAACTAGTATGTTACATGTACAACTGATCATGGAAATGAGCAAACTTCAACAACTCTATCTTACTGAATATGAACATCCGCTGACCAAAAATCTGTTTGTGCTCTAGTGAAAAAGACTTCAAGTCTATCTTCTCCCTCTTTCCATCTCATCAAGGATTGGGCTTGAGTCCCTTACATTATTGACTTGTGATGTTACCATGCCAAGGTGAGACTGGCTATAAACGTTCCCAAGCTCCGTCGGAGTTGCAATGAGACAGTTGGCCCTGTCTGTTGGGGTTCGGGCGCCATTTTGGGATTCCGCCAACGTTTGAAAATATGCATGTGGACCCCAACCTGCATCCAAAAATGAAGATGCAGGGGGCTAAGCCTCTGTTTGATCCAGGGATAAATCATGGATCAAAATTTCATTCCGAATGTTGTTTCTATTAGCTATAAAAAAGGAACATTTTGGAAATGTTTTGGAAACATTTCGAAAACAAAGCTGGAACATTAAAAATAAAATAAAATAGGAATGCATGAAAATCTTATTGTCAGAGTTTTCTATAGGTGTCAAAACAACTCAAGATCAATCCCATATATTCTTTGACATGTTTCTGTGCATATCAGTGTGTCGGTTGGAATATTGGAAGTTGGGATTCCACTAATGTTTCGCTACAGTGTCCTACGGAACAGAAGCCTTTCGGTATTTTCGATGGAAATGAAACAAAATTTTGTTCGTTTGGACAAATATGGAGATTGGAGTCTATAGCCAGTGGCCCCCATATTTCCCTCGTTTGCATGCAATGTTGAAGGGTCGAAATACATATCATCCGACTGCATACCAGTCAATATTTGGGGATATGTAATGCCAGGAGAGAGAGGGTACCGCTAATCCAGCAAGTGGATTTAAAGGTTGCAAAATGTACCACGGGATATCCTCCCTATCTGTCCGGACTTGGAGACTACTCCAAGATGAGGGATGGGATACAATCATACAAGACTCCAACAGAAATGCATGAAATTTCTATTGAAAATACACCTGCATATCAGTTCCCCAGTAGTTGTCATACAGCACTAGCGTTATCAGTAGATCACATGATAGTAACAATTGAGTATGCATAGTAATGAAGTACCATCAATGTCATACGGCGGTGGAAAGAATTGCAAGTAACAAAAGCAAGCAACAGTCAATCCTGCAAAAAAGTGAAAGAGCACAAAAAGAAAAAGACAATTATGATGAGCAAGCAATGTAAACAACTGAAGAAATACTTGACATCTATGATGCATGGACACGGACACGGAGACACGGGAATTCTAAAAAAATAGGGACACAGACATAGCGGGGGACATGCCACGTGTATATTTATTTATATAAATAAATAAATAATTTAGTTTGACTACAATTTGGCCCCAAAATTTTAAAAAAAAATTACAATTTGGCCTCTGTTGTGTCCCCGTAAAAATTTTAAATTAAATTATGGGACACACCACATGGCATGTCCCATACATGTCCCCACCGTGTCCCGACACTGTGATACTTCGACCTCTAGAGGTGTCGGTGCTTCATAGCTTGATATCAATACCTAGAAGGCCTCCAGCGAACACATCTTGCCAATGATGCCAGTAATCATCGACCCGTGAAACTCCGACAAGAGCTGCGACAAGCAAGGGCAGAAAAGAGATACAAAGCTTTGCAACGTGGCCCTTACGATCAAATGCCCTGATTTTCCCTGACAAGTACAATGACAGAAAACCCAGACCAGCGAAAGACCCTGCAATTTCAATAACACAAATACGAATAAGCTTGTGCATTTATGTACGAGTACAACACACATACTGAACCAGCAGAAATATAATTATGACAAATGTATAAAAAGTGAATTCCCTTATTTCTGCATTCCAATGTATGCACCCAAAAAAGAAGAAAATAAGAAAGAAAGAAAAGTAGGATGGTGTTCGAATGTCGTGTGTGGCACTCTTTTTCTACCAAGTGACAGCACACGGGGTAAATTTACGCAGAAAAAACCTATGCTTCCAAGTTTACTTTCCTTAAATGGGTGGTTAATAAATACTGTATTTGACAGAACATAAAAAAAAAAAAAGTCTATTGAAACCCAATAGATTTTTTTGAAACTTACAGAAATACCACTGGATCACTAAATTTGGCACATCATCACCCCATTGCCTTCTATGTTCGCGGCTGGTATGCTAATTGTACGGTATTGTTGTCCAATCTTAGAGACGTTATGAACTAAGATGAAAACAGCTTGCTGCAGAGGAAAATTTGACAAGCCTCAGCCCCAATTCATAGGAGTCGGCTACTTAATTCTTTTTCTCAAATTACTCCACTTTATTTAAAGACCTGTTCTCGTACAAGACAATCATGTCCTTTCAACCTATGCCATTGCAGCCATCCTGGTCTTGTAGCAGTTTCAATTTGGATGCATTACTCTTTCTTAATGATGCACTTCTTGTCATGTTGCACACAACCAGGCCATTTCAACTGGCTATCATTTGTCATTATTATCTTTCATTTCAAGCTCCGCATGAATGTATTAACCTCTTTCTTGTTTTTTCCTCCTTTATTCGCTCAGCTTCTCTTTGTTTTCTTCTAACCAAAGAAGCACGGACAAGTGCACCTACCATGGGGCATGGGCAAGTCAGACATGGATGGGCGAAATGGGCATGTGGCATGGCTCAAAGTCTCGACACAAGCCGGACAAACTTACCTGTCTGATTAAGTATGAAACTTCTTCCACTCTTCCACGCAGGAACATGCTAGGAGACGCTGTAGACACATTACAATATTCTGCTAAATCAATTTCATTTTATAGGCCTACCAATTTATCTTTTCTTTTTTTAATCCTGTCTTGACACTTGACAATGCCTATATATAACGTATACATTATTAATGTTATACTAATAAAAACCAAACCAAACCAAACCAAGCCTTAAGTCCCAATTACTTGGGATCGGCTATATGAATCATTTTCCTCCATTGAGCTCTGTCAAGGGCAACTTGTTCACACAAACCTACTATACTCATACTGTTGCGCACCACAGCATCTAATGTCAATTTAGGTCTACCCCTCCCCGTGGCATTACTACCCAAAGCTATCCTATCCGCTCTCTTAACTACTGCATCTCCTAATCTACGGTAGACATGCCTAAACCACCTTAGCCCATTTTCCGTCAACTTCTCTTCTATGGATGCTACACCTATCATCTCACGAACCGTTTCATTTATGATCCTGTCTCATCTAGTCTTACCACACATCCACCTCAACATTCTCATTTCCGCTACACTCATCTTGTTCACCTGTTGTTTTTTAATAGGCCAACATTCTGTCCCGTAAAGCATCGCTGGTCTGATGGCAGTTCCATAGAATTTTTCCTTCAATTTTATAGGAACCCTCTTGTCACACAATACACCAATAGCGCTTCTCCACTTGAGCCACCCCACTTGGATCCTATGGGTCACATCATCGGCAATCTCTCCATCTCTACTAATTATTGAACTTAAGTACCTAAAATGATCACTCTTAGGTATCTCCTGGTCTTGGATCATCACTTTTTCTTCGTGCGCACTGCTGGTACCACTAAACTTGCACACCATATTCTCAATTTTACTCCTACTTATTCGAAAACCCTTTGACTCTAATGCTTCCCTCCAAATTTCTAGTTTCGTATTAACACCTCTAGCGGTTTCATCTATGAGGACAATGTCAACTGCAAACATCATACACTATGAGATATCTTCCTGAAATTGTCTAGTCAATTCATCCATAACTAAGGCAAAAAGTTACGGGCTCAAGGCTGACCCTTGATGAAATCCTACAGTGATTGGAAACTCACTCGTTTCCCCTACTGGTGATCTAATTGTAGTGACGGCACCTTCATACATGTCTCTAATCACTTCGATATACCCTTTGGTCACTCTTTTTCTCTCCAGAACCCACCATATGATGTCTCTAGGCACCCTATCATAAGCCTTTTCTAAGTCTATGAAAACCATATGGAGGTCCTTCTTCTTTGCTCTGTGTTTTTCTACCATTTTCCTTAATAAGTAGATAGCTTCCATGGTTGATCTACCAGCTATGAAGCACGGATACTCCGAAACTAGTCACGTACATGTATCGGATACTTTCCGGATACGGATACGCGCCCGATACGCCCCGATACGTATCGGATACGGCAAATAAGTATCCTGTAATTAAATTAAATGCTTTTATTTTCGGATACGTTTGGGATACGCGAGAGATACGCGAGGGATACGACCTGATACGTTTCAAGATACGGCGGGGTCAAAAATGAAATTTTTTAAAAATTTAAGTGGAAAAAATAGAACTACAAGGATAAAAGTGTAATACAATTATAAATTAGAGGGGGAAAGTGTAATAGAACTATAAGGAGTATAAATTTCTTACGTCTGTTACCAGACGACATCGACATCCAAGCCCTAGAACGATCGATTCCTTCTCTGATCTCTCGCTCTTCTCCATGCCCAAGATCGATTGAAGGCAGGTACTCTCTCTCTCTCTCTCTCTCTCTCTCTCTCTCTCTCTCTCTCTCTCTCTCTCCCTCCCTCCCTCCGAAGTCCTGAATCTCCTAATCGTACTCTCTGTCTCTCTGTCTGTCCGTCTCTCTCTCTCTCTCTCTCTCTCTCTCTCTCTCTCTCTCTCTCTCTCTTCTGATCGTATTATCGTGCTCTCTCTCTCTTCCTCCCCCGCTGCTCAGTTTTATTGTGCATCTATTGCTTTGAAGGAGTACATTTAATCATACTCTGATGCCGAAAGGTAGAACCCAAGTACTCGTTTATTTCATTTTGTTTCTGATGCCGAAAGGTCGCTATATGGTTGTCTTGTGAACGTTACTTTCGTAGCTTTTTTTTTTTTATATAGTCCATCTATGCATCACTCTTAATTGCACAGTCAGTTGTTATTTTGCTTCTTTTGCAATATTGCTCTGACCCCCTCTCTCTCGATTAGTCTGGAATCTGGATACTCTCTCGTTCTTACTCTCTGATTGTGTAGACAGTAGATAACTTGCTGAATTTGTTTATTTTTTGTACAAAATTGTCATTTTAGGATGAGCAGTTCTGGAACCGGAAGTTTAGGTTCTACAGGCGGTAGTAGCAATCCCACGAACACGAATGAAGAAGAAGCTCCTCTTTGGGCTTATGTTACTAAGGTAGAAAAATTGGGAGGTGGATGTGGAAACACCATTTTTAAATGCCACTTTTGTCTAAATGAATTTAGGGGGTCATACTTTAGGGTCAAGGCACATCTCTTGAAAATTACTGGTAATGGGATTAGAGTATGTCCCAAGGTGACTCCTCAACACCTTGCTGAAATGAAGAAAAAAATTGATGATGCCGAGAATAAGGAGAAGATGAACATGCCTAAAAAAGTTCCTTTGCCACCTTCGGCTTGCCAATCTAATTCTATTGATGGAATGAGTTTTGAAACTGGAGGATTTAGGTTGGAAGGGTTTGAAACAAGAAAAAGAAAGGCAAGTGCAACTACTGCTATTGAGAAGGCATTCAATCCTGGTGCTCGAGAACAGTTGCATTCTGAGATGCTCGCATGTTCTACTCAGGTGGGTTGCCATTCCATCTATCTAGAAACCCGTATTATGTGAGTGCTTTTCAATATGCTGCAAACAACTTGATTAGTGGTTATGTCCCGCCGGGTTATAACTTGTTGAGAACAACTCTGTTACAAAAGGAAAAGGCAAATGTGGAGAGGTTGTTGGAGCCTACTAGAAAGTCATGGAATGAAAAGGGATTGAGTGTTGTTACCGATGGATGGACTGATTCTCAAAGAAGGCCCCTTATTAATTTTATGGCAGCATCAGAAGCTGGAGCAATGTTCTTGAAAGCTGTTAATTGTGAGGGAGAGCACAAAGATAAGTTTTTCATTTCCGAGTTGATCACTCGAGCTATTGAAGATGTTGGGCCTCAAAATGTGGTTCAAGTGATTACAGACAATGCTCCTGTTTGTTCCGCTGCTGGTGCACTTATTGAAGGCAAGTATCCCAAAATTTTTTGGACTCCTTGTGTAGTGCACACCTTGAATCTTGCTCTTAAAAATATTTGTTCCCCAAAGCAGACTGGAGGTACTGCTTTTGCTTATAATGACTGCAAATGGATTACCAGTATTGTTGATGATGTGGCTGATATTAAGAACTTCATAATGAATCATTCAATGAGGTTAGCAATTTTCAATGAGTTCGTGCCCTTGAAGTTACTTGCTGTAGCAGATACACGGTTTGCATCTGCTGTTGTGATGCTAAAAAGGTTTAAACTTATAAAACGTGGCCTCCAAACGATGGTTATAAGTGAAAAATGGGTTGCTTACAAAGAGGATAACTTTGAGAAAGCTGATGCAGTGAGGACCTTATTGTTGAAAGAAGAGTGGTGGGGTGATATTGATTACATACTTTCGTTCACATTGCCAATTTATGATATGCTTAGAGCTTGTGACACCGATAAACCATGTCTTCACTTGGTTTATGAGATGTGGGATGCAATGATTGAAAAGGTGAGGGCAGCCATTTACAAGCATGAGAATAAGGATCAAACTGATGAGCTAGTCTTTTATTCTGTGGTGCACAATATACTAGTTGACAGGTGGGCCAAAAGTAACACACCTCTTCATTGCCTTGCACATTCATTGAATCCAAGGTAACAAACTAACAATGCATTTACATATCTATACTAAATATTATTTTCATAATCTGATTTTTTGTAGTTTCCAAACTCTTTATCTAGGTACTATAGTACAACATGGTTGGAGGAAAATCCAGAGCATGTTCCTCCTATAGGGATGAAGAGATTTCAATTATGAGAAATAAGTGTTTCCAAAGATACTTTCCGAATCCAGATGAGAGAAGGGTTGTCAATGTGGAGTATGCCAAGTTTTCAGGTTGCTTAGAAAATTTTGGAGACTATGACTCAAGAAGTTACAGAGGGGCACTGGAACCACTTATTTGGTGGTTTGCACATGGGTCTCCCGCACCTACACTCCAATCTCTAGCGTTGAAGTTGCTTAGTCAACCACCTTCCTCATCATGTTGTGAAAGAAATAGGAGTACGTACTCTTTTATTCTTTCTATCAAAAGGAACAAAATGACACCACAACGAGCGGAAGATTTGGTTTACGTGCACAACAATCTTCGTCTCTTATCAAGGAGAACTCGAGTATACACAGAGGGAGATAACAAATTGTGGGATGTTGGTGGAGATGCATTTGATTCCCTTGAGGGTGCTAGTATACTTGAAATTGCAAATCTTTCCATTGATGAGCCGGACATGGAAGCTGTGATATTCACCGATGAAGGCGAAGGAGATGCAATTGAAGTTGATAGTTGAAGGCTAACAATCAAACATCGATATTTAGTGGAGATTGATAGAAACTTTCATCTCTTGTTTTGGACTTTTGGCAGTATTGGATGTTGTATGCTTTGTATTAGTTTTTGTTAGGTTCTCTTTGTTTGGAATGACTTTTGTCTTGTCTTGGACATGTCCTTAATGCTTGGTATTGACAATTTAAGTACTTTTTGACTTCTTGTGCCTAGAATGAGACTATTAATTATGAAAATATATAATTTGCACAGCCGTATCCCCGACGTATCCGTATCCTAGTTTTTTAGGTTTTGCCGTATCGCCGTATCCGTATCGTGTCGTATCCGTATCCCATATCCGTATCCGTGCTTTATAGTCTACCAGGCATGAACCCAAATTATTTCTCTGACACCGTAGTCACCATCCTCAAGCGATACTCAATAACTCTTTCCCACAACTTCATCGTATGACTCATCAAAATTTAATACCTATATAGTTGTTGCAACTTTGGATATCCCCTTTATTCTTATAGATAGGTACTAGAGTGCTCCTTCTCCATTCATCAGGCATCTTCCTGATCATAATAATCTTGTTAAACAACTTCGTCAACTAAGTCACCCCCAAGTCACCTAAACTTTTCCACACTTCAATAGGGATACCATTTGGTCCTAATGCCTTACCCAGTTTCATCCTTTTCAAAGCTTTGACCACTTCGAACTTGTGTATTCTCCGATAAAATTATATTCTATGTTCTCGACAGGTACATACTCTTCCTCCCCACCAAAGCCTCCTTCATGTTTCTCATTTAACAACTTCTCGAAATACAACTTCCATCTATCCTTGATCGCCTCGTCTTTAACCAACACCACCGAATCAATCTCTTTTATACACTTAACTTGAGAAACGTCTTTAGCTCTCCTTTCTCGCAACTTGGCAAGTTTATAAATAATCTTTTCTCCATCTTTATTATCGAGTCTAGCGTAGAAATTCTCATAGGCTTTCAACTTAGCATCTCTAACGGCTTTCTTAGCTTCCTTGCTAGCTTGCTTATAACCCTGAAAATTTTTCTCATTCCGGTCCTTTTGCCACTTTTTAAAGCACTCCTTGGCTTTTACCTTGGTTAAACCTCGTCCTTCCACCACCATGTCTCCTTAGAAATTGGACCTTTTCCCTTCGAATCCCCGAGAACTTCTCTCGATATTCTTCTAATACCGTCAGCTATGGTATTCCACATATTGTCACTATCTCCTTCCACTCCCCACCGTACTTCTTGAGACATTCTTTTCTTGAATACCTCTAGTTTCTCCCCTCTTAGGCCCCACCATTTAGTCCGTGGGCATCTAGTTTCCTTTCTCGTTCTAATGTTCCCCTTGAGACAAATATCTAATACCAAAAGTCTTGCTGTGCCACTACATTCTCTGGGAATAACCTTACAATCCTTACATGTCAAGCGGTCTGGACCTCTAGCAAGAAAGTAGTCAATTTGGCTTCTATTGGCTCCGCTCTTAAAGGTAATTAAATGCTCTTCTCACTTCCTATAGAGAGTATTCCCCACTATAAGGTCAAAAGCTACTGCAAAATCTAAAATCCTTCGACCACCTTCGTTAAGGTCACCAAAGTCAAAGCCACCATGCACATTCTCATACCCTTGCTTATGCACTCCCACATGGCCATTGAAATCGCCTCCTATAAATAGCTTCTCCCCAAAAGGTATCTCTTGAACCACATCATCCATCTGCTTCCAGAATTGCTCTTTAGTAAGACCATCTAAACCGACTTGGGGTGCATAAACACTAATAATATTAACTATGCTCCGTCCGATCACAAGCTTAACTAAAATAATCAGATCTCCTTTCCTCGTGACTGTAACTACCGAATCTTTCAGGTATTTATCTACTATGATACCTACTCCATTTCTATGCCTATGCTTTGTCGTATAGTAGAACTTATTACCTGTGTTCTCTATCTCCCTAGCTTTATCCCCTACCCACTTAGTTTCCTGAAGACAAACTATACTAATCTTCCTCCTAAGCATGGTGTCAATTAGCTCCCTAGTCTTACCCGTTAATGTCCCTATATTCCAAGTTGCTAAACGAATCCTATAATCCTGGGCTAGCTTCTTTACCCGTGCTCGACCAGGTACGCGTGGGAACCCTTGCTCACTTATCACCACACCCGGGCCAGCGGTGTGGCGCCCCTTGCTCATTTTTCGAAGCACCTGAAAGTAGGCACAACGCGTCGCTTAAAGGGAACGCCCTAACATGTCTCGTTATCATATTCGGATTCATGTCATAGAGATCAGACGGGCTATATCCATAAGAGGAAATCCATAAGATATGACTCAATTTGTTTTGCAATGGCATCAGGTGTCGCACATTTTTACCGTTGTGGCTTGTTTCTGTTTTTTCCATATACATATAAAGTATATAAAGTGGGGTGAAATAAAGAAAAAGGTTAGCCGTCTTATTTTGTTTGAAAAAGGGGATCCACGATATATACCTGTCCGCAAATTTGACTTATCGAAAGCAGTAGCTGATGTGCTTATTAATAAAGAAAGACAAATTTCTCTTAATAAATTAATAATAATGGTAATGGTGGGCATAATAGAATTCATAAACGAGGGGCCAGAGTGAAAATGCCATGGATGCTTAGTTCATAAATACTAATTCAATGATTGGCAATATATATCCTCAAAAGGTTAATGTAATTTATGCTTTTTATCCTACGGATAACTAACATTTCCATTTTTTAAAGAATGTATAGATAATCCCATAACTTATATTTACTTTCAATTTAACATGTTCCTAACGTGTTGATGTCCTAACTTTTTGAACAATTACGTGGCCGCATGCCAGTGTACCATGTTGAGATCAGTGCTTCTTAGCTTCTAGCGGCAATGGTCCATCTCTACATCCTCCTTTCACTAAGGTCTATTTTTCATAGCTGGCCTTATAGCCACCCTCTCAAAGAAGAGTTCTAAAAAGACGTAGAACTCAAAGAAGCACCTTCTCATTTGATCCAACTCATTCTAAATTCATTGTCCACATCTCCAAACTTCTTTTCCTGATGAATAACGAATCCAACATGTCAAAAATAGTCATGCTTAGGTATGTCTTGCCCATCAAGTTTCATCCCGCACTTGCTCCTGCTACTTTTTTTTGCTACAATAGAATTTCATATAGCTGTCCTAGTCCTACCTAACCAAAGCCTTAGATTCTAATGTAACTCCAAAGTCCAAACATTCTATCTCAGCGTCCACTTTCATCAATTTATACTATGTTGTCAGCTCTCTATATAGAAAAAGCAAAGAAACTGACAAAGAAAGCTTTCAGACATGACAATGACTTTGCTAAGGTAACTTACCTATGTATCATTTGAGCCAGAGATTTTGTATACACAAAATCAAGAAAACTCCAATACACATAGAACTTAAGCAATATTCTTATAATGGAACAGAATTGCAAAGTCAACAAGAACGAACCTTTGCTGCTTACAAGACGTAATATATTAATCACTCTGAATGCAACTTTATTGTATGTAAATAATAATCATTTCGAATGCAAATTTGCTGCTTACAAGATGTATGCCCACTCGGGAAACTTTTGTGTCCTTCCTTGATGACTCTTTTTAGTCCGGTACACATAACGTTTCGTGTGACAGGGTCAAATACCTAAATATGCAAACAATAGTAACAATGAATACTCCACACGAATGAGACCTAATCATATAGATCTGTGGTAACAGAACATAAAGAGAAACCTAAACCAGTTGATGAGGTCTCACCCCCTTGCCATCAGGGAAGCAACGCCAAAAGAAGTCTGGACGAGGACGACCAACAGCATCTTTGATTGCATCAGTTAGCACTCCAGTCAGAAGTACAGAAAACAGAAGGCCTGAACATGCATACCAAATCAGCATACCTCATTGCATAATAGAAAATACAAATAGGAAAGAGAATCCTAACAAAAACTTTCAAAGGGAAGATAACCACCTAAAATAGCATGATGGAGATCATACACATCCCTCCTAACAAAGTAGTAGGCAATAATGATTGCAAAAGGCAGCAATATACCAAAAATCTGTTACAAAAAGAAGAAAACCACACATTTTTATAAGGCTTTCATTGAAGTTAATATCATGGACTAGGTAACAACTCAAGTACTCCATCACAATGTAGCTTACAGGTGACATACCGGAACGGCCCAAAAGGGAATAGTATTTCCTTTCAGAGGGTACTTTAGGTCAGTCATCATGTCCTCTCCCACAAAACGATGAAATGGTTCTATAAGATTCAAAATGACTTCTATCACCACCAAAAGCAGAAGAATCAGCCAATCGTGCATGTGGATCCTTGCGACATGAGTTCCATGGGACCTTATAGTGTGAGCACCTAGTTGAATCTCTGGCATTTTCACCAACTAAAGACAAACCAAAAAGTAAGTTTGCAGAAATAGCGTAGGAAAACCCAATGCAAAACAATCAGTGAAATGAGGAGGAATATAAATGGTTCACAGCCAACCTTGTTTCATGAGATGAACAATGGAGAGAATATATGCTTCTAAATTAAAAAAAGACAAACAGGCAAAAATAGATTCTGGATCTACGTTCCCCTGTATTTAATAGTACAAACGACATGTCCCACATAATTTTTTATCTTGCATTTACTGTAAGTCTCAATCGCGCAAAAAAATTGGCTTACTTCAACAGTATTTCAATTATCGGCTATATCTGAGCTGATTTTGTCTGGTCAAGTAAGAATCAAAGCAGCACCAATGTGAATCGTCCAGATGAATCCATACTTTGTCTCTATTAGAACTCACCAAAATCTGAGGTCATAACACAAAATCCTTCTTATGTTTCGGATTCTGTAATTTCTGAGGCAAGGTATAGAAATTTAAGGTTCATTCAAACCACCAATGTTAAGGTATCAGGGTCTTTGAATTGTACTGTCGAAAAAGGAAATTTTTTCCTCCATAGACTAGTAGACTAGGCATAACACAAGTATTGGCTTTTCAGACAAAGTCATGTGTTACGTAGTTTTAACCGTAATGATGCCTTTAAGTTAGATCCTGCGAAGTCCCCTTGAAGTGAGCTTGATACTCTCTTTGAGCACAATGAAGGCCTCAAATTCTGCGAGGTTCACCCGCAAGGCCACTCAAGCATGAATGCAAAATTTCCCAGTTCTTAACTTCTCTTTTTTCTAAACCTATATAAATTTTGGTTTCTATATCAACCAGGCTAAATGCATGAATATAATAACCTTTGAGAGATTGTCTTCCTATTTTCTAACTCAATTGAAAGGCTTCGGAACCCATGATTTCTTGATCTAATAACAAGTTTTCCAAGCTATTCACAAACTTATGGTACACATGAACTGCTAGTCTCTCCACTTGGCATGACACAGGATAAAAGTCAAAGAGGACAGTCCAATCAAGTCCGTAGAACAGTCTTGCGCTTGCACGTCCTTACTTCCAGAGGTAAGGGATCAATGGTTAGGCGGGTAGAGGAGATCACTATGCCCCCCGCGCCTTGTCCCAATCGTTCCACACACTTTGAAGAGCGACTGCTGGTGAACTTCTTAAGCAAGCCCTCATGGCAATCTAAGTGAGGAGCTTTGTGGTAAGCATAGACAAAGGCTAAGAAAGAGGATCACAAGAAGAAGTCAGAATTGCACAGTTAAACCATTTTGGAGCTTATGGAGAATCCAATCAAACTGCCACCAATACAAAGATAAGGTACAACAAAAACAAGTGCAAACCTACCAAAAGAAGAAATCAACTACCAAAAAAATAACTAAACTAGTAATGCAGATTAACAGTGTATAGATTAGTCAAGCTAGAAACCTCAAACTAATTTTGAACCCAAAAAGAATCATGAACTTTCCACTTCCAAAAGCATGGGTTTCTTAATATATACGTATATAAGAGGCGTTTGGTTCCTGAGAAAATGCAAGTAAGAACTCAACAGCTAAATTTCAAATTTATGATTTAGGTTTTGAATGGCGAAACTTGACCAGTACCAAAATTGAAAGATAGTTCCACTACCTAACAAAAAATCTAGGCAACCCAAGATATAGAATAATTCAAAGAAATGAGAAAATGCAAATATAGTCATGAAACCCTACAAAATGAGTGCAACACAGATAATTTCAGGAAAAGAACATTATTGTCACTACATTATGTATGGTGGAGATCATATTCACTATGGTATTGTCATAGGTAGTGAAACAGCTCCACTTTCTACCAACGGTGTTTCTTCGAAATTATACTGAATGAATCCGTCATCTGGTCCCATTTGATTCTTTATAGTAGGTCATTGACACCATATGGTGGTGCCTTCGAGGGCATGATCCTCTCTGCATCAGTCCACGTCAACTAACTAACATAGAGTAAGGGACATTCACTGGGGGAGCAAACTCCCCATCGACCGGGGGGAGGGGGGTGACCATCTCAAGGCACATTACGACCTGCTCTATCCCGGGATGCAGCCCCGCGGCATTCAAGTTTGATCAACTGGATTTTTTTGCACCAATGGGCTTTCTGAAAAGCTGACAAACCGAATGGCTTAAAACTTGGAGAGGGACCCGTGGTGGCCCCACATTGCATTAACTGTGCGGTGCAATCTATCAGGCCAATCGCAGAGAAACTAAATTTTTTTAAAAAAAAGAAGCATTTGGGTTTCTTACGAAATATTGAATGGATCCTATGATCATATTGCCACAAAATAGGCCTCTCGCTAAAGTCACTCCTAAGGTTCAGTCTAGAAAAAATCAAAGAACTGGTTGCGTTACCTTTGTTGATTGTGTTTGGAGATCGGTGCATTTAAGTTTAAAAACTTCTGAAGGGTGGTAATCTAGGAGAAGGGAGGGAAGGGGAAAAGAACAGCTAAAAAATTAAAAAGTAAAGAAGATACTACCCATTCTAGACAAATCCAATTGGGCATAATACAAACAATTTCAATGGACTTTAATCGAACCATATATTTGGGAGAAGTTGAGCATTGGTGTCACCCTCAAATGCAGCCAGAATGTCGAAATGGCACCGAAATTGCAAGAACGCAGACCAAGAAGGCAAGAATGCAGGCACGATCATATAACATAAAACTAAACTCTCCAAGGTGAGGCCTTCATCACATGAAGACAAGATCTGTAAACCCAGACTATATAATCTATGTACACAAAATACAACAATACTTTTAGCCTTTCCACTATCACGAAACACAAAGTTTCCGAAGAAACCCGTTTAGTTCCTAAGAAAATACAAGTATAATAACAACTCAACAGCTTAAAATTTCCTGCTTTATGACTTGGGTTTTGAATCATGAAACTTCCCCCACCACTAACTGCAAGATCGTTCCACAATATTAACAAACTAAAAAATAACAATTTAGGAAAGGCGTAAGAGAAGAAAGATTTATCTAACAAATCTTGAAGTTCCGAAAGAAAAGGGAATTAAAATATCGCATGAAGGGGGCTATGGAGGATGAACTCACCTGCAAGAAACTGAAGAGAGAGATCGCAACTGTGGGAGTGCGATTTCAAAAGTTCGATCAGAATGAGAGAGAGAGAGAAGGGGGCCCTTGTTTTCTTTATGCGCAAAAGACAAAGGTACAGAGACAGAAATGGGGTTGTGTGGATTCTGGGGAACTTCGTTCACACAATCCTTTAACCAAGCAATAACGGATGCTAGGGGTACCACCATGGATCACACACTACGTCACTATGGATCACAGTCTCCCACTTTCTTTCTTTTTTTCCTTTTTTCTTTTTCTTTTTCTTTTTCTTTTCCTTTTTGGTTTTTTAAACAGCGATCTCATTCTCAGACTGAGAACTGAAATTTGCGACTAAAGTGAGTGAGAACTGAAATTTTCCCGTCCAGTCAACAGCGGTGGCGGAATGAGGGGATGTAGTGCACTCGCCGCGGCTGATTCAGCCGTCCATCTTGGCACGGACTGTTCTGATTTAATTCGAGTAGGACAAGATTTTTAAAGATTTTATTCTTATTTTTATGATTCCAAAATTATAAAAATAATAATATAAAATCTTGTTTAGAATTAGTATTTTATTTTGAAATTATATTATTAGAAAATCTTATTTGTGCTACCTGTTTTGCAAGTTTTTAATTTTCTTGTGGCATGATTTAGGATTTCTTTTTGGAATTTAATTTTCTTTCCTTTTAGGATTTTTTTAGTCTTTTATTTTATTTTATTTTATTTTATTTTCTCCTTTATAATTTATTGAGTAGCAAGAAATTGTCTTACTCTATTCCTACCTAAGATAGGATTTTTCTACTAGTATAAATAAGGGTCGTAACATATTCAATAATTCACCTTTTTCATTAATAAAATCTCTGAGTTTATCTCTCTCTTTTTTTTTTGGATTTAAGAACTGTTCATGGCTACAAGTACCTATCTTATTTGGAATAGTACGCAAACTATTCTCTTCGTGAATTCCGTTGCGTCATGTCCAATGCCAAAATGGACGGCCGAATTGGTTGCACGTGTAGTGCAAGGGCATGTTGTGCTCCAAGACACAAATTAGCGGCTGCATTTTTTTAGTAGTAGGATTGAAGAACTGCTCGTGACTATGAGTACCTATCTTATTTGGAATAGTACGTAAACTATTCTCTTCGTGAATTCCGTTGTGTCACGTCTAATGCCGAATTGGCCGCACGTGTAGTGCGCGGGCATGCTGTGCTCCAAGACACAAATTAACTGCTGCGTTTTAATTTTTAGTAGTGGTTGTCGTAGATAGATGTTTTGAGCTCAAAAATAATTTCATTTGGTTGACTTCCACGTGTATTATATCTCTAGGAAAAATCATAGGTGTGCGGACATCATATGCTTAGGTGGCGTTCTTTTATAATTAACTTAAACTTAATTTCTTTTGTTAATTCAGTCCATTCTTCTACCCTTAACTTATTTTCCATTCTTAAACTTAACTTATTTGTAATTGTGAGTGTGTTAAACGATTAAGTTTAAATTAAAGTTAAGTTTAAAAGAACGTAGCCTTAGTGAAAACAACAGTTTCATTCAATATATGACTAGCAAACATGATTTAAGAATAAACAACAGAATAATTTGGTTTGTTCACTAAGAAAATGATGTCCGATCAACTCTTTTTTTTTTTTTTTACCGCTATTGTAAATCCAAACTATAAAAAGTGAGAGATTTTAGCCTTTTAGATTATGTTTAATTTTGAGCTCGGACCCGAGTGAACTCACCCCTACTAATCTAAATGTAAGGCTTGTTTGATAACCTAAATTCAGCACTTAATACTGAATCAATTAAGTAATAAGTGATTCAGTAGGTTTGATAACCACATTTTACATTACTTAACAAATTAAGTACCACTTAAAATATAGGCAAAAAATTTGAAAAAAATTAAGTAGCTTTAAGCTACTTAATTCTTGCTGAATTTTTTTATACCTACATTCAACCATCATACCACCACCACAACTACTCCCATCCACACCGCCACTACTCCACCACCATCACTACCACCACTCCACCACCATCACCACCACCACCTCCACTACCACCACTCCTCTTCCACCACTCCACCACCAACACCTCTACCACTCCTCCACCACCACCGCTACCACCACCTCCACCACCACCACCACAACAACATCACCACCACTTCCTCCACTACCACCACCACCACATCACCACCACCACTCCTCCACTACCACCACCACTCCACCACCACCACTACCACCTCTCCTCATCCACCACTCCACCACCACCACCACCACCTCCACTACCACCACCACTCCACCTCCACCACATCACCACCATTAGCTCCACCACCACTCCACCACTTCCTCCACTACCACCACCACCACCACCACTCCACCACTACCATCACCACCACCAGCTCCATTACCCCACCACCACCACCACCACCTCCACCTCCACCACTCCACCACCATCGTCACAATCATCACCACTACCGCCACTCCACCACCACTACCATCACTACACCACCACCACCATTACCAGCACTACACCACCACTCCTACCACATTCACCACTCCACCACCATTACCAAAAGTATATTGTGACCGTTAGTAAATTAAGAGAGAATTTGAACAAAATTAATTCATCATTTTTTTAATTCAGTACTTAATATATTTATCAAACAGCTTTTCAGCTTAAAAATTTCAGCATTCAGTTTCCAGTACTTAATTTTTCAGCTTTCAGCTTTCAGTTTTCAGTTTTATCAAACAGCCCCTAAGTCACGTACTGGATTCCTTTCTTCACTTATTATATGTTGCAAATTGGAGTACTTTTGACCCAAGACTCAAATGGAGGGCACAACAGCATGGTGTGCCGCAAGATCCCCTTCTCCCAACAAGAGTGAGGGACTGCAAGTAGACATAAAAAATAGGATCCCATCGTGAGTGCCGACACGAGTTGGTATCGATTGGGTACCAACCCCTCCTTAGAAGGAAGGGCCAAGAAAGAACAACAACGGGTACGAGAAATGGAGGTTGGGGTTCTAGGGGAATTTGGAGTTGCTCATATTTTACTAGAGACACTATATATATAAATCTGATCAGATTAGAGGTCACCATAAAATACCTGGCACTATGCTCATCAGAGGAAAAACAAGGGAAAATAAGAAAAGTCATGGAGTCCAACTCGGAAAGGCTGAATGACTCACGATCTTTATGGTTTGGCGTTTAAAAATTGTGACAATGTATGTCTCCTATTTCAATCGCTATAATTTTGCAAAAAAAAAAAAAAAATCCTAATCCAAAATGGAACGTAGAGATCCGTAAGGAAATGTACTTTTTTTGTTTTTGGTTCAAGTTTGAGAATCCGGTCTTGGAATCAATCTTCGCTATTCCTTCGTTGTATGCCACCACTACCAATGTTTTTAAAAAAAAGGGGTTATCTTGACGATCATTTTGTTCAAAACAAATAATTCAAGTTGATCAGTGTATTGTTTGAAAAAAAAAATTATTATGTCCTATGAAAGTTTAGTTCATTTGGACATCGATAAAAGCTTGATGAGTTCATTCAATTTTTTTTTTCCAGAATTAACAATCAAGAATTTTGAACCAAAAATTAAATGACTTGATCAAATTCTTCTCGATATTCGAATGACCTAAATTTTTTGAGGGAGTTTTAAAACATTATTCTGAACAAAATGAACGTCTCAAATTATCTTTTTGAAATTCAAAGTGAACATCACACAGGAATCGGCATCCAATTGGTACCAACCCATCCGCACCCATAGCATTTGTGATAAAGATAAGGGATTGCAAATAGACATATCAAAATAATTTTTTTTGAACAATCAAAAAATTAAAATTTTATCAATCTTTGCACAAGATTACATAGACTAAAGGGAAACAGGGTAAAAAGCAGCACAACGAAAGATTACATCTTACAAAAAATTGCATCCAACCTCGCGACAATCATATGCCGCCGCCCCGACCCAAAAGGTTGATGAGTGTCAACTGAAAAGAAAAATCCGGAAAACCCAAAGTTCAAAACACACCCAACATTATCCACCTGCAAATCCCACACGCCCCCAAATCCACTCCCTTAACCCACCATTGCAGCATATCTTTCTTCATCAATTTCTTCCATCCTTAATTTCCATCTTACTGACCAATTATATATGCTTTATCAGTCATCACTATCATAACCAACACCAACCTCCTTTAAAGTTTCCCAAACCTTCTTTGCCTCTTCCAAAAAAATTCTATTTCTATTTTGAAACATATCCAAAAAATTAATTCAAAGACTTCTGAATATACTAAAAACATAACAAGAAAAATTAAGGGTATGTTTGAATATATGAGCAGGGTATGTTTGAAAATTAAGTGTATTCTCTTGACATTTTATGGAGTTTGCAAGCAAGCATCGAGTAGTTAATTCATTGCAGAGGCGGAGGCAGCATAGGACCAGTGGGGACACAGTCCCCCTACTACAATTTCTAATACTTTCACTTTTTTTAATAATTCAAGTATTCGGATCATTTTTTGTGCACCTCAATTAATTCTGGGGACTGATTCCACCGCCCACTTGCGGGGATCCCAATTAAAGAGTCAGAGCAAAGCTCTTTATGAACTGAATCCAAAGGAATTAATAACACCTTAGAGGTTTCGAATTGAGACCTTAGAAAGGAGCAAACCCCCAATTAAGGCTCCGTTCAATTATCGAGAATATTGTGCGAGAAATCAGTTCTCATGAAAAGTGAAATGATGTAAAATAAAAGAAAAAAAAATTTATTTTCTTATGTGTATTCTCTTGACATTTTCTTGCAGGAAAACTAGAAATTTTTTCATTTTGACAAAATCTATTTTGCAAGAAAGTGTTTTTCAATGGGAAAGTTGAAGTTGTGAGTCATATAACTTTTCTGATAACTGAAAACGACGAAAGTTATAGGTAAATTGATTTTCTCATCATTTTTCATCATTTTCGTGCAATTGAACATGCCTAAAAGTCTTAATCCTTGACCCCTAGGCAACTTCTTGGGGTTCAATAATTTCACTTTTACCCTTTACTTATAATGGTCATGACATTTGTATGCAAAAAATTGTACACATTTTTCTTTTATATCACTGACATCCCTTAGTGTCTTTGTCAAGTTTTCAAAAAAGTTCTTTTAACTTATTTGTTTTACCTAAAGATCCGTTATATATATATATATATATATATATATATATATATATTTATGAATCGTATGTATGATAGTAAATTTACATTTGAACTTCATTTTTTTTACATTATTGATGTTTATTTTAAGTAAAAGATAGAAAATTACTGTATAAACATTAATGCCACTGGAGAGTTTGTTTGGCCGTTGATTTCATGGCCTGGAAATTAGAAAATAAAATTTATCGAAAAGAAAAAAAAAAAGAGATAAGAAAATTTTAAAATCATGTTTAATGGTGCTCCCACCGAGTGAAATTTCTGGCTACACCACGGGGAATGTATTAGTAGTCATCTGTTGAATTTACTAAAATTGAAATACTACTATATTCATTGTTTAAAAATATCTTGCATTTTGTCATTATTAGTTCAACCGATTAATTAATCCAGATATTTGTTTCTTCGCTGTGTGCTAAATTATGGAGTACAAAGTGTCGAAGGCTCAGCCCTGCTCAATTAGATCGAATGCACAACTTCCCCGTTGGAAACCAAATCAAGGAGATTGATTCTCAAAACAAGAATTAATTACTATTATTTCTCCTTTAGCTGTACATTTTTCTTTATCGAGACATATCTATTTTAACTATTCTTGAATTGCTATCTATTGAACTTTATTTAATTGTTGCACATCCTTATAGATTCTGAAATAAATGATGTGTCACGTCATAATTAAGGATGGAGTCAAGGGACTGGCGGTGGCGGCCGCCACAATAAGAATTTTAAAACATGCAATTCTTATATAATATTATCCCCAACTTATATAGACCTGCTATCGCGAGATTTTTTTTCATATTTTTTTTGCTATATACTTGTTACGACCCAAATTTGAAGGGTAAAATCCGTGACATGGCTAGTGACTTTTTTAAAAAAAAATCACCACAGGCCTTGATATCAACAACCATGAAATTTTATTTAAAAAACTCCTAGGTCTATAAGTCAAAATATATTACAACAGAGCTTATGAGCGTCTGAACCCAGTACAAACTTTGAACTACAGTAAGTAAAATACAACAATGTGGCCAACACACACGTGCCACTTATCATCACATCCTTTTATTATCTAGCCATAACTACTGAAATCTTCCACATATAATGATAACCTTCTTTATCCCTGAATACCTGAAAATGTTTTATGAAAACACAAAACCAATTCAGTAAGTTACGATATACTGGGGTTACATAAGAAAACATGGGATAATTTGAATAAAGTATAGAGAGCATAATCTCAATCGCCATAAACATGGCATCAACACAAATCTTGGCATAATCAAAATAACACATCCCATGAGCATAAAATCAACAATATTTTTAACAACTTCCAGGCTCGAATCCGTAATGGGCGTAATACCGGCGGTAGCATGGGGAGCGACCCCAGCAAAACAAGGGAAATGATATCAATTCCAAAGGTATACCCGGCAATATCCATCGATAGGCGCCAAGAGCAACTCACTGCCCATAATAACTCACTGCCCACAAATAACTCACTGCCCACAAATAACTCGCTGCCCAGATGTTGCGACAAAACTTTTCATTTTCTTTTCAAAAATAATCCCATGTTCCTTTTAAAATTCCTTTTCGCAAAAAGTCGTGCTTAATATGCACTATGTACAAAATGTCTTTTTTAATATATTTGAACATAACATTTCATAAAAAAACAAACATAAACAATTCAAAAGAATTATGTAGCCAGAGTACATTCGTAACTCACCTTGCACCCAAAACACCAATTATCGAACAAACAATCACTGATTAGTCTACGACACCTGTCATACCAATTTACTATTAACATTAACTAATTTCTAATATAATTTTTTAACAATCAGACTATACAGAATTTTCCCAAGGTCAATAAAAATACTTGGAGACGGTATAGTCACGTGGCCCATACCCGAATATTTTTACTACTATGCCTCTTTCACTAGTATTGTTGTATTGGTAATTGATAATTTGATACTACATATCATACTAGAAAGAGAACAGGAGGGTGAGAGAGGTTACGAAAGAGATAGTTACGGTTTGGAGATGTTTGGTGGTGATAAAGGTATACGGTAGTACGAGAGGTGAAAAGTGGTGGTGATGTCGGTGGTGGGGGTGACCCGGATGTGGTCTCGGGATGGCCTGGAAATGGGCGGCGATGCATGATGGTGATGGGTGTTTGCCGTGGCGTGGCGACGGGTTAATTGTTTGGCCGAGGGGGAAGAACAGATGGAAAAAAAAAAAATTGAAATAGAGGTGGTAGCTTAGCTGCCGAATATATATACATATGCATACTCCTTTCCCATTTTTCTTTTGCAAGCCGAGAGAGAGAGAGATTGAGTGAGGTGTTTATTAGGAAAAAAAAAATGAGTGTGAGCACTCACCAAAATTTTTATTTATTTTTTTTCCTCCTCCGTCTCTTTCTTTTCTTTCCTTCTCTCTTTTGTTTCTCTCCTTACTTGGTGATGTGTGTGGTGTGTTTGTATGTTTTGGAGTGAAGTGGAGGGGAGGGGGCCTATTTATACTAGTAGGATGAAGATTCTAGACCATAGTTAGAAAATCTAATCAAATCTAAATCATATCTAAATAAAATCTTATAATATCTAATAATATCCAAACAAATCTTAATTTATCTAAGTATATCTTAGAATATCCAATCATATCTTATAAAATCTTACAATATCCAACAAAATCTAATAAAATCTTATCCAAACATATCTTTCCATATCTTTGTAAAATCTAATAAAATCTAAACAAATCTTCCAATATCTAGTAATATCTAATAATATCTAATAAAATCAAAACAAATCTTTCAATATCTAGGAATATCCAATAATATCTAGAAAAAAAATCCAACTATATCTATTGAGTATCTTATCCGATTATTACCGGATTATTCCTTACGCCTTGCGAGAGCACGTACCATATTGTTTGTTAACAGGGTTGAGGTGATATAAAGCAGCTTGCTAAATTTTAGCTTTTATTTTATTTTCATCTAATTCTTTTTAGTGCCTTATTTTTTATAAAAGTCGGGGTGTTACAATACTAAACCTTAATCCTCTAATTTTTTTTTCTCAAGAAAGGAGACCTAAAAAGGTAGTCCAAACTAAATTCAATGGGCCAAAGTGAAATAATATAAAGAATGAGGTCTAATTAAGAAAAACAAAACTCCACACTTTTCTTTTTTTGCAAAATACTCTTTAAGATAAGACAACAAAACAAAACAAAACAAAACCTAAAACAACTTAACCTGAAGGTCATTTTCTATACTTTTTATTATGTGCAAATATGACAAACATCATTTATTATAGTTTTCGTTATATTATTTTAATTTTTTCTAGAGTCATGACTATTCATATTGTAATGTATCTTTTTATTTATTTAGTATACATTTCGCCACTGCTAGGGTAAAATCTTGGTTCTGTCATTGATCATAATTCTCCTATCGTTTGAAAAAAAAATCATTTCGGGAAAATGTACGGTCCAGGATGTGTTTAAATAATTAATACCCACCAAGGACATATTGAGAATATTTGTTAATACTGAAAATGTCATTGGCGGGTATTGATTATCAAAACACGTCATTAGCTGTCATTTTCCCGATCATTTCTTCTTTTGAAAATTATGTCATATATACTAATAAACTAATCCTTTTAAGTAAATAAATACATACAAGATCAAGAAAAAATACCCACCCATGGGTTGTCAACATGGTAATATCGAACTTGCGCTTGCAACATAGCAGGGTTCGATTCCCCCTGGAGGCAAACCATGATTTAAGTGGGGGGCCATGGCGATGGCGGTGGGTTGCTGTGCTAGTCTCCCCCGAGGTTAAATGATCAAGAAAAAATGTAAATAAATACATACGGGCCACACTAACTTTTACATATAAAATACTTTACTTGTCCTTTGCGTTATCTTTTGGTCTTCAGACCACGCGTTCAACACCTTTAACTTTTAAGATAAAGCAAAAGAAAGGACCAACATTGTGGATTAGGTAGATTATAAAAAACTTAATACTAGTATTAGAAACAATAAGCTTATAAAAGTAGATGAATAAACTATCTTTCCTTAAAAGAGGAAACTCCATAGAAAATGTCTTTTAGTAGTTTATTAGAAATAACATTTGTTTTTTGGAAAAGAAAGAAAGAAAGAAAGAAATTAATCATATTGATATTACAATACACCATGTACGTTTAATACAATTGAAAAAAGATCGATTGCAAGTTGCAAACAAATGAAATACATAACAAGTTCAAATGAAATGAAGATTTACACTACCGATAAATTGATCAGATGGTTAAATATTGTTTAAAAGTAACATCTAAACATACATTATATAAAGATTTAAGAAATAAAATAGGACGAAGACTCATTGACATCTTGTTGAGGACATGTTTCAAGTTGGAAATAACTTGATGATGAATAAAGTACTATATTCACATGCATTTTGATCAAGCTTAAAGGAAAAAGAACGTCCAATAGACGTGTCTAATATTACGTCACTCTCAAACGTAACCTTAAACCTCTGGCTCTGGTAAAGAATTCTCTAATAAGAAGTCTTGTGACACGCGGATCAAACAAAAAAAAAAAAGAAGGTCTTGTGACACTTGTCAGCCAGAAATGCTACTGGCAGCAAGTGATGTACAAACTACAGAGTGCGTACAATGCGTTTTTGGGCTTGTCTCGAATCCAACAAATTTAATTGGAACCGCTCATTTTATTCAAAATATTTTGTTTATTGTTCCCGTAAAAAACCCCAGCTCCATCCGATATCTTTAAGGGTGTTTATGAAATGTCCATATTTGCTAGCCTAAATTGGACGTGTCGTAAATGCCCTTAACAATATATGATGGAGCTGATTTTTAATAGGGGACCCTAAACAAATTATTTTAAACAAAATAAGCGGCTCCGATTATCTTTGATGGACCTGAAACGGGCTCAAAAGCGCGCTGTGCACGCTATTTGTGTAGCACTTGTTGAACCAGTACCACGGTTTCTATTCATCAGTAATTTGGGCTGTTTTTTTCCTTTTTTTTTTTTTCCCCATTATGTTACTTATGTATGTTCCTAAAAGTACAAAAAAGCAAAACTAAAGTAGGAGTAGTAGACAATGTTAATTTCCTGGACAAGCATGTAAAAAGGAGCGACGTTGGATAATTAATACCACGCACCCACTACCTTTTTGCTTAGATTAAAAAAAAAACTGGGAGCGGGGGGCTGCTGCATGCAGCTGCTATTCAAATTTCAAAATGTTGCCCGTGTTCACTAGCGCACACTCTCATTTGGCTTTAAGGCCTTGTTTTGGCCGGCATTCTATACTAATGATTTGTTTGATTTTCGGGGGCACATTACGGGTTCTAAAAATATTATTCAAATTGCAAGTTACTTTTAAAATGTTTTTCTATGGGTTTCTAAACAAATTTAGCTTAATCCGATATTCGTAAAGGCTTTTTCAGCATTCCTACGACTTCTGAAACACCTTATGAATACTGAAACAGCGCTTACCGATATCCAATTGCTCTAATTTTTTTTAGGAAGCCATAGAAAAAATTTCAAGAATAACTTGCGGTTTGAATCATTTTTTGAGAACCCGCAAAAAAATCATCAATGAGTCTGCAGGGCCTGTTTGAAACCATTCGAAAATGTGATTTTTTTAAATATTTGCGAAGCTCATTACGGGTCCTACAAAAGTGATTCAAGTCACAAGTTATTCTTAAAATATTTTCTGGATCCTTGAAAAAAATTAGCGTAATCGGATATCCGTAAGGACTATTTTAGAATTTATAGGGTGTTTCAGAATTCGTAGGGTCCATACGAGTACTGAAAAATTCCTTACAGATATTGGACTGAGCTAATTTTTCTTAGGAATCCATAAAAAAATATTTTTAGAATAACTTGCGATTTGAATCATCTTTATAAGACCCGTAATGGGCTCCACGGAAATCAAAAAAAATCATTTAGTGTAGAAGGCCGGCCAAACAAGCCCTAAAAGAAAAATGAGAGAGTGCACTTAGTGGACACAAAACGACAACATTTTGAATTGCTTCCCAAAAAACTACACCCTTGTCTATTCTTTTGTACAATGCCATGCTTCGTTAGTGGCGGCTCCAGGTATATATAGCAGGGGGTGTTTAAAAAATTTTTAATGTTTGCGAACCCATTTCAACAATACTAACATATAAACAAAATTTACAAGATATATCCATTGCTAGACAAGCGACAAGAAAATGTTTGATATCAAAAACCGTTACGTAATAGTCTCACAATCAACAATGTTTGATACATCTTTTTAAAATCTCTCTCTTTTTTGCTTCAACGTTTATCTAAATAGACATATACGTACGGAACATACAAAATAGTAGATATGTATTCATCGATCGAACGATCAAAATATATGCAACTTGGAAAGAATCAATATTATGGACCCTGGGAGTGTGCTGCACAGCTACGTGCTATGCAGCGTGCTGTGCGGCCGCCTACGCCGCCTTGCCGGCATCAGCCCGACGATTGGAAACGTCCACTGCGTAAAACTCGTCGAGTACTACAAGTGTACCAAAAATCAACGTGATCAAATATCGTTAAGTGCCTCATTGGAACACAAATAATTCAAAAAGAATGGATTCGGTGGTTTTGGTCGAGTGTTTCGTATCCATTAGGATTCATTTTTTTTCAAGTTATATGTATTCTAATGAAGTACTTAACGATATTTGATTGGGTTGATTTTTGATGCACTTGTAGTACTCGACGAGCTCTACGTAGTAGACGTCTCCGATCGACTTTCATTTTTTTCCAAGATAAATTCATTGCTAGACAAGCGACAAGAAATTATAAAATGTCAAAAACCGTTGCGTAATAGTCTTACAATCAACAATGTTTGATACATCTTTTTAAATCTATCTCTCCCTTGCTTCAACGTTTATCTAAATAGACATATACGTACGAAACATACAAAATAGTAGATATGTATTCATCGAACGATCAAAATATATGCAACTTGAAAAGAATCAATATTATACTTGGTTAGCAATTAGAAATCAGTAGCAAAGAAATACTGCAATGCCCTTTTTCTTTTTTTGGGCAAAGTACGGATTACCTCCCTATGGTTTAGCCTTTTGGCAGATGACCTCCCTAAGCTTTACTAATGACCAATTTGCCTCCTTGTGGTTTTGGAGTAAAGTGCAACTCTAACTCCGTTAACAGAAAATGATAAATGGCTAGAATACCCCTGTACTTTGATTTGGGATAATTACCCCCTCTCTCTCTCTCTAGGAGATCAGACATACAAATGAACGGATTAAAAAAAAGAGAGACACAAATGAAAATGAATTAACTATAATTTTGTCTAATTTTTAGTCCAATTATTCTATGATCAAATTGACTTAAAATAATACTAGTTCATTTTTTTACCAATAATTCTTATTTTTTCAGTCCAATTATTCTTAGATGCAATTCTTTGTTTTCCTTTCTTAACTTGTTATGGAAAAAGCATTCCAAAGTATAAATCAAAGTTGTTTGCTCATCCCAAAATTTAATACTTCAAAATTTCGAACAAAAAACTAAGGTCGATACTAGTGACACCACCCATTAGTTTTGCCTCAATTGTCCCTCCAACCCTGAGAATATATGTTCCTATATATGCTCATTTTTTGCATAATTAACTTTACCTGCATTTCTAGTGTAAGCATGAGGTGTTTGCTGAAAATATATTGAGTTTGAGTTTTGAGAGCTCTTTTCAGCCAATCCACTATTTTTTACTAAGAAAATGTGATTCTAATTTGGGGGAAGAGGAGCTGATCATGTTCTGATGTTCTTGTTGGCCACTGTCAGATCTCATCAACATGGATTCGTCGCATATGACGGATTTTAGGGGACTGAATTTGGAGGGTTTCTCAAGCAACGGATCCACTCCTCAACCCGTTTTAGACCTAGATACCACCAAGCCAAACAGTAACGGAGGGCCTCCAAAGTGGCCCGTGCTGTTGATTCTGAATCCCGCAAAACACTGTTTTGAACTTGTATGATAGTGACCCCTCAGAAATCTACAGAACTCACCAGCGCATTTGTGTTTTGTGTGTGTGTGTGTGTAAGAGAGAGAGAGTTTCAGGAGGACAACATCACCGGCGTTCAGCGTCGTAGGATCTTTATCTCCCCTCAGATCCGGCAATGAAATTTCTGGGAGATTTGATTTCGTGTGTGTGCGAGAGAGAATGCTGAGGAGGGGGCTGGATAGTAGTATTGGAGAAGAAGATGAGAAGGGTAGTGCTGTCATTTCATAACAAAAATTACCTTTAGTCAGTTTTTTTTTCCCATTCCCAATCTCAAAATAGGCATGTGTTGTACACCTTCCGTCAATTTGGATGAAAAAGGTAACGGTAGCACTTTACTCCAAAACCACAGGGAGGCATGTTGGTCATTAGTAAACTCAGGGAGGTCATCTGCCAAAAGACGAAACCATAGGGAGGTAATCCGTACTTTGCCCTCTTTTTTTTCTCATTCTCTTCTTCCCCCATGATTTTTTAATTTCAGCATTTATGGTTGTGGGGTACTTGCTAGGTGTTCAAATGTGAGATAGAATGGAAATACTATGCACCCTAGAAAATCTATGGGGACTACCCACTCCTAAACGTGGAGGCGCCAGCGTGCTTCGTTTCAAAGCAATTGTTCGCTGCAATCGATTGCTTCGATCCACCCCTTCGATGGAAAATCGTAATGCATCCTAATGAATTCTTACCCAGCAGACTTCCTTGTACTCGAAGTGAATTGTCTAAGTGCTCTCCCCTGGCCTCTTGGGTTTGTCTTGTTGTCTATCTCGTTCGTAATCAATCATTCGATTCCGTATGTCCTATTCTTACTCCTCTTTCATCGTCGTTGATCCTTTTGACATAACATTCTCAGCCGCCTCTAATCTGGTAGGAAAGAAACTTATAGCTAGGAGCCTCTTTTCCTTCCGCCCAGCTCCTGAGAACAACGTTCGACTTGCATGTGTTAAGTATATAGCTAGCGTTCCTTCTAAGCTATGATCAAACTCTGATTTTGACTATCATTGGGTCATTTTACTTGTTATCTTTTTTTTTTGGTGCTTAGCATATTTTAGTTGTTATCAAGCATATGGAACAGTATTTTTTTTAACAGCATAAAGCATATGGAACAGTAACATAAAAAAAGAAAAGAAAAAGCGACAATCTTTTCAATTAGTTCGATACCCACATTAGTATTACATTTTGAAACATTGGTTCCACTGCCAAAGAATTTGAACCATCACTCATTGTTTCTATTTACAATAATACTAGAAGCACATTAATTCGTAAAAAACACGTAAACGTAGTATTGCCTCATAGATAGCACTATATATGGTCCAAAATCACAGAGGATATTTGCATATTACTAAACGACATGGTGTAATTCGCACATGGGTCAAACTCTTAGATGACCTTAGTCACATTAATCCTTTAAAATGGTCTACGATTGCGCTCTCAATTCACCATCGCGCTTCCGCACTAGCTTGCAGATGCTTTATTATGTTACTTGGGTAAAATCACATGGGGTGAAAAAAGATTTTGACCTATTATTTTTATGTTGGAGCATGCATTTGCTATGGATTCCAATTCCCAACGGTTTCTAAACCACAAGAAGCTAGACCATAACAACCAAACGCACGCGATATTGGGACTGTACGTTGTATGTTCTTCAAAAAGAAATGTTGGATGCTTTAGACGACCCTAGCTAACTTAATTAATTAACACTCCACGTTCAAATTGGGGTGGGGATAAACCCATCTGGAGAAGAGTTATATATTCAGATTTGCTTCCTAGCTAGTACTTGACAACTAGCCTAGCTAGTAACTAGTTAATTTGTTTCATTCTGTTCCTTCTTTTTTTTTCTTTTGCTTTTTTCTTTGCCCGCTTCACCTTTATGCTATAGGTTCTGAAGCTAAAGTAATTATTTCGACACCAAGATCTCACAAAATGAATTCCAATGGTAATGGTCAGCCGTTTCTCAAGCCAAAGTTGGCACAAGAATTAATTTATTGTCACATCAACATGCATATTTTGCTACATGTTTTGTCCAAATCCCTATGAAATGATTCAACGGTCATCATAGATTTATAAGTTAAATACTGTAATTGGTTTGACACCATTAAATTTGTGCAACTTTGTCAAATTTTGATAAAATACTATCGTAACAAGCCAAAAAATAGTTTGACTTATCTCAAACCCTTAGAGATGGTCTAAAGGAATAACATGAAATTCCTCACACTTATGTCATGGGTAACAATGCAAAAACAAGAAAAAAGAAATTTGATTTTCTTAAAGGTGCGTTTGGTAACCTTTTCAGTTTTCAGTTTTCAAAAAACTAGAAACAGAAACAGGTTTATGTTTTCATGAAAAAAAAACAAGAAAAATGTTTGGTAATAATCTTTTTAAAAACAACAAAAACTGAAAACACAATAACATGTTTGGTAGTATCATTTTTGTTTTTATTTTTCAAATTAAATGAAATTAGAAGAAATGATTAGGACCGAAGAGGCTGTATGCAACAATTGTTGAAGCCTAGGTTGTGTTTAAAATATGGATTCATTGATGGATTTGTCGAGGGGACAAGAAAATGGTAGGGAAACCAAATAAATAAATTTAGCACCACTCTATTATATTCTCGTCCTTTGCCTTTTCATGTTCCTTTCCATCTATAAATTCTTCCACAAATTCAATATCGAGTGCAAACAATCACTGAACATGTGGAACCTTGTTCTATACAGCCACTAATGCAAAAGGTAACAATGACTAGTTGTGCACTGCTAATTACAATATTGTTGATACTTATAAAGTTCCAAAACATTCACATAAAAGTAGTATCTAAGGTAGAACAAAATCTGCACACGTACACTCCGAGACATACAAGACAGGTAGAACAAAATCTGCACACGTACACTCCAAGACATACAAGACTGTTACCGTCTTCCTGATTCTAGATCATTCACAGATACTGAGTAGTGCCCTGTTTGCTGGTTCACTACTTGAGCATCTACGACCTCTATATTGGAACCATAAATAGGATGGCCTAGTTGTGAGTTCGGTTGTGACTCTTCCTTTAATGCTTGGAAATACGCATAAGGACCCCATCCTACAATAAAAAAAGATAACTGTTACAAATAGTCGAAGTAAAAGGGAGAAAGCACCAGCTCAATAGAGCAGATTGGTTACACTAGCATTTTAAAATTCAACATTCACAAAGTTCTATCCCCCATTAAAACCAAAGACGGGAAACTACTTTCATAACCAGAAGTAAATTTTCTAGGGCTGTTTCTGAGGAAGTCCCAACACTGGGGTCAAAATTAAAGTACAGCACGCTTTGGTGAGCAAGAAGCAGCTGGGAATCTTTGAACAGATAGCCCAGTAAATCAGGCACTCTGGGTTAGTGGGTTTAATAGATTCATTCTGAATCTAGGAAGTTTAAATGCAGAGTGGCTTAATACATTTCTAAGATAGTATCAACTTCGTAGAAATGGAAAAATCAATCTATATTAACCATAAGGTAATAGGTTTGAAGCTGACCACTCTGTGATATAATTATTCTTTCTCCTCTTGTAGTAGGAAAGCAAACTAAACTTGGTGTTGTTTATTTACCAAAAAGCAAAAATAGCAGGTTGATCTAAAATGCTACTCAAGAGAGAACCACAAAAAGAAACCGAAAAGATTTAGGTGGTCAGAAATTTTTAATGAGCTACTGCCCAAAAGAAAATAAAAAGTAGATCTCAAGAAGTTACCATCTGTGTCATATGGAGGTGGAAAGAACTGCAGATAGCAGAATGTTGCCACACCAAGACCTACAACAAGTGATCATACCATTAAACATCAAACTCCAATAATTATTCTTTCTCCTCTGTCATTGAATTATTAAGGGAATAAAAACACACCTAAGAGACCTCCTGCAAACACATCTTGCCAATGGTGCCAATAGTCATCCACGCGTGAAATGGCAACGAGAGAAGCGACGAGGAGGGGAAGAAAAACAATGCATAGTTTCGCTACATGTCCTCTCCGGTCAAATGCTTTGATTTTCCCTGATAAGTACAACGAGAAAAATCCTAGACCTGCAAAAGACCCTGCAAATCAATGGAATTTGTAAGATGAATATGCCATGTGTTAGGAAATCACACCCCGATTAAACACCATTAGACTTTCGCTTCATCAAGAGTCTACGACCACCTCACCACTTTATTCATTTCTGACTATAGTTGAAAAGAAAAAATCTACAATGAAGGCCTATCAACCCTTTTTCTGCGCAAGATATATAAGCTATTATAATATTATATAGTGTTACAACTTTAAGACAATAGAAAATCAGATGTACTTAATCTGGCTTTAAAAACCAAAAGAATTGTATTTATTTATTTATTTATTTTATTATAAAAAAGGTTCATGAAGAACATCAAACATTACAAACTAATAGCTAAAAGAATTTCATGAATTCTCATTCATACGGAACCAGGGAGTGTTGCTTACATGAAGCATGACCACTTGGGAAGCTCTTGTGTCCTTCTTTGATCACACTATCTTTACCATGGCAGATCACATCATCCCACTGGTCATATTTCTGGAGAGAAAGATGACAAAAGAATTATACTAATACTCCAGTATTTTCCAATATTTCATTAATAATCTATGGACAACATACAGGATTGCCATCTGGAAAACAACGCCAAAAGAAGTCAGGGCGAGGCCGGCCAACTGCATTTTTTATTGCATCGGTGAGGACTCCAGTTATCAAGACAGCATACAAGAGGCCTGCATAAAGTATCCGTATGAGTCATGGATCAAACTAGGAGGTACTCCATTTTCTAAGAGCAAGAAGAGGGCATCGGAATGGTAATTGAAAACATAAAACATATGATTACCTAGTATGCTATGGTGCAGATCATAGACATCTTGCCGTCGAAGATAGAAGACGAGGAAAACCACAATAGGCAACAGAACGGAGTACATCTGGAGCATCAAGGATAGTTTTCATCAGTCATAATTTCTTGTAAGAATTTGCCATGACAACTAAGAAATTACAAATCAGTTTTCACATGAATTTCTTCATTACAAGTATAGATGTAAATTTCATAATAGTAGAATCGTATGGCACATGCAATGTTTGTATTGGCATACTCACAGCATTATGTTTGAGAATTTTAGTCACTTTTCAACAATCTCATATCCACTACTTCAGCGAATTGAGCTTAGTATGGGTCGTAATGATGTATTTGCTGATCAATTTCATGATGACCCTTCTAATTAAAGTTCGTAAATATTTGTACGAGTAACATATGTGAGCCTATCTGTGTGGACAAACATTGAAAAAGTATAACTTTTAAGAATGAAATCAGCTAATGGTCAAATTGGGACATTGGTATAATCTATTTCTTGCAAACATTTTAGGCATCAACTTTTTCACAAATACAAGAAAAGAACAATACACCTAAAGTATGGTTTTTCCAGATATTGAATCTTTTGTTACCACATATACATTGAGAAACACAGATAAAGAGAGTAGAAGTTACTGAATTCAGTCTTACAAGGTAGTTTAGTACTACATCAAATAATGAGAACATTATTGCTTCAATAAATATTTTGCCCTTATCCATACTTCTATAAGTCATATATATAAAGACATTCCACCAAATGAAATAAGACGAGAAACTCACTGGAACAGCCCACACGGGGACAGTGTTTTCGTTCAATGGATATTTAAGGTCTGTCATCATGTCCTTCCCAACAAAGCGGTAAAACGGGTGTATAACGTATAGTACAACCTCTATGACCACAAGAAGCAACAAAATAAGCCAGTCATGCATATGATTCCTTGCAATTTTGGCTCCATGAGACTTAATGGTGTGTGCACCAAGCTCAACCTGGCTTATTCTCCCCTGCTACCACAAAGAATGCCAACTATGTCAAATTGACTATCGAAGTTTCATATCAACCAATTATTACTTAAATAAAAACATCAAATGACAAATGGTTTGCGCTGCACCAAAAAAAAAGAAAAGCTTAATTACAAACTTTTAACCACGAGTATTGTTTTCAAATACGTATTTTTTTCTACAAAATGCAATCGGCACCATTGGTCGCATCCGATTTATAATTGAAAGAAAATTCCACTAACAAATTCTAAATTTTGGGTAAGTAAACTAAGACTCCTTATTTTAGCAAATCAAACTGTACCTCTCATGTTAAGGAAGAATCATCACAGTATTAAAAATACGTGAACACACCCGCATGTATAAATAAATGTACACCTACACGTACCACTCTGTGTAAAGTGTAAACATATATATTCTCCCTGTGTAACCAAAACTTATCTAGTTTGCGCAACCAAAACTTAAAAAATTTATTTATTGTCAACAAAAATTCAAACTTTTCTCGTAAATTAACGAACACATTCACATTTATGCTTTGTTTGGATTGGGATTTGAAAAGTGTTTTTGAAAAATAGTAGGGGTAATGAGTGGAGAGAGATAGAGAGAAAAATGTGGAAAGTAGGGGGAATCTAGGGGGAATTTTTTGAAAAATTCTTTTTGAATCACGAAGGGAACAAGGCATTAATAACTTGTGGAGAAAAGTTTGCAAAGTATTTTTTCCCCGGGGGGAACAAAGATGCATTATTCTTAAGTTCTTGGAAGAGATGGCCTCGTAAAATCTAAATCTTTTGGCCCCTCCACCAACTCATGAAATGGTAAATTCAAGAATTTCGGGTTCCTTATGAGAACAAGACTGTCCATGTCTTCCCTAATCAACCGTGAAACAACTACACAAGAAAAATTGACGTATACATCAATTCCAACCAAACCCCATACAAAAAAATCTACGTACATATCCACAAGTACTCCTACTTCACTTCTAATAAACAAAAAACAAGAAAAAGGAAAAAAAGAAAAGGGAGAAAAAAGAACATGTGAAGCGAAAAATGATTCGAGTATAATAACCCAGTTTACACTCACGAAGAAAATGTGGGAAACAGATAAAAGAAAAAAATCCAACAAACCCGGCTGTTTGCCCATAAATTGGGTAAGGAACAAAAAGACATCATATTCCTCCAAGCCATAGTCTCAACAATTGCCTGATTCTGAAAAAAACAAAAACAAAAACAAAAAAAAGGGAATTGAGAAGGGCAAGAATGAATCTGTTTTTGTGGATTAAATAACAACCACAAGAAACAGAACCTTATCTTCAATAGTACAAGTAAGAAAATCAGTTGAGAGAGAGAGAGAGAGACCTGACTCCCGAGTAGTAATGTTTTGGGTCTTGAGAGTAGTAAGGATTTTGCTAGGAAATCAATGAGGAAACTTTTGAGATGGGACCCCAAAGCGATGACCCCAAAGTCTTCCTCCAATTATGCGATCAACTTCTGTTTTTTTGATAGGTTAATGCAACTTCAAGCCCAAGCCCACCGGTGTTTAATATCTCTACTACCACTAGTCTACAACTACTGCTCCTCGAGAGAGAGAGAGAGAGAGAGAGAGAGAGAATTTGAAATGTAGGAAATGCTGCCGGACGGTTACGGATTTATCAAGAGTCCAAGATCGTCGCCAAACAAACCGTGTCTATATACGTTGTGTATGTATGTGCGTATGTACTGCTATTAACGGGTCAGAGCTTTGGACCGGGTTTGGATTCTAGACCGTCAGTTCGGGTCAATTACGCTGTGGTCCCGGGCCCGCCATTGTCTGGTGTTTAAAAAGGCTTGAACACGACTTTTGATCAGGTCATGCTTTGAACCGTGTATATCAATAGAACTATGGATGCGTTTGGTTGGAGGGAATGGAATGTGAATAGGAATGGAATTAAGAATGGAATAGAATTGGAGTAATTGAGAATGGAATAATCATTCCCATTCTCATGTTTGGTTGTGCTTAGGAATAGTCATTCTCATCTCCAATGGAATATTGTGGCAATAACAAATTTTAAAGTGACAATAGTAATTTTTAGAGTGGCAATAGCATTTTTTGGAGTGGCAATTGTAATTTTTGGAGTGGCAATAGTGAATGTTGGAGTGACAATAGTAATTTTGGTTTGACAAAGAAATGGAATAACTATTCCTTAGTTTTTTGGATGGAATGACAATTCCTTTATTAAGGTGAATAGTGATTCCATTTAGAATTATCATTCCATTATTCAATGGTGAACCAAACATTAGAATAAGTAAGTCATTGGAATGACTATTCCATTCCAACCTTGATTCCATCCAACCAAACATACGCATGGGTAATTGGTCAATGACTTATGGGACGGTTTAGTTTACAAGGTCTATTTCCCTCGGGCCCTGTTTGATAATCATATTAGCACTTGGAATTGGATTACCAATTTCATGGGACTAATAATATTGTGTTTGGTAACCCAAAATGAGTTGGGATTGTTAATCCTTAAGACTAACAAGGTGGATATTATAGGGCATTGAGAGGGGCCTCTCCCACTTGGTATTTAACAATCCAATCCTCTCCTTGCCAATGCACAAATACAAAAATAGTCTTCACCAATCCTATCTCCTTATCAATCCTATCCCATGTGAAGGGCAAAAACGAAAATGTATACTATTAATCCAATCCTATCACATGTGAAACAAATATGATATTAATAATCTTATCATCTAATCTCATCTTAAACAAACATACTCATCACCAATTCCATCTTCTTACCAATCTTTTTTCATTACCAATCTCAATCTTAATCTCATCTCCTTACAAATCCCAACCTATCACTGTTATCAAGCGGGGCCTTCGAATATAGGCCCTAATTAGAAAAGTACCAGGAAGGATTTTTTATTATTTCTCCCAAAATTGCCCCCTCCTCCCTCACATCACCTTCCCCCGCCTTCTCTCCCCTCTCACAGTTCCACTCCTTCAACACGGTCGAAGCAGCCGTCGATGATGACTGCGACGATAATGTCGTTGAATCAGAACCATCAAAACGATTTACCCAAGATGGCTTCTCGCTCTTTTCTGACCCCTTCCTCTAGCACCAATGACTTTCCCCACGAGATCTCACAAATAGATCTTCACCTTCTCTCTCTCCCTCTCTTTACATGCTCCGATGGGGACGACACGAAGCCACAGATCCAACACACCGGTGAGTTTGGTGGTCGAAGGAAATTAGTCACAAGAGGACATTGAAGTGGAATTGTGAGAGAAAGGTAAATCGATTGGACAAATTTTGGAGAAACACGGGAAAAAATTTAGTCCAAACTCCTTACTTTCGTTTTGTCCCTTTTGATTCATTACTTCTTATGTGAAGACCAAATATTTTGCCTAATGATATTCCATCAAGAACTGTATGCACATGAACTATACGATGAAATGTGTGAGTAGAATTTTAGTTGTTCAAAACTAGTGAATTTCACCAGTTGCTCATGGTTATTTCTAAAAAAGTTATTTTGTTGTGTTTTATTTTCTTAGTTCTAATTGGGTTGTGTTGTAGTTGATTCTATTTCTGTTCTAAAATTTTGTTGAAATTCATGAGGTCCAAGTTTGTGAAATTCATGAGTTCAAAGTTAGTGAAATTCACGAGTTCAAAATCACGAGCCGAAAGTTAATGAAATTTATGAGCTCGAAGCTAATGAAATTCACTTAGTGGGTGGTTGTGTTTTAAAAATCCAGTGAAATTCACGAGATTTGAGGCGCTTATGTTCTTAAATAGTTGCTGAACTGGTGAAAATTTGAATTAGTGAAAAATTCACGAGTTTGAAAAACTAGTAAAATTCAAAAGTTTGAAAGCTAGTGAAATTCACTAGGTAAAATCTACACCCAGTGAAATTTGAAATCTAGCAAAAATTTTTGAAATTTGCAAACCAGTGAAATTTGAGAAGTAGTGAATTTCACTAATTTTTTGAAATAGTGAAATTTCGCCAGAAAAAGTCACCGGCGGAAGTGGAGGTGGGAGGGGGTGATGAATACTTTGAAAAGATAATAAAGTGTGAAATTATATTTAGTTAAAGGTAGAAGGGTAATCTTCATATGACGTTGTCCTTAGAGGTAAATAAAAATTGAGTTCATCCTTAATGGGAATTAAGTCTTGGTTTCTAGACCCACAGGTAATTTTTTGTAATTTGGTTGCGTTCTGTAGAACCCATTTAGCGATCTCACACAAAAGATCGGAACTGCACAATTTGTTAAAAACACTTTTTATTGATTCTACGTCCAACGACGAAACCAAAGGTCCCGTGTGGGGGACAGGGCCTCCCGGTGGTTCTGAATTTACATAATTATCTAAGTATTTTTTTTTAAATATCGTAACGATATATGGAGGGCCCCCTGAATAAAAAATGATGGATCAGAAAGGACATTTTCAATTATGGCTATTGTCAGAACTAAGCTTCGAATGGAGGACGAGTTTCTCACAAGTGCTTTGGTTATATTTATTTATTAGGAAGGAAATTGTTGTCAAAATTAGTTCCAACTCAATCATAGATGATTTTCAGATCTAACATATCGTTGAATTTCCGTTTCGATACATGCTTGAGGTCTAATGTATTCAGAAACTTTTATTTATTTTTTCATCTTTTAGTTGTTTTGGTTTGTTAAGAGCACGTAGATATTGTGTTTTGTATTGGGTAGTATTTGGTCATTTAAATGTATAATAGTCTTGAACTTTAAAATATGAAAATCTTATTATTCATGCTGTGGCCGGCCCCATCGTCTATGAAATCCTGATTTTGTCCCGATCTACGTCCAATTTTATTTTCTGACAGGAAATTGAGTAAAGAATCGATCAAACTTTTATTGATATGCGATTGGGCTAATTTTTTAACTAGAACCCTTAAAAAATGTTTCAAAAAAATTGAACAACTCCAGTCATTTACGTGGAATCCCAAAGTAGGTCCCACAAAATGTGGTGTACATGTAGCGTACACCAAATGGTGTACCCATAGCAAAGGTTCGTATAACGAAAAGGACATACACACATATTTCAGATTTGTGCAAGCAAGCACATACCTCTTTCAGGCCAGTTTTAGGTTCCAAAAAATTGATTAGAGCTGTTCATTTTTTTAAAATACTTTGTTTATGGTCCCTACAAAAAATCAACTAAATAGAATATCAGTTAGAGTGTATACGAAACATCCAATTTTGTCCAAGAATTTAGGCTTGAATTCTGGTACAAAGTTGCATGTTTCTTAGACACTCTTATCGATATCCTAGTTAGTTGATTTTTGGTAGGGATTATAAACAAAATATTTTAAACAAAATGAACGACTCCGATCGTTTTTTTATAACCCGAAACGGGTCTAAAAGAAGTATGTGCACGCTGGCACAGATTACACAATCTGTGTAGAGAGCATCGTTATTCGTATATATATAGAACTAGTGTTTGCCCGTGTCTATGGCATTACGCACCTCGGTTGGAATTGTCCGTGTCTATAGCACTTGCTAGTTAGTGGCTCAAATACTAAATCAATTCATTAGTGTGTAGTATGTGATCCTCTTTTTAATGGCACGAAAGAGAATTACCCGTGTTTACGGCACTCCCCCAACTAAACTTTTAAGCTAGCTAAAAAAAACTATCAATTTGCTTATGGAGTCTCAGTAAAACTAAGTAAAAAAGTTAAAATAGCGCTACTATGGATCCCCCCCACCCACCCACCCCCCACCCACCCACATACATTAAATCCATTTGCAGAAATAAAAAAACGTATTAGAACCTAGAAATCAAAAACCTCAATGTAACTTCAATCACTCATACTTATCAAACGCCATAAACTAACCATATAAAGAGTAAAAAAAATTAGTTCGGACTGCGAGAAAAAAATAGGCTATCGAAAAAAGATACAGAGAATTCAAACTTTGGTTGAAATACCTTAGTGTAAGCGATCACCGGAGGCATAATGCTTGTCCATGCTTATGGCACTACTCACCCAGATTGGAATTGTCTCAATTTGCTGAAAATTATGTACCCATAGAGTTACTATTCTGAATTTCAATTTTTGCTAAGACTTGCATCAATTTCTACCCATGTAGACACGGACAACCCGATGATAATTGAAAAACGAATAGAGAAAAAGAAAAAGAAGGATCTGAAAATATGGACTTGGGCGCGGATTATACTACTAAACTATCATTCAAAACAGAACGTCAAGAAAAGTCAAAAAAACAAAACTCAATTATGTGTAATATTTAACAACACATCCACCCACACCAAAAAAATCACACAAATTTCTTGAACACTCGGAACAGGCACAAATTCCACCATGAACAGCAGCTAGATTGAAATTTAAACACTACTTGCACCTGGAAAGAAACAGACACCAAGAATTTTCAAAAAAAATTTCAAAGAAATGTTTCACATGGCTTTCAAAAAATAGTTTCTTTGTTAGACCCATTACCTTTGCTTTCAGGAAGCTTTCTTGGCCCAACTTTCACGCACCTTTCTTTAACCAGTTTCGCCGGAATAAATCAAAAATTCCAGAGGAATATTTCTTGGTCTAGCTTCCGACGGGATTTGTAGACCTTGGTGGGGATTCGAAAGATGACAGGAGAGAGAGAGAGAGAGAGAGAGAGAGAGAGAGAGAGAGAGAGAGAGAGAGAGAGAGAGAGAGAGAGGGAGGGGACCCAAACAACGAGAGCTGAATTTTTTTTTTTATTATGCCAACAACAGAAACTGGGTAAAAAGAAGAGATTATATTTTTGTGAAATATTTGAAAGATTGTGGGCACTTTCTTAAGAGAGTTGGAGAACACATATCAATCCTTGAATCAAACAAATCTAAGCAGTTGCAACAATTTGTTCCTACACTCTTCTGTTTTATAATAGAGATTTGTGAGCAATCCAACACGGGATTAAGTTCTATTCGGAGCTTCTGTATAACAAGTGATGCACGGCCAAGTTCCAACCAACCAAATGGTGCAGCCTAACCCCAAAACCAAATCTCCGATTATATTCACTTTGCACGCATATAGGCCGTTGATTTCATTTACGATTTCGTATCGTTTAAACTGGTTAGATTTGGTGAACATAAATCAGAAGGGAATCAACTTGCTCTACGCAGTCAAGGCTTTGCTTGGTTCCAGTATCAAGGACTCAAGAAATTGGCAGAAGAAGACCAAGTTGATTAACACAATGTATAGGAAATTGATATTGCTACTCTCATTTTCTCTAACGGCACTTTTCTTTTCTTACAAAACAAATCACCTAATAGAGATACAAAGGGGAGTGCCATTAGAGAAAAGGAGAGTGACAAAATCACTCCCCAATGTGTATATATACACTCGCACACGAGTGTGCACGCACCCGCATACAGTGGTTAACTAGGATCATTTTCTTTCTAAAGTGCGTGTATATATATGTCATACCAAAAGCCATCTTTCTCTGTCTTCTTCATTCATCTTGTCAAAGAGCTTAAATCAATAATTAAGCAAAAGTGTCAATTCTTTCTTAGTTTGTATGACCACCTGACTTCTACATCCAAAAATGGTTGCGTTTTTGTTGAAGTTATTGTACCCATAGACACAAAGGATCAATGAATGACCTTTGCAAATAGTTCACATTACACTACTTTAGAGCTGTGACAACCGTTCTTCAATCACGGTATATAGTATTATAGTAATACAAGTTAGACCTAGCTAGAGGTTGGCAGTATCAGGCCCCGGCCCGGCATCCAAATTCTCTCTAGTTACCCAGTACAAAATTAGGAGTAGAATCTAAACCTTGTTCGGTCCCCCTTCCCAAATTGTTTGGCCCCCTTTTCCCATGTTGCGAAAAAGAGTTGGGACTCAAGAAGAGTAGCCCTCCGAATACAAAATCTTGGTTACATCCCTGTCACATGAAACTATGAAAGTAGTATCAAACTACCAGAAGTTCTTCCATCAAAAAACACTACCAAAAGTTCACCAGTAAAGCAATGTACATGCTTATCAGCAAATTCTTTATCTGAACATCATATCTAGTGTAAAAGTAATGCATCCTACAATAAGTGCTCACTAGCCAGGGATTTGTTTGTTTAAAACGTTGTATGCATCTGATTTCCAGAATCAGCGAACCAATTCAACTGAACCTGCTGAATCTACATAGATATGATATATACGTACCAGCATCTACTTTTTTTTTTGAAAAGTCAAATACTACATACCTGTGTCCAAAAACTCATGTTTTAGTAAGCATTACACTTGTCAAAAAATGTTTCAGCAGCATTATGGGTGTAAATAACAAGCCTTGTGGGCACGGTGAACCTAGCCGAACTCCGGCCCTGTCCTTCATAGAGTGTACTCACACTTCGCATATCCTTTGCGTCCTAGAACGTCCTCAAGCATCACATACCTCGACACTCTGCTATATGATTCTGCGATTGATGACACAGGGCTCATGACAAGGGAAGTCCACAAACGGTCGCCGTGCGGGAGGCTTTGTATAAAGAAAGCTACAGCGAGCTGTTCGGAGCAGGTGTTCTTTTCGACCTCATTGTACATTGCCCAATATCGTCTGACATAACTGAGGGACTCATGCTTGCCCTTCCTCAGTTTTTTAAGGACAACCACGTCCTTTGGAATCTTGCTATTAGACAAATGGAAAAAGATAACACCAATTATTACGGAAAATAATATGAAAAAAAATGAGAGAGACAGCGAAAGAACAGAAAGTCCCATACCATCTAAAAGGATTTTCCACTAAGTCTTTGGTAACTGGAGGCATAGCTGCAGGAGAGCTATCGCTGACTCCTACGACCAACTCAATTTTCATTCGTTTTCCATGAAACAGCATATTGTCATATCTATCAATGGCTGCCAAAGCATCCGACTGACGTGCAAAAACAACTTCCCCTGTTCCCTAAGATAAAATCATAGTTCCTAAGTTCACTATCAGATGGAAAAATATCTGCAAATTAACTTTACTATCCCGAAAATTGCCAAGATACCTTTGATCTTCCTTTCCAATCATAATGGATGGAGTATTGCGGCAGCTCTCCGTTCTTTGAGAATAGAAACTGCAAGGAGTTATATGAACATTAATGGGTTGACTCTGCTGTATTATTTCTCACTATCAGATCAATTACTTATGGAAGTGCAGCCAGTAGAAAGTGTAAAAGTAGAACAAAATAATGAGTTCAGAGCACAAAAACGAATGAGGAGTTGTGCTGACATGCTAAAACCAAGAATAATAACAAATCAGCCAATGAGGGTGGAGGGACAACAAAACAATGCTGCTGAAAGCTACGAAAATAGGCCTCAGGACGTGCCAGGTTCAGCCGGTAGAGGACTAACTCATGCCAATGGAAGCGGCTTTCAAGGGATGAACACGCTTGATAAGGACTAAAGCATCAAAATCGATACTAATACTATGGACTACTACAATGATATTATGCTGCCCTAATCACAGCTACAAAACTAAAACACCCATATCGGTGGCACCACAATTACATAACAGGATCGCTCCACTGAAACTGCACATCTACGCTTGACCAAAATCCCAACTGCTGTTACCACATGATTGCCCACTACCACACACACCATTTTGCGTAGCACCACAACCCGATCATTAGAGAACGAAAAGCATGAACACTGATTTAATTACAAATGCCAAACTTTGGTTGAGATACTTCTACATGTGGTTTCACTTGATTATGTATCTGTACCAAGGTTTGCTAACTGCAACCTTTAAAGTATTGACACCTTCATTGAACTATTTCTCCAATTAGTGTGTTCTTTTTTGTTCAACTTTTGATACTTCAATCAAAGATATTTAAAATGTCCAATCTCTAGCATAGTTTGAATATTTACCTCTAAAGTATTCATTAATTTGACTAATGCATGTACATATAATCATCTTGCTACAAGGAATTTAAAATTGTATTTGAGCCTAGCACTTCTTTTGTTTACACTTCTTTTAATAGGTTTACACCCACCCACCCACCCACACCAAATCCATAAACCCCAGAGGCAATTGAAGGAAAGCAGCCAATATTAAAGAAGATTCCATCCTAATAGGTTTACTTCTACCACTCTTTTGGATGAGATGAGCAGTAATACCTTAACATTCATGCTCGATAAACTTAGTTGAGATTGCCCATAGCGAAAACTCTCTATCGGCACTGGTTAAAGAACCCCCAATTACTCACACTTCTCCCAGGTCTTAAGTACTTGGTTATATGTGGAGCTACCAGAGATGTTTGGGGGTGGGGACAGCATGGAGAGCAGTCCATGACTTGCTACATAATACACCTCTACCCCTGTACAAAGCAAAGGAATTTTACGGCCACTTCCTCATGGATTGTGTGCATACCATCAAAGAAATTACTACTAATAACTTTTCCAAGAATGGTTAAAATAGGCCAGAGCTTACTGTCCAAAATCATCCACCACCTTTCTAAATAAAACCAAGGTTTTCAACCAAAGTCCTCATTATAGAAGAAAGCTTCAACTTTTACAGGTTAATACAATTGATTGAAAAGCAAATAAATACAATTGATTGAAAAGCAAATAAGGCACAACTTAGGGTCTTTCCTCGGCATGACATAATTGTTTCTACCACTGCTCACAACCAATCTCTTTGCCAGTAATCAAGGATGGACCGGAGGGCGGTGAGCCCGGGTGACCACCCTACCCACCTTTCAAATTGCTACTAGAATTAGAGTAGGTTGTTAGGTTGTTATGCCAAAACGTTAAAATTATATAAGTTCGCCCGCCCAACCAATAATTTTGAGAAAGATAATGTCATTTTTAACAATACTTTGATTGATTATATGCGATACCAAAGTTTAGGTTGAATTTTTACAACTTCTATTGACAAAATCTATATTGCCTTTTTATGTGTTGTAAATTTTTTCAATGTTTGCCCACCCAACGTTGAAATCGTGCGTCTGTCCCTCCTAGTAACACCATATTAGAAATATCCAAGAAAAATAAAAGCTTAAAATTGGAAACTATGCCAAAACCAAGATAAAAATGTTCAAGCAACAACTCTGTTCCAACTTCCAAAGATAGAGCCAAAACAAGAAAAAAAAGAAAAAACTCTTCGCCAAAGTTCCTCAATGCATATACTTTGTTATACATCTATACTACTTTTAAATATATGAAGGTGTTTTCTTCTTTCTGTTTTCACATTTACAACTGTGATGTGGGGAAAAACATTTATCTTTTTGGTTTACAGAAAATGGATTCTTATGATCCAGGCAAAGAAATCTTAAGTTGTTCACAGACTTGGCATTGCTTTTAAGCGTTTCTCAACATAATACAGTTATATCAATGTGTTGTGATGCAGACCGAGAAAAAAAACAAAAAGGCCATAGTGAAGGCTGAAAGTACAAAACAAGTAGAACCTGAGATAGGGAACGCTGTACAAGAAAAGTTGCACAAACTGAAACAGTAGTTACACACCGCAATGTCTAAGACACAAATCCTTGTAGTCGAATTCAAGACGAAGAACGTGTCTCAAAGGCTCAAATACATGTGTTAGTAACTTAGTCATCTCAGAGCCATAGACACAAATGAGGATATCGCTCTGAGGTAATTCAATCTGAGACTAATGAAGGAAAAGGAGAGGTGACTCAGATGCAAGGATCGTCAAAGAGTATAAAAATACTCACGGAATACATATATGGGGCCACACATTGAGGTACAATGGGCACTGATATGGCTAATTCTCCAATTTCTTCGTAATAAAATGTGCTTATGTATCATGTTTCTTGCTTCGTGTAGGGAATTTGTTGAACCGCTAGAAAAACAAAGAAACTGTATGAAGACCTGCTGAAGCAAACATACTTCCAAAGGTCACATGATTATTCCGAATGTTATTGTTATTCATCATTCGTTTGTGCTTCTATGTGCAGTCATGTATTTTGGATTCAACTTAAAATAATAATGATTTCGTTCACAAGGAAACACGTCAGCTATATTTGTGAACTTTTGTTCACAATTGATACTTTGCAGTTTAAAAAACTCATGTTTGCGATGTGTGCTCAATTCTTTAGTTTTTGAGTTTCTCCATTTCGACCGCTTGATTTTCTGTACCATTTCTCCCATTCAATGTCTTAATTGAAATGTTATGCATATCAAGTGGGACCTGATGCATGAATGGGTGAAATTAATCCCACAAATTCGCATAATGATGGTCATGGAATTTGGTCTTCATATCAAGTTTTTAGTACATCTTAATATTGATGACTTTTGATGACTCTGATCTCACTGACATCATACCCCCCTCCAAAAAGAGTTACAATATGTAGGGCTGAGCAAAAGCAAACACATATGCCACGTGCAACACACGTAGCAAAACCACTAGTACCTCTATATGTGCGGGAAAAAAAATACCTCTATATCATCATCAAAGACACCATAATCCAAGTTGGAAAGGTATAGCTTGGTCCCAGAATCAGCTTTCACCCCTCCAATAGCCAACATTTCTTTCCCTTGAACCATCTGTAATATTCCACATAAGACCGCTTTTAAGTGTTCTGTATTATATACACTCAGCTTTCACCCCTCCAATAGCCAGCATTTTACCCATTTTCCTTTGTTTATATAAATGACAAGTACAACATATTTGGGCGTAAAATGATTTCCACCATAAGGCTTAAAATGACTTACGTCCCGAATTGCCCTAAGTCGTTTTTTGCAAACCTCTCCGAGTCCCGACAGAAAATTTCTGTCCAAGTTCGTGTCTCTGCAATGCCTCCCCGTCTCTGTTTCTACTTCTCACTCTACATCTAGAAGTGGAAGTTCTATCTCAAAGACTAGCCCTTCTCTCTCTACAATGTGGGATGAGGTCTCTCTAAAATATGTTTGTCTCCATAAGTGGCACATTAAGGCCTCAAATGACTTACGTAAAATGTTTCCTGTACAAAATAGCCCAAACCAAATCATGTATCACACATACATATTCTGGGTGCGCTTATTAGGCATGCATATACACGTATCCACATATATATATATATATATATCTATCTATCAATGTACTACGGAAATGTAGTTGAAGCTTTACAAGCTTCCAAATCCTTATTCCTAATTTTCTAGATTTTTGACTTTTTAAAAATGAAAAATCCCCCACCGTTGTCCCACGCACATGACAAATGAAACTAATGCTAGCGTTGTGGCTGTAGCTGAAGGTTTCGGTGTCCGTCCAGATTCCATATGTGCTTTCTCGGGTTTGAGCTGGGGATTCGTTCGGATTTCTCTACTACCTAGATCTAAATTGGTTCCTAATCTAGCCGTTTCGTCGGTCTTGCTTTTGTAGGGGTGCCTGTGTCGAAGTCTTGGTAGTTTTAATTCATTCCTGTATCCTTTGATAAAATCTGTATTGCTTTCTGGTTTTGATATGAAATTAACATTTTCAAAAAAAAAACAGGGTTAGGATCCTCATAATCGGTCGGCCCTTTTCAGCTTCAATTTTCCAATTGAAACCCTCAGTGGGAGAGGCTGCAGTGTAATAATGGGAGCAGTCGAGACTTTTCGCTGCTATAGTGAGGTACTGTAGCTCTCATTTATTTTTATTTTAAGGGATTTCCTGTTTTCCAGTGTAATTTCATTAATTAGCTTTGTTTCATTGGGAGTTTAGTTTATGTAGTGGGTGGAGGGAAAAATAGGGTAATGATTGAAGATAAGGGTAATAATTAGGGAGAGATAAATAGAAATGAGAAAGTAATAATTGGAGAAATAAAGTAATGATTGGTGAAAAAAGTAGGGCAATAATTGAAAAACTAAACTAAAATGTGAACCGAAGACAACCAAGGGCGACAGCTACATCTATAATCATTTCACTTGGATTGCGTGTGCGTTGACTCCCTCCCTCGTGAGAAACTTTTAGGTATACCAGAGATACCAAGCCTCATGGTATCCTTTTTGGTCCGTTTCTCATTTTTCGGCCATTTTTCGATCACATTTGGATAATTGGCTCCATTAATTTTGTACAGATCGGCAAGGACCATAATATATCATACCAAAAAGTATGTTCATCGGAATTTATTTAATATATGATCGGCACACATAAAAATTAAAGAAAACCAAAATTGAGTAAAAAAATACACTGAATCAAAATCCAATTTTATTTTTATTTTTTGCAATTTTCACATGTGCCGATCATATATCAAATAAAGTCCAATGAACACTATTTTTTGGAAGATTAAGGCCTTCGCCAAACTCTACAAAATGAACGGAGCCGATCATCCAAATGTTATCGAAAAATGACCAAAAAATAAGAAACAGACTGGAAGGAATACCATGGGACTTGATATCTGGGGTATACCTAAAAGTTCTCCCCCCACTCTGTGTGCAAAACCTTTCCCAATCACAACTAGAGAAATCAAAAACGAAAAAACCCTACTCTTCTCCGACTCCGCTCTGATTCATCACGCGTGCCGCATGGCCGAAAAACAACAACAACAACAACAACAACAACAACCACCACAACTGCCTTGTCCTGGTCCGAGTGTCTGACCCGACAAGAGGTCCTGAAGCGCCGCTCGGAATTCAGATTTTTTCTTTGGTGAATTTTTGAATCTTCTTATATTGGGTGAGAGCTAATCTGTTTGTCGAATGGTTTTGTTGTTCTTTGTAATCTTGAAAACTCTCGTTTTTGGCAACAGGCGTGAATGCGTGGTGCGCGGGCGTGCCAAAACTTGTAGCGCCTAACTTTTGATGAAGATTCGCGTGAATCTTGACTTCTAACTTGTAAGCGATTGTGTGTGACCCAAAAGTTAAAGATCACAAGAAGGTTCGTGGTTTGCCACATGGTTGTGGACTTAAAATTTCCTAGTCGTATAGGAAATGGAACGTAAAACGTGAACTTTATTACTCCGGGATAATAAAGTTCGTACAAGAAAAGTAAAAGATCCAAACTACTTGATGAAGTAAGTTTGAATGGGGTTTGAGCACTAGGTACTCGACAGACTACTTTGCTGAAAGTAGGAAAGTGTTTATAAGCATTGAGCTTTGATTGGTGTTTGTCCCATTTTTCATCTTGTGAACTTGTATTTATAGGCAAAACAACAAGCTGATTCAGGCCTGAATCCAAATTCAACTTTGCATCACAAGCTGACATGTGTCCCATGATGATCCCTCTATTTGTGCATGCTGAATCATGGACAGTTATTTGTAGTTGAATGATCATGGGGTGATGTGGCAATAACTTCCCATTATCTCCCTCTCTATGCTAGCTTGACACATGGCCAATTGCCTTGGTCACAAGCTGATTCAGGCCTGAATCCGAATTTAGTTTTACACCACAAGCTGCCGAGTGTCCCATGACTGCTCCATTTTTCATGCATGTAAGGTAGTGAGCGGTTTCTCTGGCAGTTAAGGGGTCATGGGTGATGTGGCAATAACTACCCATGATCTCCCTCCTTTTGTGAGTTTAACACATGGCCAATTGACCAAGTCAATTGGCCTTTGAATTTTGGAGGAAAATAACCGCCAGAAAATAACCAACTCCCTACAAACGTGGGTCTTACCTCATGGACCAGATCTGCTCTTTTCTTCATGGGCTTACCCGTGTGCCAATTTCCCAACAAATCATGGGCCGTACTCCTCATATGGGCTGCGTGTTTCTTGGGCCTAAATGGAAAATACCCATGGCCCAAGATTTACCCAATCAATTACTTAGCTTTTGGCTCAATTTAATCAAAGAATTAATTAAATGGCCAATTCACGGCTAGTCCGATCTGCGATGCCAAAAATGGGCATAAACATTGCCCCATCATGCCTTGATTCTTTACTTTTAGGATCAAGGCATGAATAGAAAGTAAAGCCATTTTTGGCATCCTAAACAGGCCTTGAATCCTGTTGTAGAATGATTTCTTTTGTTTGCCTTGCCTATTGATAGTAGGCATTAGGCATTGTTACGCTCTATTCAGGCCTCTGATAATTTGAAATTTGTCTTCAGACCTGAACCATGAAAGGCCTAGAAATACGTTGGACGGCCTGAACTTCTTCTTGGAATGCTTATAAATGAGGTTCAGGCCTTAACAAAGGGCTCAAAGGGCCTTCGTCTCTGCGGAAAAGGCCTTTGTAAATCAATAAAGTCCTATGTCCAGACCTGGTTGTAGAGAAACCATAGCATCATGAAAAGGGCCTGGTAAGAACTAAAAACAGATTGGAAGGCCTGAACCTCTTCTGGTGAACTTTCAAGCCTGCTCGATGAAATGAAAAGGCCTCCACCTTTGCTGAAAAGGCCTAGTAAAACTCTAATAGGGCCTACTCAATGACTGATAGGCCTTGGCCTAACATTTTAGAGATGCTTGTTCGACCTATGAAGGATTTTTCATTGGCTACTTAGCCCTTTTTACAACCACGACGTTTTTGCAACAGCCAAGTGAATAAGATCCGCTATTAATGTGCCTCACAAATCCAATGAGGGCGTAGTTCCATAACTTTAAGGCCTACAGTTGGCCTATACTTGTAATGCCTTTTGACAGTTTGGACAATGCCAAAAAGGCCTTCATGAACCGGGGGAGGAGGGGGATCTCCAATTACAAATGAATCATGATCAAGCCCTAGAGTGTTGTCGGTTTCTTCATCTTCATTCAATTCCTTTTGTTCTAGAACGGGTGCGGTATGCAATACAGACTTGACCCCAAGGCCAATGGACTAGATCATTCTTGACTTGCATCACTGCCTAGGAGTGAATCTGAATGTGGTGGCTCTTCAGACACTTAAGGAAGCTTCTGAGAGGAGAGAATGGGCTGATCTTGCCTCATAATTGGACTTTCCATGTTCTGACTTATTCCAGGTCTGAAATCTTGCTCCCTTTGCGTTGAAACAGACCTATCTTTTTGCTCCTCCGGGCATGGAAATAGCTTACCATCCAAAAGTTTTTGGAACACTCTTGAATGTTGGCTGTTGCGCTCATGCCTGAAACTGCTGCCATGATCTTTATCATCCAGGCCTTGCTGCTGTTCAGAAATCCTCAAAGGGCTGAACTGAGACTCTTGCCCCCCGAGTCGAAGTCCTTCGCCTCTTTGCCCCCCAAGAGCAGGGTTTTTGGAAGCTAAGGGCTAAGAGAAACTTGGAGGCCTGGTGTGCTTGTTGGAAGCTTGCTGATACTCTTGCCCCCCGAGTGTAGGCCTTGTAGAAGTTAAGGACTGAGAGAAGCCTCGAGGCCTGGAGTGCTTGCTAGAAGCCTGTTTAGACACATTCAAGCCTGAAGTTTGGCCTAAAGTGCTAAATTGTGACACTAGTGGTGGAGTAAGAGTTGGAGTTGACTTCATGTCTTTGAGGGCCTTTTTGGAGTTGCTAAGACATTCTTTAACCTTACGGAAACATTCAACCCAAGGATCAATGAATTCCTGTGAGAGTCCTTGATCGGATGTAATGGTACATGACTGAGTGCTCATATTTTCTTCAACTTGGCCATCAAAGGTCTGAGTAGGAGGATCATCAAGCCCACCATTTTGGAATTCATGTTGTTCAGGTAGGGCTGAATACATGATATGTGAATAGCCATGTGATTTGGCACTAAAGAGACCGTTTACCTCACGACGTAATTGGCGATCTTCCTCTTCAAGCCCGTCAACTTCATCTTCAAGCCCTCGAATTTCATCATTGTAGTAGTTGTTTGTGTTGATATACCCATCCTCCATATGATTGAGTCGAAGCCTCTCACAATCAAGGCGGTAGATTTCGTCTTCAAGTTCGTCGACCTTATCATCGCGCAACGAATTTCTTCTCGACATCGCCGAATCTTAACATCCAATTCAACGTATCGAATTGACATGCGAATGAATCAACTTAATACCCTTTAAAACGACTAGGGTCCCATCGGGCGTGCCAATGAAAACTCTCATTTTTGGCAACAGGCGTGAATGCGTAGTGTGCGGGCGTGCCAAGACTTGTAGCGCCTAACTTTTGATGAAGATTCCCGTGAATCTTGACTTCTAACTTGTAAGCGATTGTGTGTGACCCAAAGGTTAAAGATCACAAGAAGGTTAGTGGTTTGTCACACGGTTGTGGACTTAAAATTTCCTAATCGTATAGGAAATGGAACGTAAAACGTGAACTTTATTAGTCCGGGATAATAAAGTTTTTACAAGAAAAGTAAAAGATCCAAACTACTTGATGAAGTAAGTTTGAATGGGGTTTGAGCACTAGGTACTCGATAGGCTACTTTGCTGAAAGTAGGAAAGTGTTTATAAGCGTTGAGCTTTGATTGGTGTTGGACCCATTTTTCATCTCGTGAATTTGTTTTTATAGGCAAAACAACAAGCTGATTCAGGCCTGAATCCGAATTCAGCTTTGCACCATAAGCTGACATGTGTCCCATGATGATCCCTCCTTTTGTGCAGGCTGAATCATGGACAGTTATTTGTAGTTGAATGATCATGGGGTGATGTGGCAATAACTTCCCATTATTTCCATCTCTACGCTAGCTTGACACATGGCCAATTGACTTGGTCACAAGCTGATTCAGGCCTGAAGCCGAATTTAGCTTTACCCCACAAGCTGCCGAGTGTCCCATGATTGCTCCACTTTTCATGCATGTAAGGTAGTGAGCGGTTTCTCTAGCAGTTAAGGGGTCATGGGTGATGTGGCAATAACTACCCATGATCTCCCTCCTTTTGTGAGTTTAACACATGACCAATTGACCAAGTCAATTGGCCTTTGAATTTTGGAGGAAAATAACTGCCAGAAAATAACCAACTCCCTACAAACGTGGGCCTCACCTCATGGACCAGATTTGCTCCTTTCTTCATGGGCCCACCCGTGGGCCAGTTTCCCAACAAATCATGGGCCGTACTCCTCATATGGGCTGCGTGTTTTTTGGGCCCAAATGGAAAATACCCATAGCCCAAGATTTACCCAATCAATTACTTAGCTTTCGGCCCAATTTAATCAAAGAATTAATTAAATGGCCAATGCACGGCTAGTCCGATCCACGATGCCAAAAATGGGCATAAACAAATCTCCAATCAGATTTACATCTGAAATTGGTTCTCAATTGAATATAAGTTTAGGTTTGGATTCAATACGCTTCCTCTTTGTCTCTCTATCCGGCTTACTAATGAATTAAATTTTGATCTGTCAACTTAACTCCGTTTAGGCAAGGTAGGCAAATATTATGAATCTTATTGTTCTCTTAATTGTATTAATGTCAGTTATTAGTAGCCTAACAAAAGAATATGCTGGCTAGCTATTTAGAATTTTGCATTGTCTATTACTTTCCATAAAATTGCTTCTGTTATGTGGAGTCTAAGCATCCTACTCTATCTTCGGAATTTTGCCAATAGTACATTGGATACTGCAACTGAACTTTTATGTTTTTCTTTTTTTGCCCAAAATAATATGGGTTCAAAGGATGAATTTTTTCCTGGTTACATATCCTGATCTCTCTCTTATCTCTACCCATGAAAAAGAGTCTATATTAATTGAGTCCACGCATATGGATCGAAGAGTCTCTTAACTCCACGCGCAAGTGTAAGAACTCTCTGTAGATGACATCGAGGGTCTTTAAGATGATGATGACTTAAAGGAAATTGACAATCATATATAGAACTTGAACACATATTCCAAATGATGCATCTGATCTTGCAGCAGGGTCATCTTCATTTGCAATTGGTATATACACTAATGTTGTGGTTGGTTTAATCAAAAGGGTGCAGTATCTCCATTCTTGTTTCTGTACATCTGTTTGTCTTTTGATCACAGAAGAGGTTTAAAAATGGACATTTCACCACTCTCTTTTTTATTTTGTTCAATTAAGTACACTAATTTATGGTTGGTTTAATCAAATTAACTTAATTTCTTTGAGTGGTTCTTTGCATGGAATTTTTAATGTGTTCCTTGTTGGGAAAAATATGCGGAATTTCCCACAAGTAAATCATGAAGGAAATAGAACAAATGCAGCGAACATAATCCAAATGCGCAAACCACAAACCAAACGAACACAAGAAATTTTTACGTGGTTGCCCCAAAGTGTGAGGTACGTCCACGGGACCAGAGTCCGATTCCACTATCAACAAAGGTTCTTACAAATGGGTTTACAAAGAGATATAAGATCTCACAAACACTGTAAAGTGTATCCAACAATCATGCAATAACAAAGAGGAAGGTCCTCACCAAATAGATGAACAAAACCCTCCAATGTAGCTGAACGGAGAGTCCAAAATCAAAGAAAAATCAGCCCCCAAAGTTGATGAAGAAGCTGCCGAAATCAGGAGAACACAAGGGCTGCACTTGCTTTCCTTCCTCCACTGAAACACACTCTCACACACAGTGCACTCTCACATTTTTTTCTCTTTTTTGGAAGTGGAGATAATTTTCAAAGCAGACAAAACAAATAAGCTTCCAGGAGAAGCTTTTCCGATCCCAACAAATCATGTGCCAAACATGTGCTCCAAAATGTGTAGAATATTCCAAAAATTAGCCCACACAAATATAACTCATTTGGGCCAAACACATATTGTAATTGGGCTAACAAATATTGGGCTTCCACTAAGGAGGGAACCCAACATTCCTTACTATGTCTATTACTAGTTTGATTGTTTTTTACATGTATGCTCTGATACCAATAGATTTTGAGTCGTTTGGGTTTATCCTGCTGGTTAATTTTGGCCATTCCTTTTTTGCCTGGTAGATTTTGGTAGATTGTACCAAGTTCTGATCACAAACCCAGTATGATGGTAATGGTATGATGCTGTTTTCTATTTCCTATGTTTTCTCTTCTCATTTTGTTGGGTCAATGACCAATTTTATACAACTGTTTCTTCATTTAATATTTGTTTCAATTTCCACCTGTCCTACCAACGAACAGTTCAATTGGATTGCAGACGCATGAGGTTTATATTTTTGAAGTCTGGACACCACACTGGTTCCTGGAAAATAGCCTATCTTAGATTAACTAGCTTATTTTTCATAAAGATATTTCTGAAAATAAGCTATTGTCGGAAAGCTTCCTGGAAAACAGCCTCTGTAAGTTATCACACACACTCCCTGGAGAGTTTCAACCAAGGAGAGTTTTGTTGTGAGAGAAAGAAGGAAAAGTGTATAGGGTGTTAACTAACCCTAACACAAGTGAGCTTTATTTATATTATGTGGCTACTAGTTACATAACATAAGCAACCAATGTGGGACTAAGTCTAACTATATTCTAACACTCCTCCTCAAGCTGGAGAATAAATATCATAAAATCCCAGCTTGTTACGTAACAACTCTAAACGTGGTTTAACTAAAGGTTTGGTGAAGATATCTGTCAACTGAGCTTCTGTAGACACGAAAGGGGTAGCCAACACACCACTATCTATCTTCTCCCGAACAATATGACAATCTACCTCGATGTGTTTGGTTCTCTCATGAAATACCGGATTCGAAGCAATATGTATTGCTGCCTGATTATCACAATACATAGGAATAGGTAACTGTACGCTAAGCCCCAACTCCTCGAGCAAAGCTCTCAACCATACAACCTCGCATGTAGTATGAGCCATGGCACGATACTCTGCTTCAGCACTGGATCGAGCAACCATAGTTTGTTTCTTGCTCTTCCAGGTAACTAAATTTCCACCAACAAAAGTACAGTACCCAGTTGTGGACCGTCTATCAGATGGTGATCCTGCCCAATCAGCGTCGGTAAAGGCTTCAACACGGAAATGACCATTTGAACCATAAAACAAGCGACGTCCAGGATGAGCCTTGAGATACTTCACAATACGAAGACAAGCTTCCCAATGTGGAAAACGAGGGGTTGACATGAACTGACTTACCATACTGACAGCAAATGAGATATCAGGCCGTGTATTGGTGAGATAATTCAGCTTGCCTACTAAGCGACGATAACGGTCTGGATGAGGAAATATCTCCCCCTGATCAACACACAATTTGATGTTTGGATCCATAGGAGTCTCCGCAGGCTTTGCTTCCAATAAACCAGTCTCCTCTAGAATATCTAGCGTATACTTTCTTTGAGATAGACTGATCCCTTCCTTGGATCTTGCTACCTCAATACCCAAGAAATATCGTAACTTACCCAAATCTTTGGTGTGAAACTGACGCTGTAAGAACTGTTTCAGCTCATCAATACCTTTCAGATCATCCCCAGTAATAATGATATATCCACATACATAATCAACACTACTCTTCCCCGATCTGACTGAATATAGAAGACAGAATGATTAGAATGAGAGCGATGCATACCAAACTGCAATACAGCCTCACTAAACCCGCCAAACCAAGCTCGAGGGGACTGTTTAAGACCATAAAGGGCTTTGCGAAGGCAACACACTTGAGAACGCTCCCCCTGAGCAACAAACCCAGGAGGTTGCTCCATATACACCTCCTCGAGCAGGACACCATGTAGAAATGCATTTTTGACATCCAACTGAAATAAGGGCCAACCAAGATTGGCAGCCATAGAAATAAGAATGCGAACATAGTTAATCTTGGCCACAGGAGAGAAAGTCTCGGCATAATCAACGCCATACGTCTGGGTATATCCTTTGGCCACAAGACGGGCCTTGTACCGTTCTACTGTGCCATCCGGATTATACTTGACGATAAATACCCACCGACATCCAACGGTAGACTTTCCTGGTGGAAGAGAAACTAGCTTCCAAGTGCCATTGTCATGAAGGGCAGACATCTCAGCCTCCATAGCTGTCCGCCACTCAGAAACAGATAAGGCCTCCTGAACAGTGTTATGAACAAAAATGGACGAAACAGAAGTAGTAAAAGCACGAAGGGACGGAGACAGGTGATCATAGGAAACAAACCGAGCAACAGGATGAGATGTGTAAGACCGAATACCTTTACGAAGAGCTATAAGAAGACCAGGTGATGGCGGAGGCGGAGGCGGAGGCGGGGTGGGGGTGGAGGTGAAGGTGCAACAGGATCTTGGGACGGAGGAAGCGTGGTGGCTGGTACTTGTGGAGCTGTTAATACTTGTTGCCGACGAACACACACCTGCAAGGGAGGACCAGATGGTACACAAATAGGAAACACAGACTCAGACTCAGGAAGGTCAACTGGAGTACTGTTACCCGAGTAAAAGGGCAATGACTCATTAAATGTGACATCAGCACAAACAAAGTGACGACGAAGAGATGGTGAGTAACACTTATACCCTTTCTGAGTGCGCGAGTACCCCAGAAAAATACACCGAATTGACCGTGGATCAAGTTTGTCCCTGTCAGGATTCAGAGCATGAACATAACAGGTACACCCAAACACTCGTAAGGGTAATGAGTGGAGAGGGTGACCAGGAAATAAAACTGTATGAGGTATCTGACCACCTAGAACGCTAGATGGCATACGATTGATCAAGTAACATGCTGTAAGAACAGCATAACTCCAGTAAGACTTAGGAACTTGCATTTGAAATAATAAAGCACGCATAACCTCTGATAAATGCCTAATCTTGCGTTCAGCAACTCCATTTTGTTGTGGAGTTTGAGCACAAGAAGACTGGTGAATTATACCATGGTCATCAAAAAACTTAGAAAGAGAATTATGAAAATATTCACCTGCATTGTCAGAACGAAACAGACGAATGCAAGTATCAAACTGAGTTTTGATTTCCATATAAAATGACTTAAAGATAGAAGACAACTCTGACCGCTCTTTCATGAGATAAAGATACGTAACACGAGAATAATCATCGACAAAAATAACATAATATTGAAAGCCAAAAATATTAGGAACACGCATTGGACCCCAAATATCAGAATGAACTAAGTGAAAAGGACGGGATACGCGACTCTCAACCCTAGGATAAAAAGACACTCTATGATGTTTATTAAACTCACAGACTTCACAGGGCAAAGCATCAACACGGCTACATGAAGGTACCGGCCGTTTAAGATTCTGAAGGGATGGATGACCAAGTCAACAATGATGTTGATAAGGTGACACAGAAGACTGAAGGGCAACGGAGTTAGGGTGAACATTGTCGGTACAGTAATACAAACCACCACACTCAGTACCACCACCAATTTTTCGCCCTGTCTTGAGATCCCGAAACACACAACCATCAGGAAGAAATGTGACAGAGCAATTTAAAGATTTAGTAAGTTTACTGACAGACATAAGATTTAATGGAAAACGAGGAACGTGCAATACAGAATCCAAAGTCAAAGAAGAAGAAACAGAAACCGAACCCAAACCAGTAATATCAGTGGTAGAACCATCGACAAAGGTAACACGAGAGGGTTTATCAATAGACTGATGGCCAGAAAGAATAGTAGAATTACCAGTCATATGATCAGATGCACCAGAATCAATAACCCAAGGAACAGAAAAACGAGAAGTTGCAATACAAGCATTAGAACCTGCCTGAGATAGCGTAGCAATGGAGGAACTTGTCTGAAGTGACACAAGGCGTTGGTACTCCTCCGTAGAAATAGTCACCATAGCAGTGGAGCGTGCAACCTGCCTAATATCCTTGGAAGAAGTAAAAAAAGTAACCCAATGAGCCTGAGGAAAACCATGCAGGTCATAAAAATGCTCCACCGTATGATTAGTTCCCCCACAATAAGTACAAAGTCTAGAACCATGGCCTCGACTATGGCCACCTCCCCTTAACATGCGACTGGTACGACTAAATCCACAACGACCAGAATCATGACCACCAAAAACACGACCAAAACGACCACTGTACCCATAATCACGGCCGCAACCAAAGCCACGGCTAAATGAAGAACCTAAATCACCAGAATCAGCGGAAGTAGAATCAAAACCAGATTTCATTGCAAACATATCACCGTACAATGAGAGACAACTAATCAACTACCGATAGATTAACCAACCAAATACTCTACCAACAAACGGCCAATAAACAAGAAATAAGGAATTGATTGACCGGCTAACGATCAAGGGCACGACAACGCATGCATCCAACGACTTCAACAAAAACAAAGTAGCTACCGAACAACATAATCCCAATATCGAGCAACAACCAAGAGCTCATATGCCAACATAGACCAAATAACTCAACACAATCCAACAACCGAAATCGGACTTCAACATACCCAAACTATCATTTATTGGAGAGGATAAATTGTTAATTGACCAAAAAATTCAAAATTACCAGAACAATCAGTGCATAAGAATAACAGAACGGTAGCAAACAGTGATGAACAGTAACAGCGATGAACAGTAACGGCGATGAACAGTGCGCGATGAACAGTAACGGCGGTGAACAGTACCAGCGATGAACAGTAACGGCGGTGAGCAGTGCGCGATGAACAGTACGACAGTGAACAGTGCCAACGATGAACAGTATCTGTGAACTAGGATTAGGGTTAAGGCAAAGGCTAGGATTAGGATTGTGATTTTAGGGATTTTGTACAGAGGCTAGGGTTTAGGCTAGGATTGTAGGGATTATGTATAGAGGCTAGGGTTTAGGTGGTTTAGGATTAAGGTTAAGATCCCGCTTTGATACCATGTTGTGAGAGAAAGAAGGAAAAGTGTATAGGGTGTTAACTAACCCTAACACAAGTGAGCTTTATTTATATTATGTGGCTACTAGTTACATAACATAAGCAACCAATGTGGGACTAAGTCTAACTATATTCTAACAAGTTTCACCTGACTCCAACTCTCACCAACCAATTCTCTCAATGGTTCCTGAAGCCATCCATGGTTCAACTCAAGCCATCTATTAAGAAAATCAAAAGCCGTCCAGGGTTCTTGAAGAACTTGACAAGGAAACTAACAGAACCAGCTCAAGTCATCTATTTTAGAAAAGAGAATCCTAGCTTTTCCCTCCAAACATTGGAGGACATCATGGAAATTGTCGAAGGGGCTAGAACTCCTCCAGTCTCCTGCTCGATTGGAAGTTTTGGCTGGGGAGGGGAAGAAGATGAAGCAAAAGGATGAAGAAGAGGCAGAAGATAGCCGAGGAAGAAGCTAGCCGACAAAGATGAATATGAGGTACATGCAAGTAGAGAGTTTCATCTCACTTAACAGGATTGAATTCTCTGCTTCAACTTGGTTGAACATGTTCCATGGTTGTGTAAAGTCAACACACTTGTTTAGAATATGGGCTTGAATATATAATATGCATGTAATTTTAGTAATGGTTTAAAGCCGAAGTTGTTTGCATGCTCATTCATCCGAAAAAAGCATTTGTCTGCATAATTTTTCCTATTTTAGCTGTCATGGGATTTCATGCAGCAGTAGCTCCACTGCATAATTATCTTCCTCCCATGAAGTGAAGATCACTCCCCTAGCAAATGAAGTAGTTCAGAAAGAGGGCAGAAATGAAACAAAAATATATCAAACAAGAGCAACATAATTTTATAGCAGCAACATCTTTCTTCAATTTGTTGATTTCAGGCACTGAGTCTGACTAATTTCTTGGGTGATTTAAAGGAGATTGATTTTAGTCAGTTCTTTTATTATAATGTGTGTATTGTATGGTTTTTTTTTTGGATCCGCTATCTTGTATGGTTTGAAATCTCAATCTCTCTATTGAGGATGTTATTGGAATTTCCTCCTCTCGTCTCATTAATGGTTGAACCAATAGATGCTATATTCAACTGATGTCCTCTCATTTGCCATTTCTCATCCACTTTGTTCTTTTCGGAGAGGGGAAAAGGCTGCCTTTTGCCGTGAATGCTTTCTGGTGGAAAGAAGTTTCATAAATTTAGTGGAGAAATTTAAACGCACGATCCCCGTAATTCAAGTGTACAACAACAAACTTTTAGAGTGTTTATATCTATATATTTTTCCACACTTAAACTTCTCATCATTGTAAATATATGCTCTTTGCACTTTCCATATTTTTTCACATACTGTTGCATAATGAGCTATATAACAATCTAAAACACATTCACTGTATGTTAATTTCAGAAAGTCTACTGTCACACCGGTCCACCGCACGTCTTTTGGGGCCCACTCCGGCCTTCAAAAAAATACAGAAAAATATTTATAAATTTTAAAATAATATTTCATGGGATCCTGTAAAAAATCAGTTCCAACGGATATCGGTAGGTATGTTTTTCGGAATTCGTAACAACGAAACTGTTTAGTTTTGCAGTTTCGTCCCTACAAATTCAAAAAATATATCTACCGATATCCGTTAGAACTGATTTTTTTACAGGGTCCCATAAAATATTATTTTAAAATTTATAAATATTTTTTTGTATTTTTTTGAGGCCCAGAATAGGTCTCAATAGCCGTACGGTGGACGGTCACCGCACATGAGATGCGGTGGTCGTAGTCTGGCTCTATTAATTTAAATTATTAAATCAATGGGCATGATCGATCGTCCGTACGTAGCACGTAGTTATGCCCCTAGTATGGGAAAAGCACGTCATGTGCTCAAAAAGCACCCGATCAATGTTTCCATTATTAAGTATTTAAAAAAAGGACAGAAAAGCTATGTGCACGGCAAGCTGTGCACAGCAGCTGTGCACATACGTCTTTTTCTCCTACCTCGGGTCTCAAAAAGATGATCGGAGCCGCTCATTTTGTTCAAAATATGTCGTTTAACATCTCTGTGAAAAATGAGCTTCATTCGATATCGTTAGAGGTGTTAACAAAACACCCAAAATCACTACAGAATTTAGGTCTCTGTAAAAGTGATTTTGGGTGTTTTGTTAACGCCTCTAACGATATCGAACGAAATTCATTTTTTACAGAGACCTTAAACGACATATTTTGAACAAAATGAACGTCTCCGATCATCTTTGTAAGACCCGAGAAAAGAGAAAAAGAGGTCTGTGCACAGCTGCTGTGCACGTAGCACGGCTCAAAAAAGGAGCGGGCATGAGTGATCATGCGTGCACGTAGTTATGCCCCTAGTATGGAAAAAGCACGTCATGTGCTCAGAAAGCACCCAATCAATGTTTCCATTATTAAGTAGGAGTATTAAAAAAAGGAGTAAATGTTTCCCTTAATTGCTTGCCAGTGCAATACTCACCAAACTCTTAACTGAGAAATCAATGAAGACCCACCCACTCTTATGATCCCAACGACTCCCTCACGCCATTCCTTTCTCCAAGTCCCAACCCTCACGCCTCTCCTTTCTCCAAGTCCCAACCACTTCCAACCTCTCCCTTACGCCTTTCCTCTCTCTCTCTCTCTCTCTCTCTCTCTCTCTCTCTCTCATCACCCTTACGCCATTCCTACTTTCTCATCACCCGTCCCACAAACATTATTCTCTCTCTCTCTCTCTCTCTCTCTCGGGCGTCAATGGAGCTAACAGCAAACAATCCTCAAAAACCACCCTCTCTCCCATGGAAGACCCGCATCGTCCTCTCAGTCCTCGCCACAGTCACCGACGCCTCCCAACGCCGCGACGGCACCGTCAACCGCCGCCTCCTCAAGCTCTTCAACTTCACGTCACCACCCAACGCCAAGCCCGTCAATGGGGTCAAATCCCACGACGTCACCGTCGACCCGACCCGCAACCTATGGTTCCGCACCTTCGTTCCAACCGCCACAACCCAACTCCTCCCCGTCATCGTCTTCTTCCACGGCGGGGGGTTCGTGTACCTGACGGCCGATGCCAAGGCGTACGACGCCGTTTGCCGCCGTTTTGCACGCAAGGTCTCGGCCGTGGTTGTCTCCGTTAATTACCGGCTGGCACCCGAGCACCGGTGCCCGGCCCAATACGACGACGGATTCGACGTGCTTAAGTTTCTTGACGAGAGGAAATCGGGAGTTCTACCGGAAAACGCGGATCTCTCTTGTTGTTTTCTTGCTGGTGATAGTGCTGGAGCTAATCTTGCTCACAACGTAGCGAAACGAGCGTCAGAATCTACGTTTACGCAATTGAAGGCACGAAAAGTTTATTTGTTGCTTGTTTTGTTTTTTTTTTTTTGAGTTTTTATCAATTGGTTTTAAAATACTCCAAAAAAAAAAAGGATGGAATATAGGTTGTTTTGTTTTTTTTTAATACGAGATAAAATTCTTTTCACCTTAGGTGGAAAACCCCAAGTTCCCACCACCGCTATTTGCGGGCTTTATCATGAATTTGTTATATTAATCTGAACTGTTTATTTTGTAAGACTCGCAGAGTAATATATTCATGCAAAAATTAGCTCTATCAAATATCAATAGATATATCAAAAATTAAATTTTGATTTGTAAAATGAACGGTATAATTCTTTAAAGTTAGGTTGTTGGCTTTCTATTTTATAAACCAAAATTTAATTTTTGATACATTTATCGATTTTCAATCAAACTATTTTTTTCGTTGATATATTACACTGCGGATCCTACAAGACCAACAGTTCAGATCTCTACAATGAATGCATGATGCCCACAATTGGTAGTGGAAATCATGGATTTTCCACCTAAGGTGGAAAGAATTTAATAGCTTTTAATAATGCAAGGTGTCCCGAATCAGCTTGCATGCACCTTATACTAATAGCTACTGCTCCTCCAATAACTGTTTCACATGCTTATGCGTAGCTTCAAGTGTTTCTGATACGAAGAATTGACTTGAACCTGACACGTAAGGGGAGAGCAACACCCAAGTCTCAAGTCAAAATCGTTTATCCATTTTCGGAAGATGTAGGTCGGGATAGGATCATAACCCCTGGTTTGGTCCAGTTTTGAGACTTTGTACGCAGTTCTTTTATGAGTTCTTTTGGTGATTATTAGACATCATAAACCCAACCCAGCCTGGAGGATTGTCATGGTCGTGAAAAACCCGGAACCTAGAATTTGAATTTGATTTCAGCTAAGATATTAGGTTCAAAAGCTCCCATACTTTATTAGGCCAATAGAGCAAGTTTCAATTGACTATATAATTGGGCCCCAATAAAAAGATTGGTTCTTATATATGATTAATTGAGGTATACGTAAATTAGTCTGAACTCTTGAGTTATCAAAAAAGATTAGTACACAGTAAATATGGTATGTCTCGTATGTACGTTGTAAGAAAATTAAATTAATTAGACATCAATCACAATATCGATATCACACCTCTGTGAAGGGTGCAAACCGCGAGAGCTTAAAATCACAAAATCTATTGCGATATAGCTAGTTTTTTTTTATTGGAACATACCTGCGAGATTTATTTATTGTATGAAAGTGTCCACCATCATTGTAGATACGGAATGGATTCACAACTATCCAAAATTGTGCAAAAGTTGAGTGTAGTAGTACATTCAATTTCTAATGATTTAATTTTTGTTAACCTATTTGGAGAATTACAAGCGATATTTTTTTTATTCAATGTTTTGGGAAACTGTTATGTGATGTCCCACCCCTTATCCACCGCAAACCTTATATCTTTCTTTAGCTAGATCAGGATCAGGTTTCAAAAAATTCATATGGTGACATGAATTTGTGTAGGAGAAGGGGGTTTGGGCTGTGTCCCAGGACCACTTAATTAATAATTTTTCGTTGTAGCAGTTTAAAGTGATTTTCATCTTCTAAACTATATTCCACTTCATTGTGAATCAATTGATTGTCCAATTTTGTGACGGATATGAATTAAGGTGATCGGACTGGTGGCGATACAGCCGTTCTTCGGGGGAGAAGAGAGAACAGACTCAGAAAAGAGGCTATCATTACTAGTATCAATGGACAGGACAGATTGGCTATGGAATGCTTTCCTACCATCGGGAGAGGCGGCGGCAGCAGGCAGGGATCACGAAGCGATAAACGTGTGTGGGCCAAGGGCGGCAGACATATCGAAGGTAGACCAATTCCCCGCGACGGTGGTGTTCGTGGGAGGTTTGGATGCGTTACAGGACTGGCAACGACGGTACTACGAATGGCTTAAGAGGTCGGGAAAAGAAGCGTACCTGGTGGAGTACCCAAATATGTTTCATGCCTTCTACATATTCCCTGAATTACCAGAATCCAGAGAGTTGATTTCTCAGGTCACGGAGTTTGTTCACAAGCAGTGCCAGCTGCCAGATCGGTAGCTATAGAAGAGATGCATGCAGGAGAAATTAACTGCATGCTACAAATAATAATTGAGTAATACCTTAAATTCACTTCAGTTCTTTTTGGGCAGCATGGTGATGTTTTAGCTAGCTACTACACTTTCTTAAATAATAAATATTTATTTCATATTTTCAAACTCAAAAATAATATAAATGTAAAATAATTTTGATGTTTTAGGTAGCTACTACACTTTCTTAAAAAATAAATATTTATTTCATATTTTTAAACTCAAAAATAATATAAATGAAAAATAATTTTTTGTTTTTTTGTTTTTTTTGTTTTTTTTTTTTGCATCGTTCAAAAGATCTTAATGAGGTTTATTAAACAAGATTCATGTTGCTCGAAAAATTATTTGCGTAAACATATTATTTTTGAGCTTGAAATTGTCTTCTTAAAAAATACTCCATCTGTTCTAATTTAATAGTCCTTTTTGGAAGTTCGTGCCACTTTTTAATTGATTATATCTTGTAATTTATAATGTTTTATATAATTTTGACAACATTGTATTATTGAATTAATTGAGATCTATCAAACTAGATCCATATTTGATATGAAATTCATTACAAATTTAAAAATATAACTAGTTTTTTAGCCGGTTAGAATAGAACGAGTGACAATTAAATTGGGGCGGAGGGAGTAAGTACTTATTTTTGTTTTTGGAACGGGCTCTGAGTTTGTTCTAATTTTTTTTTTGTCATTCGTTAATTTTAATATACTCTATCTTAGGGGACTTGGGCAGGAGAATGGGGGGCCTGGGGACCTTGCCCAGCGGCACACCTGCCGAGCGGCCAATCCGACCGTTCATCTCAGAATCGACGGCTTGGATCGAAACATTTTTTTCCTTTTTCTTTTCTTTTGTTTTTAAATCCGTTTGGTACCTTTACATCCGGACCATCCAAAACACTTTTGGACGGTTGAGATGCGCTCGACACCCCTGCCAAGCACCCCTGCTTGGCAGGGTCTCCCGGTCCGAGAATGGGTGCTTACGGAAAACGAACCATACCCGTATGCATGAGAGTATTATAAAGAAGGCACAAACTACACTTCATGTGTAATTTGGGTTTTGCTATTTTTATTAGCTTTAGGTTAATGAATTTTGAACTACCTATTTGTCTGGACAAGAGAAATTTGAAATGTGAAAACATAGTAGTATGAAAAAGAACTTTAAAATGTTTACTAATGACAAAAATAAAATCAACAACGAATAAATACTTTATGATAAAAAAAAAAACAACAAATGAATAATTTTAAACAAATTAATAGTACTAGACCGAACCTGTGGTTAGTGTTTGAGATCCACATCAATGTGACACTGATAGTAACAGTGAATATTGAATTTGTGGTGGGCACTGCTTCTGTTCTACTTAATTTTTTTTAAAATTTTGTTAGTATGTTTTCCGTCTTTTCTAAGTTTTTAATAGATTCACTTTAAAATTTTTTTGTGGTATTAAAAGTAAAAATTATGAAAAAAAAATCGTATTTTCTTTTCTTTGAGAGAAGAGATAGACGAAAGAGGGTAGACACAAGTAATTAATTAATTAATTTTCTTTTCTTTTTTTGTTTTTTGGAAAACAGGAGGTGGCCGGCCCTCCTCTTTACCTCCGCCCATGATGACTAGAACTTTCTCATGAATGATTTTCTTGCACTAATTGCATGAGCCTTTAATGGAGTTTATTCACAATCAATCCAGGTCACCTATGACGTGGAGTGGATTTTATATACTAGCTAAAGTGGGTTTGGTTTATCTGTTACCCAGTTATTTTGTAGTACAGTATAATTTTTCTGTCTTATGTGAATTCTTATTATTAATTAGTTTGCGTAAATTGTCTACTAGTATGATAGACTAGATTAATTAAAGTAGTAAAATATTATGATAAAAATGGTACTAGCTGTTAAACCCACTAAACAATTTTTTAGTCCACGATATATATTGAGTGACCATTATGCCCTCATCCATTCCCCGGGCTCGAATCACTGGCTGGCGGTGGCCCTACATGCTCCAATTAATGGTCACATGAACACCCAAGTATTTTTTTTGCTATAATACATTTAAATTTTTTGAATTAGCCTACCTTTGAATGCCCAGTCCATATGTAAATGAACACTACGCCCATATGTAAATAAACATCTACCCAAAAAATGGCCTACAAACCATTATTTAGTCCATTGAATTGTACTGCAGCTTATTATTTAGCCAATTATTATTTTACATGTCATATATAGATTGATGTATTTGCTCGTGACAATGGTGTTGACTATTCATGTCGCCACTGTAACAGTTGAAAAAAGTTTTTTAGCAATGAAGTACATACAGAGCAATTTGTGTAGTCAAATGGGAGTTTGGTGGATGAATGATTGTTTGATTACTTATTATTGAGAGTAATGTATTTGATATCGTAGATAATAATGATGCTATTATGCAACAGTTTCAAAATATGAAAAATCATCGAGCACAATTGTAATAGCTCATATACTCTGCTATTTTTGGGTCGCATTGTAGATATAAATATATAACTTTTTGTTTATATAGAGTTGTGATTTTTCGAGGTAGAATAGTGCAATTTCTAAACACCCTTCGAAGAATTTCTGGAGTCGCCACTTGCTTGACTTCACCCAGAATTGCAGTATACACCACAACAACGATGACCCCCTCTCTCCATCTTACACAACCATCGGTCCAAACTTTCAAGTTGGATGAAGTTAATCGGTGAATATTAAATCTGGTATTTGCAGGGTGCATAATTGGCAATCACATAATCAATTCTAGTTGCAGACCAGATTAAATGAGCCCAAACGTTCAGACCAAGTTCAGGTTGGCCCAAGCCCAGCAAGCCGAATACTTTCCCAAGTTCAAGCCCAAACTAGACCACCGACCATAGCCTGCCGGCCCACAAATCCTGAGTTCCGGGCCTTCCGCCCCTGCCCCAATCTCGTCCCGGTGTTTAGTGGCCGAAAAGTTTGGTTGATTCATGAGGACTATGTGGCTGAAAAGAATACGGTTGTACCAAAATGCTAGAACCATTCCTATTTATACGCCCAAATGCACATTCACACACTTACACAAGAGACATGTAGTGTGTGTGGAGTCCACATTCTTGTGAGTGTCGGTGTGTAAATGGGTGTGGTTGTCAGGGCCAGCATATAGAGTATAGGAGAGAATGTTTCCAAATAAAAACACAATTGTACCTTATTTTCTTCAAAAACTCTTGCAATCATATCTTTTTATATTACATTGTTACTATCGTATACTTTTAGCTTGATTTTTTTTTTTTTGTTATTTTTTGTACTTTTATCATTTTTTTAAGAAATTCATGAATATGTAAAGAGCTCAATATAGGAAATTCGCTTTGGGCCTTCCAAATATATAAGCCGGCACTGGTGGCTGTAGAGAGTGATTGATGGTTGCAAATGCCAAAATACAAGAGGATATGTGCCTTAATTGTTGCTACTACATTTCATATATATTTGGTTCAAAAGTAACAAATTTAATTTCTTGCTGATGTTCATCGAAGCTAGCTAGCTCGCATACACTTAATTCCCATGCTATAGACTTCGATTTTATCTTTCATCCAAAATAAAATGAGCTCCCTGCCTAGCTAACTCAACCTGCCAACATGCATAGAGATCGAGGAAATCAGTTTTTGATAGTTAATTAGGAAATTAAGATAACTGTACGTGTATATGGAAATGTGATGCATCTAACGACTTTTGGGGGCATTGCTTACAAAAGCATAAGCCTAGAATTTAAGCGCATCGATCCTCTTTCAAACTTCTCGTTAAATTGCATATGAATTAGTATGCCTTTTCTGTAATGTGCGTGCTTTGCTTTGTTTAGTTTAGTTTTTGAAATTTTTTTTTATAAGAGTAGTAGTGGTAATAAGTGGAGAGAGATAGAGAGAGAAATGATTGGAAGTAGGAGAAATTTTTTGAAAAATATTTTTCAAAAAGTATTCCAAACAAGGCATAAAGCATTTCAGGAAAAAAAAAAATGAATAATATGTTGGGGCACCATATATTGAAAAGATCCTCATTCTTATGTCTTCTTTGTTATCTGGCTTTGGTGCTTCTGTTGGAGAAAATATATGCGATAGAAATTTCTGCTAGAACAATAATTCGAGTTCTTTTCTATACAGTGAATTAAACTCACAAATCGTGTATGTAGTTTCTCAACAATTGAAACCTTATAAAACCCAACAACAAATACGCTACAACAAAGATGGCCTTTTATAGGATTATCTAATAGCGTTCTTTTAAGAATGCTATAAAAGAAAATCAATTACAGCGTTTAGTGATAAGGAGTAGCGGAAAAACTCCCACCAAGATTACTATGGCGTTCATTAGAGTAAACAATAGCGTTCTACAAAAGTTACTTCAATTGGCGCCCTAACTGGCACACCCCCTTCTAAAAATTTCAATCTTTCCTCCTCAGAGACACAAATCTTCTTCGTTGTCAGCGTTGAAACTCTAGAAATCGACTCAGAAATGGCGAGTTTAGATCAAGCTTCTCCTAGCGACGCCAAATCGGGTGAGAAGATATTCAGGCCCAAGTGCGCGATCAGTTCCACACCATCGAAAATGTAGAGAATATCGTAGAATAATTTTATTATATCGAAATAATAAAATTGGGGATACAAGAGAGATATGAATAACTTTATTACGTCGTAGTAATAAAATTGGGATACAAGAGAGATAGAAACTCGAACTACTTAGAGACGTAATTGAGTGAAGGTGAGAAAATGAGATAATTGCTTCGCTGGGAAGGCTTTGGTTTTTAAGCGTTGAGCTTGATTGGTGTGTGGACCATTTTTCCTTCTTGAGTTCTTCTATTTATAGGCCATGGATCTCACGGTTCCGCATGCAAATGATTTTCCAGCCTTGCATCTTGTGCTGCCACGTGTCCCATTAACCAGATTGTTGGTGGTTTTTGCATGTGAATATTTCCAGACTTCACTCCATTATGCCAAGTGTCCCATGCAACTGCACATCATGGGCTAATGGGTGGTTAATAGCAATTCCAAACATTACCCACACATGTTCTTTCTTATTCATGGGTAGTTAAAGAGATAGTGGGGCCATTCTCTTCCCCATTTTTCGTGGAACTGAAAGAACATGGGTTATTTGACTGGGTCAAATAATCATGTGGCAGAATCTTCTACTAACAGCTTCCTATTTTTGCTCATACAATTCCCTCATGAGCCTCCACTTCCTAAGGCCAAATTTAATACTTTCTCGGCTCCCATTTGAATAACGCAACCCAAAGCCCACAACTTTAGAATTTCAATTGGAACAAAAAAAAATTAACCGGGCCCAATCAAAACTATTTTGGCCCATTAATTTTAGTCCAATACATCTCTACTTTTTGGCCCAATGCAATTAAAAGATAATTAAATGGCCTTCCAACGGTAGCCCAAAATTTGGTGCCAAAATGGGTGTAAACAATGCCCCCCCATGCCTTGATTCTTAACTTTTAGGATCAAGGCATGTATATAAAAAGAAACCGTTTTTGGCATCCAATCAGTCCTTTGTTGTAGCATACGTTCTTTTGTTTGCCTTGCCTATTGACTTGGTAGGCATTAGGCATTTTTCATGTTCCCTTCAGACCTTTGGCAAAATTTCTGAATTCAGACCTTGGAAGGAGTCTACCAGCAATCTTTGGACAGGCCTTTCAAAAGCCTCTCTTAGAGATAAAGGCCTCATTCTTCATCCTTCAGAGCTTCTTAGAGTGATTTGATGATGCTCGCACCTTTTATCAGGCCTATTTCAACCAACAAAGGCCTGTGTTCAGGTCTAATCGTAGAAAAACGATCGAACCATAAAAAAGGCCTGGCAAGGACTGAACCTCATATTGGAAGGACTGAACCTCCACTTTGAGTGCTCATAATAGTGATTCAGTCCTACGGGAAAGGTCTGAACTTCTGTTTGAATTGCTTATAATATTGGCTCGGGCCTAGACAAAGAGCTCAAAGAGTCTTCGTACCTGTAGATAGGGCTTATGTCCAGGCCTTGTCGTAGAGAATTCATAAACACATGAAAGGCCTAAAAAGGACTCAAAGTATGTTGAAAGGCTTGAACTCTTGCATGGAATGCTTATAATAGTGGTTCAGGCCCAGACAAAAGGCTTAAGGGCCTTTCGCACCTGTAGCAAAAGCTTGTTTACACTAATAGAGTCCTGTGTCCAGGCCTGGCTGTATAGAAATCATAGAACTTCGAAAAGGCCTAGAAAGGACTGAAAATATATTTGAAGGTTTGAACCTCTGCTTTGAACCTTCAGGCGTGCTTAATGAAATAAAAGGCCTCCACCTCTGCAGAAAAGGCCTAGTAAAACTCTGATAAGGCCTACTCAAGGACTGATAGGCCATGGCCGAACATTTTAGAGGTGCTTGTTCGGCCCATGAAGGACTTTTCTTTGTTCTTAGCCCTTCTTGACACCACTTCGGCATTTTTGTGTAAGCCAAGTGAACAACACTCGCTTTTGATGTGCCCCACAAATCCAACGTGGGGGCAATTCTACACTCTTTAGGCCTAAAATTGGCCTAAGCTGATAATGCCTTTTAGCAGTTTGGACAATGCCAAAAAGGCCTTCATGAACCGGGGGAGGAGGGGGATCTCCGATTATAAATGAATCGGGATCAAGCCCTGGAGTGTCGTTGCTTTCCTCCTCTTCATTCAATTCCTCCTGCTCTGGAATGGGTGCAACTTGCAATCTAGTCCTGCCCATAGGGCTGATGGCAGGTCTGGATTGTTCTTGATTTGTTATCTGCTCATTGCTCAGGACTGAATTTGGATGTGGTAACTCTTCAGTCAGTTGAGAAAGCTTCTTAGAGGAAAGAATGAGTTGATCTTGCCTCATAATAGGACTTTTTATGTTCTGGCTTATCTCAGGTCTGAGATTTTGCTCCCTTTGCGTTGTGACAGACCTATCTTCTCGCTCCCCCAGGCTTGGAAATAGTTTACCATCCAAAAGTTTTTGAAAAACTCCTGAATGTTGGCTGTTGCGCTCAGATCTGAGACTGTTGTCTTGATCATTTTGATGCTTATCACCCAGACCTTGCTGTTGTTCGGGAATCCTCAAAAGACTGAGCTGAGAACTTTGCCCCTCGAGTTCAAGTCCTCGGCCTCCTTGCCCCCCGAGTGTAGGATTTTTGGAAGCTAAGGGCCGAGAGAAGCCTGGAGGCCTAGTGGGCTTGATGGAAGCTTGTTGAGACTCTTGCCCCCCGAGTTCAATTCTTTGGCTTCCTTGCCCCCCGAGTGTAGGGATTTCAAAAGCTGAGGACTGAGAGAAGCCTGGAGGACTGGAGTACTTGCTAGAAGCTTGTTTAGACACATTTAGGCCTGAAGTTTGGCCTAAAGTGCTAAATTGTGATATCCGTGATGGAAGAGGAGTTGACTCCTTATCTTGGAGATTAGCCCTTAATTTTTCAACTTCCTTGTTGGAGTCCTCAACTGCCTTATTGGACTTGATTATCAATTCTTTAATCTCACGCAAAGTTGCATGCAAGGGATCTACAAACTCCTGTGAAAGTTCTTCATTGGATGCAACGGTACAGGACTGAGTGCTCATATTTTCTTCAATTTGACCCCTAAAGGTCTGAGCAGAAGGATCATCAAATCCACCAATTTGGAATTCATGCTGTTCGGGCAAGTTTGAAGACATGATATGTGAATAGCCATGTGACTTGGCACTAAAGAGACGGTTTACCTCATGACGTAATTGGCGATCTTCATTTTCGAGCTTGTCAACTTCGTCTTCAAGCCTTTGAATTGCATCGTTGTAGTAGTTTTTTGCGTCATGAAACCAATTCTGTGTAGGTTTGAGTCGACGCCTCTCACAATCAAGGCGGTAGATTTCGTCTTCAAGCTCGTCGACTTTATCATCGCGCCAACGAATTTCTTCATTAAGACGCCGAATTTCAACATCCAATTCAAGGTATTGAATTGACATGTCAATGAATCGGCGTGATACCCCTTGAAACGATTGGGGTCCCACCGGGCGTGCCAAAAAATGTTCCCCACTTTTCCGCCGGGTAGGCGTGAGCGGAAAATCCAATGGCGCCTGTGCTGTATGAGCGCGGGCGTGCCAGGACTTGTCGACGTCCAACGTATGGAAGGCGTGAGTGCGCTTCGATCTGACTTCGTATGTAGTGCGAATGCGTGTGACCCAAAGGGTGAGGCCACAACGAGGTTCGTGGTTTTGCCACAACGAGAGTGGACTTAAAATTTCCCAACCGTATGAGAAAATGTAGAGAATATCGTAGAATAATTTTATTATATCGGAATAATAAAATTGGGGATACAAGAGAGATATGAATAACTTTATTACGTCGTAGTAATAAAATTGGGATACAAGAGAGATAGAAACTCGAACTACTTAGAGACATAATTGAGTGAAGGTGAGAAAATGAGATAATTGCTTCGCTGGGAAGGCTTTGGTTTTTAAGCATTGAGCTTGATTGGTGTGTGGACCATTTTTCCTTCTTGAGTTCTTCTATTTATAGGCCATGGATCTCACGGTTCCGCATGCAAATGATTTTCCAGCCTTGCATCTTGTGCTGCCACGTGTCCCATTAACATTACCAAACTTCACTCCATTATGCCAAGTGTCCCATGCAACTGCACATCATGGGCTAATGGGTGGTTAATAGCAATTCCAAACATTACCCACACATGTTCTTTCTTATTCATGGGTAGTTAAAGAGATAGTGGGGCCATTCTCTTCCCCATTTTTCGTGGAACTGAAAGAACATGGGTTATTTGACTGGGTCAAATAATCATGTGGCAGAATCTTCTACTAACAGCTTCCTATTTTTGCTCATACAATTCCCTCATGAGCCTCCACTTCCTAAGGCCAAATTTAATACTTTCTCGGCTCCCATTTGAATAACGCAACCCAAAGCCCACAACTTTAGAATTTCAATTGGAACAAAATAAAATTAACCGGGCCCAATCAAAACTATCTTGGCCCATTAATTTTAGTCCAATACATCTCTACTTTTTGGCCCAATTCAATTAAAAGATAATTAAATGGCCTTCCAACGCTATCCCAAGATTTGGTGCCAAAAACTGGTGTAAACACTAGGGTATGCACTTTTTGGATCCTTTGTCTATAAGTTGGTTTGGTTGGCTATTTATAATTTCAATATATTCATATTGATGTTGTCTTCCACTCTATGTTGGTCTATGGCTTGAAAGAGACGATTGTTGGTCCGTGACTTTTTGTTGGAGATGTAGATACGATCTTGCCAATGCTCGTTGGAACGTCAGAGCCTGTCATTCCTATATGCTTTTTTTTTTCTTTGTCACCGATAGCAGTTATGATACTTGTTCTCGCACTGCTATTCTTGTTTATAAATTTAACGTAGTACTTGATGTTGGATCAACTTTTGTTATTTTGGATGTAATACCTTGAACATATTGCTAAGGAATGAGTAATAAATTGTGTCTTTTAGTTTCTATGAGTAAATTTGTATGAACTTGCTATATATGAAATGCCATTCAAGTTTTTGAGAGTGTTAGCCATGGAATGCTATTAATTTGAGTTTAAAGAGCTACAAAAACCGCTTCAAGATATACTTGATAGACAAAAACCAACCATAGCATTCCAAATAGGGCTATAAACGAGCCGAGTCGAGCTCGAGCTCAGCTCGTTTACTAAACGAGCCCAAAATTCGAGCTTGAGCTCAGCTCGAACCTTAATGCTCCGAGCCCTTATCAACCCGAGTTGAGTCATTTACTAAACGAACCTCTTTAATAGAGCCGAGCCACCCTTAACGAGTCGAGCTCGGCTTGTTTGCTAAAATGAGCCGAGCTTGGCTAGTTTACTAAAACAAGCTGAAAATTTGAGTTTGAACTTAGCTTGTTTACTAAATGAGCCGAGCCTTAACGAGTCAAGTCGAGCCAAGCTCGCGAGCTGCTCGGTTCGCTTACAGCCCTGTTCCAAACAAGCTATTGAAGGCAAAAAAATTAATAAAATACAGGAGGCTAAGAATGCTATTAAAGGTAGGTCATACGCAACAGTTGAAAAACGCTATGAAAGGTAGCTTAAAGACAGCGGGCCAAAAACACTATGTGAGGTCGACTATAGATAGCGGTCCAAGAACGCTATGATAGGTAGATTATAGACAGCGGGCGAAGAGCGATGTGAAAAGTCTCAAACTTATAATAGCGTCGCTTAATACAACGTTCCCAAGAACACTATCTATGTGTTTCTATAGCGTTTTTGCTTAATACAACGTTCCCAAGAACACTATCTATGTGTTTCTATAGCGTTTTTTGACCCCTGTTGAAAGAGAAATTTGTTGTAGTGATATATGTAGGGACATAATGATAGAATCTAAGCCAAACATAAAATAGTGATTAAGAAGTTATAATAGGGCAAAGGAGAAGTCGTGGGTGAAGGAGTTTTACCCAAATTTGGCACATGTATAATTTATGGGCATCTACGGGCCATTGATTTTATTTAAGTTTCAGTCCAAATGAGTTGGGCCCAGTTTATTTTAAAGCTCATTCAGTTTGAAGCCAAGGTGACAATGGATAAATGATCCAACGATATGGCTGGCTCGAGTGGAGAGATTAGTGGACGGAAGAGAAGAGTGTACAGTCCAATATGGACCGTTCATATTAACAATTAATGGTTAATATCTATTGAATCTTTTACTGGTATTAATATACTTTTACAATAAAAGATTCTAATTAAACAAATCTGGACCATTGAAAACGCTAATCGACAATTCAAATCTTGAATGTTGGAGCAATTACTGCAGGGGATACTCTTTCTTGTTTAGAAGATGGAGCAGTGGTAGAAGATGGCGCAGTGGTAAATGCCCCAGCTACAGAGGTAGTGGAACCTAATGAAGCCTTTTGGAACCTATCATAAGTAGGTTTTTTAAATGACAAGGAAGTTGAGGACATCCAACTATTTGTTGACCTCGACCCATTTGAGAAGGCTAAGAATATAGGAAAAAGAAAAAGGAAGCAGAAGTCGGTAGAGAATGTGTTGAGCTTTCCAAAATCCAAGAAGAGGGGTGCAAGTAAGAAACAAAAATGCATTGTGCTCTGAACTGCTGTTGCAGGTGCTGCATATTCATCCCTGTCTAAAAGAATGCACAAGACTCATTTCAATGAGGCCTAGGCTGTTTGGTCTCTAAATAAGACCAAGGGCATTGGTTATGATGGCGATGAAAATGAAGTTGTTAGTAGTAACATCATTGAAAAATCCTAGATTAACTAGGCTTAAAAATATTTGCTATTTTTTATCTTTTTGATAAATAAATTCACCAATCAATATATAAGCTAATCACACGAACGAGAAGCAATAAAGAGATGAACACAAGATCTACGTGGAAAACCCAAAATGGGAAAAAACCACGGGAAGGAATCAAACACTACTAAACACGAGGTTACAAGAACTCTTACGATAAGTTTGAACTCCACAAACCTAAACCTAGACGCTCTTGCCGAATCCACGTACACCTCTCTGAATGCTTGACTGCTGCTGCCTTGAATCCACAAGCCTTCCGTTTGCCTCCCAGAATCCACCGAAGGACTTTGCTCAGAGATTAACTGAGTTGATGTTGTAAACCTCTTGAAGTTGTATTGAACGCTCAAAAATCCATCGATCTTCTTTCTACTCCAAGATTCAAAACAAAGACAGTACTCAAGAATTAATTTTCTCTTCGAAAGGAGCTGTACATTGGCTGCCCTTTTTCTACCTTTAACACAATACACGTGTTTTGTACATGTATGTGGTTTTTCCTTTTTTTTTTCCTTTTCTATCGCGGCTACGTGATCCCAAAGCCCATAAATAACAGCAATCAAAATCTATTTCCTTTATCACCCCACTGCCGAGATTTTCTTTCTTAGAATCCTTTCTTTCCAAAAACTCCTCCTTATTAGATCCACTCCCAATTCCTTCAGCCTTCACGTGCACAATAACTCTCATTCACTCATTACAAAAAATTATTGATTCCATTCCACTCCTAAAACAGACACTCTAAAAAATAATAAAATTTACAATTGCACGGACGAATGTGTTTTGATGCATGCCATTGACAATCATAAATATTTTGCCCTTACAATCATGGCTTTGGAAATCGAAGATGAGGAAAGGGCTTTGGGTGTTTGATTCTTAGGTGTCTTTTTTGGGTGTTGTCGGGCCATGTTGCTTTTTTGGGGGTGTTTGATTTTAGGTCTTTCAGCGCTTTTTTTGTCCTTTGGGTGTGGGCTTGTCCCTTTGGTCGTTTTTCTTAGTTGGCTTCTTGCCAATCTCGAGTTTGGTTCTTAGATAGGCATATGATGATCCTTAGCTTTGCTTAGGATTGATGTCATCAATTCCTTATTCCTTATGTCTTTGTATCAATTTCAAAGACAATAAAAAAAAAAAATTTTCCTTTCAAAAAAAAAAATGAAAACGCTAACCGACGGTTAAGGTCACTTGATGCAGTCCAAACTTGGTTTGCAAACAAGTTATTATCTAACAAAAATCATTCGTCTAATCATCAAATATTGTTGTAACTAGGCATAATAGTAATATCTAGCCAGCATTATGTCAGTGGGCACCGTACAAACCTATTCTTAATAGATCAGAAGGATAATACCCAAGAAATTCGAATAAAATAAATGATAACGCATGAACCCTAATTTAAATTCGTAACTAGCTAGCCAATTAACCATAAAATTTGTAATTTAACCATAAATCTGCAAAACCTTTTCTACATTACACATGCACCTGTTCATAACTGTATGACAAAATATGTAACATACACTAAAAAATTGGTACCATTAAAAAAAAGTACGTAACATTGTTATGGTACACACTATGTTTGCCATTATATATTTCTCCTATATCAAATGGTCGGAGGTCAACTAGCCCGATAACATGCTTAAATATTTATGCGTGCCTTGCTCATTCGTAAATGTTAAAATAAAAGAGTTTAGTCTAGTATAATATGCTACCTTATCGAATGTGATTTGTGACCACTAGTGGAGGTTTTTATTTCTATTTTTTCGACATGGTATAAGTGGAGGTGATCTAGGAGATGAAAACACATGATGCCATTGATTACGTTAATTTTACAAGTTGCCTGTATAAATATAGATGTTGAAAAATCCATGGTACGGAGTGATTATCTAATGAGTTTTATATAAATGAAAGTGGACAAGTATTTAATCACATCCAAAGCATATGCAATGGAGTGGAGGAATATGGAACTGCTCTTACCTTTAAAAAATTGCTTACCAAAAAGCAAAATTGGTATGGGGGAAGCTGTGAGGTGTGGACAGGGAAAACACATTCTCTCACGTGACAATCCCTTATGAATATGAAAACTGGGACCCATCATGTTCACATTTGGCGATTCAAGCTGTTTCTTTTGTAAATCTCAAAGTGTTATCATTCATGCAAGCTATCAAGTCATTCGGACACGGTATGTATTTGAACAGAACATATTTGAAATGAACTAGCATTTAAGATGTCCGATCGATCTAAAATGTGGCATAACAGTAGATCTACATCGAGACCTATAATTAAATTAAACAAACGATTTTGATTGTCAAACAAGACCTTGGCGATCTCATCTCATGTAATGAGAGGATCTACGGCTATTAGTTTGTTGTATTATAAGTGCCGTTATACTTACATCAATACAACTTCTTACTTTTGTCAGAGAGAGAGAGAGAGAGAGAGAGAGAGAGAGACTACCGCTATTAGGATCATTTGCTAAGCAACTATAGGAGTCTGGTTAGAAATTAAAAAAAAAAGGGAGGGAAAACAACATGAGAATCCAAGGGGATAAACAACAGAAAACTAACCATATAATAATACTAATATACAACATTATTCATTCATTCCTAAGTCCACACTCAACGAACTCATCTACGGCTTGAAACTTATCCATTCGAATTTTGGAATTTATTCCCTAAAAGTAATCACCCGTTGATCTGATCAATCCATGTAACACTTTTGACTTGCACGTAATGCTACGTACCTAACATTAGTTATGATGGCAACGTTACCAGGCATCTCTCTTGTGGTGTACATATTAGTATTTCTTTTATACCCAGATGTTCCGGCCAGCAAGCTTACGCGTATTTTGAATTAACAATCGGACAAACTCTCCAGTGGTATACATATAATTTTCTTTGATAACCGGATGACTGGGCTATTAAGCACACCTAGACTTCTGAGACCTTAAAATTAATGACTGAACAAACCTTTCAGTACATGCGCATATATATCATATAAAGATTACATCACTTTGACATTAGACTTTGTTGAATCATGTGCTTAGGCTAAGGGTTAAATAGGTCAGTTGGCGCAAGTTATTATATGTGGTATCAGAGCTTGCACCAATCGAAAGTATGAGGCAGGTTCCATGTGAGATCGATGAGCTTGACGTGCTTAAACGGGTACTTGTCTCACATGGTTAATTTGGTGGGTGAAAGTTGTTGTACTATTAGAAGCAATAAGGACATTGTGATCTTAAATGAGGGTGATTGTGAGCACCCTTTAAAGGAGTCCCACATCATTGGGAAAAAAGAAATTCATGAAATATATAAAGAATCGTGAGCAGTTATTGTATAACTCGAGCTTAATTTATTGAGCTACGCACTTAGGCTAAAGGTTAAGCAGGCCTGCTCACGAAAAGAGGAATTAACCTTTAGCCTAAGCACGTGGTTATTTTTTGAGCCACCAAATCTTGTAATGAAGTGCAGCAAACACCTAAAGAATCGAAAGCAGTTATTGGTTGCTTTCTCTTAATCTTTATAAGATTTGGGTCAAATTTTTACATCATATTTTACGTCTCGAAGAGAAGAATTAGAAAATTATGAAAAGATAGACCAAAGTTGTAAACAATTACTTGAAAAAAAAAAAGAAGTCACGAGATGACGAAAACATTCCAAATACGTACGGGGTATAACTTTTTTCGATAGATGTTTGCTGCACTTTATTACGGGTGATCTTGCTAACCTGCAAAAATTAATTAGTACTCCACTAATTCAGATAGCCCGGCGGCCCCGGCCCCAACGAAAGGTGATCACGAAAGTGTTTGGATATATCCTTCGATCTTTTTTGCATTTGCATTTTTAGCTTTTCTCCTTTTGGCTGTACGTTAATTTGTAAGGAGTCACCCATATATGCAGAATGATTTATATATATGGCAAAACTCATTCGTTCTTCGTTTCTTGCTTTAAAATATCTGACCGAAAATAGACTCTCATTTATATCTACATGATGGCGTGGAGGCAATCAAATAAAGAGTCTATTAATTGATACAGTATATATATATAACAGCCAACTTGGTTATCAATAAACTGAGGAAATCATAAAAAATACGCACTCCAATACGTTCTTATATAGTAATTTTCATACATTTCAATAAATTCTTTGAATCTTAACAGTAGCCCAATGGACCATTTGTACCATTTTCCCAAAATAAATATATGCAGCATAAAAATGATCAACAAATCTGAGTGGAGATGAGTTCCTCTTCATACCTCTCTATACTCTCAATTTACATTCACATCTTGGGCACAAAATTATGATTCGAAATTGTTCATCTTCTAGAATACGTATACTAGTAAATATAAGTCTACAAAATATTACACCAGTATGATTGGATATTGACAGATATGTGAATAAGCTACAGTTTATTCTATAAATTGTAAGATGAAATTGTAGAATATATTTCCCATTCATTTTCCAATCAATATCAATGTGTTCACTAATGTATCAATATGATCAAATCATAGTGATATTTTGTTGACTTATAGTTATTTGCGCGTTCTATGCTTTGAACGGTTCGGATCATAGCTTTGGGCCGAGATGTGGACAAAAATTGGAAGTGTTGAAAGGTATGGAGAGGAGTTCATTCCTATCAGTTAAATAGGCATACTTTATGTTTGGATAGAACTGGAAATATAGCCAGAGTTGGAAATCTGAGCTATGGTCAATAGGGATGGCAATTTGAACTGAACCGATAACTGAAATTATCCCCGAACAATAACCAAAATTTTCCTCGTGTGTACGGGTATGGTTGGCACACAGGATAACCGAACGGATTTCGGTTCGGTTATGGTTCAATTGATACCTGAACCGACTTGAAGCCAACCTGATACCCGAACCAAACCGAACTACTAAATTACAAAATTACCCCTGCCTATATATATATATACACACACACACACACACACACATATCCTACCGAGCTATTCAGTACTCTCTCTCTCTTTCTAAAATTACCCTTGGCGATTTTAGATCTGAGCGTGCGCGCTCTCTTTCTCTCTCTCTCTCTCTCTCTCTCTCTCTCTCTCTCTCTCGCTCTCTCTCTCTCTCTCTCTCTCTCTTGATCGATCGAGCTATTCATCCCAGCAAACCCATACTCCAGCAAGTCTCACCTGAGCTCGAAAAACTCCGACAAGGCTCGCCTGAGACCAATAATGTTGTAAAGTTTTGATTCTCACACGATCTACTTGATTTTCGCACAATCTCGTCTAGTTTTGCTCATTTCTGTTCAAAAATCCATGTAAGCTAGGGTTCTATTTGCTGTTAGATCTCTGAAACTGATTGTTATTTGATTTTCTAGTGTTGATCTTATTCGCGAATTCATATAAACTGGGGTTGCATCTGCTGTTCGATTCCTATTTCTCTCTATTTTGAACTGTTGTTCTTGGTTGTGTTATCTGCTGCTGGTGAATTAAGCCTAAGTCGGTTTGGGTCCGTTCGGTTAAACATATTTTTCTATTCCATTCGGTTACCCATTCAGTTCGGGGATTACCCGAAAATCGAATGGCTCGAAATGGTTTCATTCTTCCCTCTCTGTTCGGGGATTAGGGCGGATATGGGCTGAACTTCAGTTTCGAGGATCGGGGACGGAAAACCCAATTCCCGCCCCGAATGCCATCCCTAAATTGGTCAAGGACTCTACTAGCTCTCAACCCAACACCACTACATATTAAGAGTTTCCTTTTTTCCACAAATAAAATAGTCACAAGTTAAGCTCTGGAATGACCTGACTCGGATACGGCTTGGGAATCGAAAAATTATTCAACATTCTGGGCACCGTTACGTGGTGCCTTAGACCTCTCAACCACATATTTTTGTGTGATATGAGATTAAATGTGAGGATCTCACAACAATGTGTGATGGAGAGAAGCTTAAGCTACCGTCACGTGATGCCCTGAGGGCATTGAATTATCTCTCATAAGAATCAAGGCGAGTGAATTATTTCTTTTTTACCATTTCCTAAAATTTTTTAATTAGGGAACATTTCCTGAGTTTAACTTTAGGCATTGTACATAACCAAAAAAAAGATTAGACTTGATTGCAGTTCAAAAAAAATTTGGATTAATTTTTTTGTTAGCGAGCTGTGTGCCTAGCGTTGCAAATGAATCGAGCCTTTCGTGAACTGTTCAAGGCTTGACTCGATAAAGACTCATTCGAGTTCGATTCGGGTACTAAACAAATCAACCTGAACCATAATTTTACAGTTAATAAATAAGTCGAACTTGAACTTAATAGGATTCAGCTCGCAAACTCAGAGTATATGTATGTACCTCTAAAATTTCACATATAATCTTGAATATGTATTGTTAGAACTGTGGCTCATATGTTAAGTATGAAGAGATACTAAAGAGTTCTAGAAAGAATGCCAGATGCTCGAGCAGAGCGGAGCTGAACCAGTGGAGCGTATTTTTGGGATATAGACCAAATACCAAGTTAGGGTTAGAATAGAGTGGGTATAAATACTTTATGTTGTAAATCCTATTTTGCACTGTGATAATAAGAACAGCAGCTGCTTTCGCTCCCGTAGACGTACCCGGCTTTGGAGAACTATGTATATCTTTGTGTTGATTTCTTTACTGTTTTATACTCATAAATCGTGCGTGTGTGTAACGATCCTAATTAACAAGGATAAACTTTTACATGTACATAATGACAATTTTACAACTTGTGCTTGTATAAACTTTTAAAAGTACTCTATAAACTTAAATTTCACTATGTTTGTATAACTTTTGTATAGGGTATGAACTTATTAATTTATGTACCAAATAAGTTTATTTGCATTTCTAAAGACGCTAGACTCGAACTCGGGTGGTCAAATCTAGAGAAGTTCTTTTAAAAACTCGGTTCGTTTCAGCTCGTTTGCAGGCCTATGTGCCCATCCGAAGCTCATTGATAAGCACCCGGAAATGTAATGAAAGGGTGCGCTAGTGTCTAGGTTTAGTTTAATTTAATTGTTAAGTAGTTATCTTTATCTGCTTTTACTCGTAAGATTTGTTTTTAGTGTTTTCAGGTAAATCGTGCGAATAAGGCATGTTTTGACTTCATGGAAGGCCCAAGTGTGTCCAAGTACCCGAGGAACCAATGAAGACCCTATCGGCCCCTGAAAATTTGTCTAAATATGGAAAAATCACTTTTCAAAAAAAGTATCGATTTTTGAGATAAAAAATGGCGGTAATTGATTATTGAATTTTTCTAAGAGTAACTTCAAAATTTCAAGGTTTTACTCAAAGATCAAGGTCATGTTTTGAGCCATTTATTCGATAGAAAAGTGTGCTGTTTTCTGTTTTACACTAAAAGCTGGGGGTCAACATTTTGATTGGATTGAAATCTCAAAATTCTGGTAATGCCATTGTTTTCAAATGGGGGATACTTCCTTATTTTCATTAAATAAATTAAAGTAAAGAAAAGGTAAAAAAAAGGTTTAAAATGTAATCTTTACTTAACTTTAGAGAATGAAAACAAGATGCTGTGAAAACTATTGGGTGCTGTGGAAGAGCCATCGCCAAGGCAGAGACTACCCAGCCAGTGCATTGCCAAGGCAGAAGCAGCCGACGCCAAGGCAAGACCAGGCGCCGCTCGAGCAGTGTAGCAGCCAACGCCCGGGCAAGGCCTTATGGCCTTCGGCATCGATGGGAAGGGAAATTTGGCATCAATGCCGAACCCCTTAGAGCCCAAGTTCCTTATCCGCTTCGGCATTGATGGGATTTATGGTTTGGCATCGATGCCGAGCCCCTTAGTGGCCCATCTTATGCCTGTTGCCATCGATGCCGAGGGGCTTAGCGGGGCATCTTCAGAGTATCTTTTGGGATATTCCGTGCGCGAAACAGAGGCAGTATAAATACCCCGTTATGTCACCTTTGCACGATTTGGACAGAAATGTACCCATAATTCTAGATCTAGATTAGATTCAAGTTGTTCTTGCTTTGTTCTTCATTTTCAGCACTTAAATTCTTTAATTTTTGCCTTATTTAGTTAGTTTTTGATATTGTCGCTTTAATTAAAGTTGTTTCTTTTCTCCCGATCTATCTTAATATCCAATTTATTTCTAGTCTTGCATTTCAATTATGCTAAGTAGATTTTTGCTTGCTCTTATCTCTCTAGATATGTGTGAGTAGTTTCAAGGGTTAGGTCATGGGATGATTAGCATCCCATGGCTTGGGCAAAAATTGTATTTTTCACCAATAAAGCTTTAATTTTTAGATTTGAAAATTAATGTGGGGTTCGGATTTGTTTGGTAAATCGCCGAGGTGTTAACCTCTTTGATCATGTGTAGGTGGGAGCATCGCCTACTCACCACACATGATGCTTAGAGCTCTGACGCTCGAGGTGGTTATCGAATGAATTCTAGAGCTAGCTTGATAATCGAATCTCTATTTCCCGGTTTAGATACCTACAATTGTGTATTTTAAATCGCGTGAATTGGTGAAAATGCAATTTAACCCGAGTCATGAATGCTAGGATTCCTAGACCTAACCTATATTTTCCTAGTTAATTCATTTTTAATTTAGCCATTTTAATTCTACCGTTCAAAGTAAAACCAAGTTGACTGGCTAAAAGTCGAAAACCTTACTTGCTCCTACAAATCCAACCAAGCCGTACTAGTTTTCCCTTGGGTACGATCCCGGTCTTCCGGATTATTATGCTTCAACCGACTTATTAGCCCTACGCTTGGGGCGTTATTCTTCTTATATCGGAAGCAAACGAAGCATTTTTGGCGCCGTTGCCGGGGATTTCTTATTATGGCTTTCTTGGAGGTTCGACAAACCACTGTAAGTATCCCGCTTTCGTCTTCGTAGTAGTAGTAGTTTAGTAGTTTATGTGTTAGTGGCTCGTATTTAGTTTGGTGGATACCTCTAACCTGACTGTGATGTCTGACCTGAGGTGTAACGAAACCAAGCTAAATATTGAGTGTGTGCTTAGTTAGTTTAGTTTACTTTGTTAGTTTACTTAGCTTAATTTGATTGCATTGCTTAGCCGAGGTGGTGGCATAACCCCTCGCATATTCTGATTGCTGAGTTGAGGTGGCGGCATAGCCCCTCCAGTCTGATAGTTTGTTGGTAGTTAGTTGGTAGTATTGGTTTGTGTATGCGTGTTTATTTATGTTTTTATCAGTAGAATAGAATGGCAGTAACACCTGCGGAAATACTTTCAAGGTCTATGCAGGAGTTGCGTTATCTTGCACACCCATTCACACCCCCTTACATAGCCACTCATGATTCCAATGTTCTTAGAGTTCAAATGCGCTTTTCCAATTGGCTTCCCCACTTCCATGACATGGATCACGAAAACCTTTCTTCTCATATTAGGGCTTTCGAGGAAAAAGTTGGTACCCTTGTGAAATTTGAATCCGTACGAATGAATTATTTTGCGCTTTCTTTAAGGGATAATGCCAAAGCTTGGCTCGATTCTTTAAATCCTCAATCTGTGCGGACTTGGATTGATTTGCAAAAGGAATTTCTAAAAAGGTTCTTTCCCATATATTATACATGGGCTCTCAAGCAACAAATTCAAACTTTTGCTGAAAAAGAGAATGAGTCATTTTATGCATGTTGGGGAAGATTCAAGAATTTGCTCAATACAATCCCGCATCATGGCTATGAAAGCTTTCAAATTGCTAACTATTTTTATAACGGACTTTCTCAAAAGAGTCATGATTTCATAGACATGATGTGCAATGGAAAACTTTTTGATAAAGAACCCGCTCAAGCCTTGGATTTTTTTGATCGTTTGGCCGAAACTTTACAAACTTGGGCTTTTAACAAACATTTTGAGGATTCCAACTTGGATGCCAATGCCATGGAAGAGGAAATTCAGCCGCATATCTTTGTTGAAACTGTTAGTATAGATTGTGACAGCTCCTCAGAGTCTACATGGAGTGATGAGCCTATTGATGAAACTGAGATCCAGAGTTCTCCTCTTGTGGATTTCCCTCTTTGTGATGATCCGGGGGAGAAATGTCTCATAGCTGAAGTTGTCTGTTCTGATCTCTCGTATCTTGATCCTTCCCCGGAGGACTTACTCCTTGCTCACGAGATGGACATGCTTGAAACTTCGGGTGTGTACTATGAAGATCCATTGGCAAAATCTCTCACCGCTAAGGAAATGGATGCTGAAGTAGATTACTTGTATTCGTTGTTGGCTAAACCAGATGCTTATGGACCAATCTATGAAGAGTTGGCACCCATGGAAGCTGCAATTGTCCCTTCAAATCCTCCATGCCTTGATATTCTCACCACTAAGGAAAGGGATGCTGAGGTAAATTTCTTATACTCTTTGATAGAAAAACAAGATCCATGTGAGCCTATTCTTGAGAAGTTACCAATCATAGAACATATTGATTTTCTTGGTGTTGACAATTATCTTGTGGTTTATCATCCTTATATTGTAGATTTTGTCAACAATTTGAAAATTGATTTGGTTTGGGCTATGCACTTGATGGAACTTAAGTTTTTAAAACGAATTCGGCAATTGCTTTACTCCAAGTATCTTATCTTGTGGCATGGTCGAGTTCAATTTTTGGTAAAGAGTGAAGCTTGGAGTGCTCTGTTTATGCTAATAGTTCTTAATGGCATGCTAAGTGTTCGTAGCCCACGTGTGGCTAAACCCTCTCTTTCTTTTTCTCTCTAATTTTTCATTCTCTCTCTCTTTATGGCATAATTGTTCTTTCTTTCTTTGTTCTCTTTTGTTTAGCGATGCATGTTTTGTTTTGTGTTGTTTTGTTTGTTTTGTTATGTGTTTTGCATCGAATAAAATCTTGGAGATAAATCACATGAAAAAATATCACCAAAGTGTTAGTGTAACAAGGGCTTTCATTAGTTCTTCTTGGTAATAGTCTGTCGTTAATGATCCATGCTCTCCGCGATTGCCCCTAATCGGAGGCAACTTAGGTCTGTGAGTGAGATTTGATATTGCCTGGAGTGCACGCTAGGTTGTATCTTTTCCTTGCTTGTTTTTGATCCTAGGGGACGCTGGACTTAGTTGATTGGCGAGGTCGAGCGATAGATTTTATTACGGGCGCTAGCATAACACATTTTCAACGGTCTAGTATAACCACCCATTTCTTACCCCACCGGTAGGGAATGGAAAGAAAAGTATGACTCGTGTGATCGCGTGATGATCGGGTGGTGCATTTCATGCTATCTTGCATATCTTGATTTGTTCTTTGCATGTTCTTTGTGTTTGTGTTTGTTTTCTTTTCTGTCATCTCGTTTTTGTTTGGTTTGAAGCCGGATAACACGGGCCGGTGGTTCTAATGTCAATTGTTTTGTGGAATGTCGTTCTCTTAAGTCTTCTGCAGGGTTTATGTGCTACCACACCAGCCTTGGTGGATTGGGTCTAAAGCCGGAGTGAGTGAGGCGTTCAGGAGCCCTAAGCATGGGTGTGGCTAAGTGCCACGGTTGTTAGTCCGATAAAGCTTTGGATATGGTCCTGTGTGACTAGCTATGGTTCCGAATTGGTAGAACCGAAGGAGTGAACCCTGGAAGCATCTAATCTGGCTGGAACAAAACATTGACATAAAATCCTCCAACTTGGTCGAGGTATTTAGGGGTTGACATACCCCTTGGATGGTACATTCGCGCACTCTTCCTTTCTTCGCTCTTGTTCCTAATGCTATGAGGGCATAGCATCGCTTTAAGTTGGGGGGAGGGGTTAGCTTATGTGCTATTTATTTGATTTTTGTTTGATTTTTGTGTTTTGTTTTAAATTTAAAAATCCAAAAACATTGGAAAATTGAAAATCCAAAAAAAAAAAATGAGAAAATTCAAAAATTTCAAAAATAAATAAAGTTTTACTTGCAATTCCTTCCTTTTGTCATTGCTTTAAGTTTTGTTCATAACTTGTTGCATGCTCAATAATTGTTAGTTGGCAAGAGTTCGTGGCAATCCTAAGAAATTTTGTACTTCTCGATTTGCATGCTTAGTTGACAATTGAATAGGTTAAGTTTTGAGCAAGTTTTTGAGCAAGTTTTGGCCCATATCCCCATCTTTCTAATAAATTGCTTGTAGTTAGGTGAATAATCGCATGTCCATGCCTAATTGTGTTTAAATGTCGATTTTCAATCATTTTGGAATCCAAAGCGCACTTAGGAAAGGATACAAGGCATTCTTTGCATGATCATGCCACATATGTGTCACCTAATCCTATTTTGCATCCTAGTCTGTTTCCCATTCTTTGCTTTAACCTAGGTGGCCGGATGTTTGGAGGGTTGCGTGAAAATGGTTTTCAATGATTCAAGGAGATTTGGTGGCGGTGTGAATATGATAGAAGTAGTTGAAATGCGAAAAGGCAAAAATTGATATATGATTCCCTATCTTTCCTCTCTCACTACAAAAGCAAAAGTCCCAAATTTTCATATCCCTCTCCAAAAAGCCCCAAAAATTGGGTCCTCAATCTCTTTCACTGCTAACCTCATCTCAAATGACCCTATTCTTCAAAGAAAAGAGATCAAAGAAATGCTATGAAAGAGCAAAATTGGATTTGAAAGAGGGTTGAATACTTTGATAAGAGAATTGGTTTGACTTACGGGCTAGAATTTATTCTGGATGAGAAAAAGAATACAATGGAAAGGGGAAGTTCAAGGCTCAATACCATGGGAAGTCGGATGAGGATGGCGACTAAGTGTGATCAAGTCGGTGGTAGTAGTTTTTAGTAGGCCTTATCTAGTAGTTTTCTTTATTTCTTCTTCGTAACTTTGTTTTGTGCTTGGCCGGCGTGTGGTCATGCCTTGGGTAGTTTAGGGTCGGTAGTGGCCAAGGGTAGAAGAACCATGCTAGCATATGGCCGCTACACTAATTTGTAGTTCCTTCCCTTTGTAACCAAGGTCATTACAAGCTGAAAAAGACCTTAGTTGATCTTTTGTGCGCATGGATTCCTTTGTGATTGATTTTCTGATATTTGCATAATTAGTATTATGGCATGCTTTCCTTTCGTTATCCAAATAACATCCGCTAGTTTTAATTCTGTTGAATAAAGTGCTTTCGTTGTTTGAGGCATAGTATTTCTTGTTCACTATTGCCTGTTTGTCAAGCACTTCTTCGGTGGATATGGTTTAGTCTGAATTCACAAGTTTTGTGTCCCGTATCCTCCCATTGTTCGAGGACACAAACCTTTTTAGCTTGCTCTTAGACTTGCTTGATACTTAGCCTGTTTAGTTGAATGCTGAAATTGTGAATTATAGAAATGAAATAAAAAGCCGGATTGGTGAACTTTTTCTGGTTGGTAATGTTGAGCATGTTCTAAGTTGTGAATACGGAAGGATTGCATAGTTCTAGTTTTTTTCTTTTCGTATGTTATTTGCTAGGGACTAGCAAACCTTAAGTTGGGGGGCGTGATAAGCACCCGGAAATGTAATGAAAGGGTGCGCTAGTGTCTAGGTTTAGTTTAATTTAATTGTTAAGTAGTTATCTTTATCTGCTTTTACTCGTAAGATTTGTTTTTAGTGTTTTCAGGTAAATCGTGCGAATAAGGCATGTTTGGACTTCATGGAAGGCCCAAGTGTGTCCAAGTACCCGAGGAACCAATGAAGACCCTATCGGCCCCTGAAAATTTGTCTAAGTATAGAAAAATCACTTTTCAAAAAAAGTATCGATTTTCGAGATAAAAAATGGCGGTATTTGATTATTGAATTTTTCTAAGAGTAACTTCAAAATTTCAAGGTTTTACTCAAAGATCAAGGTCATGTTTTGAGCCATTTATTCGATAGAAAAGTGTGCTGTTTTCTGTTTTACACTAAAAGCTGGGGGTCAACATTTTGATTGGATTGAAATCTCAAAATTCTGGTAATGCCATTGTTTTCAAATGGGGGATACTTCCTTATTTTCATTAAATAAATTAAAGTAAAGAAAAGGTAAAAAAAAGGTTTAAAATGTAATTTTTACTTAACTTTAGAGAATGAAAACAAGATGCTGTGAAAACTATTGGGTGCTGTGGAAGAGCCATCGCCAAGGCAGAGACTACCCAGCCAGTGCATTGCCAAGGCAGAAGCAGCCGACGCCAAGGCAAGACCAGGCGCCGCTCGAGCAGTGTAGCAGCCAACGCCCGGGCAAGGCCTTATGGCCTTCGGCATCGATGGGAAGGGAAATTTGGCATCAATGCCGAACCCCTTAGAGCCCAAGTTCCTTATCAGCTTCGGCATTGATGGGATTTATGGTTTGGCATCGATGCCGAGACCCTTAGTGGCCCAGCCTATGCTTGTTGCCATCGATGCCGAGGGCCTTAGCAGGGCATCTTCAGAGCATCTTTTGGGATATTCCGTGCGCGAAACAGAGGCGGTATAAATACCCCGTTATGTCACCTTTGCACGATTTGGACAGAAATGTACCCATAATTTTAGATCTAGGATAGATTTCTTTGCAATTTGAGTTGTTCTTGCTTTGTTCTTCATTTTCAGCACTTAAATTCTTTAATTTCTGCCTTATTTAGTTAGTTTTTGATATTGTCGCTTTAATTAAAGTTGTTTCTTTTCTCCCGATCTATCTTAATATCTAATTTTCTTCTAGTCTTGCATTTCAATTATGCTAAGTAGATTTTTGCTTGCTCTTATCTCTCTAGATATGTGTGAGTAGTTTTAAGGGTTAGGTCATGGGATGATTAGCATCCCATGGCTTGGGCAAAAATTGTATTTTTCACCAATAAAGCTTTAATTTTTAGATTTGAAAATTAATGTGGGGTTCGGATTTGTTTGGTAAATCGCCGAGGTGTTAACCTCTTTGATCATGTGTAGGTGGGAGCATCGCCTACTCACCACACATGATGCTTAGAGCTCTGACGCTCGAGGTGGTTATCGAATGAATTCTAGAGCTAGCTTGATAATCGAATCTCTATTTTCCGGTTTAGATACCTACAATTGTGTATTTTAAATCGCGTGAATTGGTGAAAATGCAATTTAACCCGAGTCATGAATGCTAGGATTCCTAGACCTAACCTATATTTTCCTAGTTAATTCATTTTTAATTTAGCCATTTTAATTCTACCGTTCAAAGTAAAACCAAGTTGACTGGCTAAAAGTCGAAAACCCTACTTGCTCCTACAAATCCAACCAAGCCGTACTAGTTTTCCCTTGGGTACGATCCCGATCTTCCGGATTATTATGCTTCAACTGACTTATTAGCCTTACGCTTGGGGCGTTATTCTTCTTATATCGGAAGCAAACGAAGCACTCATCAATCTTCTATTAGTTTAAAGTACCGTTGACTCATACATATTTTCGAAACGCCCGATTATAAGATTAATATTTTCTTCAAGTATGCATGATAGATTCTACATGTATTTCCTATGTATCAATTTCATTTTTTGCACGAATAATATCGTCTTAATTAGCAGACAAATATAGACGATGAAATGTTTTGATTTATTATATTTGAGATGGCCGTAGCCTCCTCATTGTTGGACTTTGCTCTATTAATGGAGCTCGTGGGTAGACTTAATTTGCTGCGATGGAGTAACTAGCTAGGGCGCCTCATTTAATTTATTAGGACCAGCATCGATCGGTGGCACACACATTGCCTGCCCAGTTGATTACTTCGCAAACGGTAATAATTAATATAGGGTGCATGATTTTTGCTGATTTTGTTCTTTAATTAATGTACGTGACATATTGAAAAGTGGGTGTAACTGCGTATACAATACAACAATACCATTTTTTTTTGTAGCCGAGGAACAATACTGCAGTCGAGCCACTATTGAACCCAACTAGCACAGCAACCCACCGCCATAACCCCGCATTTAAAATATGGTTTGTCTACAGGAGGAATCGAACTCTGCTATGTTGCAAGTGTAGATTTGCCTTTATCATGTTGACGACCCATGGGTGGGTAATACAACAGTGCTTAGAAACTACTTAAGATTGAATTTCAGTTTGATCGGGAAAAAAAAAAAAAAAAGAAACTTTTTAAGATTAGGATGGGTAGGTAGTTTCCAAGTGCTAGTAATTTACTGTTTTTCCCATAATAAAAATCCTATATATGCATTAAAACATATTAAGTGTAAATATCTAATGTTTAAGATACGATCAATTTAGGCAACCAAACAATCCATACAACTTCAATTTTTGGATGACACCAAACATGGTGCTCTCTCTTTATATATTAAAGATAGAAGGAATTCTTTTCCGACTTAAAACGATCTTTTGTTACATACAAAATCCACATTGTTTAAGATTTGAGACTTAAAAAACATAGAAAACTGCAGCCACATGTAGCTTCTTTTTTTTTTTTACCTCCACTTCGCACGCGAATTAACCATGTAACAACGTCCATGTAAGTTACCCAATGCGTATGAATACAGTACTGTAGCATATCCCTTCATACCTTCTCTCTCTTTTAGAACTCTTTCCCTTCACAAGTTACCCAGTGGTCTTCCCTCCTCCCGCGGGATGCTGGCTTGCATATGATTGCCCTCGTCCTCTCCTTCTTAATGTACCCTTATTGAGTTTTTTTAATAAAAAGTTTTTGCCGGTCAAAAAAAAAAATTTTACTGGTTGGTAGTAAAAATAATACAGTAGTTGATTATTGTTTATTAAGACATACATAAATGCAAACAAAGGAGGTGTTCGTCGACAAGTTATCATATGCAAGCAATATATTGGAAGAATATGGAAAGGGTTTTACGTACCAAAAAAAAAAACTTGCAAGGGAAGATGTGAGGTGTGGACAGGAAGAAGGGTTTTCTCTTATGTGGCAACCCCCTTGGGTGATGCAGAAGAAGACCACCTGTCATGCTGATCACATTTGACAGAGCTATTATAATATTGTAGACCTCGAAGTATTGATCATCCATACAAAAAGTTAGATTGATTGAACATCGATATAATTATATATGCATACAAAAAAATGAGAGACAGTGACAAAAAAGAAACAAAATTAAGGTTAAAACAATATTAGATGGAATACTAGTAATTTTTAGCAACACACTTTTAGTAACAACTGTTTTGTCAATATCGCTCTTTTTTTTTTTCTTTTGTGTCCACGAGAAATAACCAACCAGACCTGACCTTTTTCATTTTTGTTAAAGCAAATATGATTCAGCCAAATTTTTACAATACCCAATTGATCTTATATATAATGAACAATAGATGTATCAAGGCCAACAAAACAAAATTAAGGTTTCCGGCCGATTGTTAAATAGAACAGTGTTGGTCTCAAATGTCATCACACAAGGGACCGCATATGAAAAATTATTGTGGAGAGGGATTGGTCGATCGTCTACGCTCTATAAGCAACTATGGATTCTGGTGTTAAATAAGATGATCAGGGGAAAACAACATGAGAATTCAATGGGATAATATCAAATAATTGAAAATAAAATAAGTTTCAAAAAATAATCATTCAGTGTGGCTCTTAAACCATTTGGATGTACCTCTTACTTCGAATCTCATATGATTGTTAACACACTAATTTTTCGCTGATCTCCCACTGATATATAAAATATTGGCGAAAAAAAAAAATCACACTATTCCAGCCTTAAGAATTTCAGCCCTTGATTTGAATGTACGGTATTTGACAGTTTTGACTTGCACGTAATGCTACCTAACAATATGCAGGTAAGTGGTAACCTTACCAAGCACCTCCTTGGTTTGCCGGTGTACGTACGTAAATATATACGTCACGTTACTGACACAATGGATTTAATTTCTTTTTGGAAAGATAAAAACAATTACTACATAAATAAGGAAAATGTTATGGACACATCAATATGTCACACCTCAATTATACCTCTCTCACATGCATGTGTGGAAATTTCTTGATAAATGCTAGGGACCTCATGTATGTGACAGGAGTGTGGTTGAGGGATGATAAATTAATGTGCCCCTAACATCTCTCCATAAATAATACTGTACTAGTACGACAGGGATAAGAGCATCCCCATTGTAATAAATAAATGAGTGTAAATAAGCAAATTTAATAATAATACTCAAAAAATACCCCACATTCTAATAAGCAAAGTTATGAGTCTTTTAGTAAATAACCAAATTCCACCAATTCTATAACCAAATGTAACAATTTTTGCCAATAACCTAAACTCAATAACTCAAAAACACTCCACATTGGAATCTTCTCATCAAGACCAATAATTTGATATGGTGAGATACGTGATTGAAATTTTTTTGCGATTGGGCAAATGTGCATTGTGTCCTTTGGTTTTAGTGCTATTGTATTGCTCTGAAGATTGCTGAATCCTGAAAGATGCTAGTTTTTACGCTGATGCTAGCTGCTACTGCTATAAGTTGAGCTTGCTGCTGATATGAAGATAATTCATATTGATGCAATGGTCGTATTCTGTATTGTGGGGTCTTTTTCATCTGCTGACGAGCCAATTTAGTTATCTCCAACTGCTTGGGAAGTTTAGCTGCTGTTTTGGGCTTAGCTTAGTGGGAAGTTTTCAACTTCTATTTAAATCTTTGTAAGTTTCATTGGGTATTTTTCTTGTAATTTGTTTGGGTTGATTACTTATCAATCATCGGGCTTAAATAGCATATAATTGTCGTGAGATAGGGTGTCAATTTTGTTGGGATATTACTCCCACGTTGTAATGCTATTTTTTCTTGCCCATATACTCGATGTACTTTATTATCGTGATTAATAAAATCTATCTTTTTCGCCGTTCAAAAAAAAATGTGCATTGTGTGTTGTGGGAGTTTTTTTGTGTGTTAGGAATGCAAAAGAAATCAATGTGAAGATAAAAGTTGTTAAATTTGATTATAGATTAAATAAATAATCAAATGCTGATCTGACACATTTTGGTTATTAATTTTAATATCCCCACATTGGAAAGAATATAGCCATTTCTCGATCGCCAGATACTATTGTCTATTAACCTAAGTTAAAATTTTTGAGCCACATACTTAACGTTAAAACTTGAAGGTAATTAAGCAAGTCAGTTGGTGTATTTTTATTTTCAATTATTTTTAAGTTTTTTTTCTAAACTTTTTGAAGTACAAAAGTTTTCAAATTGGATTCAGATTTTCGGATTGGATCCGAATTTTTCAGATTCGGATTAACACTATGGAATTCGAGTCTTATTGAATTCAAATCGGATTAAGATTTTTCGGGTCCGGATTGGATTATATGTGTACCTCATTGGAACACATATAATTCGAAAAGGATGGATTCAGTGGTTTTGATCCAGTGTTTCGTATCCATTAGGATTCATTTTTTTCCAAGTTATATGTATTCCGATGAAGTACTTAACGATATTTGATCGGATTGATTTTTAGAACGCTTGTAGTACTCGACGAGCTCTACACAGTGAACGTCTCCGATCGTCGGACCGATGCCGGCCAGACGGCGCCGGTGACCGCACAACATGTAACTGTGCAGCACACTCCCCCGGTCCGTAATAAATCATCCGAAATAAGGTTTATGTATCCAATCTCAAATTGCAAACACCCGGCCGTCACCCTTATCTTCTGCCTTGAAATATAACATCACACATTATCTCCTCTCCCTCCCTTTCTCTCTCTCTTAAAAAGTTTGACAAATAAAACTTAAAAAACTAATTTTTAAACAGTATAAACTAATGTGAAAAGATGTATATATTTTAGATTGTCTCTCTAGGCCTCTAATTATTTTGAGCCGACCCTGCCATTCGTGGGTGGACTTATTCTAAGAGAGTAAACGTGCATTCTTTATTATTAGTAATGATTGGTGCAAACTCAACGCGTGTGAAAAAACTTTCATATTGTGAAATTGAGATGATAAGAATATTAAAAATTACGAAATCAAATGGTAAAACTATAATTTACATAGTAGAATTAATGAAATGAATGCATCAACAAAAGGGAACATACCCCTTTTTTTTTATCCAGCGAAAGTTAGTGGCTACTTCGGACAGATCGTGGTGGTGAATTCATCTACACTCCATTCTTGGAATATTGCAAGGAAAAAGGAGTCAAGAGGCAACTTACAATCCGGAAAACACCTCAACAAAATGGAGTGGCAGAACGGAAGAACCGGACAATTGCAGAGATGGCACGAAGCATGCTTAAAGGTAAAGGGCTTCCTAACTCATTCTGGGCCGAAGCTGTCAACACTGCTGTTTTCATCCTTAACCGTTCTCCCACTAAGACAGTTCGAAACAAGACACCATATGAGGCGTGGTACAAAGAGAAGCCACAGGTAAAATTTCTAAAGATTTTCGGTTGCATTGCATATGCATTAGTTCCCTCAGAAAAAAGGGAAAAATTTGACGAAAAATGAGAGAAATATATTTTCATTGGATATAGTGACGAATCCAAGGGTTATCGTCTCTATAATCCAAACACAAATAAATTTATGATTTCTCGAGATGTAATATTTGATGAAGCTGCTATGTGGAAATGGGAGGACAATTCCTTCCAAGACTCAAAGTTTTTTGAGTCTGATGATGTAGGACACGAGCAAGAAATCTTGCCTCCAGACCCAAGTCCAAATCAAAGCCCACGAACTAGTCCAGAGAGCTCTTCATCAGATGATCTCAATCCAACAAGAAAGGTACGTTCCTTACAGGATATATATGACTCGTGTGATTTTGCCTTCTTCACTTGTGAACCACATAATTTTGAAGAAGCTGCAAAAGAAGAAATTTGGTTAAAAGCAATGAATGAAGAAATTGCAACTATCGAGAAAAATCACACGTGGGATCTTGTGGAGCTACCAAAAGGAAAGGACGTAATCGGACTCAAATGGGTTTATAAGACAAAATACAAAGAAGGTGGATCAATTCAGAAGCACAAAGCACGCTTAGTAGCAAAAGGCTACTCACAGCAGCCTGGAATGGATTTCAATGAAACATTTGCTCCAGTCGCAAGAATGGAGACAATACGAGCAGTCTTGGCCTTAGCTGCACAAAAGGAGCTTCCCGTATATCAGCTCGATGTCAAATCTGCCTTTCTCAATGGTGAATTAGAAGAAGAAGTTTATGTGGAGCAACCACAAGGCTATACAGTCAAAGGAAAAGAAGACAAGGTGTATCGACTTCGAAAGGCACTATACGGCTTGAAGCAAGCACCACGAGCTTGGAATAGCAATATTGACAAGTACTTCTGTCCAAGCGGATCCTCCGTTATCTTCAAGGGACGAAGAAATTCGGCATCAGGTACATAAAAGAAAATGACTGCAAGCTTATTGGCTACACCGATAGTGATTGGGCTGGATCAATCGATGATCGAAAGAGCACATCTGGCCAAGTATTTTGCTTGGGAACTAAAATTATATCTTGGAGTTCCAAAAAGCAAAGGACAATTGCCTTGTCCTCAGCAGAAGCAGAATATATTGCAGCAACAGATGCAGCATGTGAAGCTGTATGGCTTAGAAGAATACTTTCTGATATGGAGCATAAAGGAGAAGGCCCTACAGTGATCTACTGTGATAATATGTCAGCCATAGCAATGAGCAAAAATCCATTTTTTCATAGAAGAACAAAGCATATCGAGCTTCGACATCACTTTATCAGAGACTTGGTGCAAAAAGGAGAAATTCAGCTTGAGTTCGTCAACACCAAGGAGCAGCTTGCAGACATCATGACCAAATCAGTAGCATCAGAAAAATTCACTCAGTTTCATGAAATCATGAAGATTACAAATTAAGGAGGAGTGTTAAAAAAGTAATTTGTAATCTTCTAGAATGATGTAGAATAAGTATCTAAGTTTAAAATAATTAGAAGTGTGTAGAAGTAATAATTACACTTAGAAGTGTGTAGAAGTAATAAATATCTTAGAAGATATTTGTATAGATAATTCTAGAAGAAGCTTGAAAGATGTATTGTAATGGGTAAAATTAGATGATTCTAGAAAATAGGAGATCCTTGTAGTTAGCACTTGTGCTTATCTCTAGACAATTCTAGAGAAGTGTAGGTTGGTAGAATTGCTCTATAAATACAGCCACGTTGTACTTATTTGATGCAATGAAAATCTAATTAAAGCCTTTCACAACTTGTCCTTGTAACACCTCTCAACCATTCTTTTCCACTCTCTTGTCAAATTTACTACAAAATCTAACCTAGCACCCCAACAGTTTACATATCCAATCTCAAATTGCAAACACCCGGCCGTCACCCTTATCTTCTGCCTTGAAATATAAAATCACACATTATCTCCTCTCCCTCCATTTCTCTCTCTTAAAAATTTTGACAAATAAAACTTAAAAAACTAATTTTTAAACAGTATAAACTAATATTGTGAAAAGATGTATATATTTTAGATTGTCTCACTAGGCCTCCAATTATCTTGAGCCGGCCCTGCCGTCCGTGGGTGGACTTGTTCTAAGAGAGTAAACGTGCCTTCTTTATTATTACTAATGATTGGTGCAAACTCGATGCATGTGAAAAAACTTTCATATTGTGAAATTGAGATGATAAGAATATTAAAAATTACGAAATCAAATGGTAAAACTATAATTTACACAGTAGAATTAATGAAATGAATGCATCAGCAAAAGGGAACATACCCTTTCTTTTTTGTTTTTTATCGGGCGAAAGTTAGTATTATTAGATCTAATAGTTAGATCGATCAACACATTGGAAGAAGAATTGAATTCCCAACATTCTTTCTCGTAGCACTTAAGTGCACACTTCCAGATGTCGTTGGACAAAGATCTTTTGGCAAGGAAACATACCCTAGCATCACAAAACAAAACAATGACCGGGTGAATTTCATTGTGTGATTGTAGCCTGTAGGCACCATCTGGCATTTTCTTTTACAATCTCATGAACGATTCCTATTTGAGTTTAAGGGGTTGAAAAACCGCCTGTAGGTTTAACGGGGTTGAGGTTAGAAACTGCTGTGGTTGGTATTACATGTTCACCCTTTTTCGGTCTTGTGAATTGGAAATGTAAAATATGAGTCAGCCTCTAAAGTATACTCAATGGTGCTCCTCTTTATAGATAGACAGATAAATCCTTTTCAGACTTGAAACCATCATTTTTTTGGATCGGTAATGATGTTGGTTTTATAGAGGATAAGGAAAAGTGGAATTAAGTAAAAGTTAATGTGAAAGATGTAATGATGATATCTCCTTAATAAGTTGAAGTTCTGAAACTGAACAATTAAAAAGAGACAGAGATTGTACTCATATTATTGATCATAAGCAAACTTGGCAAGGGTATAACCTAATTAAGCTACTTTCCTTGGAGTATAAAAAATCAAATTGTTTAAAAACAATCTGGATAATCGGGAGGTGACATGTCTTCCTCCACTCGGCACGCAAACCATGTAATAAAATAGGTGTACGCGCGTATGAATATACTGTAGCATATGCCTTCATACCTAATGTATCTCTTTTAGGGTTTGCCTATAAATTAAAGCTATTATGTGCCAGCCTAGTACTCGATCATTCCAAAGTCTAGCTAGGTAACGAAAAAGCAAAAACATTAAGAAAGAAAGAAAGAAAGAAAAAGTTAGGAAAATTAGATGAAGAAGTCCAACTCTTCCATTTTGATTAAGCTTTTGGTGCTACAATGTCTAGCAGTTGTTTGTTTGTCACAGAGTTTTGATTTCTTCTACTTTGTTCAGCAGGTGAGTCGTCGATTGGCTTATATATGTTCTTTTAATTCTTCATGTCAATATGCATGTTGTCTCTCTCCCTGGGATCGATATATATATACACACACACACACATACACTTCTAAACTTGGAACCAAGTTTTTGAATGCCATTCAACTTTTTGTTCGATGATGATATTTCTTGCTTTGGGTCTATCACTTTGCCTCATGTATCAGCATCATGAGGCTATATAGCTAGTTTTTTTTCTCTCTTTTATTTTGTTTCCATCGAAGTATATATCTTTGTCAGACTTATCTATAATATCTTCTTTTGCCAGTCCTTTTTTTTTTTTGATATCACATTCTTTAGCCGGTACAGAGTACCATTTTTAAAAGAAAACCGATTCCTTGACCCTTCAATTTTGTTTCGGGTGAAGAACAGGTCGGTCCCAACCATATCAGATGTGTACCGACCCATACTTGTCACACCATGGATTTTTTTAAGGTCATTTCATAAAATGATAGGAGCTGTTACTTCAAAAAAAAAAAACCAAAATTGAGTTGATTCTTTTGCGCTGAAAGCTTGTAATTCCTTTTATCTCTTCATATATGATCTGTAAATCGCCACATTACTGCTTCTATAGGGCACTTGGCTACATATTTTCATTTTTGTTGGAAGCTAGGTTTCAACGATTTTAGCATATATATATCGGGGCGGTTTCGGGGACACTTAAAAAAACCCTTAAAAAAACACTCCAAATCTTAATCTCATAGTTCCCGATCAAATTTTGATGATCCGAGCCGCTCAATGTGTTCAGAATGTGATTTTAAGGGTACTCGCGAGAAACTAGCAAAAAAACTAACCGGAAAGGGCTTGATTTGAGTAGTTTTTTTATTGAACCGTTCAATAAAGTTCAATAAAAAACTGTTCGGATGAAGCCATTCCCGGTCTTTTTTTTTGCTGATTTCTCGCGGGCACCCTTAAAATCACGTTCTGATTACATTGAGCGGCTCGGATCATCAAAATTCGATCGGAAACTTGGGAGTGTTTTTTTAAGGGTTTTTTTAAGTGTTCCCGGAACCGCCCCGTATATATATATATATATATATATATATATATATATATATATGTAAATAAAATTGTTACAACGATAAATTGAAAACTTTTTCAGAAATAAGACCAATACCAATTGTACCATATCAATAAAATAACAATACACTAACAGTTATAGTATTTTGAATCTTGACTTATATTAATAGATTCATGATTTGATGTGCTTTAATTTGATGCAGTGGCCAGGATCATATTGTGATACGAGACAAAGTTGTTGCTATCCTAAGACTGGAAAGCCTGATGAAGATTTTGGCATTCATGGCCTTTGGCCTAATTATAATGACGGCACTTACCCCTCTAGTTGTGATACGAGCAACTCTTTTGATGAATCGAAGGTAATCGTTCGGAAATGATCCAAACAAAAATATTCTTACGTAAAAAAACATAGAAAATACTTGAGACACAGATATTTAAACACAGATCCGATTAAAGGTGTATCTACGGTCATTTGATCATGTATGCGAATGGGGCCACATACAACGTGTGGGATCCACGTGCTTTAAACGGTTGTAGACACATTTGTGTCCATAGCATGAACGAATTAGTGAACTCCAAACTCGCATCGCAAATATATACGTACGTACGTTGCTTATATTTTTATAATATTAAATAATCAAATTCAGATCATCGACTCCAATTAAAGTCCATCGATCCAAACACTAAATATATATAAATATATATATATATATAGTCATTTTCAGATGAGAAGGTTTTTATTTTAGTTAAAATAAAGACCTCCCCATTTCTCCCATTCTCCGTTCGAATTTTGATGATCCAAGCCGCTTAATATGTTCAGAACGTGATTTTAAGGGTACCCGAGAGAAATCGGCAAAAAAAAAATGACCGGAAAAAGCTTGATTTGAGCAGTTTTTATTTAAACCGTTAGATAAAAAACAAACAAAAACTGCTCGGATGAAGCCCTTTCCTTGTCTTTTGTTTTACTGATTTCTCGCGGGTACTCTTAAAATCATGTTCTGAACACATTGAGCAGCTCGTATCATCGAAATTCGATCGGGAAAGGAAGGTCTGCATTTTATTAAAATAAGGTAATCCTTATAAGAAGGAAACTAATATATATATATATATATATATATATAGATAGATAGAATAGAGATAGTAGAATTTCAAAAGAATATAATTTCACACACACACACACACATATATATAGATAGATAGATAGATAGATAGATAGATAGAATAGAGATAGTAGAATTTCAAAAGAATATAATTTCACACTTTAAATGGGAAGAATGGAGTAACTTTTAGGGAAAGTAATTATTTTCCTTAATTGTCGTCATCCCCAGTACCCATGTCGACCCATGACCCACCTTTGTTGTTGAAACGTATTGCAAAACTGTATACGTACGTATCCCACTCTTTAATACAGTATATGTGAATTAGGTAGGAGTAGGACCATGGCATGGAGTAGCTTTTATATACTACCACTGTCTTTCTTTCTTAATTTCTTAACTTCTTTGCTTGCAAGTAATATTAGTGCGTATGTATAGCCTTTTCCTAGCTTCTTCCAAAATTAATGATCGACCTATATATATATATATATACACACCACATCCACCACATGCATATATGGCTTTTTCCATCGGCAATTAATTAATATTATAATTAACTTAGACAAATACACCAAGGACGTACGGTTAAACTTGCTTAATAAAACTTTCAGAAATATATATAAGCCGTTAACCAGATTTTATCCTAACCGTAGGATTTGGTCTGGCTCTGCAATCGATTTAGTTACGTATACATATGATTCTGGATAAATTAAGAACCATTAACTTTATTTGGTCCAATTATTGGCTCTCAACATTGGGATCATGGTTAGAATCAAACTGAACCGATTTAATATCACTTTTTATAAACACATAGGATTACAGTTTTATAGTTTGGCTCTAGTCAAAGAGAATAAGTTGTCAAATTGAGGGCCTTATCGTGCGTTCATTGTGGTAATCTGAACCATTTGAAACTGTCATTTGTGGGCCCTATCATGTATTCATTGCGATAATCCAAACTGTTCATGTTGTAGAGCCCGCAAAGTAATATACTCACACTAAAAATTAGCTTTATCTCACCCTTATAGCTAGGGATATCAAAAATAGAATATATTTCAGTTTATAAAATGGACGGCTTAGATTCTGTCAATAGTTTTTAAGTCGAAATATCCTTGACCATCTATTTTATAAACCAAAATTTAATTTTTGATATACCTATTAATGTCTGATCAAGCTTATTTGTTGTGTAAGTACGCTACTCTGTGGGTCTTGCAAGATGTATGGTTCAGATTACAATAATGAACTTTCAGTGGAACCCACAATAAAAGGTTCAAACCCATGGTTTAATTTTCGCCTCATCCGAAAATAACTTTTTCACCTAGTCAAAATATATATCTACTTTTAATCGTTAAGAATGATCAAGTAACATTGAATTTTTGCAGAACCCATCTAATCCATAATATATCTCCCTTTTTACATTCTAGTATATAGCAGTGGAGAAAGGCTACAACACACAACCCTATTTATATGCGTATGGTTTACATACACCTACTAAATTGCCGAAGGTTCATATCAAGTTAAATAAAAAATTCATAAATTAGTCTTGAATTCATAACTTCTGTACAGTAATTTCATAATGTTTGGACGTATGGTCATAACACTTTTTTTAACTTGAATCCACAACATATTAAATGTCATGAATTTGTCTTGATATTATGATTTCTTGAATAAATATTACAAACCTCTACGCCAATGTTATGAATCTTTATACAAATATTATGATTTTTCGTGCAAGATGTTATAATTGTTGTTTAAAAAGCTATAAATATATTCAAAGTAATTATAAGGGTGCAAACCATATACCCAAAATAATAGTGTATACTGTAATATTGTTTGTATTCGTATTTATATTTTGCCTTCAAATTATTTGATTACCTGTGGCAAGTTCATATTTTGGCTAGTTAACCGACATCAGATTTTTTTTTTTTAATTTTTATAAATATATATATATACAGATCTCAGATCTCCTGAGTAGGTTGGAAAAGGACTGGCCCACACTAGCCTGCCCAAGTGGTGATGGGATAAAGTTTTGGGGACATGAATGGAATAAACATGGGACTTGTTCTGAGTCGCTCCTTGACCAGCACTCCTACTTCCAAAAAGCTCTTGACCTTAAAGCCAAAGCAAACCTTCTTCAAGCCCTCCAGACCGCAGGTATATACTACGACCGAATACGGCTTCAAACTTAAAACGATATATGATTGATTTACCAATCCTACATTCGCGGTTATGTAGGCATTATTTTGAGTATAGCAAACGTTACTCTTTCTGCAATCTTTTAGTTGTTCCTTTTAGTAGTTGAATAGTGTATATTTATTTTCTTTTGCTTAAGTAAACAATGGTATCTACTTTATCTATTCTCTACTGAAAATCAATATATATATATATACACACACACACACATACACACACATATATTTGAACAGAAAAAAAAAAAAAAAGAATTTTATTAATCTTTGAAAATAAATTACAAAGATTTAGAAATTCAAAGCATGAGGCATCACAACGGAGCATGAGGAACCCTCAAAGGAGGCACCAGAAACAAATTAAAAATCATATAGTATATTTATAGTTTCTCTTTCGTATTTTTGCATCATCACAATTTCTTAATTTTCTTGCTTTCCTTTTACACTATGATTTCTTCTTCTACATAGAGGAAGACAGAGAGAACTCAATAAAAAAGTAATAAAAGAAAACTGAACTTTTCGGTGTGAATAAATTTTATAGCTCTGTCACAAATGTAATTTTCATAATTGCCCCTCCAAAAATTTAGTTTTTACAACTACTTTTAATGTGCCATTAACTCTTACGGGTGAAATAGTAATCGATTAAAAACAACCTTATCATGACCACTACTTCACTATACATACCTAACCCAAAAATGTGCAAACACGTATGCTTGCCATGCCATCCCTCTAGTCTAGTACACCTATTTGTAAGGTAGTGTAACAATTATCTTAATTACTAGCTAAGCTTGCCTCGCTCAATTGATAGTTTTGGATATGTATGTATGATATAAACAGGAATTCGACCTGCTGATGGAAAATATCACAGCTTAGAAAGCATCAAGGAAGCCATTGAACAAGCACTTGGTGTTACCACATTCATTGATTGCAATGTGGATACTAGAGGCAACCACCAGATCTACCAGGTTTACCTCTGTGTGGACACTTCTGGCTCCAACTTCATCGAATGTCCGGTGCTACCACATGGCCGCCCTTGTGGTAATAAAATTGAATTCCCCTCCTTCACCGCAGACTCCAACCACGACGAACTCTGATCGATCATCTCATGATTTTCTCAATCATTTTCCAAAGAGTAATCTGCGTATGCAGATTAATGTGTATAGATCCTGATTCATGTGTCCGGAACCATTCGATGCACGTAGATTTTTCCTTTAGGATCCACGCGTATCACACGGTTTCTGGTACATCAGTGTTTTAATCTCTGCACACAAATCCATGCACATGGACGTTCTCTTTTTTAAATGATCATGAGTTCCTTGTATTATGATGTAATTCGTTGTATTAATAAATAGACACTTCCAATTTGCTTTGTAGCAAGAAACCTTGTGCTTTATGAACCTTGATAACCTATGATTGTTGTATTGAATATGGACGAATGCTTGTGAACAAATGTAGTAATGGCTTGTGTGTAGATCCAGACACAAATGTGCACGAAACTGTCCAATGCACTAGACAGACGTCATTATTTTGCAGATTTTGCGGTCCATGTGCACTAAGGCTGTGTTTGATAAGTGAGTTATGCCCTTGGGATAAGATTATCAATCTTATGGGTCCTCTAACTCAGTGTTTGATTGCACAAAAAAGGTTGGGACTATTAGTAACAAGGGACTAGTAATACCCCTTTTTCATGGGATTGGTAATACCCCTTGGGACTAGGTATTACCAATCCTATCCCAAGCCATCTCATACAAAATTACATCAATGCCCATGATATTTTCAATAAATGGCAAGACCGCAAGAGTATCCTTGTCTATACTGGATTAGTGATCTCATGGTTTCGTGGGGGGCCATATCTACTGGTGCACCAAAGAAGCAGTGAAGGAAACAATTGTATCATATTTAAAATTAAAGAGAAATGATAGAAAATAATATATAATATGAGAAGAAAAAAGAAAAAAGAAAAAAGCAAGTAAAAGTAATGAAAACTGATACCAGATCTTTTGGGCTAAAAATTTTCAGATTTTTTTTTTATTTGTCCATATTTTATTCAATTTGATGGAGCAATTCTATATAACCATTTGGGTATTTTTTATCCTTGTTAGTATAAGGGTAAAAATGGAAATAGATACTTTCAATCCAATCATATCCTATGTAAAATAAACATACAAATAACAATCCTCTCTTCTAATCCGGTGCAAAACAAACATGCACATAGGATTAACCTTCTCATTACCAATTCTAATCCTAATCCCATCTTATTACCAATCCCACCACATTTAACTCATTTATCAAACGAGGTCTAAACGGACATCAGATGCTAGGCCTAGTTCTGGATCTATACAACTAACTTTGTGTTAGTAGTAATTTAATTACTCTTTTTTAAATGATCATGAGTTCCTAGTATTATGATAAATCTTTTTTTTGGAATGGCGAAGAAAATTTTTTATTGAACTGAAAAAAGATTGACAGAGATGGGGCTCGAGTGAAATAGCATCACAACGCAAAGGTAGTTAAAAACTTCATGGACACTTTCAATTAAATTGAATGTAACAAAATAAACTAGTGATCTATGGACCACCTATGGCTGTTATTCTAAATCAAAATCCAGTTGAGTTGACTGTGAACTGTAGATGACGTAGGAAGTTGTGTCTATAGCTTCACTCCAGAACGTTGTTGATAGTTTAGGCACTACGATTATGCATCTGATTCTTGATCTCTAGACTGGTGTTGATAGGTTACACATTATGATTATGCATCTGATTTCAATTTCTATGATGGTGCGATTCATCCTTTCGGCTATGCTCTTGTCTTGCGTAGTGCTGGGAACTCTTTTCGTGCCGAATATCCCGATCTTCACAATACGCTTGGAAACTCTTGGAAGTGTTCCGTCCACCATTGTTTTGTGAAGACACTTCAATGGCTTCTCAATATTTTCCCTTTCCACCATGACATGGAACCTTTGGAAAACACTAGAACACCCTTGTCTTTTGTCTTCAGGAGATACACCCACAACATCCTTAATGTGTCAGCGATGAAGGTTAGGAAGCACTCGTTTCGACCTAACAATTCCACTTCAAAGGAGTCACATACATGATAGATACATCAGAGTTAACAATATCTTTGTTTGCTCGAAGAGCTGAAAGAAACATTGCTTTGTTTATCCAAGGTTTTACTTCATTCCCCTTTCTAGCTGGAATGGGAGATTTCCTTCTTCAAGAATGTCCCAGCCTTTCTAGCTCATATGACCAGGCCTAGCCTCTATTGAGGGAATCAAATCAGAATCACAAGGTCAAAGGAATATGGAATGTGAGGCAATCAATTCACAGTCACAATATCAAAGGAATAAAGCATGTGACAAAATGTGCTAAGAGAACTGGAAGATCTGTTAAGCACTAATCATGGGTAGATTGTGAGAATATTTGAGGCTGATTTACAGCTCTAGTATCAAGCACGTTTCCTTTTTCATAGGAGCCAAAAGTCCATTCTTTTGTATATTTAACTTGTATATTGACTGAGCTATGTAATGTATCAAAAACATTCTCTCTAAAATAATACATTTTCAGAACTTCTTTATGGTATCAGAGCCTCTCCTTTTGTAAGGGAAATTATCTAGTTGTGTCTTTCTCCATTCAATCCACAAATGGCCAACGCCTCCTCAAGCAAGTACCCATATCCTTCAACCCTTAACATCAGTAACTTTGTGTCTATTAGGCTAAATCAGTCAAACTTCTTGCTGTGGAAGACCCAATTCATGGGACTGATTGAAAGTCAAGAGATGATGGGCTTTATTGATGGAGGATACCCCATGCCGAAGGAACAGATTACCTCAAATGCTGAAGGTGCAACTGGGGTACGTAATAACCCAGATTATGTCCAATGGAGGCGATCAGATCGATTGCTCCGTGGGTGGATCACCGGAACATTGTCTGAAGAAGTCTTAGGCCTAGTTGTTGGCCTAGAGACATCTGCGTAGGTATGGTCAGCCTTGTTGGAGTCTTTTGCTCGAGATTCACATGAAAGAGAATTCTACCTAAATCAAAAATTACAATTCCACAACAGGAAAGATTGCAAATCCATGGCTGATTACATTCGCATTTTTAAAGAGATATGCGATGATTTGGCAGCAATTGGGCAACCAGTTCATGAGAGGCAAAAAGTGTTTGGCTTATTAAAAGGCCTTGGTACTGGTTACGAGTCTTTCATCACCACAATGATGAAACCTCCTGTTCCTACATATAAGGAGATAGTTCCTTTGCTTCAAGGACATGAAACTATGAAAACGTTTCACAATCCTGAAGTTTATGTTGGTGAAAATCCTAATGTCGCGTTCGTAGGACATCGGCATCAAGGATCAGAAGGAGGAAAATACTTCAAACGAGGGCAACAAGGGCAACAACGGCAAACTTCCTTCAATTCTAATGGACGTGGATTTGTTCAAACAAGAGGATTCTCAACCTGAGGTGCAAATCACAACCACCCACCAGCAACCATTCACAATGGACCCCCAAAACAGAAACAGAAAGGTGAAGATGGTGCAGTTTTGTGTCAAATCTGCAACAAAACAAACCACACTGCCATTGATTGTTGGTAGAGGTTCAATCAAACTTACCAACCTGATAATGCTGCCCAAGCACTTGCAGCCATGACCATTGCAGATTCACAAGACAATGCGTGGTTCCCCGACACAGGAGCTACACAACATATGACAGCAGATCATGGTAAGCTTCGAACTTGCGCTCCTTACTTCGGTTCAGATAAAATCATGGTGGGACATGGTGATACTTTAGACATTACGCATGTTGGAAATGCTTCACTTAACATGGGGGATAAGGAGATTAAATTGAACAATGTTTTAGTTGTCCCGGATATTAAAAAGAATCTCTTATCAGTTAGCCAATTGACTCAACAACTTCCTTATGATTTCGAGTTTTCTGCAAATGATTTTGTGATAAAGCACAGGGAGACAAAGAGGGTGATAGCAAAAGGCAATAGATCTGGTGGATTATATGCCTTGAAGCCAAGGAGTGATGAAGCTTTTTTCTCCACAAGGTTTCGGGTTGTCACTGATAATGCGAGTGGTCAAGTATCTCAAAAACAATAAGCTGATTTCCAGCAGTCAAAATAAGTCTCTTGATTTTATTTGTAGTAGTTGTCAGTTGGGCAAAGCTTGTCGACTTCCATTTCTATCTATTGAGGACCATTGTGACAATCCTATTGAAAGGATTCATTGCGATTTATGGGGACCAGCCCCAGTTGCTTCAGTTTAGAAATTCAAATATTATGTCATTTTCGTAGACGAATGTACACGTTTCACATGGTTCTTTCCACTAAGAAGGAAATCGGATTTCTTTCCATGCTTTGTGAACTTTCATAAATTCTTAAGGAATCAGTTTGGTGATCAGAATCCAAAAGTTTTTCAATCAGATGGTGGGGGAGAATTCTCGAACAAGAAATTTTTATCTTATCTAAGCGAACATGGGATCAAACACCAACTTTCGTGTCCTGGTGTGCATGAACAAAACGGAATGGCTGAACGAAAACATCGTAATGTTACTGAACTTGGTTTAACCATGCTCGTTCATGGTCATGTTCCAAAACGCTATTGGGTTGAAGCATTTGGAACGGCAACATGGCTTATCAATCGGCAACCAACAAGGGTGTTGAACATGTTGAGTCCTTTTGAAAAATTGATTGGAAAAAAACCAGATTATGGATCCCTACGAGTTTTCGGATCACGATGTTTTCCTTATCTTCGAGACTATGCCAAAACCAAGTTTGATCCAAAGTCACTGCCGTGCATTTTTTTGGCCTACAGTGAGTTCTATAAAGGATACAGGTGCCTTTACCCACCCACTGGACGGATATATCTGTCTCGGCATGTTGTCTTCGATGAGCAAACTTTACCGTTTAAAGATCCAGGACCCTAATTTTCTGAATTTTCTGATCATGGTGAATTGGTTAGTTTTCATGATTGGGTTTCAGGTTTTGAGAAAGGGAGCAGCGAAACTGTGGCAACACACAATCAAGGAGGTCAAGTTAAACTTGATTATCCTTTCATCAATATCATCCAATCTGATTTTGAAGGTGCTGATGTTGAAGAATCTGAGACACATGCAACTGAACCTAATCATGAGCCTACTTTAGAAGGCTCTCCTCTTGCACCTCTCCAAACACAAGCCATTAGCGAACACTCTGCCCAACCTCAACATGCAGCGACTGATTCTCATTGTCCTTCCAATTCAACAATTGATCAGAACTCCACTTCTAGCCCAGAGATTGCTCATCCAATGACAACTAGATCTCAGTCCGGGATTGTGAAGGTGAACCCCAAATATTCAGCTAAAGAATATGCACTCCTTTCCTATGATATTCCAGCTGAACCTAAGAGCATTAAATCTGGACTTCGTCATCCCGGTTGGTTTGCTGCTATGAAGGAAGAAATGGCCGTTCTTCGTCACAACAATACATGGGAGCTTGTTCCTCGATCACCTGACAAAAATATTATAGGCTGCAAATGGGTATACAAGACTAAATTGCATTCAGATGGGTCCGTTGAACGGTTAAAAGCTCGTCTCGTGGCCAAAGGTTTCAATCAAATACCAGGAATTGATTTCATCGAGACATTTTCCCCAGTAATTAAGCCAGCAACCGTTCGAATCATTCTGACCATTGCTCTTTGCCGAAATTGGGATATACGACAAATGGATGTAAAAAATGCCTTCTTACATGGAAATATTTCTGAAGAAGTTTATATGGAGTAGCCCCCGGGATTTGTTGACTTGCTCAAACCAAATCATGTATGCAAGTTACATCGAGCCCTCTATGGACTCCGCCAAGCACCAAGGGCATGGTTTGACAGAGTTAGCTCATTTCTTCTTGCCAATGGATTCTTTTGCAGCTCCGCTGATTCTTCGCTCTTTATATGTCGGGGGTCTCATGGCATTGTCCTTCTTCTCCTTTATGTAGATGATATTATTTTGACCGGTGATAACTCCTCTTATTTAAAAGACTTCATGTTGAAGTTGCATCAGGAATTTTCTATGAAGGACTTGGGGTATTTGCACTATTTCTTAGGCATTGAAGTGCATAAATTTCCAGGTGGACTCCTACTCAATCAAAAGAAGTATGCTGCCGAGCTTCTTGATCGAGCGCAAATGGGCAACTGTAAACCACTTTCGACGCCAATGGTTGCTAAACCTAGCCTTCCACCTAATGGTAATTCTCCTTTCCCCGATCCTCACCTATATCGCAGCATAGTTGGCGGCCTTCAATACCTCACTTTTACAAGACCTGACATGTCATTTAGCGTGAATTATGTTTGTCAACTTATGCATGCTCCCACAGAATTTCATTTCCAGTTGGGGAAAAGAATTCTTCGATATGTCCACGGCACTCTCGATCAAGGTCTACGTTTACTAGCGTCTAAATCACTTGAGCTATATGCATTTTCGGATGCTGACTGGGGTGGTCGTCCAACTACTCGACGGTCCACGACTGGATTTTGCACATTCTTGGGTGCTAACTGTATTTCTTGGAGGGCCAAGAAACAACCGAAGGTGGCACGATCAAGTACAGAAGCTGAATATCGCGCCCTTGCATCCACAGCTGCTGAAGTAACTTGGATCTCATACCTACTTCATGATATTGGTCACACTATCCAACAACCAGCAACTCAATTTTGCGACAATATTTCAGCCTTACATCTAACCATCAATCCAGTGTTTCATGCTCGTACGAAGCACATTGAGATAGATTACCATTTTGTACGTGAAAAGGTGGCGCAAGGTTTGCTCTTTACCCGTTTCGTCATGTCAAGACACCAAGTTGCTGATATGCTAACCAAACCGCTCTCTCGTGCCTCTTTTCATGCTTTGCGCGTCAAACTAGGCCTTTGGCCATCTCCCCGGCCTAGTTTGAGGGGGAATATTGAGGGAATCAAATCAGAATCACAAGGTCAAAGGAATATGGAATGTGAGGCAATCAATTCACAGTCACAATATCAAAGGAATAAAGCATGTGACAAAATGTGCTAAGAGAACTGGAAGATCTGTTAAGCACTAATCATGGGTAGATTGTGAGAATATTGTGAGGCTGATTTACAGCTCTAGTATCAAGCACGTTTCCTTTTTCATAGGAGCCAAAAATCCATTCTTTTGTATATTTAACTTGTATATTGACTGAGTTATGTAATGTATCAAAAACATTCTCTCTGAAATAATACATTTTCAGAACTTCTTTAGCCTCTTGTGCCACAAATTCGGTGAAAGTGTGGTATTGAAATATATTCAGGCTGTTTGAGTGTATCTTTGCGCCAGTCTTGTACAAGGTACCAATATGCCAGTGCCTTGGCTACCACTAGGGCCCTCATCGCCAGCCTCCAATGACCATCACCAAAGGACTTCACATTGCCCTCCTGGTCCAAAGCAATGAATGATATAGGGTTGGCGCAAAAATCAGGAACATGTCTCTTATCTAGGCGAACCATTTCACACCGAACATTGGTTCAGATGGAGCAATGGTGTGTCCTATGCTCAAAAATGCTTATTGTTGTTCTTATTCTTGTGCGCATGGAAAAAGTTAAAAAGGAGACATTTGGTGTATTGCTCCATACCAAACACCACCCCTTCTAACTGGCACAAAGGAAAAAAGTTGGTCATATTGTATAAACCAATCACATTTGTTCGTGATCACCTTCTCATTAAGCCGTAAGCGGAATCCACAGTACAAGTCGACAATGGTGTCATGGTATATAACTAGGAACAAAAAGCCCAGATGACATCATTTGAACTCATGACAAGTAAATAAAGGGTTTATGAAATTCAAGCAAACTGAAACCAACGCACAATAATAAATACAGACAAACACAATACTGTAAATTGCTTTCCACATACTATATGGCACAATGTATACAAGTTGAAAACTCAGTAGTCTGATGTTCTTGTTCATCAGTCTCACTCTCATATTTCTCAACAAGTCACCAAAACTGCAGCTACTAACCTGATCAAACCACAACTAAGCTTTCTCAAATTCATTGGTCCTCTGTTGTTGATGATTCTCAGGGTAACTAGGGGAGGTCATACCAAGTCCTCCGTCATTGCGGTGCTTTTCCCATCCACCGGTATCAGCCTTGGAATGGGCCCAATAATAAAGGATCGAGCCCACCATTGACAAAAATGTAAGAGCAGCACCAGCAGCAAACACTCCTTTACGGAGAGTGGCGCACGATAAGTCTTGTACACCAAAGGCTGCTCGGTATTTGGTGTGGTATGCATTTCTTGTTGATCCTGCCAGTAAGCATGCCTCTGCCCCCAAAAAGCTAACCCTGTTTTTTTTCCCCCTCAAATGTTAGCGTGAAACATTGAACAAAACAAAAACATCAATGCAACTCGGAATTCCATGCCACTTGTTAAAAATAAACCATAACAGACGAAGAAGACCGTAATGCTCCAGAACTGTCAAAGCTTAATTGAATCTTGACTTGGTTCAATTAGGCAACGTAATATTAGAAATATAAACTGAATTAATCTCCCTCCTTCGCGGTGAAGGCATGAGCAACAGGGGTGGGCATCGTGTCGTGTCGTGTTCGTGTAAGAATTCTCCTAGCCCGACATGTTTAGCTTATATTCTGTATCAGAAATAGCCAACCCTAACCCGCTAACTTCGTGTCTAGTACGTGTCATGTTATTGTGTCCTTTCATAAATTCTCGTGTTGTGTCATGTCATCTCGTATTAGTGTCAGAATTTTCTCAACCCTAACCCAACCTGTTTAGCTTTTCGTGTTATTGTATCATGTCATATTCGTATTTAAATAACTGACCTTAACACGCTAACTTCGTGTCCAATTCGTGTCGTGTCGGAAATTCTCACCCCTAGTGAGCAACACTCGTAGGCGTGAACAATTAACGTGAGCGCGCCACAACTAAATTACGGTTCGATTTTTAAGTACGCGTTGGCCTTGATCTGGCTTCTTGCTCGAACGAAAGTGTTTGACTTAGGGTTTTAAGTCACAAGCGGTTCTTTCTTTGCCTCAACAAAGAGTGACTTCAAAATTTTCAACTGTTGTGGAAAATGGAAGAACTAAATTAACTAGCTTAAGGAACGAAGTTAGACATAAACTTAAACAGAAAAAGAACTTCATTATCTATGGAAACAACAAAGTTGATGATGACAAAGGAAATGGAAATTACATGGAATTGAAAAACATGCTAGGCTAGACTAGGCTTTGAAAGGAATAAACTAAAGTGAATTGAGCGAAAAGACCAAGGAAAACGGAAATCAAATAGGTGATAGACCAACTGAATGAGAGAAAAAGAAGTGCTGGTCCCAAATGATAATGGAACTTGCTAGACTTTTGGTGTTGGAAACATTTTTTAGCCTTCGAACCTTGTATTCATATGCCAAGCCGCCAAGGCAAAACTGATTCGGGCCTTGAAATTGCTGCATAACTGCATCACGGCCTGACATGTCCTATGTTCTATGCACAAAAATAGCCCACTTCCCATGTTAGATCATGGTACTTGACTGGGTCAAAAAAGTTGTGAATACCCTTGTTTGGGGCCAAAAATCGGTTAAAAAATAACTCAATTCCCATCTTCCAAAAATTATTCCCTCATGGGCTTATCAATAACCACCTCCTCGTTAATTAGGGCATAACCACCCACTTATCATGGGCCTATCTTCTTGGGTGCCATTTGGAATAAACACAACCATAAATGGTTAACGCTCCATAACATTGAAAGCGTATCTGAATCTTGATTTGGTTTAGTGACGACAGCAAATTACGGTTTGGAGTATACTGCAAATTTCTAATATTAGGCTAACTTTTTTTGCCCTTTCGGTACTTCCAATATTAGGCTAACGAGTAAACTCATTAGTGCAATTCCACAGTTTCATGCATGAATCATGGTCCATGGTTAAACTACGCCACCTTAACCACGATCAATGAACAAGCGTCTTACCAGCCAAACACATGAGGACAACACATGATAAGCTTAAGTCAAATTCAACAATCTTTGGCCAATAAATCAAATTCAAAAAGCCTAGCTCACCATGATAACAAAGTATGATAAAGTAACAAGGGGAAAAAAGAGGACAAGGAAAAACCTCCAATAGACTCAAAAAACTAAATTATTTGCATTCGAAAAGTGTTGACAGCATAGTTCCAAGATAGTCATAGAAATCGAAGTCAAAATCGCAAAGGACAAACAAAAATGCATTTGACAGCTTTAACTAATTTTCAAAGTGACAAATAAACCTACTTGGTTAGAATTGCCTAATTGGGCTGAAACACACAAACCACTAGAAAGTTCTATGTTTCTCGTTTCAAAATAAATAAAGGCTCTCACTTTCGAGTTTACTGGTAGGAGAAATGCATATATTCGGTAAGGCTGTCAAAGCTGCCTGCAATTATTCCAGAGGTGTCTTGAATTTCTTTGCTTCTTATAATTTCTTTCATGGTTTAAGTAAGGCAGAGAGATGATTGCAGACCAGTTCTCGGGTGCCTATTTAAGCTCTTCAGGTAATTTACGAGTCTTTTAGTTACTTACAGTCAAGCATGCGATCTTCTTTCACTGCAATGCTTGGAGGGTTGTTAAAAAACAAGTACTACGCAATGTTTTGATCACGAATGAAATTGGACAGCTGAGTTTAGAGTATGATTAGCCTTTAGGTTTTGAAGAAGAATGTTATCTTCTCGCTTAACTCTTAGCCTTTGCGCTTCTCCCTTGAGCATGTAAGTTCAAAATTCACTTCCTCTTTACCTCATCTAAAAATCCAATATGAAGGGAACAATAAAAGACTAATGCACTATACATATTTGCATTTCCATTGTACTCTAGCATCCTTGGGTAGATGCCCAGAATCTATAAGCCCTTAGTTGCAGGAACCTTCAACTATGCCCACGTTTCTTTGACGGAAACGCGCTTCCGTGTTCCCGTCGAAGGAAACTCCAAGAAACTCGTCCCAATGACGACGGGAACTCGTTCCTTACCTATGCAGAACTTACACCCAAAAAATGGTTGAGAGACTTACGATTCAAGCTGCAATTGGTACCTTTAAAGTTGTTTTGTTCTTGTTGGTGTGCACATTTGATCTTAACCTTCTAGAGTCATACTAATGCCTTTAACTTTTATGCCTACTTGATATGCACAAGAGCTCTATTGTGTAATCATGTGCTACAATAAAAATGTTGAAATATAACTAGAAACTTATAATTTTAACAGTAATATTTTATGTGGTAAAATAATATTTTTATATTGACATTTAACAATATAAAATTTCAAAATATATTTATAATTTTAATAATTTTTCGTAACCGCTCCCATGGCGCTCCCACACTTCTATGATCATCCGCTCCCCCGTCCCCGTCCCCGCCCCCGCTCCCGTCCCCGCTCCCGCTTCATGTAACTAAGTATAAGCCCTCGTGGGACGAATATTAGCATGTGCCATAGACGGGCCATTCATCCTGCAAACCCATAGGCGTTGAACCCTAACTTCAACTCTTTCTCCTCTAACCAACATCTTAATAACAACAAGAGGTACTTGTGATTTACCCACAAAAAAAAAAAAAAAAAAGAGGTACTTGTGCTTAACTGCGACCCTCTTTAAATTGCAATTGGGCTTTTGGAATGGTCCAGACCCAGTAGTCCTTAAGGCATGCATATTTTTTACCACTACTGCTTTGTAATGAAAAAGCAGTGAACCACATGGTAAGAGTTATCTACCAAAAATAATGCTTTTCTTAGTCAAAGACTAAAAATAATTCTTGAGTTGATACTTTTACAAAAACAATATTCACTTTATGATCATATAAGCTGACTGGTCACTGGCCCGGTGGCTACAATTGTTTTTTTGCTGAAGGGTCACCCTCGGAACTATTATTTATGCCTATATCGAATGCAATTGTCACTCACATTTCCCTAATTTCATGATACAGTGTTGAATAAATCGATATCATGGAAGCATTTTTGGAGCCCTAGGAGAAAGTATTGGATAATTTGTTCTAACCAACAATAGACCAGGGTCACATGATGCCATGGCAAACTTTGTGGCACCAATTCATTCGGTAAAGTGGGGATGCTGCACACTGTTTTGGGGACTATTGGCTGTTTTGAGGACTATTGGCTGTGAAGCATGAACACTTCATCAGAGATCCTCAAATCAGCTGTATTTTAAAAAACAACTCATTTTGACATTGCGGGACACCCTACGACAATATCAGGCCAGGTCACAAGACAGGCTGAGTTGTAAGACAAAACGATAGAGTCTAGTAAAAGATTAGGGAAGTCTTGTTTTGTGTGATTGATAATTGTTGTTAGATTATGATGACACTTTCTAATCCTAAACACTTTTTCTAATGATTTTGTGAATACTGTAATGACAAAAGCGAATGACATGATTCAATCGTAAAAGAAAGTGTTTTTGGTACTTTCATCATTGTTAATGCCCTACAAGTTTCCAATGCTCCCACAAACTTTAATACGCGCAAATGATCATTTATCAATGCAAGCTTCAAGTAAGAAGAAGCTTTAAAGCATAGGAATGTGTTTTTAAAAAGTTATGCTGATCAATGAGGGAACGTTGCCTTCCCAGACAATTTCCTGAAGAAACTGCTTATGGCAGGGAGCATTCTTCTTACTATATGCTAGAAAAGATTAGAAGAAATTTATTTTTAAAATGGTCAATTAATCAGAAAATGAAGTAATTTTGGCTAATAACTCCAATGGGTAATACCAATATTTGATGCCAATACATTTGTGAAGGAGGAACACAAAATCCACCTACCTAAGCCATGAGATCAGGTGAAATAAAGGAACTTTCGAAAAATAGGACTTCAACGAACAAGAACCTTAAATTGTGCCAAGACGGTAACAACTCCATCAGTAGTGGCATAATAGTTATTGTTTCACTAAACATGGGACTACAAGAACCACTTGAATTTATTTCAATGTCCATTGTGATTTGTAATTGCACATTTTGCCAACCAATACAGTAGTGCAGTAGTGATGGTTCCACCAAATAAATAGAGGTCTCTCTACCATAGCAAAATCATCTATGTTCATTACCAACCAGCAGAACACAACAAAAGTAACAAAACCTTTACATGCACAAATGACACAGACAGCAAATAAAACAAAGCTAATTGTATGCAATTAAAAGAAATATGATTCTTTTTTTATGTTTTGGATCAACTACGATTAACAATCATACTATTTAACTCTGAAATAGACAAAGTTACCATCTCAGGTTTAGGCATATCACGTGGTCAATAATTACCTCCAATACCAACCCAAATGGCCCACCACACAGTTTATACATACATCAAAGACACTGGTCACAATGGGCCACCTCTCTTCTAATAATTTAACATCCCAAAAAATAAAGCAGCGAAAGTTATCTTCACACCCCTTTCTATTCACACATGTACCATCTTTTCAATTTATAATATGATACTGTCTTTGGTGTATGTTTTAAGTTCACTAACAAATTTCCACCAAAAAAAAAAGGACAAAAAAAATAGAATGCATTTTGTTATTAAGAAAACGAAAAACGATGCGAAAATCATTCAGCCATTATTCTTTTACCAGTGTTAACGTTAGTGTGTAAGTGGTTAATGAGTTACAATGACAGTCAATATTGCTATATCAAATCAAAGCTGAACTCAAACCCCAGATCGCCAAATATCTGGCCCACTCAAGGGTGCGGGTCTCCCGCACACGTTGACTAATCCAGGAAAGATTAAACACTTTCGGTGATTAGGACCCACAAAACGGAATCAATAATTGAAGCGTCAGAACAAAGTGGAAAATAGTTGGAGAAAGTAAGGAGAGTTTGGTAATTTGATACCAAGAGAAGATGAAGAAGAAGACGGCCCAAGTAGTGGAGCTCCCTCTCCCCATGAGCCCTTTACCGAAGCAGAAGCATTTGGTCACGCCGTTTACCACCGTTTGGCTAATCAGTAGCAGACCAAACGCCGACAACCCGTACGCCGTCGACGCATCAGAGTCGTACACGCAGTATGTGTTCTCGTCGTACTCATCCGGCACCACTTTCGCCTGCACAGAAAAACCCAAATTAAAGAGAGAAAAGAGAATTGTCCCTAAATTTTTGATATTTTTTTTATGTTTTGCGAATTTGGTTTGCGAGGAGTGGTAAGAAAAAAATATGACCAAAATACTTGATGGTATTTTTTTCTTTAATGTCATATTATAGCATATGAATTTTAAAATTACGACAAAAATAAGAAAGGCTGAAGAAAATGTGAAACAAAAAAGTAGGTAAAAAAAAAAAGGCTGAATTGACAATTGTGATGATGGCCACAATTAGGAAAAAATATATATGCATCAGCGTGTTTATACCGTGCTCCGGCGGCGTTCAGCGCCGACGGCGAGGACGAAGGCGATGAGGTGAAGGGAAGTGATGATGGCCACAATGGAGACTGAGACGGCCATTGATTTTCTCTCCCCTACTTTCTCTCTCTTGTGCTTCTGTACTTCGTCTTTCTTTTCTATTGTTTGTTGCTGGGTTGCTCTGCTTTCGACAAACGGGTATTGCGGCTTTTCTTTAACGTTTTCTTTTTACCCTTTTCACTTTCTCTAGTGCTCGCGCTTTGTCCAACGGGAAGAATAGTGATTGCAGTATAGGCACCGACGAAGTGGTACCGCTGGTGCACCGACTGGATTGTGGGGCCCACATCGGGTCCCACACAAACGATTTACAACAATACCACTCACATAACGATCTAAACATAACTAACATAACCTCTCACATACATGTGGGGCCCACATATAGTAGTATGTGTGGAACCCACATGTATGCGAGATGTTGTATTTTGTGTTGTGTTTGAATTATTGTGTAGGTATCATTTTTGAACGATTTAAACTGTTCAACAATATAAAAGTATTTTTCGACTGGATCATCAGAAAATTAGCTCAATAGGATAACTGAAATGTTTGATCTATTGTGCAATTTTTCCTTAAGAATACAAGATCTTGAATTATGAATGAAAAAGTGATACATTAAATCAAGCATTCGTAATTATTCGATAAATCTGATTTTCACAAGATACTCAAAAAAAAAAAATTTTAATACACGGTTTGAAACTTTGAATCATTTGTGGAAAACCCTAAGGTGGGCTCCATATTTCGATCGGTACACGAGCAATACCATTTCGTTGGTACCTATTATTTGCATACACAAAACAATGCTACTAACCACACAGATGTGCACAGATTTTTTTATTAGACCCATCACAGGTCTCACACAAATTATCCGAGTCGTTCATTAAATGTAAAACATTTTTTCAAAGGTCCCTGCGAAAAATTAACTCAATCTAATCCCTATAGATGTTCGATCCAATCATCTAAATTTTCGTTCAAATTTTTGGATAGTGAAAAGTTAGATGATTGAATCAAGTACCTATAGGTATCGGATTGAGTTTATTTTTTGCGGAGACCCTAGAAAACGTGTTTCTAAAAATAAAATAAGTTCCGTCATAATTTTCTCTCAAGAAGGGCTATACGCCTATACATGCAAGTGGTTAGTATAAATCTTGCCTTCCAAAGTGTAGAAAAATTGCCGATTAGAAAGAAAAAATAATAGTGTAAACAATTATGTTTATGGTCTCTTCTTTTTAGTAATCGTGTAATTATACGATCTCCTACAAATATCTCAATTTCTTAATATTGCGTACATTTTCATACTATGCGACTTGGCTTAAAGATGCAGCAACACATTCAAATTAACATGCTTCATTTGCTCTATTTTCTTATGGCTTAATGCCTTGTTTGGATTTAAATTTGAAAACAAAAAAAATCCAACTCAAAAAACACTTATTACTCTTATATCTTTCTCATCTCTCCAATCATTATTCTCATTTCTCTCTCTCTATCTCTCTTCACTCATTACTCATATATTTAATTATTACTTTAATTTCTCTCTCCACTTATTACCTAAAAACCAAACCAAATTTTTTTCAAAAACTCATCCAAACAACCTTAACAAGGCATTAGTTGCAAAAACACCCCCTCAACTAACATGTTTTTGCAATATTACCCATCAACGAAAAAACTCGACAAGATTACCCCCTCAACTATCAAAAGTAAGCAACTTCACCCCCTACCCTCTTTTCCGTCCAAATCTATTAGGATTTTGGACGGACAATTCCAAAGTTGGATGGAAAAGTAAATTTAAACCAAAAACTGCCCTTCCATTACCCCCAAACACCCTTTTCCTACGCTCCATGACCAGGAAAGATCTCTCTCTCTCTCTCTCTCTCTCTCTCTCTCTCTCTCTCTCTCTCTCTCTCTCTCTCTCTCTCTCTCTCTCTCTCTCTCTCTCTCTCTCTCTCTCTCTCTCTCCTACCCAACCGTCCACCCATCCTCCGAGACCCAGATTCCTCATTCTCCCTAAACCCAAAAATTTGAAATCCCTAAACTCAAAAATTCAAAATCCCACCCCTTTAAACCCAGATTTTCCCTCATTTCCTCTACATTCCTCCATACACCCATAGACCCACCATGAGCAGATTTGTAGAGCCATCAATATAAGACCAAAACCTGCACTTCCTAACTATCAAAACCTGCATTTTGTGATCACAAAACTGCAATTTTGAAGCTCCAAAAACTATCTAAAAATTGCAGTTTTGGACCACCAAAACATAACAAATTGTGTCAACAAAAGATCAATACATATTGCCCATTCATTAAGTTAAAAAAATAGTGTTTGCCTATAATTTTTGCACTGCCAATTGCAAATACCAACAGAGTACTTTGAAACTAGTCAACATAAGGTTACAAATACTCCTTCCAAACTAAGATAAAGGTTCCAAAAGACTACTAACAATTCGATAAGTATCCCAAAAGTACTAAATTTGGTGTTCAAGTTTTAGACTTCTAGGTAATGCCAGGGGTTGATGGTTCTCCTTAGGTTAACTGCCTGGGAGCGGTCCCTAGCATTGTTGCACTGCCACTGGCACTATAACTGCCACAAGATGCTACAGATGACCCTGTTGGTTTACTCCAAGAAAGGGCATTCATTATCCTTGTTGATTTTATCCCAGTCCCTGGCATTATTGCACTGCCACTGGCATTACCATTGCCAATGGAAACCGAAACCCGTCATGCAACTCATTGGTCCATCAAGCCAAGAGTATGCAATTACGTACCACAAAGATATAACAAGGTGCAAATAGTTTCAAACACCATCAAGTCAAGAAATATACCATGACAACTAGGCTTAGCATGGGTGTGATAGGGGCCTTAGCCTCAATTGCGCAATGACTAACCATTCTTTCGAACTGAGTCTCGACTTCAATCCTCACCGTGTCATATGCATTCACAAAGAAAATCATTAGACACAAGGTGCATATTATGAACTCTCGAAGTGTGCGGTTAGAAGTTATATAAATGAAAGCAAAGTGCTTCGCACACAAGACACGAAAAGAACGTTTTATATTATGAACACACGATCTCATGAATGAAACACCAAGTGTTGGAACTCTCTCTCACATGCATCAATCCACATCCCAACACCCATAGGATCAAATAAGATTTTAATTGCGGTTATATCATTAGGTAAAAGAAGGTATATCAAGGTTAGGGTGAAACATTAAGTGTCTGAGAATGAGCTAGAAATAATAACTAAGGCAATTTTAACAATGTGTGCCCCTTTTTCACTTTATTCAACTCCACCCTTTCTGTCACGCCCTCGATTTTCAACATAATTAAACAATATATTTCAATAAAAAAGTCTCGCATATCATATACGTTACCCCAAAGGAGATTCACACTTGTTTAATTTACAGACAAGTCTTTAAGTTTAGATAATTACAACTTTAGTCAAAAAGAAATATTTAGGAGTAATTAGTTACAAAATCATCTTTAACAAAATGGGATCTTCCCAAAGATGACAGAATAACTGATGATGTCAGCATCCAAAAGTCTTTCACTGTCAAGCACACAATGCATGCAATCTATTGCCCAACATCAGAACCTGAAAAGAAAGATTAGGTTGAGCTACGCTAGCCCAGTAGAGAATTATATGCTCAAACTATATGAAATTTAATGAATCATACACCGTGAATGAGTGAATATTGACAGGTACGCCCAGTGCACTAGTGACTACCAACAAATCGCAAGGTATAACCTAAGGGTCCTAGACCACACGTAAAAATCACTAACCATTTGCTTCTTTAACTAAATGTACCAACAAATTCACGTCGTTCCACATTTGTCGATAATCAATTCAAAAACATCTTATTATTATTCTTTGTACAGTACTACAATCTTTCTCGTGTCCACGTTGATCTTCGTCAAATCCCTTTATTGCAAAACATTTCCTCTCTTTTAACTTGGTGTTTCCTAACAATAGTCACTAGGGTCATCTCGGGTCTAGTTCCCTCGAGCTCAGGGTCATCCAAAGTCTATTCCCTCAATAATAGTAATCAGCGGGGTCACCTCGGGGTATAGTTCCCTCGAGCGTAGGGTCACCCCGAGTCTATTCCCTCAATAGTAATAATAGTTTGGGCCACGTCGGGTCTAGTTCCCTCGAGCGTAGGGTCACCCCGAGTCTATTCCCTCAATAACGACCACTTGGGTCACATCTCACACTTTTCATAATCGTCATCATTTCATAATCGACTTCATCATCAATCTATCGGTCGTACTATAGAACTTCAATTAACCATTACCTAGCTCCCCAAATATACATGTTCATGCCTTTTTATTAGTTTACCCATTCGTATCAGACTTAGCGTATTAAGCCCATATATGTGTAAACCTACAATACTTTATCCATTTGTTTCTACACTTGAATCTCATAGGGAGGGTACTAAAAGGATTGAAGGACTCGATGAGTCGTGAGGACACCAGCTATTTTATCATCTCAAACAGTTCTTACACAACATCGATTTCATTTCAAAACGTTCCAAACTGTTATCCATATTAAGACCCCGACTAATAAATTAATACACGCATTCTCCTTTAAGCATACCACAATACCACACGTTCTCACCGTACCACTATGTACACCCCCGTACCTTCACATACCACATATCCGCCCACGACTAGACTCTGCGATGCCCGGTCATCTAGTTTTTGTACTTGGAGTCCGTAAAAGCATACACTAAAGGGATCTAAGAATTCCACGAGTCGAGAGAAAACGGATTGCAATACTACTCGTCGGATCCCTAGACATGTTCAAGTGTATCGTTCATATTTCAACATGCAATAATGTCCATTTCTCATTGCTTAACACAATGAGTTCACCCTAGTTCATTGGATACCACTCTAAGTGAGAAACGAGTAATTCTCTCCAAAACACTTGAAAGAATGCGGAAACAAACCCATTAGAGTCGATGAAAAGCTTCAAAATGTGATTCGGAAGATATAGGAAAGCAGCTGAAAAACACTGCAACAGCTCAAGAAAGCAGCTGAAAGATACTGTAATAGCTCAATCTCCTACCGGTAGACAAGCAAGTCCTATCGGTAGAACTTGACCTACCGGTAGGTGGAAGAATCCTACCGGCACAAACTGGCAACTGAAAGAAACTGCAGCAGCTCAATCTCCTACCGGTAGGCAAGCAAGTCCTACCGGTAGAACTTGACCTACCGGTAGGTGGAAGAATCTTATCGGTTCAAACTGAAAACAGAAAGGCCAAACAATTTCTCTGCACTAGACCTACTGGTAGGTAAAAAGTTCCTACCGGTAGAACAAAACAATTTTGCACTTGGCCTACCGGTAGGTAAGCAATTCCTACCGGTACTTGTTGAGCAACTTGTTAAGCTGCTGCTATACGTTTGAGCTGGTTATGAAGAAATTTCTCAATCGTTCTATCGGTAGGTGAAAATTTCCTACCCGTAGGGGAGTAACTTACAGACGATTTCAACAGATTTTGACAGAAAATTTTAGGTTTCGATCCAATCTCAATAACAACCAATACCAACTCGAACAAGGTATAAAAACACTCAAATAACATATAAAGAGAGGTAGAATTCCCTACCTCGAAGTCGGAGCAAGAAACCCAAGAAGTTACGAGCCCTAGCTCTCCGAAAACCTTGGTCGAACTGGAACACAACTCCTCCGAGCTCAAACCAGTGCGATACGGACCACAATACGCGTAGGGATGAAAGTTTGAAGGTTGATTTGAGTGGGTTTTGAGTGGGTTGGGTGAAATTTGGAAAGAGAGAGAGAGAGGCCGAGAGATAGAGAGAGACGTGAGGGAGGTGGACGAGAAAAATGATTATCTACTCCCTCACCTCCTATATATATTAGCCCAAGAACATATCACACTTGCACTCCTCAACTAACAATCCTAACATTTAAACCCCTAATCACACAAATTCAACAAATTTCATATTTTCTGGCATTTATGGAACGTTTAAATAATATCCGAAAAATACGGGTCCTTACACTTTCTCTCTTTTCCTACCTTTCAATACAATCCAACAATGAAATTCCTTATTCCTTCTTTCAATCAACAAATTGTGTCCTTCCCTTTTGTCATTCAAAATTTTCTTTTTTCTCTTTTCTTTTGTGTTTTTTTTCCCAATGGTAAGCTGTCGCGCCCCAATTTTTACCAGTGGTCACCTAACCCATTTTTTAGGCGAAAAAAGCAATGCTTCTAAAATCATGACTTTTAAATGCAACAATTGTGGATTTTGAGTTTGATAGCTATGACTCAGACTGTTGTTTGAAAAATGGAGTTGCCACCAAACATCAAGTTCAGGTGTATCAGGTCGCCAGTTAAAGCTTTTTTTTTTTTTTATAAATAAAATGGCTTTAACTCTACTTTTAAAAGTAATTCTGTTTGAGCAAATTCTTTTTTCAAACGTGGCTTATAATTGACTCCCATTTGAGAGTTTGCAAAAATAGAGATGAGTTTGGAGATTTACTGTTACGTGCGGAAAAAGTGTTAGGCACCCCACATCGTCCTCTCCATACTTTATTTTTCAAAATTGGCCTTTTTCAATTAATTATCCTGACAAAAAAATAAAAAATAAAATGCATGCAATGAAGCTATTTATTGATAACATGGCCATCAGTTCTCTTTTCGTGTTTAAGACATGTGAAATCATGTTTCACTAGGACCCGAATGTCGACTACGTGATTTCAATGACAATGGACCGGCTACTTGAATATCAATGTTATCCTTATAAACACGAAAAGGATCCCCCATTTATTAGAACCTGCACATAAAAGAAATTTTAGTTGAATTGGAAATTTGAATTAAATGGAGGAAATTCCCCCTGCGTAAGATTACATCTTCTCATCTTGTGCAGTGAATTTTTAGAGGTTTTCTCACAAATTAAACTAGACAAAGATATAACTAGAAATAACATAGAATTCGATCCGTACTTATTTTTAGTTATATAATCGTTGTCGTGTAATCCTGGTTTACAATGAACTGTGGGATCCGGAATTTTTCCTCAAACATAAACTGAGAAGGCTTCAGCCTCAGAGATTTTAAGAGAAGTGCTTTTGGAATTTTTTTGTAGACGGAGAGAGGTTTTTCTGTTTGGTGGAGAACAAGGTTCTTTTTTTGGTTTTTTGAAGGAGAAGGGATTTGTTTTATGTGGTTGAGAAGATGAGAGCTTTACTCTCGGCCTTTTGGCTTGGGATGGAAAGAGAGAGGTGTTTGGTTTTGGACAGTGAGAGGCAGAGCTTTGGCTTCTTCTTTTTTTTTTTTTTTACTTTTCGGATTCTCTCCCCCCTGAACTAGCAGCCTTGGAGCCTGCCTTTTTATAGGCCACAAAGAGCCAAACAAAAACATCAAAAAGAAAAGAAAAAGGAGGAATACAAGCCAGTGAAGCCACGCATCTTGATATATATTATATAACCATGTGACTGTGATACGACAATATAAACAATAATTGCATCTCCCTTGTCCTCATCCCATTTCCATGATGCATGTTCCATGGAAATCATGGGGCCTGCCAAGGCCTGTTGGCAGCCTACGCTCCAATGCTCTGTCGGTGTGTATTATTTTGTTTTGTGGTGCTCTCAACTAATTTTTTTTACCGTGTTTGATTGCAGTTCGAACACAGTTAAAATTCTTGTTGCGAAACAGAGAAAAATAAGGTGAAGTCGGCGTCGTTCAATGTTGCTCCGAACTTGAATTTTCGAGTGGTGGGAAAAAAATTGGATGTCAACACAAGCCACGGGAAAGATCACCATTATTCACATCAACTCCAGTAGTCCAGTACTCCTCTTCTTTGTCATAAAAGTTAGCACCCATATATCAACAGCCGTTCTCAAATATAGAGGATGAAGTTTAGCAAAGGCAATATGCTCAATCCAAATGAAATCACTATTAACCTAGATACAAGAAATTGTTATTCCATTGTGAAAACGAATGAATTATCATTTTGTTCCACCGTTCCCTACTAATTCTTAATGTCACTCCAAAATTAACTACAAAGGGTACTTCTTCTAGTTTTTATGGTTCATTGAGGATCAGCAAGTAGGGAGAGTCCTGCCACACTTACAATCCATTAATACCACTATAACAAATTAATTATGGCCACACAAAATCCACTGTCACCACACCACCAATATATACTATACAAAATGTCTTTTTTTTTTTTTTGATTGAGGATGAAATATGAACGGGAATTGTTATTCCTTGGCACAATTAAACACGGAAATGGGAGTCCATATTCAAATCTTATCCATTCTAATCCCATCATGCATGTGTTCATTCCAGCTGTAAACCACAAACGCACCCCAAAAGCAATGCATACATAGGTAACACCCAGTATCTATATCTATATCTATATTGTATAATATACCTCTCTATAGGCTTCCACAGTTTGATTAGTGCACCAAGGTTTTTGATATGCTTTAACACAAGGATGCGTCCTTACCTGTAAGTACCTGTTTCTTGGGATTTATCCTCTCCCACAATGACATGAGATGTGCAGGATAAGTGGGAGCTCAAAAGGCGAAAATGAATTACCACTATTTTTAACGTTATTTTACTGATTTTGCGAATTGGAGGCGGGGCAATGCCCCTCTTTTTGGACCGAAGGCTTGCTTATGCGCGTGGGCCGATCCAGGCGGAACAAATTGTCAGGTGGGGAGTTTGGCTTGGGTGGCACGTCTGTTAAAAGATAACGCAGGTGTCCTAAGATGAGCTCAACAATAACATAAATCTCGTGTGGAACAGAAGGGTAAAAGCTTGTTTGATTCTGATTTGTACAAACATGAACCGTGAAAGCGTGGCCTAACGATCCTTTAGACCTTCGGAATTTGAAGTTAGAGATGTCAGAAAGTTACCACAAGGATAAGTGGCTTGTGGCAGCCGAGCATTCATAGCGACGTTACTTTTTAATCCTTCGATGTCGACTCTTTCAATCATAGAATTCACCAAGTGTTGAATTGTTCACCCACCAATGGGGAACGTGAGTTGGGTTAAGACTATCACTATTTGCACGGCTAGATGTATCAAGAATGTGGCAAATAGATAAATGCATCTATCTACACGGCTAGACGTACCAAGAAAGATGTACGGTCTAATGAGGCTATTATGAAATATTTACCTTTTTTGTTATATATATATTTCTCGTCATGTTTTATTCTGCTGAGAAAAAACTAAGCAATTTCGAAGATGTTAATGTTTATATCGGTCGATCATAGCAGAAAAAAATTTCGATGTGTCTAACAGGAAATAAATAGCAGTTTCTATTTAGTAGTATATCTTAGTTTTTGCAGGGTGTAAAGAATCCTCATGGCCTCATGCACGTATTATTGAAGTAGAGACCAACCATAGCAATTCATCTACTCTGTATCGGAAGATCCACAACTGTGCGTGCGTGCGTGCGATTCCGAGGTCCTGGAACTCTTGTTCTTTAGGTCCTGCATGTAAAGAATCCTCTAAATATGCAAGTGGTCCGAAGGCATGGTCGTGAAAAAAGACTCACATTTCTGTACTCTTGCTCTATTGGGGATCAAATTATTATGAGAAAAGTACTGATGGAACTTTCAGTATTAGAATCGTCGGTTTGTTGGTGTAATTATAAGTTTTTTTTTTTTTTTGCATTCGATTTATATAGTAGTACTGTAGTTGTTTAAATTAGATACTCCCGAACAGACTTTTGTCACTTTTTCAAAGATGATGAAAAAGCAAATTGTGAAACAGGTTTTCCCTTAGAAATACTAGGAGAGAATTGGGGGTTTGGGTTGGATTTCAACAATCAAAATGACAGTTTTGATTGCTTGGGCCAGAGATGGAAGGGGATCAAAACCACCCTTGAGGGGGCTGTAATGAAAAACGATGTTATTATTACTAGCTCCTAACACGACCGAGGACCTTAGTTTCGGTCCTGATCACGTCGGTCCTCTACAAATAGTGATTGATGTGATTAGGCTATATTCTATGAAAGAGGTGGTTGGTGTGTACCATACTTGCACTTCCATTTAATGTACCAAAAAATCCATGTAATTTTGGCGAAATATAATCATGCTGCAATGGAAATGCAACAGTATCTTTGATCGGGTAGTACGTTGGTAGTTTTCGTTGCTTTACGTCGGAAAACATTTTCCTACATAAAATGGTAAAATTATTTCCAATGACGTCGAAATATTTTTGCCTTTTGTTTTGGTTATGTAAAAACTTTTTGCACTTGAAAGACAACCTGTCCAAGGATAAAGTCAAACCTAAATAAACTAAAATGCAAAAGGTAAAAAATTAAAATTGAAGACATTCCTTATAAACCTGACCTAAGAAAATTGGAGAAAATTAAAAACATCAGATTGTAAAACTGGGTTGAACAATTTAAATTAATTAATCAAATTAAATCAAGATAAGACATAGAGAGAGAGAATAGAAAAAGACGGCCAACACAGATATCCGTGCACAAAAAATCTGAATATAGATGTGCCCGAAATCGTTCAATGTCTGTGCTCCACATTTACCGTGTGAGACTTATATACATCGAACGATTCCTAACACATTTGTGTCCAAATCCTTGTACAAACGTCTATATCCACAACATTTATGAGATAGGAATATTGTATGGTCATGTCTATAAAGCCCAAATGTGCCTTTAACCAATCTACCAATCTGAATAAGAACCCAAATTTCTGCACCAGAAATTCCAACTTTCAATTCACAATTAATACATTCGCATCATCAAACATAAACAACCCATTGCAAATCTTCTCACACAATGATCAATCAGAACCAGAATAGCATAATAGTAAATCATAAGGATATATATATGAATTGATATAGGAGGTTAATTTCGTCCCTCTTATAAGACAACCGACAACATCAATCCATCCTCAGTACCAACACAAACAAACCCCAAAAGAGAGAAAATTCAAACACAAACAACTCACGCAATTCTTAGACAGAGTCCAAATGACCGAACGGGTGAATCAAGCGCTTCCATTTCGAATGATTATTCGAAATCGGTCCGATAATCCTCCGCAACACATGTGGCGCTGTGGCCTGGACACTTTTCCGGGGATTAATTTTTCTGGGATTATGCGTTTCTATGGGGAAAAAAGGGTGGAAAAAAAGACTGTGTGATCCATGAGAGATACCTTTGTTCCAATTCTATGAACAAAGACATGCTATATGGTAAGACTATTTTAGCAAGAAACAGAGGATTATATGTATCTTAATGAGTTGAAATTATGTGATCAAGTCCATGCCCCAATCTTCAATCTTACTGGTCATCGGCCATCAGGGTCGAAACTCGTGCCCGGGATTGAATGAAGATAAGCCAGCTCCCAAATCTTGTCACGCCTCCGGTAAATATACGGCCCATTCCTGATCTTCCAAGCGCACTCTTTGCATTTCAACCTAACCGTGTACGCCCAAAAAAACCCATGTTTTTCATCATTGAGGTACAAGTAGCACCACCGCGTCGGGAAGAGGTGTTGTCTGAATTTCCAAGAGACTTTTTCCCCTTTAGGAAGCAAATTGAACGATTTCTGGGACCTGTTGAAGTTGCACAGGTGGTATATGTTGTCGCCGGATTCGTTGCTTAGGGTGACTTCTATCGTCGGAAAAAGGCGGTCTTTTAGGGTTTTGGCCGAAGAGGGAGAAAAGAAAAGAGAGAGAACGATGGTAAGGATTGCAAAATTTGTTGCCTTCATGGAGGCGGCAGCCGCGGTGGTGGGGGAGGGGAAGGGGAAGGGGGATTTTGGAATTGGAGTCATTTGTTTTGTCCATGGGAATTGCATGCATGGGCTTTTATTGAAGAAAATAGAGATGGATTGCTTTGTTAGCCTAAGCTGTCAATGGTTAAATTCAGAATTAGATATGGTTGGATTTCATGTTTTTTTTAGAATGATGATGATGAGATGAATCCTTTGACTGGATTGACAGTTGTGTGAAACACCCTTTTATGGCACTCATTTGACTTCATAACTAAATTTGCAATTAATATATCTTTTGTAATTGATTTTCCACTCCTTTTTTCTATCATTTGCACTCCTCTTTGTTGTCTTGCAAGTTTTTTCCACGAATGAAGACAAAAGAGTGTAGATATAAATAAGAGGAGTGTAAAAATCACTATTCCTTTATCTTTTTAGGGAAAATTACAGTAAGCCCCCTTCAACTATACCTCGGTAACGAGTTGCCCTCTTCATCTTTTAACTCGGACACTTAACCCCCTTCATCTTTTATTGCATGACACTTAACCCCCTTCATCTTTTATTGCGTGACACTTAACCCCCTGCCGTTAGTGAGCCGTTAACGGAATTGCTGAAATTACCAATTTACCCTCTTTGGGATTATTTCCTTATAAATTTCTAAAAAAATACTGTACTTAGTGACAGTTCTTTTTCAAATTTTTTAGTCAACTACTTTTAGTGAAGCTAAATAATTTTATATGGTTACTTCGCTTTCTAAGTTCTTATTTTTATATTTTAGTATGTATTTTAAATCACCTAAAACTAAAGTACTATATAATTTTATATTTTTCCCCAAATAATTGTACAATAAACAATTTAAATATAAAGGCTAATTAATTTCCTAAAATATAAGAAACAAATATAGCAATAGAGGAAATTTGGTATTTCCAATTCGTTAAGGCTATAAATGGCAGGGTTATTTACGCATAAGAGACAGGGTTTAAATGTCGAGTAAGATGGAGTAGGCATTTACCGTATATTGAAGGGCCTACTGTAATTTCTCCATCATTTTAACAGAAAGTTTGATTGGGTAAAAGTTAGTTTTTATAGACCTTTATTAAGTTTTCTTTATCATCTACAAAGAGGCCTATTGCACGTAAACCTTTAACCAAGCATTATACTCCCTCTGTCCCCTCTACATATATTCCTATGCGAAATCCACTACAAAAAATAGATGCTACTATAGGTGAAAAGCTATCACTCAAATTTTTTAGCAACATACTTTTAGTGACAGCTCAGCGACAATTTTTTTGTCACTGTCGCTCTTTTTTTTTTTTTTGTAGTGATCGTACATTTTCAAATCCCAAAAAAATGTCTATATATATTTTTATTTTTTTTCCACCAAATTGAATTGTACTCAATGAAACTTTAATTTGGTTTAATTTAACAAATAAAAACAATATAAATAAAAATATTTTTTTTGTTTGAAAATGCACGGATTTCGGTAAGAGACATTTAAAGTGGGATGGAGTAGGCATTTTTTCCTCCGTATTCTCTCCTTCAGTTTTACAGAAAGTTGGGGAAATTTTTCTAGATTGTTAGTTCTTCACATTATACAAAGAAGCTATTGCCACGTTAAATTGTACTAAATACTTTCTTTTTATGATAGCTCATAGTGTCTGAACCTCATACGCGCACCTCAAGTTTTGTAATCATAATGCCTTAGTCAGAATGGAGCAACATATACCCCTAAGCCAATGCCTATACCACTTAATCTTTAGCAACTTTAGTAGAACTAGACTTCTTTGACGCTTGTTAATTTTTTTTAGATAGATCTTAATATTTTACTGAAGAAATGGTTTACTGCACCTAATTGTGGAAAGGCCCCATTCTGCTCCCAACAAAAGATAAGCCACCCTAGCTTATTGACATCATGATTCAAACAGAGCCCAGTTTGGTCTTTCTGATTTGGTTTAGATTTTGTGGGAATGAGTTCTGTAAACCAAAAACTCCTTTGGGTCATTTTTTCCTTCGCTTTTCCTTTCAAATCGCATAATCATTCCGACTTCCGAGGCTTTGCTATGATTGCCAAAGATAATAGGGGACAAGTTTTATGTGTCAACTACTGCAAAATTAGAGCTTCATTGGCACTTTTGATTGAGGCCTAGGCTTTTAGGATTGCATGAAACAAGCCTAAATACTGGTAACGAAATCTCGGGTACTCCATCTATATCTCCGGGATAAGTCACAACTGGGGCCTGAGCACTTTGGCTACCTGCCATTATCAAGAACACGCAAAGAGAAAAGATAACATTAAGGAGTATGATATCGTCTAAGATTTAAAACAGCAATTATTTTCAAAAGAACAAACAAAGGGGAAAAAGAAAAAAAAGAAGAAGCAAAGCCCAGGGCAATGACAACACTAGGAAAGACCTCTCGTGTTAGTTGGCCTGGAGTTCAGAGAGGAATGAGGAGGGGTTGTGCGGTGCTGCTTGGTAACATCCCCATTCCTTGGGCATACATCTCAAAATACTTATGTAAAAGCCAAAAGTGAGCGACAATTCATCAACGCAAAATTGTTGTCTATTAAAAGTGATGGAAGACAGTTCATCGATCAGCCGTATGCCAAATTATGCCAAATGATTAAACCATGAATAAAAACCGACACTCATATTTGAGTTACCTGACAAAGGCGTATCAAGAGAATGGAAAGTCAGAAAGCAAGCATCCACGTCTTTAAATGTTGGACCCATTAATATTATGTAAATAGGATACCTGAATGAATAACATCAGCCAGGGAGTCACATCTGCATTTGTGTGTATGTATGTGCGTTCGTTGTTCAATGGCTAATATGCAAGTATGGTAATTATACCAGGCCTTGGACATCCAACTGGAAAATGGTATATCGCAACTTATTAGTGCTTTCAGCCAAGGGGAACAGATGGGGGATATCTCTGACAATGGGAGATAAGGAACCATAAGGGGAAAAAAAAGATAAAAAAATCCCCGTGTACTAATAATGCTGAGTTTGTTTCACACGAAATGTTTTTGCAAAAAACACTTTGGTACTTTCCAGTGTTCCGGATTGCACATAGTGAAAGGAATATGATACCAAAAATTTACTTAGATCAAATAGGTGTAAAACTACTGACGGAGTAAACATCTGTAATCATTTTCTGAAGTGTTCGGATTACACGTGCAAAATGAAAAGAATATGCTGCAAAAAATTTACTTCGATCAAATAGGTGTAAAACAACTGACGGCGTAAACATCTGTAATCATTTTCTGAAACCTTGACCAGGTGCAATTGATTTGCACATCTTCGAACCACGACCTCTTGCCACTCATTTTCTTACATTGGTTCATTCTTTAAACCACCCTTGATCAGATTGCCAAAAATGCAACTTTGATGAGTTATCTTTGAAAGTTTCGCTTGATTCCAGGGCTTACCTGTTCTTTTCGAAAACTTCTGCTGAGGTCTCAACCAAAATATGAAAAAAGAGAGGAATAACACCACTTTTTTTTTTTTTTTTTAAACATAAACTTCTTTACATGAAAATATTATTCCAAGTATAACAATTTACATCAAAACAGAGGGCCCTATATATATATATATATATATATAAGAGAAAAGGGAAGAAATTACTAGCCGTATCAGCTAGCTAGAGGTTTGCGACAGTATGGTTGGTACTGTTCAAGATGCTCAAACAGCAAGCATCCGACGATGATTACGTGACTCGTGAGTAATTGAAGCATCTCTCACGTTCAGAGTCACTGCTTATGTCACTATATACTTGAATCCCTGAAATCGTCACCATAGTTGTCCTCGCCAGGCTGCCTATTCACGTAAACATCCAAACTTTAGGACAAATAACGGGATGGTAAATTAAATAAACACCTACATAATCAAAGTCAAATCTACCTGCCAATGGTCCAATATTTCAGATTTGGGGTCAAATGTAAGGCATTTTATCCGAAAGTACCCAAACCCTCCTGTTCGGCTACAAAAATGGCTCAAGGACTGAGCGTGCGAGCGTGCCAAGACTTGTCACGTCTAACGTAAGGGCTGAGTGTCCCTTTTCTGACTTCGAATCTGTGAGGGCGATAGTGCTGCAAACTTAAGGGCTAGATTGCAGTGATGGTTCGTGGTTTTGCCTCTACGAGCGAAAACTTAATAATTTCCTAACCGTATAGGAAAAGAAGTAGCAACGTAGAATAACTTTGATATATCGTAATAACAAAGTTGGGATATAAGAGAGATATGAATAATTTTATTACGTCGTGGTAATAAAATTGGGATACAAGAGAGATAGAAACTCGAACTACTTGAAGAAGTAATTGAGTGAAGGTGAGAAATGAGATAATTGCTTCACTGGGAAGACTTTGGTTGCTTCGCTGGGAAGGCTTTGATTTTTTAAGCGTTGAGCTTGATTGGTATGTGGACCCTTTTTCCTTCTTGTCTTCTAGTATTTATAGGCAAAGAGCATCCGTGATTCTTGCATGCAAAGGCTTTGTTGTCCTTCTTCTCGTGATGACACGTGTCCCATGTAGCTCCTCCATTTGTGCGTTTCATGGGATAATGGGTAGTTGGTGTAAATTGTCCATGTGTTTTTTCCAATCGTGGGGAATTTACTGAAGGTGGAAAAACAAATACCCACATGTCAATTCTTGATCATGGGAAGTTGAGAAAATAGTGGGCCACATATCTCCTCCCCATTTCCTATTTCCATGGGTAGTTGACAAACAATTGGCCACATCACCCCTATTTCCGTGGGTTTGCAAAAATCACCGGCCATTTGACTTGGTCAAATGGCTTCTTGCCCAGCAACAATATCTTTCTTTTCCTTCACTTTTCATGGGCCACTTAGGTAATGGGCCATCTAATTAAATTAAATAGCCTTATAACATTTTTAACCCATAAAAATACTTCTCGAATTTAAATAAGTCATGGGCCGACTGAATTTTTATGCAAATAGGCCCACGACTTTTTAAATTTGAGCCCGAATCCAACTAAAATTAATTAGGCCTAGTCAACATAGGTTCGGCCCATTAATTTAAACCCAACACATCTCTATTTTTTGGCCCAATTTAATTAAAAGATAATTAAATGGCCTTCTAACGCTTGCCTAGGACTGGGTGTCAAAAACGGGTGTAAATACCTCCTTAGATGACGAGGTGCAAATATGGAAAGCAACCGGAAGAGTAACGTAGAGAAAAAGCATTGCTGAATGAACTCCAAGCAGCACAGAGTTTAGACAATGAGATCAAACTGGAAACAACATAAATGACATCAAAAGAAACACAACGATAAGAAGCAAGGAGAAATAAAAGAAAAATGCTGACGTATTTGTACCTGGACAATAAATTGCGTAGCCCAAATTAATCAATTAACCAAAAGGTGACAAACACACTCTCTCTCTCTCTCTCTCTCTCTCTCTCTCTCTCTCTCTCTCTCTCTCTCTCTCTCTCATTTGACAATGAGCACTTACACAAATACCTTTTACAGAAGATAATGCAGCTAATGACATACCAAGATCCTGATTATCAATGCATTTATGTAAATGGTGTATTAAGTAACACGTAGGCCTTTAATGGCAAGAAAGAGACATTGGGAGTGTTGTTATGTTAGTCATGTGTCTTCATATAGCTCAGGACAAACTGGTGTTGACAGTGTGCTATCGAGCATTTCATGCACGTCATTGGAGTTTTATGCATAGTTATATAATCAACCTGAATTACTGAACGGTTTTGCATCAATTTTCAATAGTACATGTTGGACACATAACCTTTACCAAAGAATTAAAATTTCGTTTCACTATGTCGTTTCGGCAAGCATACAAAAAAAAAAAACACACTTCGGAAACACTCACAGATGTTTAGGAAACATTTTACATGCACGAGAGAGAACTCACAAGGAAATTGAAAGTACAAGAGCCGTTTTGAAGCTTGAATTGAAACTTAACTAAGCAATGTGCTACGGTTTGGGTCATTGTCGCATGGCCTCAAAATATATTTGGTTCAGCAGAGTAACGGCCATGGGTGTAGGATTTGAGGCAGGTCACCTGCTCTGAAGTCCAATATAAAAACTACCAATGCTTTCTTAAACTTCAAATTTGATGAAAATATAGAGACCAATGGCTCCTAGCCACATCACAAAATTTAAGTCCATCGTAACGTTAAAACTGCATACCTACATCTGGGGTGGTCAACGGGGATTTATGAATTCAAACAATTTCATGCATAAATAGAGAATGCTCCGGCAATTATTGTGCTTCATAATTGCAGGAAAATGTAGAATGTGCTAATAGAAAATCAATAGACAGTCCATGGAGGATGGAAAATGACATAGTTATACAGAGCTCTGAATCTATTGATCTTGAGCATATGTTGTGATAACAACCCTTCATGTTCAACTATTAAGACTCATCAGGATGCCATTCTACTATTGCTAATGTGTGACGGCCACCACAAGCAACAAGCTTTGCGCACCAACGTCTTCACCCCCGCTGAGATTTTTTGGTGCTGGGAGGTTTATGAGGGCACCTCTGAGGGATGACCAGTAGTTACTTTTCTCCCGTATCCTAGATGCCCATGGTCACCTCGGCCAAACTGTCAACACCAAATCTTATCAGTCAATTAGGAATACCATAAGAAAAAAGCAAAAGAATTTCTTTATACCAAGATTTACTAGAAAAACACAAAAAGCGAGGCCCATATAAAAAGTTGTTGGTACTGAACCAATGTTTATGTTGTCACAATTTTGTTTCAGTGAGTAACCATACGGTGAGCTGTCCGGTAGACTTCATTTGATCCGCGGGTGGTTCACCCGTGGTCATTTGCTGTTGACGTCATCTCAGGATCTACTCCTCCTTTCCCGCGGAGGAGACGGGCTTCCGCCGGGGGTTTCACCTTCCGCAGACGCTTTTCGCGGGATCGACCCTTCCATCTTTGTACACGTGTTCTTTTCTGATTGGGCGGTCAAACCTCCTTCTTCAAAACAAAGTTTGACCGAAGTCTCTTTTCTGCGCAGACTATACCGCCACGTGTTCGCCACTAAATGGGGGTTCAAATAGTCTTCTCTGGTCAAAGGTTAATGATTTTGACCATACCTGCAGGGTGTTTATCTTGTAATCTATTTGGGTTGATCTCTTGTCAATTATTGGGCTTGAAAAGCATATGGTTATCGTGGGGTAGGGTGTCAACTTAGTTGGGATGTTACTCATACGTTGTGATGCTATCTTTTCTTGCCTTTCAACTTGATGTACTCTATTATCGTGATTAATAAACTTTCTTTTTTGCCGTTAAAAAAAATATAGATGCACATAAATAAATTGTCAGCAACTGTAGACACCTCAATTTGGCCTAACGATTATTTCAAATCCCACCTTGGGGACCATCCCGATGATGATATGGATACAGTGATTGCTGATTAACTTCTCGTGAACCCATGGATTTATGGTGAATACTTTGAGCCACTTAGAGGACCCAATCCAGAGCTATATAGCCTTTCAGATAGAAATACAGTATCCTAGGAGAATCTTTCTATCGGCCGTAACATCGATCTCACTGCCTTAACATCATTTCTTCACCCGTGAAACTTGTTGCTTAAAAATCTCCCTAAGAAATTGATCTTTCAGCTGCTAGGTCTATCCTTCGGCCGCTTAATCGTTCCTACGGCCGCCAGATCTTTTGCCCGGCCTCTAGATCGTCTATTTTCCAAATTCTTGAATGTTCTGTTAATCGTTTGATCTAATCCTCAAATCCTAGCAGCCTTTTTCTAATGCGTTCGGGCTACGAAGCAGATCACGTCTAGAGATCTTATTGCCCTAGAATTCCTTTTTGATTTGCGTCATTTGATTGGCCGGAGTGAGTCACCAATTGCCTATATAAAAGGCCCTTAGGGTTTCAAATTTACTCATTCAATCACCCTCTCTAGCCACAAAATTTTACACACATACTCTCTTAACTCCCCACTACAAAAGCCCTAACCTTCTGGAGGCAGCCGTTGCTCCAACGATTAACCCCGAAGTTCAAATCCTAATCCTAGGGTTTCTAAGAAGCAAATCAACCAATCATAATCAATCCGAAGCAATCAAGCCATTAAGGGATCAAGGTGGTGAGGCCTAGGGGCCTTTGGTTCGTTTTATTTACAGTTTATGTATGATAGTTATCGTACTTTGATTTTCTGTTAATTGTCTAATCTGGTGTGAGGAAGAATATCGACTGGGTTTTCGATCGACCGGCTGATACATCAAACCAGGGGGATCTCTCGGTCTTGACATCCATTCACCGGCCGCGAGATCCATCTTCCTAGGACAGCTTGTTTTATCCCGCTTTCTGATGCATGTTTCATTTATCGTCTCGGCTCACCTTATTCACTGTTAAATGATAAAAATAGAGTACGTGTTAGGATTAAATAAAGCGGCATTAATCTTATGTCGAACAGTTATGGGTCAGTCTTACGACTAGACAAGGAGGGGTGCCTAACACATTCCACTTATGGTACCTTTGGCTCGCGTATCCGGAATCTCTATTTGTTTTTTTCTAATTTTTATAAACTAGGTGGCGATTCTGTTTTGATGATAATCGCTATCGTGTGGCGATGTTTCTAGCCATGGAAATATCCATGATCTTGATTTATGATCTAGAAAGCAAACAATCAGCAACGATCAATCTGTACGGCGATACCCCGCTTCCGGGAGGCCAGGTGTCTACACCAGCACAATGTTGTGTTGCACAACGTACCCTCATAAGTTTACATATTCCATACGTAGTTTTGGACAGGATTAGATATTAATGCTGAATTAGAGCAACTCATATGGCCTTTCGCTGTCTTGTTCTGCATCAAGAACAACCACCCTTATGTGAGACCCGGCTCTTATTAAAAAAGAAAAGAAAAGAATTAATCGTATTAAAGTTGGATTTATTTTTATGTGGGCTTCCTATGAGATTTTCTTAAACTATGGGATTTGATTGCAAAATAACAAAAGTGGTAAGTGCTGGTGTGCACGTGGACTACTTAAGAGAGTTTTAACCTATGTGAGCTGTGCGAGCTTGTTAAGATTAAACATGGGCATATGAATTAGGTGATCAGAACGTGATTTTAAAGGTACTTGAGAGAAATCAGTAAAAAAAATGATCGGGAAGGGCTTGATCCAAACAGTTTTTTATTGAACGGTTCAGTAAAAAACTGCTCGGATCAAACCCTTCCTGATCATTTTTTTTCGCTGATTTCTCGCGGGATACCCTTAAAAACACGTTCTGCATACTTTGAGTGGCTCGGATCATTGAAATTGGCTCAAAAAGGAGAGTCCTGCATGGTAAGGCCGTAAAGGATCCCTTATGGAATCCGGAGTGTGTGTGTTTGTTGCATGGAAAGCCTAATGGGGGTACATGTGTGTGCACATGAGTTGCTAAGAGAATTGAGTTTTTTTTGCACTCAAAACAAGACAAACTTGATGGGAGGAGAGGCCAGTACGTAACAAAAGGCGTTGGAACTGTTTGGTTGTGGAAAAACAGGGAGGGCCGAAAAGAAATTGAGGGAGGGGAAGAAGAAGAAGGGTAAGGTGCGTTGAAGAGAGAAGGGTATGTGGAGGGTGTATTAGAAAAAAGTGTAAATCTTTAAGGAAGTGGAGAATGGCTTCCGATAGTTGTTTGTTGTTTATATTGATGTGGTGGCGTAAATCCTTCAAATTTCAGTTATGCCTAGATTGGTCGTGGTGCTTGAGGACTTGAGTTGTTATAGATTCTACTATCTATGTGTTGTGCGATAGGGGATTAATGTGGCAATTACGGGTCTGTCCGTACCTGGTGACAAAATCAAAAACGCCCACTTTCTTAAGCTCATTGAGTAGGTCATCCGTGCAAAATTTATGCTGCTTGGAGGCTGGAAACTACGATCGGCGCATATTTATCTTACCCAATATATGTTTTCAATCTCATTTAGCAGTCCAACTTTTCCAATTTTTATGTGGCTTGATGATGGCTTTGATTTTTTTATGTGGACGACCTACTCAACAACATAGGAAAGTGAACGTCTCGGATATTACAGGATCTAAAAGACATGCCCACAATTGCCACAAAACACCCATGTTGTGCCCTTGCGCACAACACAAACGCCAGTTCCTGTTTTGAGTATTTTTTTTAAGAAATGATAATACCAAAACTGTTTTTATTGATGTCAAAACTCTAGTGTACAAAAGGCTTGTACCATGTGCAGTGTACAAGACTTTTATGCACTGAAATTTTGACACCAACAAAAACAGTTTTGACATTCTCACTATTATTTTTTTTTTTTGAGGAAATCAAAATCCATAGATAAGACCTTAACCTTGTTTGGCCTTTTGTCCACCCCCCAAAGTGGAAAGCATGATCACGAAAGGTTTGAATTTGAATGCTTATCTTCACGATTAGTGTAGTTTTCCACCGGCAGTGCACCACTAGCGTCACTTCATGCCGAATGTCACCTTTTCCACCCAGTGGCTTATTGCTCCTCATCTCTATTTTGTCCAGAATGTTCACTGGTAAATGTTAGGGAAAAATTTGATCGTTTGCTCAACATAATCTCACCCACGTGAAAAGAAATCACGTTATGTTTTTATTAAGTGATTTGGACCCATTCAAGATATAACATATCTCTTAATTATATATTTCGTTAAAAAAAAAAACACTTTGATCGATCTATTCCAACTATTCTTTATCGTCAGTCTCTTTTCGTGAGAGAGGAAAGGGGGATTGAGTTTTATTTATTTTAGTTGCTAAACTTAGATAAGAATTCAGGCTTCCTACGTACCCATGGTATGGATCAAACCAAATGTGCGTAGTTCATGTACGTTTACATAATTTAATTTTTAGCGAGCAATCTATAGCTACTTTAGTATTTTGGTGAACCTTCGAGATTCATTTATAAACTTAGGAATCGCGGCATCACTGTAAGAAGAGTACATCCCAACTAGGTTGGCACTCACTCATTTACCAATCATATGCCAATCCTAAATCCAGTGTTCTAAATGGCGGCCTAGGCGGTCGCCTAGGCGCTAGGCGGAGGGTCAGCGCCACGACTGCCCCCTTGGCGTTTTGTTCGGCGGCCAGGAAGGCTAGGCGGACCTTGGCGGAGCTTGGCAGCCACCTAGGCGGCTAGGCAGAGCTTGGCGGCTAGGAGAGAGAGAGAGAGAGAGAGAGAGAGAGAGAGAGAGAGCAGAAAAACAGAGACAGAGACGAAAGAGTGAGAGAGACACGAGAGAGAGAGAGAGAGACGAGACGAGAGAGAGAGAGAGAGAGAGAGACGAAACGAGAGAGAGAGAGACATACCGAACGGCGACCGACGATGGCGGCCGGCAACGACGATCGGCGTGAAGCAGGAGAACTCCAAGGCGACGATCGGCGTGGGTCTCGATCAGATCTGGAAATGTTATACAGTGCTGTGTATAGCAGTATATATATGTGTGTGCAGATATGGTAAATTACACAAGAAGTCCTTTTAGTATATATTAATATCATAATATACACAAAGTATAAAAAATATCAAAAAAATACCAAAAAAAAAAAAAAAGCCAAACTTTTTTGGCGCGGCGCTTGGAGGTGGGTCACCGCCCTACTAGCGCCGAGCGCCATTTAGAACACTGCCTAAATCTTCCCAACTTCGTGACTGCATGCACCCATTTGAGTAGGTTGCCTACGCATCTGATTAGGTCCAAAAAAGGAAAAAGGAGCAAGTCGGATATCAGAATCAAGTGAACATAGTTCAAGTTGGAATTTGAGATGTTTTTCGTCTACAATTTTCCATTTGAATTTGAGAAAACTTTAGGCATAAACCTCTGTTTTCAGTGTAGCTTTGGAAGAAAAATTCATGTTCTATTCGGAACTTGAAGTTCTCCTTGCAATTATATGGTACTTGCCATAGCTGTAGCACTATACGCGCATATGCCAAAATTTGGGCTGCAAGTTCTTGGCTGCATTTTGTGAGCAATTGGAGCCAAAACGACGAAGCCCTGAGAGGCGATTTTAAGGCCATAGGAGGTTGGATTAATTGCAATTTTAGCCGCTACAACAAGAAAGAGCTATCACGACAAAATCTGACAATGTATATTTTCCGCGACGAAATTCAATTTTCTTGTCTTTCTAGTGAGAAAAACAGATTACCTCGCCAAAAGATTACTTTAGCGTGGAAATTTTAGTGAGGAAAATACATTTTTCATTACTGAGGTAAAGATTTTTGTGCATGCCTACGTAGAGATCCCAATTTTCCAATTGTATTTACAAATTTGCGGAAATTATATGCATCAATTAAGCCGAAAGCCATCATCATTATCGTGAGACAAGCCCATACATCTTATGTTATTAATTAATCAGGAGTGGTGCACTGGCTGGTAATAAGAAATCTTAAAAAGTTTTTAATCATGGGTTCGATTTTCACTCACGAATGAATGAAATTTTTGTATGGAGTTAGTTCATACGAAATTTTACCCCATTTATAATGCTTATATAATAATTTTGTTCGTGTGAGTGAGAAGTGGGATTCATCTGTGCACAAATGTCAGACATAGTCCTGTGAGATGTCTGCGTTCGATCGGATCAGTAAACGTAGAAGACTAAGTCGTTTTTGGACGAAGTCAACGATCACCTAATTAAGGGATTAATTCCTGATTATGAATATGAATATTTCCCTACATGGGTTTTGCCACTTGAGTATATCTCTCAATAAACTAAAGTCAACAATGAGCTACTTATTAATTTGCGATCCCTCCTCGGTCAATATGTTGAAAACTTGAATACGAGTGATACTTCTGACCACCGGCATGGAAGTTCCTTTTGTCTCCCTTGAACTCAGAATTCGTGAACAATTTCTCAACAATTTGCCAACCAATTGACCCTCCATAGTTTGGTGATGTCATGCGCCACCCTAACAATCTGTTTGGATTGCGTGAAATCGTGAGGGAAAAAAAAAAGGAAAGAAAGAAGGAGAATACTCTTCTTTAATGAGATGACTAAAACAAATACGGAGCAAAGAAGAGTGAGAAAGGAAGCGGAAATGTAAACGTTTGTTGCTCCATTATGTTTCTCACAGTTTCTCACCACTTTTGGTGAGATTTGGCGAGAAATCCTACCTATTTCTTTTCTTCTCCTTTCTTACCATCCAAACGAGCTGTAAGGGACAACAAGTAGACCTGCTACCTGAATGTTGGTCAGAGTTACAGTTACCTTTACAAGTTTTAAACCGCAATAATATCAAAAAGTCTACAAATACACTCCGGATACAACTACGTTCGGAGCGGTTCGATGCACATAGACAACTCCGGAAACAATTTGCGTTTGAAGTTTTGTTTCAAAGTTGTGTTGGTAGCATTGCTCGAATAATAAACACAAGATTGTTCATAAAAACTCTGGATGTTGAAGTGGTTAGGTTTTGAAGGTTGGTTTGGGTGGGCCGGTCCAAGGTTTGGGCTGGATTTGGGTGTTTAGGCTGTCATTGTTTATTTTGGGTGTAGGGTTGGGCTTTATAGTGTCTATTTGTTTTGGACCCTTGTAGACCCTTGAGTGTTCTGGACTAGGCCCTTGTGATGTATCGTCCAAGTCTTTGATGGATCCTTTTCACTTTTCATGTTTTTAATAAATTTCATTTTTACCGATAAAAAAAAAACGCTAAATTGGCCACAATAAATTCCTTTAGGATGGGCCTCGCACTAAATAAAACAGAATGAGGCGATTGATGCCAGCACTTAAATGATGAGATTTCCATTTTTGTTAAAAAAAAATCGATACGAGAGCTAGATCATTACTCCCTCCATCCCAAAATAAATGACAATTTTTAAAACTCGTGTCATTTTTCATCGCTTATATCTTCCAACAAAAGACCACTCCTACACAGATGGGAAGACCCAAACTTCCGATCTTCTAGTAAGTGGGTATACATCCAACTTATGCACACCTCAATCGACTAGTTTTTTTCATGCGTTAATGAACAGATAAACTTTTAATGGGCTTACGTGTTTTTTTGGGCAATAAATCTAGGAATACTCCTACCGACACTCTTGTCTCACATATGTGTGGGCCCCATTAATTGTGAGGCCAATACATATGTGAGAGAGAAATGGTCGATAGGAATATACGTAGCATTGTTATTTTTTTGGGTGACTATGAGAGTCGAACTTGCAAACTTGACTATGAGAGTCGAAATTACAGTTTGAATGTACAATGAAGGTCTCTCTCTCTCTCTCTCTCTCTCTCTCTCTCTCTCTCTCTCTCTCTCTCTCTCTCTCTCTCTCTCTCTCTCTCTCTCTCTCTCTCTCTCTCTCTCTCTCTCTTTAAGTTCCCTTGGATATGTTTGAATAGGCTGAAAGTGATAAAAAAAAAAAAAAATGCAAGAAAGAGAAAATAATTATACTTTTCTAATGTTTGATTAGCATGAAAATACAAAAAAGTGTAAGAAAATGAATTTTCTTGTACAACTCATTAAAGCATGAGTACATAGCTCATACTTTCTTGCTAAAAAAAACAAAAAAAAATTATTATTTTCTTGTGAAAGTTGTCACATTTTATGACATTTCCTATTATGTCCATAACTTTTCTTTTTCTATCATGATCCACTATGCATGTTAAGGGTAAGTTAGTAAAATATATATTTTTTCTTGCAAGATTCTTTAAAAAAAATCTTTCAACCAAACACATGTAAGAAAATAAAATTCTTTTCACTTTACTTTTTCTCATTTTTAATTTCTAGCATAATTTTCTTTTCAATCAAATGGATCCTAAAAAAATCTTTTTTTTTTTTCCTCATTTGGGTTTGTTTTCAAATGACCAACCTAGCAAAATCCCGTCAAATATTTGCTGTAATGTTTGGTAATGTTTTGTTTTGGTGATTTGTTTAAAACTTGAAAATTAAAATTTCTCAAGAGTGGGTTATAAAGATACGGGTTAAACTCAATTGCTAAAACTGTGCTCCAAAGCCATGGCCTTTCTTCCTTCTTTATTTTGCTAAAAAACACCTTTTTTTCTTTGCAGATAGTAGAAGGATTTTCGACATAACATTTTATCAACCTGATCAAGGTCATACATTTGATATTCTTATTACTAGACGAGAGGTCAAGCATAGCCGCACATGCGATGCGCGTGTAAAATATAAAAAAGGCAAAAATCTAAATTCCACACCGAGTCACCGACTGTAGGGAAACACTATGAAAATTTAAATTGCAAATGCATTACATATGTCCGACCTTTAGTTATGATAATCTCTAGTCATGATAAATTTAATTCCAGTACTCGCACATAGCCAAACCAAATAAATTCAACCATTCCCAAATCACAGGTCAATAGTTCAAGATTGTCAGTCGGAAGAGGTTAGTCAATTTGTAAGACTTTTCATACCGTGTCCTACAACGGCAAAGGGCACAATAATTCAATAGTCTAAGATATGAGGCAGATATGAACACCAAATGAGGGTAAATTATACCCTGTGCCCTGCAGTTTTATTGACATTTAACTCTATAGACATAAGTTAAAAGGGCTTCAAATTTCCCAACGAAATTCAACGTTTATCATTCTGTTTCAACACATAGGGCATGTTTGATGGTGGGATTATAATCCTTCATCAGGTACATGGGAACTTGTGGGGCCACACATCCCTCAAGATTAGCTAGTCTCATGTTTGCCGCGTGGGACGTACTAAAATAAGAATTCAACTAAAGGGGGATTATTTGCACCTTAGCATTAGCTAATCTAGACCGTTGAGATTATTTTTCTCTTCTGGTAAAAAATGATTCTCTATTTCTTAACCCACTCCTTATTCTTGTTTTGGACTCAAAATCAAAATTTTAAGAAGACCTTTCAAAATTCATTCTTGATTTTGACTCAAACCTATATCTAATTAAGTTTTAAATGCTCAAATCAAGAAAGACTCCAATTTTTATTTCTCAAATTTGACGAGACCATTTCATCCTTCTCAAATATACAACCATGCAAATAATAACCTATATTTACTCAAATTTATGTGTAGATTTGGATTTGTCCATTTAAGTACTTCCTATCAAAGGAAGTTTTACTCGAATTTTTCTACTGTATAATGGAAATGAAGAAATGACATTTTCGACCCTTGATCAAATGTTTTAAAGGTAGTGTGGGATTTGTACGATATGTCAAGTGAAAAAATCTCAACTTCAAATTCCCACTTGCATACAAAGTCAAACAACCTTTTACACAGCACACATGGTACGTAACTCCTCCATCCATACCTAGTCATCTTCACTCTTTATGCATCTTATCTTTCCCCCCACCCCACACTCTCTCTCTCTCTCTCTCTCTCTCTCTCTCTCTCTCTCTCTCTCTGAATATATAAATAATTGATAACCAGTGTCCGGGAAAGATTGGAAGTTAACATAGGGCAAACTTCCAGTGGTCCCAAATTAACTGATAATACCTGATAAGTTTTGATACAAAAATCTTAGATAAGAGCAAACCACTAAGTTCCAATTCCAAGCTCTACGGGCATCACTCTCCCCCACATACTTTGTCATCTTCATTACCTATATTTCTCTATCTCTGACTACCTCAACATCCTTCCAAATGAAGCATCAAAGCCTATCTCCCCTCACACCCTCCTTACCCTTTACTATATTCATTTTCTTTATCAGGACCTCCACAATTTCTAGTGGGCGTTCGAAATATGAAGCCTGTGTACCCCAAAACTGTGGCAACCAAACCATAAGATATCCTTTCTGGATTAAAAATAAGCAAGAACCCTTTTGTGGGTACCCTGGATTTGAGCTAAATTGCCAAAACAACAACTACCCAATTCTCCAAACACCCAACAACAATTACACAATCCAAGAAATTCTTTACAGATGGCAGACCCTCCGGCTAAGCAACACCGCGGTTTGGAATTTAAAGCATGATTGTTGGCCTCCAATCAGTAACGTATCACTAGAGGTGGGTACTTTCAGTGTTGCTCCGAATGGTTCGGATTTGTATCTGCTTTCAAATTGTTCCTCGTTGGGTGAAAATCTTTTGGAGTACAGAATTGGGTGTGGAGAGGAGAATAGGAATGGGAATGGGGGATTGGCTATGTTTGGGAATGATGGGAACCTGGGATATGGATTGCAGAGTTGCCAAACGGAGGTGCTAGCGCCAGTTGAATTGGTGAGTGGTGATGTGATAAGGGATTATTTGAGTGTGCTGAGGAGGGGCTTCTTGGTAAAATGGAGGGCTCCGAATTGCAGTACGTGTGAGGATAGCGGCGGTAGGTGTGGGTCTGATTTGGTTGAATTTCATTTCAAGTGCTTTTGCACTGATAGGCCTCATTCTGCCCGGTGTCATCCTTCAGGTAAGTCCTCTCTCTCTCTCTCTCTCTCTCTCTCTCTCTCTCTCTCTCTCTCTCTCTCTCCTTATTTTTATGTACGGGCAAGAAACGTAATCTAAGAGGTAGGGAAGTCCTATGGCAACACTCGAATCCATTACCTACTTTATTCTTGTGATGGTGTTTCTAGTTAGAAATATAGGCTGCGTTTGTATGAAACACAAAATACGTTTACATAATTTAATTTTTAGCGAGCAATCTATAGCTACTTTAGTATTTTGGTGAACCTTCAAGATTCATTTATAAACTTAGGAATCGCGGCATCACTGTAAGAAGAGTACATCCCAACTAGGTTGGCACTCACTCATTTACCAATCATATGCCAATCCTAAATCCAGTGTTCTAAATGGCGGCCTAGGCAGCGCCTAGGCGCTAGGCGGAGGGTCAGCGCCACGACTACCCCTTGGCGTTTTGTTCGGCGGCCAGGAAGGCTAGGCGGACCTTTGGCGCAGCTTGGCGACCGCCTAGGCAGAGCTTGGCGGCTAGGAGAGAGAGAGAGAGAGAGAGAGAGAGAGAGAGAGAGAGAGAGAGAGCAGAAAAATAGAGACAAAGACGAAAGAGTGAGAGAGACACGAGAGAGAGAGAGAGAGAGACGAGACGAGAGAGAGAGAGAGAGAGAGAGAGAGAGAGAGAGAGACAAACTGGACGGCGATCGACGGCGGCAGCCGGCAACGACGATCGGCGTGAAGCAGGAGAACTCCAAGGCGACGATCGGCGTGGGTCTCGATCAGATCTGGAAATGTTATACAGTGCTGTGTATAGCAGTGTATATATGTGTGTGCAGATATGGTAAATTACACAAGAAGTCCTTTTAGTATATATTAATATCATAATATACACAAAGTATAAAAAATATCAAAAAAATACCAAAAAAAAAAAAAAAAAGCCAAACTCCTTGGCGCGGCGCTTGGAGGTGGGTCACCGCCCTACTAGCGCCGAGCGCCATTTAGAACACTGCCTAAATCTTCCCAACTTCGTGACTACATGCACCCATTTGAGTAGGTTGCCTACGCATCTGATTAGGTCCAAAAAAGGAAAAAGGAGCAAGTCGGATATCAGAATCAAGTGAACATAGTTCAAGTTGGAATTTGAGATGTTTTTCGTCTACAATTTTCCATTTGAATTTGAGAAAACTTTAGGCATAAACCTCTGTTTTCAGTGTAGCTTTGGAAGAAAAATTCATGTTCAGTAATTCGGAACTTGAAGTTCTCCTTGCAATTATATGGTACTTGCCATAGCTGTAGCACTATACGCGCATATGCCAAAATTTGGGCTGCAAGTTCTTGGCTGCATTTTGTGAGCAATTGGAGCCAAAACGACGAAGCCCTGAGAGGCGATTTTAAGGCCATAGGAGGTTGGATTAATTGCAATTTTAGCCGCTACAACAAGAAAGAGCTATCACGACAAAATCTGACAATGTATATTTTCCGCGACGAAATTCAATTTTCTTGTCTTTTCTAGTGAGAAAAACAGATTACCTCGCCAAAAGATTACTTTAGCGTGGAAATTTTAGTGAGGAAAATACATTTTTCATTACTAAGGTAAAGATTTCTGTGCATGCCTACGTAGAGATCCCAATTTTCCAATTGTATTTACAAATTTGCGGAAATTATATGCATCAATTAAGCCGAAAGCCATCATCATTATCGTGAGACAAGCCCATACATCTTATGTTATTAATCAGGAGTGGTGCACTGGCTGGTAATAAGAAATCTTAAAAAGTTTTTAATCATGGGTTCGATTTTCACTCACGAATGAATGAAATTTTTGTATGGAGTTAGTTCATACGAAATTTTACCCCATTTATAATGCTTATATAATAATTTTGTTCGTGTGAGTGAGAAGTGGGATTCATCTGTGCACAAATGTCAGACATAGTCCTGTGAGATGTCTGCGTTCGATCGGATCAGTAAACGTAGAAGACTAAGTCGTTTTTGGACGAAGTCAACGATCACCTAATTAAGGGATTAATTCCTGATTATGAATATGAATATTTCCCTACATGGGTTTTGCCACTTGAGTATATCTCTCAATAAACTAAAGTCAACAATGTGCTACTTATTAATTTGCGATCCCTCCTCGGTCAATATGTTGAAAACTTGAATACGAGTGATACTTCTGACCACCGGCATGGAAGTTCCTTTTGTCTCCCTTGAACTCAGAATTCGTGAACAATTTCTCAACAATTTGCCAACCAATTGACCCTCCATAGTTTGGTGATCTCATGCGCCACCCTAACAACCTGTTTGGATTGCGTGAAATCGTGAGGGAAAAAAAAAGGAAAGAAAGAAGGAGAATACTCTTCTTTAATGAGATGACTAAAACAAATACGGAGCAAAGAAGAGTGAGAAAGGAGGAGGAAATGTAAACGTTTGTTGCTCCATTATGTTTCTCACAGTTTCTCACCACTTTTGGTGAGATTTGGCGAGAAATTCTACCTATTTCTTTTCTTCTCCTTTCTTACCATCCAAACGAGCTGTAAGGGACTACAAGTAGGCCCGCTACTTGAAAGTTGGTCAGAGTTACAGTTACCTTTACGAGTTTTAAACCGCAATAATATCAAAAAGTCTACAAATACACTCCGGATACAACTACGTTCGGAGCGGTTCGATGCACATAGACAACTCCGGAAAGAATTTGCGTTTGAAGTTTTGTTTCAAAGTTGTGTTGGTAGCATTACTCGAATAATAAACACAAGATTGTTCATAAAAACTCTGGATGTTGAAGTGGTTAGGTTTTGAAGGTAGGTTTGGGTGGGCCGGTCCAAGGTTTGGGCCGGATTTGGGTGTTTAGGCTGTCATTGTTTATTTTGGGTGTAGGGTTGAGCTTTATAGTGTCTATTTGTTTTGGACCCTTGTAGACCCTTGAGTGTTCTGGACTAGGCCCTTGTGATGTATCGTCCAAGTCTTTGATGGATCCTTTTCACTTTTCATGTTTTTAATAAATTTCATTTTTACCGATAAAAAAAAAAACGCTAAATTGGCCACAATAAATTCCTTTAGGATGGGCCTCGCACTAAATAAAACAGAATGAGGTGATTGATGCCAGCACTTAAATGATGAGATTTCCATTTTTGTTAAAAAAAAAATCGATACGAGAGCTAGATCATTACTCCCTCCGTCCCAAAATAAATGACAATTTTTAAAACTCGTGTCATTTTTCATCGCTTATATCTTCCAACAAAAAACCACTCCTACACAGATGGGAAGACCCAAACTTCCGATCTTCTAGTAAGTGGGTATACATCCAACTTATGCACACCTCAATCGACTAGTTTTTTTCCTGCGTTAATGAACAGATAAACTTTTAATGGGCTTACGTGTTTTTTTGGGCAATAAATCTAGGAATACTCCTATCGACACTCTTGTTTCACATATGTGTGGGGCCCATTAATTGTGAGGCCAATACATATGTGCGAGAGAAATGGTCGATAGGAATATACGTAGCATTGTTATTTTTTTGAGTGACTATGAGAGTCGAACTTGCAAACTTGACTATGAGAGTCGAAATTACAGTTTGAATGTACAATGAAGCTCTCTCTCTCTCTCTCTCTCTCTCTCTCTCTCTCTCTCTCTCTCTCTCTCTCTCTCTCTCTCTCTCTCTCTCTCTCTCTCTCTCTCTCTCTCTCTCTCTCTCTCTAAGTTCCCTTGGATATGTTTGAATAGGCTGAAAGTGATAAAAAAAAAAAAAAAAATGCAAGAAAGAGAAAATAATTATACTTTTCTAATGTTTGATTAGCATGAAAATACAAAAAAGTGTAAGAAAATGAATTTTCTTGTACAACTCATTAAAGCATGAGTACATAGCTCATACTTTCTTGCTAAAAAAAAAAAAAAATTATTATTTTCTTGTGAAAGTTGTCACATTTTATGACATTTCCTATTATGTCCATAACTTTTCTTTTTCTATCATGATCCACTATGCATGTTAAGGGTAAGTTAGTAAATATATATTTTTTCTTGCAAGATTCTTTAAAAAAAATCGTTTCAACCAAACACATGTAAGAAAATAAAATTCTTTTCACTTTACTTTTTCTCATTTTTAATTTCTAGCATAATTTTCTTTTCAATCAAACGGATCCTAAAAAAATCTTTTTTTTTTTTCCTCATTTGGGTTTGTTTTCAAATGACCAACCTAGCAAAATCCCGTCAAATATTTGCTGTAATGTTTGGTAATGTTTTGTTTTGGTGATTTGTTTAAAACTTGAAAATTAAAATTTCTCAAGAGTGGGTTATAAAGATACGGGTTAAACTCAATTGCTAAAACTGTGCTCCAAAGCCATGGCCTTCTTCCCTTCTTTATTTTGCTAAAAACACCTTTTTTCTTTGCAGATAGTAGAAGGATTTTCGACATAACATTTTATCAACCTGATCAAGGTCATACATTTGATATTCTTATTACTAGACGAGAGGTCAAGCATAGCCGCACATGCGATGCGCGTGTAAAATATAAAAAAGGCAAAAATCTAAATTCCACACCGAGTCACCGACTGTAGGGAAACACTATGAAAATTTAAATTGCACATGCATTACGTATGTCCGACCTTTAGTTATGATAATCTCTAGTCATGATAAATTTAATTCCAGTACTCGCACATAGCCAAACCAAATAAATTCAACCATTCCCAAATCACAGGTCAATAGTTCAAGATTGTCAGTCGGAAGAGGTTAGTCAATTTGTAAGACTTTTCATACCGTGTCCTACGAAGGCAAAGGGCACGAATAATTCAATAGTCTAAGATATGAGGCAGATATGAACACCAAATGAGGGTAAATTATACCCTGGGCCCTGCAGTTTTATTGACATTTAACTCTATAGACATAAGTTAAAAGGGCTTCAAATTTCCCAACGAAATTCAACGTTTATCATTCTGTTTCAACACATAGGGCATGTGTTGATGGTGGGATTATAATCCTTCATCAGGTACATGGGAACTTGTGGGGCCACACATCCCTCAAGATTAGCTAGTCTCATGTTTGCCGCGTGGGACGTACTAAAATAAGAATTCAACTAAAGGGGGATTATTTGCACCTTAGCATTAGCTAATCTAGACCGTTGAGATTATTTTTCTCTTCTGATAAAAAATGATTCTCTATTTCTTAACCCACTCCTTATTCTTGTTTTGGACTCAAAATCAAAATTTTAAGAAGACCTTTCAAAATTCATTCTTGATTTTGACTCAAACCTATATCTAATTAAGTTTTAAATGCTCAAATCAAGAAAGACTCCAATTTTTATTTCTCAAATTTGACGAGACCATTTCATCCTTCTCAAATATACAACCATGCAAAAAATAACCTATATTTACTCAAATTTATGTGTAGATTTGGATTTGTCCATTTAAGTACTTCCTATCAAAGGAAGTTTTACTCGAATTTTTCTACTGTATAATGGAAATGAAGAAATGACATTTTCGACCCTTGATCAAATATTTTAAAGGTAGTGTGGGATTTGTACGATATGTCAAGTGAAAAAATCTCAACTTCAAATTCCCACTTGCATACAAAGTCAAACAACCTTTTACACAGCACACATGGTACGTAACTCCTCCATCCATACCTAGTCATCTTCACTCTTTATGCATCTTTATCTTTCCCCCCACCCCACTCTCTCTCTCTCTCTCTCTCTCTCTCTCTCTGAATATATAAATAATTGATAACCAGTGTCCGGGAAAGATTGGAAGTTAACATAGGGCAAACTTTCAGTGGTCCCAAATTAACTGATAACACCTTATAAGTTTTGATACAAAAATTTTAGATAAGAGCAAATCACTAAGTTCCAATTCCAAGCTCTACGGGCATCACTCTCCCCCACATACTTTGTCATCTTCATTACCTATATATCTCTATCTCTGACTACCTCAAAATCCTTCCAAATGAAGCATCAAAGCCTATCTCCCCTCACACCCTCCTTACCCTTTACTATATTCATTTTCTTTATCAGGACCTCCACAATTTCTAGTGGGCGTTCGAAATATGAAGCCTGTGTACCCCAAAACTGTGGCAACCAAACCATAAGATATCCTTTCTGGATTAAAAATAAGCAAGAACCCTTTTGTGGGTACCCTGGATTTGAGCTAAATTGCCAAAACAACAACTACCCAATTCTCCAAACACCCAACAACAATTACACAATCCAAGAAATTCTTTACAGATGGCAGACCCTCCGGCTAAGCAACACCGCGGTTTGGAATTTAAAGCATGATTGTTGGCCTCCAATCAGTAACGTATCACTAGAGGTGGGTACTTTCAGTGTTGCTCCGAATGGTTCGGATTTGTATCTGCTTTCAAATTGTTCCTCGTTGGGTGAAAATCTTTCGGAGTACAGAATTGGGTGTGGAGAGGAGAATAGGAATGGGAATGGGGGATTGGCTATGTTTGGGAATGATGGGAACCTGGGATTTGGATTGCAGAGTTGCCAAACGGAGGTGCTAGCGCCAGTTGAATTGGTGAGTGGTGATGTGATAAGGGATTATTTGAGTGTGCTGAGGAGGGGCTTCTTGGTAAAATGGAGGGCTCCGAATTGCAGTACGTGTGAGGATAGCGGCGGTAGGTGTGGGTCTGATTTGGTTGAATTTCATTTCAAGTGCTTTTGCACTGATAGGCCTCATTCTGCCCGGTGTCATCCTTCAGGTAAGTCCTCTCTCTCTCTCTCTCTCTCTCTCTCTCTCTCTCTCTCTCTCTCTCCTTGTTTTTATGTACGGGCAAGAAACGTAAAGTCCTACGGCAACACTCGAATCCATTACCTACTTTATTCTTGTGATGGTGTTTCTAGTTAGAAATATAGGTTGCGTTTGTATGGACACAACATATTTTCGAGCATTTTTTTTTGTTTGGCTGCTTAAAAATCAAGTAAAATCTTTTTGGGGGAAAACAATTTTATTCGAGACCATCAAATAACTTAAGTGACGAACAGTCGTAAGTTATTTTCCGAAATTGATCGACTTGCTATAATGTTCCTCCTTAATTCTCACGCACCAGCAAGTGTTTCTCGATTTTCATTATTTTGTCTCTCTTGTGCTTCCCACCATTGGCGGTTCACCACCTCACCCTCCACCAAATTAAAGAGCACCCCAGGAGTGCCAACACGAATGTAAGAGAACTGAATCAATTTGTTCCAGAGAAAAGATCACGTCATCCAACTACCGAAAATTAAAAGTAAAAAAAATGTTTTTATGAAAAACCGTTTCCACAAAAATTATTTTCCATTGTAAAATGTTTGACATCGAAACAAACAGAGCCTTAATGAAATCACCTTTTCTATTATTTTTGTAGAACCAGTAGGAAGCACTTTTTTTAGAGGTAAGGGATGTCCAGCTTCCACCCTTCGATCCATTCGAAACTTGCTCATCCACAGTATAAATAGAGAATTCACAAAAGAAACTATCTGATGTAGAACACGTGGAGGCCCAATTCCATGATCAGTTGGACCGAGCCAAGCCCCGAAAGTCCAAACGGTGTTTAATTTCGGATTACCCAAATTGGCTAAATTCGGACGAGCTCGGAATCGGCTCAAACTTGGTGGGCTGACTTATTTTCGCGCTCCGGTCCATACTCATTAACGCTAAAGGTTGATGATGAACGGTGCTTTTCGGCCTAATTCCTTCGTTTAGGCTTTCAATTGCGTTATTTTGCCGTTTTAGGAAACATTTGTTTCGTTAATAACTTCTAGATCGTTTTTCCTTTTTAGTTGATTCTTTTTGGGAAAGTCTTGTTTTTCTTTCCCGTTTTCAATTTTAGGAAAAGCCCCAAATCTTGAGACTTTTTAATTTCCAAGTTTATTTTTAGGGTTTCGGCCTATAAAAGGGTTTGTAACTTAGGGTTTATGCAGCTTTTGATTAATAATATTGCAGAGAATTTCTCTTTCATTCTTGTGCGCAAGAATTGCTCGTTGCGACGGGTTGTTTATCTCGTTTGGATTAGTACGCTAACTAATCTCTTGTGAATTCCGCTGCGTCAAGTGGTATCAGAGCAAGGCTTTACCTGGTTCGATGGCATCAAACGCAGAAGAAGACACACCCATTGACGTTGGTCGTGGGCTTACTGACCTAAGGAAGGTGGTGGAGGATCAACAAGCACATACCCACGCTCAGTTCGCTGAGATCCGTGAGATGCTGCAGGAGATGTCTCTACAAATCCGCCAAAGGCCAGAGAGGGTTGATGAGGATCGCGCGTTGGGATTTGCCCATCGCCAACCTCGTAACCAGGATCGGAATCGTGCCGGAGGATTTGCCCGAGGCGCAACCGGTCGTCGTCAGATGGTAATACATGAAGCTGAGAGCGAAGAATTCGAACCTGAGGATAATGAAGAACAAGAAGACCGTCCCGTCGGGCGACAACAACATAGGTTCGATGATTACCGCATGAAGGTGGACCTTCCCACGTTCAACGGTAATTTACAGATGGAGGAGTTTCTTGACTGGATTTCAGAGGTTGATAGGTGTCTTAATATGATGGAGGTTCCTGAGTCGAAACAAGTAAAGATGGTCGCTTATAAACTAAAGAGCGGCGCTGCAGTTTGGTGGGACCAATTGCAATCGAGACGGCGGAGGCAAGGAAAGGAGTCTGTAGCAACATGGCGCAGAATGAAACAGCTTATGATGGAGAGGTTCTTACCGTCTGACTATGACCAACATCTGTTCCGGTCATACCAGAACTGTTCGCAGGGATCCAGGTCCGTTTTTTATTACACAACTGAATTCAATCGACTCTCAGAACGTAATAATCTGAGTGAGACTGAAAGTCAGCGGGTAGCGCGGTACATGAACGGGTTGAAGCCCTCAATTCAGGAGAGAATAGGGTTGCAGGCAGTTTGGGAAGTTGACGACGCCCTTAACTTGGCGATAAAGGCTGAACAGATGGAGCGTAAACCAGCCAATTCAGGGTACCGTCGAGAGTCGTTTGTTCCTGCTGCTGATAAGGCGAAAGAGAAACAGCCAACTGTGCCTGCTTTTCAACCTAAGGTTACAGTTGGTGGTGGTTCTAAATTTGGAGGAGCTAATCAGGCAGGAAGCTCTAATAACAGAAACGTGACTAAAGCCCCTAATCCATATGCCAAGCCCTTTGGAGATAAGTGTTTTCGGTGTAGCAAGCCTGGACACCGCTCCAATGAGTGTCCAGATCGGAAGGTGGGCCTGGTATAAGAGGGTGGCGAAGAAGATGGGCCTGATGAAGATTGGCCAGAAGAAAATTCTTATGATGTAGATTATGCAGAGGAGGACGGGGAACGAGTGAATTGTGTGGTGCAACGAGTGTTGTTCGCGCCGAGAGCAGAAAATTTCAGTCAGCGTCATAGCATCTTTCGGTCAAGTTGTTCCATCAATCAGAAAGTATGTGACTTGATCGTGGACAGTGGGAGTTGTGAGAATTTCGTGGCAAAGAGACTGGTGGACCATCTGAAGTTGCCAACCGAACCTCATCCCTCTCCATACAGCATCGGTTGGATAAAGAAAGGCCCTACGGTGAAGGTAACTGAAATCTGTAAACTTCCTCTTTCAATTGGAAAAATTTATAGATCTGAAGTTATCTGTGATGTAATTGAGATGGATGCTAGTCATGTATTGTTAGGTAGACCCTGGCAGTTTGATGTTGATATTGTTTATAAGGGTCGTGATAACACTTATAGTTTTAATTGGGAGTCACGTAAAGTTGTTATGGCTCCTTCCAGTCATAAGGAGCCTATCAAACCACCTAAAACAGAGGGGTCTTCGTTTCTAACAATTGCTAGTTCCGAAGCTGAATTTGTGACAGATTTCAAGGAGTCGGAACAGGTTTATGCTATGGTGGTGAAGTCGTTGGTTGTGGAGGAAAGGGACAAAGCAAAGATTTCGATAATTCCTGTACCTAAAAAGATACAGCCATTATTGGAGGAATTTGAGGAGCTTGTTACTGATGACGTGCCTAATGAGCTCCCTCCAATGAGGGATATTCAGCATGCTATCGATTTGGTGCCTGGGGCAAGTCTGCCCAATCTACCACATTATCGGATGAGTCCGAAGGAGAATGAGATTCTGAGGGAGAAAGTAGAGGAGTTGCTGCAAAAGGGGCACATTCGAGAGAGTCTGAGTCCATGCGGTGTTCCAGCCTTGTTAACGCCAAAGAAAGATGGGAGTTGGCGTATGTGTGTGGACAGTCGGGCCATCAACAAAATAACCATCAAGTATAGATTTCCAATTCCTCGTTTGGATGATATGCTTGATATGTTGGATGGGTCGAAGTGGTTTTCAAAGATTGATTTGCGGAGCGGATACCATCAGATTCGCATCCGACCAGGGGACGAATGGAAGACGGCATTCAAAACTAAGGATGGCCTGTATGAATGGTTGGTTATGCCATTCGGCCTTTCTAATGCGCCGAGCACTTTTATGAGGGTGATGAATCAAGTTCTGCGGCCTTTCACTGGAAAGTTTGTCGTCGTTTATTTCGATGACATACTGATTTATAGCAAGTCCGAAGAGGAGCATGTGGAGCATGTGCGCCAAGTGCTGATGGTGCTGCAAGAAAATAAGCTGTATATTCAACTCAAGAAGTGCAGTTTCTTGACTAGCAGCTTATTATTCTTGGGTTATGTGGTGAGTTCTGAAGGTATTCATGTAGATGAAGAGAAGGTTCGAGCTATTCGTGATTGGCCAACGCCTAAATCTGTTACGGAAGTGAGAAGTTTCCATGGACTGGCCACTTTCTATAGGCGGTTCATTCGAAATTTCAGTACTATCGTAGCACCAATCACGGAGTGCTTGAAAAAGGGCAAGTTTCTGTGGGGAAGTGAAGCGGAGCAAAGTTTTGCGCTGGTTAAAGAACGGCTTTGTACTGCACCGGTATTAGCTCTGCCTAGCTTTGAGAAGATTTTTGAGGTTGAGTGTGATGCTAGTGGAGTTGGTATTGGGGCTGTCTTGTCCCAAGAGAAGCGACCAGTAGCTTTCTTTAGTGAAAAGCTGAGTGAAGCTAGGCAAAAGTGGAGCACTTATGATCAAGAGTTCTATTCTGTGATTCGCGCTCTCAAACATTGGGAGCATTATCTAATTCAGAGGGAGTTTGTGTTGTACACTGATCATCAAGCACTGAAGTTCATCAATAGTCAAAAGAAGTTGGACAGTATGCATGTGCGCTGGGCTACCTTCTTGCAGAAATTTCCGTTCACTATTCGACACAAGTCTGGAGTGTCAAATAAGGTGGCTGATGCATTGAGTCGTCGGGCTGACTTGTTGGTGACTTTGGCTCATGAAGTTGTGGGTTTTGAGTTTTTAAAGGAGCTGTATCCAGAGGATGAGGACTTCAAAGAAATTTGGGCAGTATGCGTTCAGAACCGGCCTGTTAGTGACTTTCATGTTACTGATGGGTACTTGTTTCGTGGCAATCGTCTTTGTATTCCTCAATCTTCTTTAAGGGAAAGCTTAATCCGAGACCTTCATGGTGGAGGGTTAGGTGGACACTTAGGGAGGGACAAGACTGTTGCAAGTTTGGAGGAGCGCTATTTCTGGCCACAACTAAAGAAGGATGCTGGAAATTTTGTGCGGAGGTGCTACACTTGTCAGGTATCTAAGGGTCAGTCTCAAAATACTGGTCTTTATACTCCTTTGCCTGTGCCTAATAATATTTGGGAGGATCTCTCTATGGATTTTGTGTTGGGACTGCCTCGAACGCAACGAGGTGTAGATTCTGTATTTGTGGTAGTTGACAGGTTTTCTAAGATGGTGCACTTTATTGCTTGTCGAAAGACATCGGATGCCTCACATGTGGCTCGATTGTTCTTCCGAGAGGTAGTTCGGTTGCATGGGGTGCCACAGTCTATTACCTCTGATCGGGATGTGAAGTTCCTTAGCCATTTTTGGGTGACTCTGTGGAGGATGTTTGGAACTTCGCTGAAGAGGAGTTCAACTGCACATCCACAAACTGACGGACAAACTGAGGTGACTAATCGGAGCTTGGGGAATTTGATTCGCAGTATCTGTGGTGACAAGCCGAAACAGTGGGATCACGCTTTGCCGCAGGCTGAGTTTGCTTTCAATAGTGCAGTTCACAGTGCCACGGGAAAATCACCTTTTTCCTTGGTATATGTGACATCTCCAAAGCATATAGTGGATTTGGTTCATCTCTCACGGGGTCCCGGGGTTAGCGTTGCGGCTGAGACAATGGCTAAGCAGGCTCAAGAGGTACATGAGCAAGTGAAACAGAAGTTAGCTGAGACTAATGCGAAATACAAGAGGGCTGCAGACAAGCACAGGCGTGAGAAATTGTTCAAGGAAGGGGATTTTGTGATGGTGTTCTTGCGCAAGGAACGGTTTCCAGTGGGGACCTATAACAAGCTGAAGCCCAGGAAGTATGGTCCGTATGAAGTTTTGAAGAAGATTGGTGACAATGCTTATGTGATTGATCTTCCTGATTCCATGAAGATTTCAAAGGTTTTCAATGTTGCTGATTTATCTGAGTATCATGCTGAGGAGCCGCTGTATCCAGACTTGAACTCGAGGTCGAGTTCTTTCGAAGAAGAGGGGACTGATGTAGAACACGTGGAGGCCCAATTCCATGATCAGTTGGACCGAGCCAAGCCCCGAAAGTCCAAACGGTGTTTAATTTCGGATTACCCAAATTGGCTAAATTCGGACGAGCTCGGAATCGGCTCAAACTTGGTGGGCTGACTTATTTTCGCGCTCCGGTCCATACTCATCAACCCTAAAGGTTGATGATGAACGGTGCTTTTCGGCCTAATTCCTTCGTTTAGGCTTTCAATTGCGTTATTTTGCCGTTTTAGGAAACATTTGTTTCGTTAATAACTTCTAGATCGTTTTTCCTTTTTAGTTGATTCTTTTTGGGAAAGTCTTGTTTTTCTTTCCCGTTTTCAATTTTAGGAAAAGCCCCAAATCTTGAGACTTTTTAATTTCCAAGTTTATTTTTAGGGTTTCGGCCTATAAAAGGGTTTGTAACTTAGGGTTTATGCAGCTTTTGATTAATAATATTGCAGAGAATTTCTCTTTCATTCTTGTGCGTAAGAATTGCTCATTGCGACGGGTTGTTTATCTCGTTTGGATTAGTACGCTAACTAATCTCTTGTGAATTCCGCTGCGTCACTATCGCATCTAGAGAAGTATGTCTTTCGTGGGAGTCGAATAAGGGGATATAATAGTACGGAAGATATAGTCGAAGGGGGTGAGGATATATGATTTGTTTAGGGTAGCATTTGGAAGGAACGATGAGCATATACTTTGTTTTCTTTCAAAGCTGCCACAGAAATCGACAGCCACAGAGGCCCATTTTGGGCTCCACATGTATGATCCGAGTTATTCAATAATTTTTTTTAAAAAATGAGTGAGCCTCATGAAAAATCAGTTCAATCCGATATGTGTACATGTTCGATCTAATCTTCTATTTTTTCATGGATCCAAAATCTGAATGAAAAAAATGAAAGATTTGATCAAGCACCTACATGTATCGAATTAAGTTGGTTTTTTCACAGGCCCACTCAAATTTTTTTTTTAAATTATTGAACGACTCGGATAATCCGTACGGGACCTGAAGTGGGCCCTGCATGTCCTTCGGTCGGTTCCTCCCGTCGTTTCCTTAATTAGCTTTTTCTGTTTTCTTTTGTTGTTGGTGTGGGTAGATTAGGGTGGGTAGATGATAATTAAATGTGTCAATTTCTTTCTTCACCCTCACATTAAACAGGCCTGTTTATGCATCTGAATTTGTTGCTAGGCCATTTCAACAGGATCAAAGGTAACTCCTTTTGCTGGTCATCATCTCAAAGTGATGTGGAAAATGATGAGTTCGGCCCAATCATGTCCTTAAACTAACTCTCATTTAATTCATTTAGTGTGGACACACTAATTAAGCTTGTGAATTTATGAATTTCTGGTTTTTCAACTGAATTTTCTAACTAGAACTTCTGGTATTTTATGTGAAAATATCATTTAACTACTAGTTACCCACAAAGCTAGACCTACGTACCAAGAAATTTGCCATCGATGTCCACTATGCATGGTAGCCTCAACCTTCATTTTTTTTTTTTAAGTTTAGAGATATAATATATACACATATATATACACCACTGATCCAGTGTGGAATCCCGCATTTTAATAAAATACGGACCTTTCATTTTTTGATTAAATTTTGATGATTCGAACATCAATGAGCTAAATGTGTTCACGGTAAATAATTACTCGGGCGACAGTGAAATCAAAAGAAAAATAATCGAAAGGAGAGAAGAGTCCTGATTTAAGACAGAAGACCTCTGATTGGGTCCAATAGGAGAGAGTCTGACCTATTTTATAGAAGGCTTCTGTTCTGACTTCTGTTCTGGAGTAATAATTTTCAACTTGTGAACATAATACTGGGGACAGGGTTCTATAGGCACAGCACACGTGTTGTGTAGCCAATATCGGGCCCATCCTGGGCCTGTTTTATTTGATCCAAATTGTTCATTTTCTGTCTCAATCCATGGAAGAATTTCTGTTTGGTCGGGCATCTATAACCATGTGATTGGCACATATTTTGTATTGGAAAAGAAATCGAGCAAGAATGATTTTGGAAATGAGCTGCATGATTTTGGAAACCAAGCAAATTAAGAATGATGTTGAAACTTGAAAACGAGTTGCATCGAAGCTCAGTTACCGTACAGCTCATATCCAAAATCATTCTAGCTAGGTTTCTTTTTCAAGACAAATATGTGTGTCGATCACATGGTTATAGATGTCCGATCAACTTGAGATTTTACTCGAATCAACTACTCGAGAAGAAGAAGAGGAACAGTTCAAATCAAATAAACGGGCCTGGGATGGACCCTGATATTGGCCCCAGAGCAGGCGTGCTTTGCCATAGGGCACAACGTATAGACTCTTTGTTCCCATAATATCCTGTCGTACATAGGCAAATGTGCCAACAAAATAGTAGTACAAGGTCACTTCCAACAAACTAATGACATGGTCTTCTCAGTCACTTACAGTCCTTAACGCTCCAACAAAATCCCCACACGCCAGAGATTATCAAACTGAGTCAACTAACAGTAGAACATGTTACACATAGCTTCTTTAATGGTATCTCAAGATTATGACAAAGGGTTAGCTAAAACATGTTTTGTACTCGAACACCCATTTTATATAGTTTCACCATGGATTTAACCTAGGCTTCTTGAACTTAAATTTCGTATGACACCCACATTGACTTCGTTGTAGTTTTTATTTTCTGTTGCTTCAAGAAGGACAATTCACAAATGGGTACTTGACCCAATTTCATATTCCATCCATAGTCGTAGAAAAATAAAATAAAAAATAAAAACATATATTGTTGTTTTCACAACCTTTGATGTTGATTACACAACTATGAGGTCTGCAAGCAAATTAATTAGTACAAGGTTTGCAACCAAGTTTAAAAGGCTGGGTAACTGTAAGTGTGAGCCGAGTCAACTTGAATGCATAAATAAAAATAATACCAAAACCATTTTTACAAACTTAGAATCATTCAAATCTGATAGTGACTTGCATTGATTTTCTTCATTCATTCCCTCCCATTCGTATTCCTAGCTAATTTTTACTCTTAATCTTCTTGTTCTTCTTCAACTCTGTCCATCAAATGGCTTTGCACAACTTGTTGAGTTTGGAAGTATTCTTTCATGTGGTGATCCATTCTGTAATCTCCACCATATTAGTTGAGTCAGTGCTGTCAGCAGATTCAAACTATGAAGCCTGCATGCCTCAAAACTGCGGTACTGGTCCAAACATAAGCTACCCATTCTGGATCCTTGACAAAAGTGATGATTTCTGCAGTGAAAAGGGATTTGATGTCGCTTGCGAGCGAAATAAGCCAATATATAAGACCTCTGGTGCCCATTACCTCATTGAGGATATCTCTTATGACAACCAGTCATTTCACATGGTTTTAGATGTGGAGGTGCTTGACACCACTTGCTTTGCTCCCCGACAAAATTTCTCTTTCGACCGATCATCCTTAACATTCCAATCCTCCAATTCTGATCTCCTGTTCTTCTACAACTGCTCGGCGAACATTTCTATTAGTTATCCAAAACGTGTAGTTACATGTGCTTTCGCTGCCAACCAAACAATTCTGATCTCCTTTGTCGCGTTGGTTCCTAGAGGTAAGCATTATGGTTTTAGCGCTCCGGTGCCCTGTGAGTCCTTAGTGTTTGCACCAGTTGAATTAACTGAGGAAAATTCAAGTGTGATTGTGGAGACTCAAGACCATGCAAAGTTGTTGACCCAAGGATTTTCTTTGGAATGGTCTGGACCGAGTTGTGCCGATTGCAAAAGCAGCGGAGGCAATTGTGGATTGAACAGTTCAACTGTCGTGTGTTTCTGTCCTGATGGGGCTCATTCCAAACACTGCAATGACGGTACGAGTACCATACATGCTTTGTGCCTTTACTGGACATTCATGTTTTGTCCTGTGAAACAAGCCTTTAGAGATTCCCCTTCGGTACTAAAATAGAGCATAAGTGAGTCCAATGGTCTGAATGTTATTTCCATGGGATGGCTAGTTGACTTCATATCCCATGGTAAAAAGGCAGTGATGGACTCAGATTCACGTTTGACGTGGAGACAATTCTACAACTTTGAGGAACTACCTTAATCAACCCTCCTTTGTTTCCTTATCCCTTTCAACTCAGTATCCTGATATCATGATTGGAGTTATTTGACTGTTCTCTTTGTTCTTTATTTGATACGTGTAAACGTTTCACAGTTAAATTCTGAATTCTGGAATCTGGCTTCAGTGGTAAAATCCAACTATTAGCTTTGGAATTTGCTGAGATGAATCTGACAGACTCAAACCAAGTTGAACTCAGTAACACAGATGAAGAAAACTATCAAATGATGCCCTCAAGCCTTTTATATATCCCAGTTCTCATTCTTGTTAACCAAATCTACCAAAATGGGCTGGCAGTTCAATTTTTGATGGGGGGGAAAAAAAAAAAAACTTTTTCCATGTCAGATTTAGTTTCCTCATTAGCATGATCGCCACAGAGTCAGTTCAACTACTGGTCTACGCATAACATACCCAATTGAAACCACTGATGGCAAAGAAGGTTTTTGTGGGTACCTTGGATTTGAGGTCTACCGTGAAGGCAATAAGCCTTTGTATACAACTTACCAAAGGACTAATTGCTTCATTGAAGAAATCTATTATCCAAACAACACTTCCTGCCTGGTAGTCAATATTGAGGTGATTAATCCTGAGTGCACTGCTCCGCCTAGACATTTTGCATTTGACAGATCTTCTATGGAATTCGGTCCCAACTTTGCTGATCTTTTCTTATTTTTCAACTGCACCTCATTTCCTGCTATTTTTTCAGAGTTTCCAATTACTTCTGCAGTTGTGCCTTTTCCAATTCCGCCAACAAGTATTTTACTTATTTGAACATTTTGAAAAGATCAGTACTTGAACGCTTCTGTAATGTAATGTGAGTAATGGCCTTATGGGTTGCCGCATGCACCGGCTGAAGTTGATGGAGGGAAGAATGGTAAAACAGGAGTCTCTAGACTATTCAAAGTTACTGAGAGTGGATTTACATTGGACTCGTTCTATTTAGTTGTGGGGAAAGTCTATAATACACACCCCTTAAAAGGGTGTATCATATGCATCTATTTTATAGTTCATTCATAACATTTTAGTGTGTTTCATAACTTTTATTCTAGAATTCATAACCTTTCAGCAGTACGATTCATAACATTTTCATTATAATTCATAACATTTTGGTGTATCTAGTAACTTTTTAGCAATACGATTCGTAACTTTTTAACAAATACGATTCGTAACATTTTCTCTATAATTCATAACATTTTGGGGGGTGCATATGATACACACCTAAATAAGGGGTGTGTATTGTAGTCTTTCCCTTGTTGCAGAAATAGAGCTCATAACCTTCGGCAAGGAAACTACATTTTTTTTTTCGTATCACATCTTTGTTTTCAGAAGATTTCAGGTTATGTTTTTTATATTTCGTTGTTGATTCACAGAGTAAGAAAAAAGTCTTCACTTAGCATTCATAGTAGTCATAATATTTGCTTGTTATTGGGCTTTTCTCTTCCTATCTTTTCGGACAAGTTTAACGATCTTTTTTTTTCTCCTTGTCCTTAATTGCAGGAAAAAGCAAATTGAATTTGATTCTAGGCACAGGTAATGTGCCCCTGATCAGCTTCTAATATACTGTACATGAGAAAATATAGATGTATGTTTGATAAATATCTCACTTGTGCTCTTCATTCATATGCAACGTTCATTAGAGCAACTCGAATGGGTAGGCAAATTCATTGCCAAAGTTACAACTTGGCTAGTTGTCCCAACAATTGAACTCCAATGGGTAGTTAGTTAACTCCATTGCAAAATTATTGCTTTGGCCAATACTATGCTAAATTTAGAGCAAAAGTTGGCTCAAACCAAAAAATTTCTCCACTAGAATGGCTCTCTCTCTCTCTCTCATTGTAGAAGAAACTTTGGCTAATACTGGCATGTGCCCTGTGGCTAACCGAAGAATAATGGGCAATGCGAGATTTGCTCTAACCATTGGAGATGCTCACTTCTTCCATTTGTAGTTTTGTACTATTTTGTTCCATGATTTTGAATGGGTGAATCAAAATCTGACTAGCTGCACCTCTATTTTCTCCAGTCATACCAGGAGGCGTTGTCCTTGTTCTTTCCTTGCTCATACTTACTATCCGGTGGCGCAAGAAGCGAAACAATGTCTGTTATGGGATCGCGAAGAACACACCTTCTGACCTTGAAAGAGGTAGCATCTACTTTGGGGTTGCTGTCTTCTCCTACACTGAACTTGAAGAAGCTACTAACGACTTTGATGCTTCTAGAGAATTGGGAGATGGAGGATACGGCACCGTATACCACGGTGAGAATTGAGAAGGCTCAGAGTTCAACTTATATGTCACCAGATTACCACCGCAACCTTTGCAATTTGGTCACATTCATCTATGCTACTGTGAGGAACACTTCTATTAGCTTCACGTAGAGTGTCTTACATATGTGGGATACAGCTATGTTTGGACACACGATACATACCCATAACCTTTTGGAAATTTTGTCTTGGGCATCTCGTGTCCATGTTTCTTAGGTACATAATTAGATGCAGAACACCCCATGGTCTGAACTTTAACGACAAATTTTCTCTTAAAACTGCTTCAGATTTCTCTCTCTCCCTACTCTCAACTGATTTTTTTTGAACTGCTAACAGTCCTTTTTCTTTTCATCATTCCCACCTCCTCTCAAATCTCAAGTCTCAACTGCGCGCTTGAAAATTTTATGTTTAGCATTTTAGTTTAACCATGATGATATTTTCGTGCCATAATATCGTGCCATATGCACCGCGTGTCCCCAGTCTCTAGTATTCTGTACTCGCATTAATCACGCCCGTTACTCAATCTTTGACCTTTTTTTCTCAAACAGGAATACTTCGGGATGGGCGGGAAGTCGCAGTCAAGCGCCTATATGAGCACAACTACAAGAGAGTGACCCAATTCATGAACGAAGTCGAAATCCTCACGCGTTTGCACCACCGGAATCTTGTGGCTCTCTACGGTTGCACCTCTCACCAAAGCAAGGAACTCATCCTCGTATACGAGTTCATCCCTAATGGCACTGTTGCTGATCACCTACATGGTGACCGAGCAAAAGACGCCCCGCTCACATGGCCTACCCGAATGAACATCGCCATTGAAACAGCCGGAGCACTGGCATACCTCCATGCTTCTGACATCATTCACCGTGATGTCAAGACTCACAACATCCTCCTTGACGACAACTTCTGTGTCAAAGTTGCGGATTTCGGGCTTTCAAGGCTTTTCCCAACCAACGTCACTCATGTCTCAACGGCTCCACAGGGGACCCCCGGTTATGTTGATCCCGAATACCACCAATGCTACCAACTTACCGATAAAAGCGATGTTTATAGCTTCGGTGTTGTACTTATTGAGCTCATATCATCAATGCCAGCAGTTGACATAGGTAGGCATAGGCACGAGATCAACTTGGCTAACTGGGCGATCAACAGGATCCAAAACCACGCGTTCAATGAGCTAATAGACCCTTCTCTTGGGTTCCAATCAGATTCCTCGATTGAGAGGATGGCTCAATCAGTGTCCGAGGTGGCATTTCGGTGCTTGCAACTTGAGAAGGAAATGAGGCCTACAATGGAAGAGGTTTTGGAGGCTTTGAAGGAAATTCAGGAGTACAAAGAGGAGAAAAGCGAAGGCGAGGCAACGGGTAAACGTATGCATCCTTCGCCTGAGGGCGATCATGTCTTGTTGTTGAAGAATAGCAAGGTTCCGCCTTCACCGGATTCTGTGACTGATAAATTCGTTAGTTGCTCAACCACATCTTTTTCTAGTGGTTAAGGCTTTATCTTCATTCTGATTTACTTTGAAATTAGATTTGCTGAGAAAGGGTGTGCCATTGTTGTAGATCAGTTTGTTTGTTTTGAAGGTACGTACCTAAGTACATATAGAGGTCTGGTTTGTATACTTGTTGATATTGGGTATTTGAAGTCATTACCCAGTTGCCAGGGCATTGGGTTTTTCTTTTCTTTTTTTTGATCTGTGAAAGTAAATACTATTAGAAGAGGAGTTGGACTCTGACCTCCTTTCTCTTGGCACCTAAGTACCCCTAATGATGTTGGGCCAAAGGCCACTTGGCTTGCCATGGCATTGTTGTCGGCTTTCTTGTGAACTTGGAATTATATGACATTTTGTCATTTGTGTGTGTGCGCGCGTGTGAAGGGAAAGCGAAGAAAAACAATTATAGCAAAACAGAACTTTGAGTTAGTGACGTGAATGGGTGATTGGATTGCCAATTGTTAGTATGTTTGCCAGAGTAATTAATTGGCGGTTCGAATTGTCGAGGGAAACATCTAGGTCTGGATTTGTGTCTGAGCGTCTAGGTCCGTATTCAATTTGTGTCTGAACGTCTGTATCCACGAGATAAATGCTGATGCTTTAGCTAGGAAAAGATACTAATAAATTCATCATGAATCCAAGAAATATGGCATTAACCTCAAATGCATCGCATTCTTTTGACAAAGCCATTATTTACATTCAGATTTGGCATTGGACTTGCCCACTTCAGCAAAAAAATTACTCGAGATTTGGCGAACCTTGTTTTTCCTCATAAAAATAAATGGTGGTAGTTGTGACAAAAAAAAGATTCAACACTAAGGCTCCGTTTGTTTGGACGTAAAATATTTTTACATATTTTCCAGTGTTTGGTTGTTGACTGGAAAATAATTTTTTGGGGAAAATCTTTTACCCGTTAGGTGGTAAATTAAAATGATTTACCGGAGAAAACTCGGTAAGTTATTGTACAATGGGTGTCCAAGGCATTGGTTCTCACTACTCCCATTCCAGTGGTTCCACGACCCCAAGTACTTCTCACTCCTTCATTCCGTGTGATTAATCAATCTCTCTCTCTCACACACACACACCAATTCCTTCGTCTCTCCACAAGGCTTAATTCCTATAAACATCAAAGTACTCACTTTGAGGGAAAACAAATTGTTTTGAAACATATTTTTCATATGTCAATCAAATACCGAAAAATAAAAGTTTAAAATTTATTTTTTGAAAAAACATTTTACATATAAAACATTTTACATTGTAAAATATTTTACATTATTTTACATCGAAACAAACGGAGCCTAAAGCTACATTTGTTTCGATGTAAAATGTTTTTCAAAAAACAAACTTCAAGCTTTTATTTTTCAATGTTTGGTTGGCACTTAAAAATATTTTCAAAAATCAACAAAATAATGTATAGAGAGGGGGGCTTAAACAGTGGAGAGATCTGAGATTATTGGAATTGAACGTGGATCAGGACCAACGATCGAGAAAACTAAACAGTGAGAATTACAGTAGAAGGCAGCGGGTTCATTTCGAAAAATAACTTACGAAAGATTCAAGGATAAATCATTTTCATCTAATTGATAGAAAATGTTTTACATGTAAAAAATATTTTCCTAATTTTTTACACAACCAAACACCGGAAAATAGGTAAAACATTTTACCGAAAAATATTTTATGTCCAAACAAACGGAGCCTAACAGTTGTAAAATTTGTCTGAGAGTTACGCTGAGTCTAACAATGCGTACTCAAGTGAGCAATTGACGACCTCAAATCGCACATGGACAGACAGATTGAAGTGAAAAATGCAAAAAACCACGGACTTTTGTTCCACAAACACAAGGAAATAAGTCCACTTCTTATTCGGTTTCCTTCATAGAATTTCTTGACCTACGCATGAAGGAAAAAAATGTAGCGTCCCCCACTAGTGGTTTTTCCATTTTAGTTTGCCCGGCCTCGCTTACAAGAAAGTGGAAATGGACGCAGATCAATATCGAGCAAATGGGTACTCGGAGATAGAGCAAAAAAATTTATAATATCATAAGAATACATCATTTACCCGTGTTAAAGTTGCCAAAAAATTTAATTAACTTCTTAAATAAAAAGAACACCAGTTAATACTTCTGAAAGAATTACTTAAATCAGGGTTCTCTACATCAAATGCAGGCAATAGGGGTAAAACGAACTTAGAACCTGGCAAAAATAAGCTACAGAACATTGCATAATCAAGAATTGAACTATCTTTTCTTTTTCTTTTGGTAATGAAAATTGAAACTCTCTTAAAATCACCCCTAGTTGAAAAGTTCCCAATTTAAGGGAAGCTGTCTCACGTTTTCAGTAAGAATGGAAGAGAAGCCACTCTCGAACTCAGCCCTTTAGCTCATCAATGTTACCGGAAGGAACTAAAGTCGCTATCCTATTTAGATGGGGTTTGTGATTGTCCTACAATTCTATCGTCATTATTTCCAGTCCTTCAATATTCCTCCTGAGGTTCAATATGGCCACCAGATTCAGGGTTTGGCCTCCGAATGCTTCTCTTCTGGAGGTATAATCTGCTTCAAAAACCTAAGTATCATCTCGTAGCTAGTAAACGTTATGACAGCAGATGGAGTCGTTCTAAGTAGATTAGTTGCGCATCCGCGGTAGAAACCACGAATACCGTCCTTTTCATATACCTTCTTAACACAATCAATGACACCATCATATCGGACCTCAGAATTTCTCGCTTGTCCTTGTTCTTGCAATCTGGAACGCACCACCTGGAACGGAAATTCAGATTTTATGACAAAAACAAAACAAAGTTGATAACTCACACATCAGCAACACGTATAAAATTAGAATTGGAGATATAAATTGTCATCTGTTCTAGTTAACTTTGATCCTCCACGCAGTTCATGCTCTTATGGAACTGTGGTGTTGTAATTCGACAGGTCTACAGAGATAGTACTAAAAATAATCATCTTTCTGATTATCATATTTTATGATTCATTTCTCCTTTATTGGTTTCCATAAATTCAAAACGAAAAAAATGCATTTTCTTAATGACTCACGGAATAGGATATATTTTGAAGCACTTAAATTGGGTTGAAAGCAAGCAATATAGAGGCATCTATATATACATACAAATCCAGAGAAATACTAATTCAGAAAATTACAAAAATAAAAAAAGTTCCAAACCAGTATCATGTTTCGACGAGTAAACGATTTTCTACAAATAATCTTGGAAAATGATTTTCACACCCCCTTTTAACCATCCACACTCCCTTCTTTGTTTTTATCCACATGAATTTACAATATTGTACTTGAATGTGCGAAAAAAGGGTATTGAATAAAGGGCAAGATAGTAAATTCAAGTGAATAAAGACAAAAAAACAAAAAAGGAGTGTGAATTGAATAAAGGGGAGTCAAGAGTGTGAAAATCAATTCCCATAATCTCATATCTACATGTTTTTCCATTTTGTAGAAATAGAGAAAATACCTCGTGTGGGTAAGTCATTATGGAGGCAACTACTTTAGATATTGAAGAGGCAATTACAAGTCTCCCGGGTCTCAGCTTATCAGGGGTTGTATTATCTGACATCATCAAGCAAGCATGATCAGCATCTCACCCATCAAATATATGATTCTTTCATATCTACAACCAACTCAAAAAGGAAAGAAATGAAAGAAAGAACGCATTACCCTTTTTTGCGTAATAGGACTTCATTTTTTCATATAACGGAAACTGGATGGCTACATGACTTAGCCCAGCTAATGAAGGCAAAAGACCACTGTAGAAATCACAAGAATTGGCACTTAAAATAGTTAATGGAATAAAACAACCAACAACTCAAACAATCGAGTAACTATGGTACCAAAAATATTCCAAGTTCTAAGAGCTTCAGACATTATGGAACTAGCTATTTCATGAACTTATATTCGTGATATGGTGCTATTAGTAAGATCCGAAGCCTGACAACTACGAACTTATATTTATGGTATCAATAAGAATCACTGACCTATACAATCCATGTATCCCTTCCTCACGAGCAATCCTGCCTAATGCAGAAAAAATGCCATTATAGGGAACCACACCATGTCTCATCCCTTGCGTCTACACAAGGAAATAAAATAATGGTAAGAGCAACACAAACATGATAATTCTCAGAAAAACCAGTTCAATGAGCTGAGTTTTTATCAGAAACTATACACACTTTGGGGCGCTCAGTTCAAATCAGTATCCAAGTAATCCGAAGTGTGGTCATGTGGCAGTTTCTCAAATATAATCGAGGCTTTACTGAATAACATACAATACAACCACAATGTATTACTCACATCTGCAGTGAAGAAATTTGAAGACAACATTACCCTAGCAAAAAGTATCCAGAGGCGAAAACGCAAAGGCGAAGTTGTTGACTTCTCATGAGGTGAGGCATAAGCCTCAAGGCGTTGAGGCATAAATCTTTGGAGTTTTACTATTTATTTATGAGAAATAAAATTAATTAAAAGCACAATAAAAAGAAGGGTATAGCGTGTGTACCACACAAAGGTGCCTCACAAAAAGCAAGAAATAGTTGATAAAAATTCCCTAAAAAAAACATGGTAAGGCATAAAACATAGTGCATCAATAGATCCAACTTTTAAAAGTCCGCCCCAACAACTCATAATGAACTGACTCTTCACTTACAAAAAGAAAAAAAAAAGAGCCGACTCTTCGTGTGTTCGCCTCCGTCAAATGGGCGAAAAAGGCACGAAAATCGCACGGCTCCGTATGCCTCAAACGGATAGACGAAGGAGTTTGTGGTTCTCTAACCAAAATATCAATGCCCAGGAGCGTTTTTGCTGTGCCTTGCCTAGAAGTGAGCCTCAAGTCGTGCTCCAGAATCACCTTTGTAAACATTCTAGGAATCTGCCGGGAGTATGATCCATTTGTTTTTGCATCAAGAGAATATACACATATACAAGGAGAGTGAATAAAAGGCTTCAAATCTAGGCAGAGAAGGTAATAGATGAAAAAGATTGACAAACATCATTTTGGGGATGAAAGTGTTAATTTCAGGTCCAGAACTTTAAATTGGAATCGAACTGAATTTCACCCAATTTGGGGAAACCATAATTTTTGAATTCTAGTTCCCATGAAATTGAAGAACCATCATTGCATCTTTATGCGATTCATAGAAGTAATGCATAGCTTTACACGTGCGCGCGCACACGGTGAGAGAGAGAGCGGGGGGGGGGGGGGGGGGGGGGGGGGGGGGGGGGGAGTAAATCCACCACTTATGACAGGCCCGGCTAATAGACAGCTTTACAGAGAAAGGGAAAGTAGGATGATTGCTAAATCCCGGCCTATCACAGATCCAGCAAACCTTTCGCAACAGTGAAGAGTTGTAGCGATAGGAGGTCCAGGTGAGAGAGAGAGCGAAAGAGCAGATATGTGAAAAGGGTATGGACCATGACGTTCTTAGAAGGAAGAGAGGGTGTTGAGTAGTGAGGGAAAGGTGGCACTTTTCAATCTTTTGGACCTCCGAACACGCACAAACTGAGCAGATGAGAGGAGAGGGAAATTGATAAATATCATGCCAGTATGCACAAGTTAGACAGTACATTGTCTACAATGATGTGTATGGCGTACTCCTATATATGCAGCTCTCCTTTCTGTCAGCAAACCTTTGTGGAACAAAATTCCAAGGCAAACAAATGAAAGGGGGTAAAAAAAGAATTAAATTAATAGGAATCAACAGCGTTGTATGGGGTTTGGGGGGGAGGGGGGGCACATCTTTAGCAGATCGGCCATACCTCTGAGTTATAGTGATATTATATTGCTTTCAGAGTACCATAACAAGCACCGTTCACGTAGAGGGGGCCCCTTGCAGGTTACTCTTATGTTGTCTCCAAATTAAGGAAATAAATTTACAAGCAAACACGGAGAATAGACTTCAATGTCTAGAAACAGAAGTTAAGACAAAAGGGAGGAGTTGAACGGGGAATACAGCCATCAGAAATCTCTAACCCAGAGTTACAATAATCAACAATCTCATAGAAATTCCATCTGCCAGGGTCAACCACATCTATCCCACACAAATTCTGGACTCCAAATAATCTGACGTTGATTAGTGATAGACCAGCCAATGCATGGATACTTGCTCAAGGACAGTACAAGTTTTTAGTCTCAAGGGTGGGTTTCTTTCCAAAAAACTTGGGGGAATAGTTGGCTAACTTCAACAACAGGCCAGTATCGACCTAGAAAAGACCACCTGTAGGACCATCAACTGATACAAAGAGAGATTGAGGACATTTCTTGTGGCTTTCTAGGGATCCATCATTGGTTGTAATTATGACCTCAGAAACTTGTGTATTACTATTCTAATTGCTATATGTTACGGTTTTAGCTTGCATATTATAGTCTTTCTCTAACTTGGGGAAGGATTCATAGTGAAGCTACAAGTACATCACTTCTACCTAAAGCCAAATTTAACAGGTAGAAAATACTAGCTTCACAAACCTATCATTTTGAAGAAATTTCATGCACCGATGCCCAAATGATGAACAAGTGAGTACCAAAATATATGGAGTTGAAAGAATAGAGTCTAGATACCGTCAAAGCCCCATTACAAGGGAAAACATGAGATCAATATGGAGCATGAACAAAAGGAAAAGGGCAAATATGGAATTTTACATGCAGCATGTCTTGGGCTCTATAGTATCAGGTTTTGGGTGATTTGAGTATTATTTTATGCATCTTCCATTGACCTAGTCGATCTGATTCACTCATTTGTATAGCTACTGGATTCTTTCCATCCTATAACAAAAGAAAAACTTGTTTTTCTTGGTTAGGAAATACTTAACAAAATTTATAGCTTTGCATTAGGTCTAAGGTGTTTCTAAACAAAATTATAGGGTTGCATTAGGTCTAAGGTGTTTCTAATGTGTCCAACTCAAAACTAATTGGCAATGACACAGAAAGCTGTGCATGCTCATATACTGGGTTTGGAGGTATAATTAACCAATGTGGGACAATTTAACGCTCCCCTGCACAGGGAAGCCCTACTCGCACATGGAGAGGTGGATAAAGAATCCATAAGATAGGGATCACAGCAAAACAAGGTGCGCTATAGGCACAAACAAAGGGGAAATCAATCAAGTGTCTTATCCAAAAGCCTAGCTTCAATAGAATGTTAAAACATCTAATGCAAAACCAATTGGAAATGAGTCCGCACAGGCTCATATTCTACTTTTTTAGGGTGGGACAAGCTGTAACAGATGTCAAGAGCACTTTGGTGAGAACGTAAATCACTGAACATGGGCTTTAGGTGTCTCCCATGGGTTCGTCTTGTGAATGATACTACGGCGTTGGGCCTTGTGTGGAAAAATAAAGAAAGAAATGATCCCAAAATAAAAGATACAATTTCATCAAAAGCACCAAAATTGACGAATTGACACACCCCAAGACCCTAAATCAAGAAAGAAGGGATCCCCCAAAAGTAGACAGTAAGTCAGTAAGGAAGCTCAACGAGAGGCAACTAGCAAACTCTATCTTATAGACTCTTCATCTTCTAATTTGTTTGACATGCAAAAAAATAGGTAGAGTTTTGCTGCGAACAGAATAATGAACGTGTGCCAGGAGGATTACTTGCATAGAACAAAACCTACGACAATTCAGAGCGTGTTTCCTAGCAAGGAGTGTTATAGACATACTCCATCCCATTTTCCAGCAATGTATTCTGCTTTTGGTACTTCTGCAAATTAGCAAAGCATATTTTTTCACCAACAGGAGAACATTCTCCGACAAAAGAATTACAGCTATGGAACTCTGTACATATTGAGAATTTTTTGATACATAACATTAAAATAATACACATGTTTACAAATGACAAGTCATACATGCAGCAATCAATAGCAATTGTTGATGTATTAGTTCAATTTACTTAGAAAGCTCCAAACAAAGACAAGATCCAACCTACTTGGAGTCTGGTCTTAACAACCCACAGTGGATTTGTTGCAATAGCCGTGGCCGCCCCAGCGCCCGAAGCAGCTATCATATTGGCTCCAAATGTAAGTTGACAACTGTTATTCACTGCATTATCATAACAGGAGTTAACAATCCGTTCCACTAAAGAATAGAAAGGTAAGACAAAGAACAAGATGTGTCCTAAACCAAACCAAACCAAGCACCGTGTTCAAATCCACTGCGAACAAGAATTATCATAATTTGAAGGAGGGGAAACATCGTATAATAAAATCAATGCCAATAGCTTTCCAGCCATTACCCACCATGTGTACAGAGCAGGCCTTTCAGGTGCCCATAGACTGTGAAGTATACCTGTATGAACAGTCAGTACTTTGGTTACTAAGAGAAAGATAAAGACTATGAGACCAAGCTATGCATATTCTCAAAGATGGAAAGGGTCAAAAAGAATGAGAAATTTGGCCAAATATAAGTACACGAAATAAGTCGCACCAACAGTTCAACAGAAAAAAAAAAAAAAACAAAAACAAAAACAAAAACGAAAACGAAAACAAAAACAAACAAACAAACAAAGAACTAGTACCACACATCCATCTCAACATTCTCATTTTAGTTACATTGATCTTTTTTTGCTCAGCATTTTAGCTACATTGATTTTACTCATATGTCATTTCTTAGTAGCCCAACACTCAGTGCCTTGTAACATGGTTAGCCTTTGTAGCAGTATGGTAAAATTTATCCTCCAACTTTGCCAGTATCTCATGCTCTCATAACATCCTCTAGCTTTCTGGCAAAAAATAATTCTATTCCACCAAAGTTTTGGCTTTACAAAGATTTAATTGACTAGGAAACAAAACTAGCATTTGCACCACAAAGCATTGCATTTCTAGAAGGTGGGGCGGCGGGGGGGGGGGGGGGGGGGGGAGAGAGAGATGGGAAAGCCCTCTCGCCTCTCAGTGATTCGGATACAAGAAAAACACAAATGCATATTTCTTTTCGAAACAAGTATTCATAGTAGTGTAGTTCAACCATATTGATTTTACGAAAGCAACATCAAACCTCTACTCAACGAAAGAAAAATTGGGGCCGAAAATAGGATAGCAATCGGAAAACATTTAAAGCTACAATCGCTTACATATGGGGAAAAGATTTGAAGTTGCAATGGACTCAATCATTTTCCAGAAGCAACCCAAAGAAAGTAATACTCACCGCCCAATTTGGAAGTAGTGCAACTAATGTTGGTGTAAGGCCACGGTACATCCCCTTCACACCCTCAGTTTGTATTATATTCCGTAGGCTTGTAATGATGATACTACCTGATCATACCAAAAGAGAAAGGTGAAAAACTCCATCATATATCTATATAAGTAGAGCATGCATAAACAGACAAAAGTTAGAAGAAAACATTCACTTTTCTACGAGTCTATCCCATGTAACTTGTTTTAAGTAAGAAAACATATAAAATGCACATATAATCACCATATATTTGTTTTTGTGTATGTGCCTCCCGAACGTGGCCATGCTAAACATATATTGAAAATCTGCGTGTCTGTGTCGTACCTGTAATCATTCTTCTTGTATCTAATACTATCTATGCCGTACATAAAAAGAATTGCAGTAGGATACGATTTATAAAGTTCTAAGTTATTTATCAAGGAAGATACATCTAATACTAAAATGACAAAATGACAAACAAAACTACTATCAAGTGGTTGAACTTAAGACACTGGCACATAAAGGCATGCATTTTTCACACAATTGGAAGTATAACCTTAAATTTGCGAAGCAATCACCGAGTATGCAATACAGTCTTATGTATCCCAATTTCACATACAAAAATGGACAAAATATTAACCAATCTATTTACAATCATATCAACAATTTCACCGTATTTATTTCCTCATGTGTTTGAAGACGCCCCATACTGGTTTTATTATGGTCGCTTTTGCGATCCAATTCTCGCTCTCACTCCCACACCCGCATTCCACCCAAACCAAGTGACGGAAGCTGTGTACCATAGTTCGAAATCTCCGCATCGGTCGCCATAACGGTATTGGTTGTGATGTCGCGATTTTGGGCCGTATCGGTCGTAGCATAACGGTATCGGTGACCGGAGGTGTGAATTTTTTAAAATTCCGCACAACATATGGAAATTTCCGATATCTACATTTCTTTTTTTTAAGAATCAGATCTATTGGGGTTTGTAATGCTGCTTGGCTAGTTTTTTATATTTTCTGTTTCTCATCCCATATATTTCATATTTTTCTGTTAACTTTGACCAGTTTTCAAATTAATTTTATATGAAGTTATGTGTTCTTACTATGTAGCACGGACACTTCGTCGGAGCTCACGTACCAGTGTCGGACACTTTTCGGACACCGACACTCCCTGACACTCCCCGGACACGTGTCCGACACTTCTCCCGGAGTGTCCTATTTTTTTTTCCAATATTTGGGGTCCGACACTCTACGGACACTTTAGGGACACTTTGGGGGTAAAAATGCAATTAGAAGGACTTTTAAAATGGATCAAAGTGTACACTTTAGGGACACTTCGGGGGACACTCTCTTTGTTTGAATGTGTTCTCTCTTTCTTTCTCTCTGTGATCAGATTTTGGGCTATCTCGTTATAATATTATTAAACTTTTATCTAATTTGAATATATTTTTTAATTTATATATATGTATATATAACGTGTCCCTCAACGTGTCGTGTCCCCCATTTTTTGGAAATTTGCGTGTCGAGGTGTCAATGTTGTGCCGTGTCCGTGTCCCACGTCCGTGCTACATAGGTGTTCTAAATTGACAAGGCTTTGATTTAATGTGATTGAGTATAGATTTACATCATTGCATGGTAAAAACTAAAAAGAATGAAAAAGACACATGTAATATGCTAAATTATGATGACATATTACAAACCACACAAATCTATTAGTCCAAAGTGTCTCACATGACAATAGATTATCTGTAATAACCCGAATTTTTAATAAATTAAAAATAATAATTTTTGATTCGGATAATTAGTAAATTACAATTTTATTTCATTATTAGTTTTATTTTAACTTAATACCGCACATGTATATATGTATAGAGCAAGTTTCAATAGAACGTGTTAGGAACACATTCCTCGGCATCACAGAACCATCCTCCATTCACCTTGAGCCGTCCCCAAAGTCTCTCGTTGCTGTCATCTTCTCCATTTTACTGAAACTGTCCAGAACCCGTTCTTCACTTTTCTCAGCTGGATTCAATTTCTAAGTATATAATGTTAATAATATGCAAGATTAGAGCTTAGAAGTGACAAAAATCGAAAACCTATGGTGAACCCCATTTCCGGCCGTGTGTTGTGTTGCACGACTGTGAACAGTAGAAACGGATTTGGGATTTAAAACATATTGTTAAAATTACACTCGCCCCCCTGTGATTACCCTAGTTCTAGTTTTTGCCCTAAACTTTGCTTTATTCCTATTTTAAAACTACTTTAGTTAACTTGTCATGTTTAAAAATAAAAAATTCATGTGTCATGACCATGTTATATACTTTTTTGGGTATACTTAATGAATAACTTGCCCTCTGAATAAAGTATTGATAATATAATGTTAGAAAATAAATATTAGTGACCATATTTCATTATTAGTAGCCGATATTTTTTTTTAAATTTCTTGTTACCTTCCCTCAGTTTCATGGATATTTCTCCAAAAACATGCCCTAGCACCACTTCTTCTTATATAAACACAATAGCTTCAAGTAGAACTATTTGGTAATTCCAGTAACCGGTATTTACAAAAGTGCCAATTTTTAGAAGCTAAGTCATTTTTATTCTTAGCAACCCCAAAGTACAACTCCTGGTGGGTTTCAACCCTCGTTTTATACAAGCATCTACACTGTCATGATAAGATCGTTTTACCCTACATACTTTGGCAGTTTGGCGAAAGCATTACATAAGAATACAAATGCTACTGTATCATAAATGAAGAAAACCATATGCCACTAGCCAGACTGCTAGAGACAATACAACTGGTATAAAAATCACATACCTCTTTGACCCGAGTGGGGCACATTGGGTAGGCCATGAACTTGCAATCTAGTTTTAATCACATCCAATGGACACACAATAGTAGCAGCTATAGCACCTGCATGAGGCATAAATCCCATAACATAACAAAGGAAGTTATTCAGTAAACCACACTGTGATAAATATCACGAGAACCACGAATATGCCAATAGAACAAGGGAAGTATTTTGCCACTCCCCTTTGTGTCTTTATTGATGATTTGTTTTGTGAGAAAAGGGGAGTGGCATTAACCAAAAAGGGAGTGGCAAAATCAATTCCCTATAACAAACCTATTAGTTTACACAAATAACCAGCCACATGCCCGTTCGACGCACGGGATGACATACATCTACCAGACTTTTTTCCTTGTAAAGTTACTAATTTTAGTAATTGAAGTTTACTTCAAACACACAAAAGAAAACAGAATTTAACCTTACACTTGCACCCAAATCTCACATTTTTTAGAGAGAAATAAATCTGTAATTTTTATCTGACATTTGCCTATTTAGTTAAAATAAATTCCACTTTTAAGCCCAACTTCCTACAGATGGAGAAAAAGTGAAATACATTGCACCCATATTTTCATTTTCCACTCTTTTATCCATTTAAATCTTCAAATTTGAAACTGGTTTTGGCCCAGAATACTAAGCAAAACTAAATTCTTGAATACAAAGTAAACCTAAACAATCACCAAAAGCGTTAATATTGAAGAGAAATGAGGGGTTTATGGTAAAAAGAACGAACCAGCAGCGGCACCAGCTCCGCCGTCACAGACTATTTTCTTGACTCGCCGGCCGTTGGACGACGGCGCATCGCAGCCGGTCATCTTGATTCTTTACGGATGGGTTCCGATTCCGATTGGGTAATTGAGAGTTGAAAGGAGATTCGCATGGCAGATAAAATATGAGAGAGAGAAATGTAGAGAGAGTGCGTGTGCGTGGGTAGCGGGTGGGGAAGACTGGCAGTGAGCGTGTTGGAGACTGGTTCGGTTCTACCGTTCTAGTCTTGGTCTTGGGGGAAAGTGGGGAAGAAGAGCAGACTACATCAAACGTGTTGGATGGATGTGAATTGAATGAGTCGAAAAAAAAATTATGAGGATAATAATTGAAAGTAATTTTATGAGGTAATGAGTATTTTTTTTAATTAAATTTTTTTTAATAAAAGAAAAACGATTAAAAAAAAAAGCATTAATCATCCTCCAGCCAAACTAGTAAAAAAATAAAAAGTGCCACCATTGTGAGTTGTGACCATCGACGTTTATCAATCTATTAACAATTTTTTAGTTAACAATTTTTTAATAACCGCAAACATTTTACACACAATAATCAATTAATCACAAACGTAAATGTGTTGAGTCCTCGCCAGTTTCCGAACTTCCATTCTCTAATCTATAGGTTTTGTATTTTCTTTATTCCTAAATATATACCTATCTTCACTCTCTCTCCCTCTCTTTTATCTCTCTAAAATTTCATAACTATAAACTACTTTGGTCTTTTAAAAACCATTTGTTCTTTATCTTCAAAAACAATTCAAAACATGCATAACCCACCGGATTTTAACTGCCCCGTGAATAGCTCCCACGTTTGCTACCTCCCTCGTCTCTATCTCTCACCCCTTTTGTATCTCAATTTTTTACTCTCTTTTTTTTACCATATTCTCCATATAAAATCACATGATGTGTATATTTTGTGAAGCCCAGTATCTAAAAATGTACTTACGAGATTTTAATTAGGTTACTAAACCCAATTTTTAGGCTAAAGAAAATTGATCAAAGTTAAAAGGATATTTTCAGTCGATGTTTTTAGGACACAAGGATAGCATGATATAATTTTAGGGGTTTAGTACTTCTCTTTAAAAATTGAACAATACCATAATGATTTATGAGTTTTCATTTGTCTATGTCTAATTTTTCATATTTTTCGGAGATGAAAGCGAACACTATTGATCGAGTCGGGGTGATGTTGATCCAAATTAGTACTGTGACACCTCATTCCAGACCAAGCGATGACCATGCCATTCCTCTTGGCTATTAAGCTGCTGTGTGTGTACACCTGTCAACAAAGGAAGAGGAGGAGGTGTGAGTAATAGGTATAACAAATAAAAAAGAAAACAAAAAAAAAAAAATTAAAGGAACCTAAAGCCTAGTTGAGAGGTACCGTATAGTAGAAAGGAAAAAGAAAGAAAAGAAACAGCAAGAGGAGAAAAGAAAACAGAGGAAGGAAATAGGGAGGAGCGATTCGTGCACCCCTTAGTTCAATTCGACTTCCGACTTCCCTTCGTACACCGCCGGAAAGATTAGTGGGTAATTTCTTTCTCTTTGCCTATCATCTTGTTCCTCCTCACCCCATCCCCCGCACGCAGCGGCAGTCATGGCTACTAATCATCCTTTCCTCTTTTCCCCGTAGCGGCACAGTCGCCGCCGATGTGCACGCTAGGTGTGTAAAATACACATGCTTGTATACAATAAGGATCTAAGTAGAATTAATTGCTTTGTCAAAAAAGGAAGAAGGAAACAATACACACATATTTATGTGTAATTGGGTACTACATGTGATGTTAACAGTGTATATGTTAATACCAGGTTAGTTCCTAATTAGATGTTAGTTTTGTAACACTAAACAATCAGATTATGGAAAATCCTAAATCCTAACTAATCAAAGTTCCAATGGGTTACTACTGCTACGAACCAATATTTACTCATGTAAAGAGCTAGTTTAGTTCTTCGATTAAATTGGTTAGAAATATCACAGTCATCGACCCTGAACCAATTCTAAGCTTATATGGGCCAACTCAAGATCGAGAAGGCCTATAATATTTCGATTTCATCAAAGATTGTATTATGACATGAAGTAATTGACAAATAGGTCAATCCGAGACTTAAGCAAGAGTACGATCAAGTTTTCATTTTAGCTCTCGAGAAGTCAAAAGGTGAGATACTTTACCTTGGTTATATTGCTTTTCAAGCAAATTATGTTATGTGTTTCATATGCCCAAAGTTATGATACGTATACAAAGAAGGCATGATTTGATGACGTGATTTATGCCTCTCATTTTATGCCATGGAAATATGCTATGAACTCTTTATTCAAAGACGACGATTTTATGAGAATGGCTATGTTTAAGAAGGGATGATTCCATGAACACCGGCCTTGCCATCTAAAGGTGACAATGTAATGTTATTATGATTCTATGAACACCTTGTCATCTAAAGGTGAAGATGTTATGACGTTATGGTGTTACGAACTCAAAAGAAAGTTGATGTATCCAGACAGCGGTGTCCCGGGTCAGGGGGACGGATTTTAAAGATACCATGACCAATGAAGGGGTTAAAAGGGAGGAATGTTATGTGGCACCAGCTGCCAGTGATTTGATCATTTCACACCACGTGGGGTCGCTCCCCTATTCATGTTTTGCTGTTGGATGTTCATCACAAGGTTATGCAAGGTTTACATGATGCAAGCTTTTCTTATGAGCTTTATGCTAAAGTGACGATATGTTATGTACAAGAAGTTTACGAAGATTATTTCCATGGTAAAACTTATAACTCTAGTATGGTATCTCATACGAGCTGTTGGCTTATGAAAATTAATTATTTTTCCTACAAGTATTGCCAAGTAGGAACGAGAAACGATGCTGCCTGGGGGACATGTAAAAAAAGTATTTAGACAATGTTTTGAAAACATCAAAGCTGGAAATTGACTACTCTCTGTTTGGCGTAAGGTCACTTTATACTGTAAAGTTTTTACATCAATAAGGCCCTGGTGGTGTTTTTATGTCAAAAATGTTTTCACGCTTTTACATATTTACAGTCTTAGCATCTTTTGGACTAAGTGATGAGGCCTCGGGTGGAGGTTAGATCCACTGGCCGGTCACGATAATCCTATCATTTTAACAACTTTTGGGATAGGGTCGTGACATATTTTTCCTTGGGGGCCCGGAGGAAAATTGCGCAACAAAATCATCTCTAATGAAGAGTTGATCGAGTGAACATTTGTGGATCTTGATAAGTCTCCGCCATCAATTTATGCGCATTGTGAAATTAACGCACAAACGTGCGTATTCTACATATCTGTTTATGATTCCCATTTAATCTTTCTGCAACATTTGATGGATTACAAAATTAACTGATTGGGTTACCAGAATTTTTGTTTTTGTTTTTTGTTTTAATAAGTAAAATAAAGACTTTGGATTTTGATTGCATTGGGGTCTTTGCTTGGCGGAAGGAGATGACAGTAATGGTGATAGATGAGCCCGTTGCCAAATAAGTTTGTTCCATACAGTATAATGCCCTTTCAAGCAAATGATCGATAATGCTTTTGTTCTTTGGAGTATGATTTTTGTGCCTTATTTGATACACGGTGTTGAAAAAATACCAATGTGATTTTAATTGTTCCGTGTATCAAACAGACACAACGCTAGTTCACACTTACTAGAGTGTGTGTGAGAACCAGAAATAAATGTGAATGTATGTGTAAAGTGTTTCTGTAAATTTTTGAGATTATAGAATTTTTCACCCTTTAAACTTCAAGAACCAAAATGGGGCCGGGAAGCTCGGGAAAAGATGTGATTTCAAGATTTTAATATTGATTCTAAATGGGGAAGCTCTAGAACAGGGGCAGTTTCAAGATTTAAGCTAAGTGATGTCGAAAACACAAAACAAAATTATATTTCAAAATCTTACACAGAATAGACATATTTATTGGATCTGGTTAATTTTATTTTTTAGCTATATTATCTATTTACTCACAAATTTAACTGAATTTTTATTTACTTTAAATGTATGAATAATTTAGTACAGACAATTAAATTAGTTTATTGACTTATTTTTATCTTTATTCAAACAAAATTTGGATTTCGATCGTAATTATTTACTTTTTAGATACCTCTCATCATGACGAAGCAATAATCCTCGAAAAATTGATGGAAAACTAACAAATGTGAATTTTTTTTTGAATAAGAACAAAAAAAAAATCCATTTGGCTTATTAAGCCGAATGATGCCAAGGTATTTTTTGGCTAAATAAGTCAATTGGCTTATTTTTTGTCCTTACTATTTTTTTTTTTTGCATTTATTAGTTTTTCGTTAATTTTTTTTGTATTATTATGTCTTCACGACTAAATGAATCTAAAAAGTAAAAAAATTATAATCGAAATCTATTTTTTGAATAAAGACATAAATAAGCTAATAAGCTAAATGTTGTCTTTATTTAAAAAAAATTAGGGTTGAACCATAACTATTTACTTTTCCGATTTCTCTCGTCAAGTTGATTAATAATTCAATAAAAAATAACGTGAAACTAACAAATACGAATGTTTTTTTGAATAAAGACAAAAAAAATAAATTAATTGACTTATTTAGAAAAAAAAAAAACCACAAGGAGCACTCTTTGAGATTGGGAGGAGAAAGAAATCTTTTGGAAAGCAATAGGATCACTCTCCTTTATAATACAATAAATCTAAGGACACATAGGAGTACATTTTTACATATATCTTGCACATACATTTTGTTGAGGCCCAGTGGGTTCCATCAATATGATCCGAACCGTCCATTATTTTTAAAATAATGTTTAAAGAGTTTCTGTAAAAAAAAATCAACTTGATAGGATATCGGTAAGGACTTTTTCAAAAATTGCAGGGCAAATCAGACTGTTTCGCCCTGCGATTTTCTGAAAAAGCCCTTACCAATATCCTATCGAGTTGATTTTTTACGAAAACTCTTAAAACATGATTTTAAAATAATGAGCGGTTCGGATCATATTAGTGAGACCTGAGATGGGTCCCATAAAAATATATGTGCAAGATATGTGTAAAAATATATGTGCAAATAGCACGACTGTTTAGAGTATCACTCTCCTTTAGAATATCTCTCATCTTTCTCCTCTCCTCTCTCCTCTCTGTAACATTTTGTAACAGGTTAGAATATCTAGAAATGAAGGGTGCAGATTTTGGCTAATCCAATGGTGAGAATTGTGTTGGTACAATGTGGGAGCATCGAGCCTTTTGGGAGTATAATAGCCAGAGCCACTCCCGCTACTGGAAAGAGCAACGAAAAATGCAGTTAGTACTAGGCTCCCCTCTCATTTTTCTCTCTCAAGACGACCTCGGTGAAGTGTGGTTGCATACATGAATACCCCCTTCACTCTCTCCGAACAAGACACTAGAGATCGTTTGATATATACATACATTAATATGCAATGGAGGAGGAGGAGGAGGAGTTATTGAAGGATGCGAAGGAATTGCCATGGAAGGACCGACTAATGCACAAAAACTGGAAGGTGAGGAGGGAAGCGAACATCGACCTCGGCCTATCTGCTCTGTCGCGGAACCCAAGGGAGTGGGTGTACACCAGTTTGGTAAGTTGGGGTTTAGGGTTTTTGCCATCGTGCTGTGTGTGCGTGTGTTTTCGAGCCAGCCATGGCGTTTGTTTTAGTACCCTCTCTTTTTTTCATTTGTTGAATTTCATATTTCTTGGTCAGGGCCTTCGTTTAAGGATACCGTAACTACCGTTGGCGAGCGATTCGAATGCATCAATACAGAGGTGGCTCTCGACGCCCTTACTGCGTACTTAATCATGTTGACGCTAGCGAGGCTCAACGGTAATATTTTATTATTTTTTTAATTTTTCGACGGTTATTTTTTTATTTAAAAGTATATTCTTTCATGCTATACATGGTAATTAATATTCAAATTTTGGGTTTAATATATGTGAAGATACACGCCAGAAATATGTGATGGAATTTTTGCAAATTGCTTCGCGGGTGGTCTGGAGACTCTGGACATGATTCAGAAGTCCTAGGAGTTGTGTATATGATGGGTAGAGTTGGAGGCAGTGGAAGTTTTCTTGATACGTGGAAATAGAACAACATTTTGTATTATGTACATGTCGCGTGATACGCTGATTGAATTTCTTCGCAAATAATGAAAATCACTATCTATTGGCTTTATAACTTGTAAAGAGATTAAATTCTTTCCACCGGCGGTGGAAAATCTCACTTTTCCATCACCACTTTCGGTCCTATCGTGTATATTGGAGATTAAATTTTTTATACCACCGGTGTAAACATTTGTTTCCTCCAAATCAATTATATTTTGCCACATCGTTAAAACAGTGGTCCCAATTATTTGAACATGGTGACGTGGCGCAATGTAATTGATTTGGAGGAAACAAATGTTCACACTGGCGGTGTAAAGAATTTAATCTCTTATTGTTGATCTGAATTATTCATCTTATAGATCTCACATAGTAGTGTATCCATGAAAAAAATAAACTTGATCGGGCGTCGATAGGAGTATCAAAAATTGAATTTTGCTTTGTAAAATTGATAGTTTATCTTTATTATTATTAACAGAAATCAGATCGTTCATTTTATAAAAAAAAATTCAAATTTTGATATATCTATCGACTTCCGATCAAGCTGATTTTTTGCATGGCAATACTATACTGCGGGTCTTAAAAATATGGATGGTTCATATCAAAAGAATAAACACTTGGTGGGGCCCATAATGGGCGGTGGTGGAAAAATAAAGTTTTACACCGGCGGTGGATAAAATTTATTCTCACTTCTAAAATGGAGCTCGTGATTGTAGTCTACATCCGATGCTATGGTTGACTTTTCTAGAATCTCTGGTTTATGTGTAGTCCACTTGATTTTGGTGCAAAATAAACAAACGAGAGAAAATTTCAAATAAGAACAAAACCAAAAATATAAAAAAGTGAAATAAGTTGTTAGTGAAACGGGGTCTTAGTCTTCTTCCAGATGTGGACCGACAAATAGACGAGTCCCGGATAACAACAAGAGAGCGGTAGGATAATGTTCACCCAATTTTTTATCCGTTCAAGAATGGGAGATTGTACCAGTCCGCACAAAAATCATATTCTTAGAAACAGATGATAAGATAATTATCTTACGAGGATTCTTCTAACTAGTGTTCTTCCACACTTCGTTCTTGTGATTCCATAGACACCAGCAAATCATCATTGTTGCAGCTAGATCCTTTGAGTGAACCAACGCATAAATATTGTAGAACCACTCCAAAGCATTGGCTCCGGCATATCTCAGTGCCTGATGAAAGTTGTTGCAATTAAAGGACTCCTTGGCAATGATGTGTATCACATATTCTACACCCTCCCTGTAGACGTTGCATCTATCATCTTGTTGAATTTTTCTAGCTCATAAATTGGCATTCCTGTCACCAAGTCATTGGTACATGCTCACCAAACAAGAACCTTCACCTTACTGGAAAAACAAGAATCTCCAACTTAATAGGTTGTTGCTTGATGGAGCTGCACTCCCCTGCGTTGAGCAAATCATGTTCCATCACTAAGTGATACGCGCTGTGAACTGAGTAGTCCCATTGTCTTGTAAAATGCCAATTTCTTGTTCATCTCTTTTATCTTATTCTGAACAACTGCATTATCATCTCCCAGATGCTTCATAATCTACAGCTTTCCTTCAAGTTCTTCAATTTCCATCTCCAGTTTCTGTTTAACATCTAGTTGCCTTTCCAATTGAAGTATCTTGGCTAAAGTCTCTTGTTTCTCTTTTTGCACATTCAGAAAAAAATTCAATGAAAACTATACAGTTTTACAAGAAAGAATAAAAAAGGTTTGAAGTACAAACCAAGAGATATTACCATATGAGCTAAGAGTCGCATCTTATTTTGATGTTTGTCCTCTTTTATAAAAAGAAGTTCATCTTTATCTACACTTCAAAGCAACAATTCCATATAGAAATAGGAGTTCTACTTTAATCCAACTCTATGGAATTTTTAAAAAATTAAACAGAAATATTTTATATAATTCCATATCCCAATGAAGTGTCAATGGAAGCCAAACAACCAAATTTGAATTATGGCGGTTGATTGGACTGCACATTAATTCCGTACAGACACCTTAAAATCTTTTACTGTACCTTAAAATTTTTTTACTATATGACCCAATCAAAATTCACCTTCAAATGACTTCTTGAAGAGATAAGAATATCATCATTTATTGGGACTGGACCCATACACTTAAATTATGTAATTCGAACATAATAGAGTTCGAGCATCCAGTACGCAAACTAAAGCATCTAATACACAGTGGTTGGGCATTCGAAGAGCTTCGAGCATTCAAAGTGTAGAATTTTGAGCATTCAAGCATGGAGCTTGAGAACAGATGATGTCTTGTTGGATATTACGGCATGGAGCCGGTTGAGATAGTGAGCATAGACCTGTTGAGTAGTGGGCGTGGAGCCGTTGAGTAGTGGGCGTGGAACCTGCTGAATAGTAGAGTTGCCAAGATGGTGAGCATAGAGCGGCGGAACAATTACGGGCGTAGAGCCACTGAGTGAGTAAGCATAGAGTTGCGGGGCTGTTGAGTGACTGAGATAGTGGTCATAAAGCCGTGGAGCTTGGAATAATGAGTTGACAGGCATAGGGCCGTTGAGTAGCTTGATGATAGTGAGTACTGAACTACTAGGTGGTCAGGAGTTACAGAGCTACTGAGATAACGGACACGAAGTTGATGAATGGTCGAGAGTTGCAGAGCTACTAAGATAATGGGCACAGAGCTTGAAGCAATGAGTTTAAGGGCGAAGGGTGACAATTGTCGTACTTCTGGAGTACAGCAATTTAGCAAGAGTTCAGAGCTGACATAATTTTTGACGACCAAGCGACCAGTAACCACGGGCTTGCTGTGTCCAGGGAGAGCTCATTTGCGCGTGAGGCTACATATGCCCCAAGGTTAGTTCTGATCATATTGCACTGGCTCGGGAGTGCCCCCGAGAAATTCAATACCAAGACACAAAATTATAATGTTTGAACATTGGTTGTTTCACACAAGTAGTACCCAAAAAACAAGGATAAATTTACGCTTTCCATAACTTTGCTGAGGTAGACACAGTAGAATCTCTTCTGAATCCGTCAATCTTGTCCCCTCAAGAATATTGTCTTGATATCTTCTATATTTTGAGAGCACTTTATATATGGGATAGCGAAGTTTCCGAATAAAAGAAAAAAGATGAAATATAATGTAAGTAAGGAAAAAAGACCCCCTAAATAAACAAAAAAAATCTGACACTGGTATTTAGTTTACATTAAAAATGTCTTGTATGCCGGGGTAATTTATATTGCTTTCTTTTGCAAAGGATCATGAGCAAAAATGCTCATTTGAAGCCCTGCCTCAATCCCTGACGTCGAAGGTATCCTATGTACTATAAGCAAGGAATAGTGGCGCTCTTCAAATACAAAGTTGTAAACCCCAATCAGATCACCCAAACTATGCAGAAATTGTGCTACTCCAGCTCCATCTCCTCTTGTTAGAATTCTGAAGGTTACAAGTCTAATTAGGTAGGATGTGATTGTTGGATTGGATATGAAACCCTTGTAAAATATTTCCGACGCCTCCTTCTCTCGAAAAACTTGAACTAACAAGAGGAGATTGGAGCTGGAGTAGCACAATTTCTGCATAGTTTGGGTGATTTGATTGGGCTTTACAACTTTGTATTTGAAGAGCGCCACTTTTCTTTGCTTATAGTACCTAGGATACCTTCGACGGTCGGTCCTGGAAGAGATGAAGGCAGTGGTTCAAATGGACATTTTTGCTCTGGATACTTTGCAACAGGAATTGCCCTGACTTTTTTTTAGGTAAATTGAATATCCATTGTTCGATTTTTTTGTTTGTTTTGGGGGGTCTTTATCATCATTTATACTATATTTCATCTTTTTCTTTTGTTAGGAAACTTCGCTATCCCATACACAAAGTGCTCTTAAAATATCAGGGCAATATTCTTTAGGGGACAAGATTAAAAAATTCAGGAGAGATTTTTCTATGTCTGCCTAAGCAAAGTTATGGTAAGCGTATATATATTCTTGTTTTTTGGGTACTTGTTGCGTGAAACAAACAATGTTCAAACGTTATAGTTTTGCGTATTGTTATTGAATTTCTCTTGTCAAACAACTTACATAATTTAAGTGGATGGATCCCAATAATTGATGATATTCTTCATCTCTTCAAGAAGTCCTTTGAAGGTGAATTTTGATTGGGTCATCAGTAAAAAAAGTTTTTAAGGTACAATAAAAAAATTTTAAGTGTCAGTACAGAATTACAACATCAATGTGTAGTCCAATCAACCACCATAATTCAAATTTGGCTGTTTGGCTTCCATTAACACTTCATTGGGATATGGAATTATATAAAATATTTCTGTTTAATTTTTTAAAAATTCCTTAGAGTTGGATTAAAGTAGTACTCCTATTTCTCATATGGAATATTTTTGCGTTGAAGTGTAGATGAAGATGAACTTCTCATTATAAACAGGACAAGCGCATCAAAATTAAGATGCGACTCGTAATTAGCTCATATGGTAGTATCTCTTGATTTGTGCTTTAAACCTTTTTTATTCTTTCCTATAGAACTGCATAGCTTTCATTGAATTTTTTTCTGAATGTGCAGGAAGAGAAACAAAAGACTTTAGCCAAGATACTTCAATTGGAAGCTAGATGCTAAACAAAAATTGGAGATGGATATTGAATAACTTAAAGGAAAGCTGTAGATGATGAAGCATCTGGGAGATGAAGATGATGCAGTTGTTCAGGATAAGATAAAAGAGGTGAATGACGAATTGGAGCAGAAGGTTGATGAGATGGGTATTTTGAAAGACCTTAATCAAACCATTATTGTTAAACAGCGCCAAAGTAATAATGAGCTGCAAGCTCTTAAAGAACTGATTGCGGTATATCTCTCTCATGTTCCTACACATTTGTTCTTTGAGGCCTTGCTGCCTTGTCATTTATTATGCGGAACTATTTGTATGACCAATTAGATGGCATGAATTCTGGCAGTGTCATTTAGTTAAATGCATAGTTGCACCACGCCCATCATGTGAGCTGGGCCATGAATTAGGGTTTCCACTTTGCACATTTTCGATAATTTCTTAGGATGGGAAACTTATCATCAGTCATTGTACCAATGTGATGTTCTTATGTTTTTCTTGCAGTTGGTGGTAAAATGAAGTGACAATAGCTCAGCTCTTAAGTAAAATATATCAACTAGTTGATACATTTTTTGATCTTGAACATGTCATCGAACTTTTGTTTGTGTTATCTAGAGTCCTTCTTGGTACGATAGAACAACCTTTGCAAGCCATACAATTTTGTGCAGCTAATTTGAATAATGGCTTTTTGTGCAGCTGTATTTCCTATCTGTGTACACTCTCATTTGGGAGGTCAGGGGTCAAACCTTGCTTAAGGCAAGGATTGATTTACATGGGACTATGGGAGTCTTTCTTTGTTGGTTTATTTCTTCCCAATGATAGGGCTACTTCCTAGGTTGGTTATTTCTTGGGCTTGGCTACTTCCACGCTAATGAATAATTTATGCACCACAATTTTTCAGTTTTGTCCTTATTTAATTTTTTTTCTTGCTTTTTAGTTTTACGTCAAATTTTTACATGATATTTTTTTGAGCTTTTTTTTTTGGATATTTGTCAAAATATTTGGATAAAAGTCATAATATTTTACTTTTTCGATTTCTCTCGTCGAGACGAACCAATATCACATAAAAATTTGACTTAAAACTAAAAAATGCAAAAATAATTTGGAAAAGAACAAACCAAAAAAATTATGGTGCATAAGTTATTCATTATCGTTAACGACTAAAGACAAAACGTATTATGGCAAAACCCCTACCGCACTCAGAAGTAAATATCTCCCACGCTCTCGTTGATTAGTGTAATCAACGCGCTGATATTTACATATACCGATATGCACTTGGCCTCATATGATTGGAGTTGATTCGCAAAACGTTTAGTAATTGAAAAATGGTTATTGGCAAGAATTCAAAGCGTACCACCTTCTGTTTTGAACAAGAGCAGCAAAAGCTGAATATTAATCACCACGTACGGCATGAAAGAATACACTTTAAAAATAAATAAATTTACCTTCGAGCCTCACCGGTGTCAACATGATTCAAGTACACAGTAAGGGCGTCGAGAACCACCTCCTGTGCCAATGCATTCGAATCGGAAACAGCATCCTTAAACTAAGGCCCTGCCTAAGAAATGTGATTTCAACAAATGAAGACTGAAGAGAGCTGAAAAAAGGAGAGGGTAATACAACAAACGCCACGGCTGGCTTGAAAACACACACACACAGAGCTCGACGGAAAACCCTAAACCCTAACTCACCGAACTGGTGTAGGCCCAGCTCCTTGGGTTCCGCGACAGAGCAGATAGCGCCGGGGGTCGATGTTAGCTTCCCTCCACACCTTCCAATTTTCGTGCATTAGTTGGTCCTTCCATGGCTATTCCTTCGCATCCTTCAACAACTTCTCCTCCGCCATTGTATATGATCAAATGATGTCTAATGTCTTGTTCACAGAGAGAGAGGGGGGGGGGGGGGGTACTCCTGAATTCAACCACACTTCACCGACGTCGTCTTGGTAGAAGAGATTCTATCTAGAGAGAAAAAAAAATGAGAGGGGAGCCTAGTAGTAGTTTCTATCTAGAATCTCTTCTTCCAAGACGACGTCGGTGAAGTGTGGTTGAATTTAGGAGTACCCCACCCTCACCCCCCCTCTCTCTCTCTCCGAACAAGACATTAGACATCGTTTGATCATGTACAATGGCAGAGGAGGAGAAGTTGTTGAAGGATGTGAAGGAATTGCCATGGAAGGACGGACTAATGCATGAAAACTAGAAGGTGTGGAGGGAAGCTAACATTGACCTCTGCGCTATCTGCTCTGTCACGGAATCCAAGGAACCGGGCCTACACCAGTTCGGTGAGTTGGCGTTTAGGGTTTTTCTGTCGAGCTCTGTGTGTGTGTGTGTGTTTTCAAGCTAGCTGTGGCGTTTGTTGTATTACCTCTCCTTTTTTCAGCTCTTTTCAATCTTCATTTGTTGAAATCACATTTCTTGGGCAGGGCCTTTGTTTAAGGATGTCGTTTCCAATTCGAATGCATTGGTACGGAAGGTGGTTCTCGACGCCCTTACTACGTACTTGAATCATGTTGACGCCGGTGAGGATCGAAGGTAAATTTATTTATTTTTAAAGTGTATTCTTTCATGCCGTACGTGGTGATTAATATTCAAATTTTGGATTTGATATAGGTGAAGATACACGCCAGAAATATGTGATGCAATTTTTACAAATTGCTTCGCGGGTGGTCTAGACATGATTCAGAAGTCCCAGGAGTTGTGTATGCATTGGGTAGAGTTGGGGGCAGTGGAAGTTTTCCTGGTATGTTGAAATAGAACAACATTTTGCATTTTGTAAATGTCGAGTGAAACACTGATTGTATTTCTTCGCAAATAATGAAAATCACTATGTCTTTTGGCTTTATAACTGTAGACACCCCATTCTGGACTGTCCAGATTAGTCCTTTATTTCCTTTGTTGACCCAATGATGATAAACGGTCGAGAACAGTTCAGAGTCGATGGAAGGATTTGAGCTTTGGGCATTGGACCCTCCTCCTTCAAACCATTTCAAGCCTCTTCAAACCTCTCAAATCTCGAGCCAAACGAGCCTCAGCAGAGCCATACCTCGCTTACGCCACCTTCTCTATGGCGTGCGCCAGGTTCTTGCCACGTGTCGATCATCGACCGTTGACTGAGTTTGACCTGGCGCACGGTAGGTCATAGGTGGCGTACGGAGGTTTAGGACCGGTCAAATCACCGCTTTTACAGCACGCGACCGAAGCTTTTACGGCTCCAAAGTACAGGAAACAGTGCTCCAAATGATTGTTTCCTGCTGGACCGTCCCTCACTCTCTCCTACACCTAGTCCCATGCATTTAATGCATGGGAGGCTCTTCACTCAACCCAACCAGCTCTAACCAGCTCTAAACCCAGCTGGCCAGCCCTGGTTTCAGCTCCTCTCTCCACCATAAATACCCCCCCTTGCATTCATTTGCAAGGGGTTAACCACATTACTCTCTAAGTCCATTCCCTCTCTTCTCTCTTGCTCTCCCATTGAAAGAGTGAGAGATAGAGAAGCTTCACACCCCTCCTCTCTCTGAATCAGTTGTTTATACAGCCTCCATCTTCAACCAAAGCTCATCACCATCCTTTCTCTCTTGCACCAAAGGTATACCACCTTTGTGCTGCATTCTGTTTTCAACTCCTGAGGGGAACCAGAAGGGTTCTGGCTAGTAACTGATACTAGTCCAGGTCCCTTTCTGGTGAAATAAATCAGTCGTAAGAGTCACCACATGGCGCACGCCAACTACTATTTGCCGTACGCCACCTTTGGCTGTACGTGCACAGTTGGCGTGGGGATCATGTAGGGCTCATTTATTGCTCATTTTCTTTATGTCATCACCTTATAGCATGCTAAAAACCAGTCTATTGCTTTCTGTATTATAGAACTGTTCAAATGTAGCTTTCGATACTTGTATTTTTCTTTATCCTCAAGGCCTCTGGGGTATGTCTGGTCATGTTCCAGAACCCAGATGACGTAAAGCCAAACACTGGCTCACATGCAGACCTGGCGTACGACTCCTACAGGGTGGCGTACGGCACGTTTGCTGAAGATCAGTGCCTGGCCCTTACATCCCAGTTCAATCCTGGCCTCTTGTTTCTCCCCACTCTGTTTATGGGGTCTGTCTTGCTATTTTCTTGGCTACTGGCCATTCTTTACGTCTGTACATGTGTATAATCCATATTATAAACTGCGTGGTTTGCCCTGGGTGTGCACTGGTCCCTTCCAGAGCCCAGAGGATTGAGAGTAGGAGCTGTAAGAAATTGATGTGGTAGTGTACGCCAGCCTGAAGGTGGCGTGCGCAGGGTGTACTGGCGTGTCGTGGCTTGGCCATGGCGTGCCAGCATGTCGCCTGCTCACGCACCCGACGGGCAGCGTACGTCATCCCGTTGAGCTTCTAGCAGCGCTTGTTCTCAATCTATGTTCTTACATTTAGTTCAATTCAAGCAAGCAAATCATCATCCATAAACATTTTGTCATACAAACTGCAACGTGTTACAGTTTTAATCCCTATTAACTGTTCCCCCGCCCTAACTGGCCAAAATGATTAAAATGAGAGAAAAATGCAAATGTTTTAATAAAATGCCTGAGTAGAGACCGATCTCCGGATTGGGCGAGAGGGGTGCCATAAAACCCTTCCCCTCTCGTAACCTGGCTCCCGAACCTCAGATATCGAAGGTGACGACGGACCAGTCTACGCCTTTTTAAATCAAATCAAACCTTTTTCAAATCAAAGCAAAACGTAGCAAACGTTCTCGAGTTCGGTTCCTTGGGTGTTCTTCCGCTAAAACCCGAGTGGCGACTCTGAATCGAAGCGTTTCGCCGCGCTATTTTCCAAAAGGGCCGCCCCCCGAACAATATTCATTTCAAACCAAAATCGGGCGATTTTTCGGGGCGTGTGCCCACAGTGGCGACTCTGCTGGGGATCATTGCATTAATTGATACTTAGGCATTAATACATAGATGAACAATTTCCAAAAGCCTGGCAAAATAGTACGCTCCGCGCTGCTGAAGTACGGAATGGTAACGTAACAGGATCTCAGCATCCGACCAACCCGAACTGGGGCTTCGTTATTGTTCACTTGTGTAGTTTTTTCTAAATATTGATTAATAAAAGTGAGCCAAGCTTCAAAAGGCATTTCCAAAATTTTGCATTTTCTCTCTCATTTAGTCAAACTTTGGCATTCTCCATTTGCATCGGTGTTGGATAAGCCCCGTTGAGGTGTTTTGGGTAACCGGCACAGTTTACTGGAGCCCGGGGTCCTCGAATGCCCAACAACCTTGGACGATGATGAGTCGTAATACCGTTCGACCATTGCTTTGCTGCACGCATTGCAGTGGGAGGTATACCGCGGCTCTAGTCAGAGGAACCCCTTTCAGCCAAAACCAGCCTCGTCATGCGTACAAAGCACTAGAACCTTTCAACCTAAGACAGGAACCTACAGGGTAGGATTACTTGCATCTAACCCCCCATAAACTGTCTATGTGTTACTGCTTTCCTTATTGCATGCCTGTACATACATACATCCCGTTTCGCGTAGAAGCATGCTAGGGCGGCTTTTAGGTCTGTCTCGAGTTCGTTTCGTGTTTGTTAGGACCCTGCCATGGACCGATGAAGAGTCGTGCATCTCGATACTGCGCGTTATCAATTTCCAAAATCCTTGAGTCGGCGAGACTTTGGGAAATCAAGACTGTTTAAGTCTATTGTCTAAACCTAGTCGAAGTTTCAAACAGAAAAATCCGGAACAAATGGAAAGCATGTCGTGATACCCACACCATCCAGGTCAAAGTGCTAATCACTTACACCATCAAGGCTCCGGCACAGTGCTGCTTACGCCACCTCGGTTATGGTATCACGCCATCTACACCAAGTTGTTCCCATCTCCAGAGTTGAAACTTCGATAAAGGAGCGGTCAAAAGGCTTAGGTTGTCTTGACATCCTTTAGTATCCATCGACTCAAACAAGGATACACCGTCGAAAAAGAAATCCGAGGATTCTATGGCAGCGTCCTAACAACACGAGTTGGACTCCCTCTAGTGTTAGAGTCTAGGAGGACACCGACGACGTTGGCATGCTCATTTTCTTTCTTTCAATTCTTTTTTGAAATAAACTGTTGCAGGCTGTCATTTGAGCCCATCTATTTTGCTGTTTAGCTGAGCCATGGAGAGCTTCGAAATCAAGAGCCAAACCTGCTTGGGAACGTCCGTCGGGTCTGTTTGAGGGTCTGTTTGGGGAATTGTTTTTCTGCTCGTCACAACGGAAGCTCAGCTCTGCGTTCTGTCCAAGGAGGATTCGCCGCCAACCATTCCGCACGAATCTCCTCCGTCCTCTCCATCTCCACCCGTAACTCCGAAACCGATCAAGACAGAAACCCTAGACATGGCAGATATTCCTCCACCGAATCTCACAACCCTCTTAGCCGATCTTCAGCATAACCTCGCCATCATGCAACAAAGAGCTGACCAGGCCGATACCGCCATGGCTAACCTGCAGGCTCTTATCAACGAGAGGGTCCCAGTCGCAAGGATAGAAGGCGACCGGCAAGAGCGCGAGAACCCAGCTGGGGAGGACATCCCGGCCGAACAGCCTGCTGCGAATCCCGAAATGGCTGCCCTGATCGCCAAAATGGCTAAGCTGGAAGAGTCAGTTGCCAAGTCCGAAAGAATCAGCGCCGGAGGTTTGGACATGGACCGTCTCTGCCCCTTCCCAAATGCACGTCTCCCGGAAAGGTTCAAAATGCCTGACTTTGCAAAGTTCGACGGGACGGGCGATCCGAAGACACACCTGCTGGCTTACGACGGTGCAATGAAATTGCATGGGGTCGAAGAGGAGGCAATGGCCCAATTGTTCCCTCAAACTCTCGCTGGCCCAGCTTTTCAGTGGTTCTTGTCTCTCGACGTTTCCAAGCGCAAAACATGGGAAGATATTGGTGCGGCCTTCTTCGCCCAGTACAGCTACAATTCCCAACTTAAAATGACCACCCGAGAGTTGGAGTCCACCAAGATGAATCCAAAAGAGTCCTTTGCAGACTTCATCAAACGTTGGAAAACTAAGGCTGCCGTCATGACAGATCGGCCAAGTGAGAAGGATCAGATCCGTATTATCTCCCGTAATCTGCTGTCCGACTTTGCTAAGAATCTGGTGCTCGTCCAGGGGGCCGATTGGGACACTTTCTTTGAATCCGGCCTTGCCATCGAAGAAGCTCTCCAAACTGGGGTTCTGCCGCGCAGCGACCCTCCTTCCTCCTCCTCGGGGTCCAAAGCCAAACCTCGCGCTTACTCAGGAAGCAGCACTGCTTTGTTCGGCAATAACAGTTATGCCAATGCCACGTCTGCCGGAAACAGTAACACTCAAGACTCCAACCACATTGCCGATGTCAACCAGGTCCAAGCCCCTCCAAAACACCGAAACCGTAGTCAGCCCCGGAACTTCACCAAATTTGAAGCTCCGCTCTCTCAAGTACTAGAAAGGTTGGCCAAATCCGGTCACCTCAAACCAATGGATCCAACTCCACTGCCCCAAAATCCATCCCCTAGCCACAACCCGAACGCTTTCTGCGCCTATCACCAAATGCCTGGCCACCACACCGATTCCTGCTACCGCCTCCGCCACGCCATTCAGGATTTGGTGGACAACGGCACTCTCCCGACCCCTCCTAAGCCTAATGTCATCACCAACTCCATGCCGCAGCACAACGGCCACCCCCAAATCAACCAAATCAGCCTTACCTCCTCTATAATCCCACCTAGCTCCACCATATTCAACCCCACTGACCATATAGCCCCAGAGCATCACCCGAAACCTGTTGTGACCATCCCGGCGGAATTTAGTGTCAACATGTTGGCGGTTGGCTGGGATATGGAAGACAAAGCAAGGGAATGGGCAGAACTTGCTAACGACTGGAACGAGCAGTACTTCTTGGGATTCCCTCAGGCACCGGTTGTTGATCAAGCCCAGTTAGACCAATGGGAGGAAGAGTGGAACGCGGCAAGGGCGGATCCACTCGATGGCCTGTCACTCTTTATGCTTTTCTACCAGCCTGAGCCCGCTGCGGCCGAAACCGAGGAGGAATACGTGTGGGACCCGGAGCCTGTTGCTGCACAGTTAGCCTGGAATCAGAACTTCCATATGGAAAAGGGGGACGATGATCAGGGTTTGGACGAGCGGTACCTGGATAGCTACAGCCAAGGAGAAATCATCCCTGACGTGCGTCGGCAGTTAGGGGAAGCATGGCCACTATTCAACTCCATCTCCAATGCTGTGCATGCAGGCGACCCGACTGTCGACATTGTGCCTGTAGGAATGCCGCGTCCGGTAGTGCATCCTAGGGATGATTGTTCTATCATGGCATTAAATGCACCGCCCGATGACCTGTGGGATGTTGATGAGATTGTCGACCTTAACACAAGCCCGCTGCCTGCTGATTTCTGGGACGTCGATAAAGTGGTCGACATTCAGGTTGGGGATGAAATCTGGACTGTCGATACTGCTTTAGTGGACGGAGGCCTTTGGGATGTACCATTCGTCACTAATCTGGGGATACCGTTCGAGGAAGCTGCCGCACAGGATCCGGCCCCTTGGGAAGGACAAGTCATGAGTGATCTGGAATGGATTATGGCTTCGGACCAGGTTGCATTGATCGACAAGGGGAAACGCAAGCTAGAGGAAGTGCCTGCTGATTTCTGGGATTTTGTGGACACATCGCCTTGGTGGGAGGTCGCTAATGTCACTAGGAGCGGCCGGGTCTTCCAACCGCCCAATCTTTCGGCTGGAAGCTCGTCCAATCCCGGTAGCGATCAAAGACCCACTGCCCCCTCTGCGCAAAAGAACACTCCGGCCATTCCTAGCGGGGTACCTGAAGAGGATGCTATTCTAAAACAGCTGGAAAGGATTCCTGCCGCCGTCTCTGTCTGGGGTCTGATATCGTCGTCAAAGGAGCATCGAGAAAGGCTGTCCGCAGCACTGGCTCGTCTTACTGTACCAACGGACATCACCGCGGAGGCCATGGTTGCCCTAGTCTTGCCACTACTTTCCAAGCATTCTGTTACTTTCACTGAAAAGGACCTGCCTGTTGATGGGACCGCTCACAATCGCCCACTGCACATTACTCTCAAGTGCAGGGGACATTGGGTTCCAACCGTGTTAATTGATAACGGATCTGCGATCAACGTCTGTCCGATGAGGGTTGCTTACCGTCTGGGGCTTACTAAGGCTGACCTCACGCCTTCCAATCTGGCGGTCAAGGCCTACGATAACACGCGCCGCGTAGTCGAGGGGACTCTCATGCTGAAGCTAGATGCCGAGGGTTTTGAAATGGACGTGGAATTCCATGTGGTTGACATCCCTGCCACTTTCAACCTGCCGTTGGGAAGGCCGTGGCTGCATAGGGCGGACATCATGGCTGTACCGTCGACCCTCCACCAGAAGGTCATGTTGGGGCTACCTACCGGGACTCTAACCATCTGCGGAGACTCTTGGATCCGCCCGCTCAAGGACGATGGGACGCCTGTTTTGGGGATCATGCACGGGGAGGAGGACTCAGACTTTGGAGGATTTGCTTTTGATAACTCTGGCTCAGTCCTGTCCATTGTCATGGATGACGACTTCATAATCAGCTCTACCGCCCTCGAAATCATGAGGAAGATGTCATTCATGCCTGGTCTAGGGCTCGGGATCAACCAGCAGGGGATCGCTGAGTTCCCTGTCTTTCCCTTTACTGAAGGCCGCTTTGGCCTGGGATACACTCCCCCTACCAAAAAGGCCAAATTAGGGAAAGACATGGGAAAACCTCGGACCCTTTATGGTAACCCCGACAGCTATTTCGTCCGTGAAGGAGGAGGCATTGCTTATCTGGGGCAGGCTGAACCGTTTTGGGATCAAGTGACTAGGACTTGGCTTCCGGGCTTTGAGATCTTCGCTGCCGACACTTGGTCTGATGACGAAGAGGAAATTGCAAGGGAGGAGCTGGCTGCAAAGGACTTCAGGAGGAAGCTGGTCGCAATCAAGGAAAGGGCTGACTGGCTGGCCGTTTTTGATCAAGGGGGTCTAGAGGAGCTGTTCTCCCAAGTGGGTTTGGTTGGCAAGGAAGATGAGGCTGAAGTGCTGATGCTTGGGCCCGACTCTCCAGATCTTCTCAACGATCCAACCTCCCTCATCGTCGAAGCAAAGGGTAGTCTTAATAACTGCATTTTTACTCCCCGTCTAACATGCATTGACGATGTATCTGAATCTGACACAGAGTCTGTCGAGTCTAAGTCTAGCTCAGAGTCGGAGTTTGTGCCTCTCGGCCCTCCACGTCATAGCTTTTACTTTGAGTTCGAGTCGACTGTACTTGGCAACCCCTCTGGGTTTTATGAAATGAATGATCCTGCTTCCGACTACTTTGCTGACTTTTACATAAACTGTGTCGACCCCGACGATGAAGGAATCGACTTTGACGGGAACATCCCGGCCGAGTTGCGTTCCCTCATCGAAAGGGAAGACGAAAGGCATGCTCAGCCTCTAAAAGAAGAGGTAATTTTAATAAATCTGAAAGATGAGGATGACCCCCGTATGATACAAATCGGTTCAAACCTATCCCCGGAGCATCGCGCTGGTACCATCGAGGCGCTCAAAGAATACTTCGAAGTTTTTGCCTGGTCTCACGCCGACATGCCTGGTATCGATCCCGAGATAGTACAGCACCGAATTCCGTTAATGCCAGGGGCAATTCCTGTCAAGCAGAAGCTCCGCAGAATGAGGCCGGACTGGGTTCAGAAGATCAAGGAAGAGGTCACCAAGCAAATCGACGCAGGATTCCTGAGGGTTGCTGAATACCCCCAATGGGTCGCCAACATCGTACCTGTACCCAAGAAGGATGGAAGGATCCGAGTTTGTGTCGATTTTAGGGATTTGAACAAGGCAAGCCCCAAAGATAGTTTTCCCTTGCCTCACATTGATGTGCTTGTGGACAACACAGCGGGGCATGCCTTGCTCTCCTTTGTCGATGGGTTCGCAGGATACAATCAGATCTTCATGGCCCCAGAGGATCAGGAGAAGACAACGTTCGTGTGGGCAATGCGATTTGCCCGAATCTTTCTTTCCTCCGGGAAAGGGATTTCGTTCCCCTCCTCTGTTTGAGAAAGGAAAGATGCTGCCGGTTCGCGGGAGCGCTTTTGAAGCTGGACGACAAGCGCTCACGAAAATACAGAGTCGCCACTTGGATTTGAAGGTCCGACACCCAAGGAACCGTATTTCGAAGCACTTGCCGCGCTGTTTGATTTGAAAAAGTTAAGGAACCAGTCCGTCATAACCATATCTGGGTTCGGGAGCCAGGTTACGAGAGGGGAAGGGTTTTATGGCACCCCTCTCGCCCAATCCGGAGATCGGTCTCTACTTAGGCATTTGCGAAAATGTTGTTTTGTTTGCGATTCTGTTTGATTAATCAATTTTAGCCAATTAGGGCGGGGGAACAGTTTAATGGGGATTAAAGCTGTAACACGTTTGCAGGATGTGATAGATAGCATGGATGAGCAGTTAGTATAGGATGAGAACAGACTGCTGTGAGAGTTTAAACAAACTGGGATGCCCCTGTTTTGGAGTGACGTGCGCAGGAAGAAACCAGCATGCACTGAACAAGTCACTGCATGCTGTTCACTCTTGCGCGCATAATTCCAAGACAAGCGCGCGCCGGTGAGCTTAAAACCCACAGCTCTTATTCTCAAACCTTCTGGGCTCTGGAAGGACCAGTGCACACCCAGGACAAACCACGCAGTTTATAGGCAGCATAATATACAGTTTAAAGGCTTAAAAGCCCTAGAAATTGACAAAACACCCCATAAACAGTGTGGGGACAGAATAACAGCCTAAATCCAAGTTACTCGTGCAAGGCCAGTCACTGGTCGGAGCAGACTATCGCGCGATGGAGTCACACTGTCGCGCGAGGGTGCGCCCTGGCGCGCGATGGTGCGCCCTGGCGCACTATCGCGCGATGGACTGAGTCTGTCGCGCGATGGTGCGCCCAGGCGCAGGATGATTGCGCCCTGGCGCAACCAGACCAGTGCTTGGTTTACACATTTCTGGGTTCTGGGACAGGTCCAGAATAATCCCAGGGGTACTCCGAAACAACAGAAACACAAATAACTACAAACTAGCAGTTTATACTAAAGAAAGCAGTAAATAGGTTATTATCATGCTCGCAGAGTGATCTATACGTAAATAAAGCACAAAACAGCAAGACACCAATCCCCACGGGAACCGTCGCGCGATGATCGAAATCGTCGCGCGAGAGAGTGGCTCCATCGCGCGTTGGTTCTTGCCATGACGGTTTTTGAAACCTTGCCAGCTTTAGGACCAGGACTGGTATTGATTACCAGCCTTGGCCCTGCCAGCCCCCCTCAGGGATCAGAACAGAAAGACAGTAGATATGCTATACCTTTGGTTGAGTTTGAAACGAATTCGAGCTTTGAGGTTGAGGTTGTTTGAGGTGTTTGAATTATGGAGTGAAAATGGGAGAGAAAGAACAAGCTATGTTCTTTAATGCATGGAGTGTAATCTTTTACCAAAGCTTGACTTGGAAAATGCTAACCCTTTTAATGGAAGCCCAAAGGGGGTATTTATAAGGAAAGGGGGTGAATCTGGTTGGAAAGAGAGGCCTTCAGCCAGTCCACGAGGCCTGGCTGAGGCGGCATCGGTGGCCAACTGTCCTCCTTCAGAAAGGTCGGTGGTAGGTTGGACCCTCGCGCGACGGAGTGAGACTGTCGCGCGATGGTGCGCCCTGGCGCACTGTCGCGCGATGGAGTGGAACCCTCGCGCGATGGTGCGCCCGGGCGCGGGATAGTTGCGCCCTGGCGCGGACCAGCAAGGTTTTTTTTGGTTTTTGAAGTGGCTTAGGCTAGGTTAGGTTCAAGGGTTTTGCAAACACTCAAAGCTCAAACACGCTATCATTCCCGGGGTGTTCTTGATCCATTTCATCATCGGGGAATCAAAAACCGTAAGTAAACTAATCTGGAAGCCCAGATTGGGGTGTCTACAGTAGCCCCTCTTTGACGGCACTTGAAGCACCATCGACTTGGTACAAGTAACGTCAAAGATTTCTAGACACCCCTCAAGGCAATCCAGAGCAAAACATACTAGCAAAGTAGACAAGTAAACTTAAGGAACCTGATCGGTGGAATGGACTAGCTGTCCATTGCCGGGGATGGAAGTAGAAGTGGACGAGCGAATCGCCGCTTGTTGATCAAATTTGGACAGGACAGGCTGTCGTTGCAGATTTGGATGGGACAGGCCGTCGTTGCTGGGGATCAAGCTATCCTCGGCACAAAGTATTCCAACAAACACGGGTAAGTCGTGTCAGGTAGGTTGAATTCCATCTGTTGGGAATCAGAGCCAATCTCCTTATCAAAGACCATCCGAGACAGAGCAATAAGCCTGCTGAAAGATGCGCGTGAAGCTAGACTGAAGTAGAGGTAGTCGTTTGAGGGCAGGCCGAGGCGGACTCTCCTGGGGAACAACTAGTTGGAGATGGTGGACCATTGAACAAACCGTCGGATGATAATCTGATCGTCGTTGTGGATTGTATGGATGATATGGCTAGATACCGTTGATGGATTTGACAGGACCGGCTGTCGTGGGTGCGGACGGAGAGATCAATGAGCTGAGTGATCAAACCGCTGAGGAATTTGACAGGATGGGAGGATCATCAGTATAAATGATCGAGCCGTTGAAGTCTGGAAGGGAGGATCATCAGTATAAATGACCAAACCGTTGCAGACAGGATGGGACAATCATCAGTACAAATGATCGAACTGTTGAAGTCTGGAGGGGAAGATCATCAGTATAAATGATCAAGCCGTTGCAGACAGGATGGGACAATCATCAGTATAAATGATCGAGCCGTTGAAGTCTGGAGGGGAAGATCATCAGTATAAATGACCAAGCCGTTGCAGACAGGATGGGACAATCATCAGTATAAATGATCGAGCCGTTGAAGTCTGGAGGGGAAGATCATCAGTATAAATGACCAAGCCGTTGCAGACAGGATGGGACAATCATCAGTATAAATGATCGAGCCGTTGAAAAGTGGACAGGACCGGCTGTCGTTGATTTGAGATGGGCAGATCAATGTGCAGAATGATCGAGCCGTTGAGAAGTGGACAGGACCGGCTGTCGTTGATTTGAGATGGGCAGATCAGTGTGCAGAATGATCGAGCCGTTGAAGTCTGGATGGGAGGATCATCAGTATAAATGACCAAACCGTTGCAGACAGGATGGGACAATCATCAGTATAAATGATCGAACTGTTGAAGTCTGGAGGGGAAGATCATCAGTATAAATGATCAAGCCGTTGCAGACAGGATGGGACAATCATCAGTATAAATAATCGAGCCGTTGAAGTCTGGAGGGGAAGATCATCAGTATAAATGACCAAGCCGTTGCAGACAGGATGGGACAATCATCAGTATAAATGATCGAGCCGTTGAAGTCTGGAGGGGAAGATCATCAGTATAAATGACCAAGCCGTTGCAGACAGGATGGGACAATCATCAGTATAAATGATCGAGCCGTTGAAAAGTGGACAGGACCGGCTGTCGTTGATTTGAGATGGGCAGATCAATGTGCAGAATGATCGAGCCGTTGAGAAGTGGACAGGACCGGCTGTCGTTGATTTGAGATGGGCAGATCAGTGTGCAGAATGATCGAGCCGTTGAGAAGTGGACAGGACCGGCTGTCGTTGATTTGAGATGGGCAGATCAGTGTGCAGAATGATCGAGCCGTTGAGAAATGGACAGGACCGGCTGTCGTTGATTTGAGAAGCAGATCATTTTGTCGCAAGAGATTTTCGATCGCATCCGTTGGTAGACAAATCGTGGACTCAGGGAGATTTCTTCGCATCCGCTGACCAACGATAACAATACCGTAGAAGATTGCATCGCATCCTTCGGCAAGCAAATCAAGTGTCAGGGAGATTTCCATTGCCTCCGCTAACAAACAGAACAATACCGCAGGAGATTGCATCACATCCTTCGGCCAACCAATTGAGAGTTAGGGAGATTTCCATCGCCTCTGCTAACAAACAATAACAAAACCGTAGGACATTGCAACGCATCCTTTGGTGAACGAAGTCTTGATGGCGACCATTCTGGCCACCTTCCTGTTTTCAACAGTTGATATATACAATATGCAAAGATGTATACAAACAAAATGCACAAATTGAAAATGCAAATGCAGGCTAAGGGCGGCTCCTAGGAGGACAACGATGCCTAAGGACTACCACTGAGCCCCAGTACTTTACTGTCTTTTGCTTCTGAGATGTGCATCCCGATAGAGAGACATTGAGCGGGCCGGCGTGCCCAGTTGACATATAGCGATGTGGCATTGGGCTTGCATGCCCTTTCTTCGATGCTTGGGCGGACAAGCCCCAGAGATATGCTTTGCTTGGCCTTGGGCTGACGTGCCCTTGCTGATGATGAGACTCTACTGCTTGTAGATTACCGAAGCTAGGGTAGCAATGTAAAAATTACATTTCCGCAGTTTATGGACAAAAACTGACCACTAATATCTAATTTGCATTGACAAATGAATTGAGTCGACACAGGGACACACATATATGTACAGACGTGCCTAGCTCGAACGAAAAGGGGGAAAGAGCCCCAGGGAACAATGCGAACCCTTAGACACATGGAATACAATGAAATTTTGGGCATTAACATACCAAAACTCACAATATCCCTTAGGCAGGTGAAACTGACACTTGCGAGGTCAAAATAGCTGTACAATGACCTGCACGAACAAATTGAACCGAGAATAGCATCTCGACATGACAATGGATTGAAATCTAGACAAATGCCACAAAGACGGACATAAGACGCAAATAATGACACATATAGTCCAAGACTGAAACCGACACCCCCGTGCAGTCACATTAAGTCTACACGGTATGACCAAACTTGACAAAAGCCCCTTGAACAGGACTCGAAGGCAGTAGCTGACTGCTATCGATTGCTGGGCGAATTGAAAAAGCGGGCGCAGGGTTGAGACCAACGCACATAACTATGAACAAGTGCGCATGAACCTCAAACTAGCGCATATGACTGCAAAGCTACTGCAACTGCTCACATCAGACTTCGCTGAATTTAGAATAAACTGTGAGCCGTTAGGCCTCGCTAGCATTTCATTCTGTTTTTTATGCTTAAAATCTTTTAAGGCTTTATGCTCAGCTTTGAAATTGAAGTAGTAGTTTGCAATAAAACTGAAAGACAAAAGGTTTTCCCCCTTTCAGACGCCTCCCATGCAGCTTGATCTTCGATCCTCTTCGACCTTTGATGTGTACCAAATGTCAACCATGGATCCAATTGATAGATTGTGACCGAGTCTCAAGGAGAGACTGCCTACGTATCCCAAGCTAGGGAATCAGGTCAAAACGTAGTTCAGGCTAAGGTTCACTCGAGTATTTACCTCACCTTTTACGCTCTAACTTTTGCCTAGAACCGCCCATTCGGGTTTTCGGTCTAGCGAGCTTTCAAATTTTGCCTTTATTTTTGCCTAAACCTCCTTCATAGGTTCTTGGTCTAGCAGGCTGCTCTAACTTTTGCTTGGAACTGCCCACCCTTGGGGTTTTCAGTCCAACGAGCTTCTCTCAGGGAAAAGGCTTTTGAGTTGATCCATGTTGACCAAGGTCTTGGATTTGTTGCCGTCGAGGTCGAAGAAATGGATGTTTGGGCGCAGCCCCAGATAAAATGGCTTTGATAGCACAGGGTCCAAAGTGTTTCGGTTGACATGCCTCGCCCCAAGCCAATTTTGAACTTTCTAACTTGTGGTTGGCGGAACGCTGTTCCTGCAAATTTGAGGATGGTATGAGGTGCTGGACCTTTTGAGCTTTTACTTTGTATGGTTTGGCATCTGGTAGCTGGGGGATTTGATGTTCCTTTATCTTGGAATCAACACCGGGCATGTCTTTGTGAGACCCTGCCAAAACATTGTTGAACTCTTCGAGCCTGTCTGACTGGACACAATGTTCCTCTGGGAACAGCTTTGAACCAAATTTGAACCATTGGGAGGTTGTCCTTGTCTTTCAAGTTTATTTGAAAACTACTATTTCAATTAATAGGCTGAGCATGCCTTTTGTCTTCCCTTTCGGCGAGGGAACACATTTCCTTGGGGATGATCCCATCGAAATCTATCCCTTCGTCGTCAGGGTCGACACAGTTTATTTAAAAGTCAGCAAAGTACTTAGAAGCAAGATAATGCATATCATAAGGAAAGCCCCTCGGGGTTGCTAAGTATAGCAGACTCAAAACTTGAAACAAAAGCTACGATGTGGAGGGCCAAGAGGCACAACCTCCGACTCATAACTAGACTTAGACAAATGCAAATGACTCTGTGTCAGACTCAGACGAAACGCCAATGCAAACTAGACGCGGTTTGAAAATGCAATATTTAAAAAGCTACCCATAGCTTCCACAAAAAGAGGTAGGATCCAGCGGGTGTCAGGCCCAAGCAACAGCACTTCGGCTTCCTTAGCTTCTTTGACCAAACCTACTTGGTGCTCCTTTGATCAATGGACCTCAACCGGCCTGTCTTCTCCTTTGTAAGCCCCTCATTACTGTCAATCCAGGTGTCGGCAACAAAGACCTCAATTGTCCAACCTACAGCCATCATGTTAACCTCTGGTTCAGACGGGAAGGATACGATTGGTTTGGGTTGGCTTTCTGGGATGATATAGTGGCTAGGGTTGAATATAGTGGAGCTAGGGTTAATTTGAGTGGAGATGATAGATATCTGACCAACCAGAGGGTCAGAGTTGTGTTGAGGCAAGGAGTTGGAAATGACGTTAGGCTTTGGTGGAACATGAACCGTGCCATTGTCAATGAGATCTTGAATCTCATGTCGAAGACGATAGCATGCATCAGTAGGATGGCCAGGCATTTGGTGGAAGGCACAAAAGATGTGAGGTTTGTAACCAGAAGGCAGGACTTTTGGCGGAGAAGTTGGGGTCAAGGGTTTAAGATGCCCAGACTTGACGAGTTTTTCCATCACTGCGGACAGAGGTGCCTCAAAGACAGAGAAACTTCGAGGTTGGGTTCGGGCCCGATAGCTTTGGGCGTGTTGAACCTGATTGACATCGGCTGTAAGGTTGGGGGAAGTAGCAGCGTTGTCCCCATTTGTAGTTGAATTGGCGTAACTGCTTCCACCAAACAGTGTGCTACTATTTCCAGAGTAAGCCCTCGGCTTAGCTTTTTGTGAGGAAGACTCCCCCCTAGACAAAATTCCACTCTGTAGTGCATCCTCAATGGCCAGGCCAGATTCGAAGAAGGTTTCAAAGTTGGCAGATGCTTGAACAAGAACCAGGTGCCTGGCATAATCCGGCTGGAGATTGCGGGAGATGATGCGAAGTTGATCCCTCTCGCTCGGGCGATCAGTCATCAATGCGGCTTTGGCTCTCCACCTCTTAACAAAATCCGCAAAGGACTCCTTTGCTTCCATTTTAGTGGACTCCAACTCACGAGTAGTCATCCTGAGTTGAGAGTTGTAGTTGTACTGTGCAACAAAAGCAGCCCCAATATCCTCCCAAGTTCTTCTTTTGGAGATGTCGAGCGACATGAACCAATGGAAGGCAGGCCCAGATAGAGTCTGAGGAAAAAGCTGAGACATTGCCTCACTTTCTACACCCAACAACTTCATTGCAGCATGGTAGCCAAAGAGATGAGTCTTGGGATCACTGCTCCCGTCGAACTTAACCAAGTCAGGCATCTTGAATTTGTCAGGAAGCCTAGCATTAGGGTACAAACAGAGACGATCCAGGTCAATTCCCCCCGCACTGATCTTCTCGGATTTTGAAACAGCTTCTTCCAACTTAGCCATCTTGGCCATAAGAACAACTATGTCAGGGTTTTGAACAGGCCTAACAACAGCGGGGTTTGGATTTGGAGCAGGCACACGAGCCTCTCTAGGGTTGGGCTGAACAATGAGATGCCCTGCATGGTTTGGATCCTCGACAAAGACAGGTTCTGCATGAACATCCTCATCGTCCTCGTCCTCTTCTTCAACTGCTGGTGGAAGACGAGTGTTGATAAGGTCATTCAGGCGAGTGATGGAGGCATCAGTCTGGGTGGCTCTCTGTTGCATAGCAGTGATACTGTTCTGGAGGTTCATGCGCATGGTTTCCAGAGTGAGCGGTTGCGGCTGATCTGCCATTGCAGGTTTTTCAATGGAGCTTGATGAAGAAGCTGAAGATGGTGAAGCCGGCGGCGTGGCTTTTTGCAATATCGATGGCGAACCCGACTGTAGGGCGGCCAATAGTGAACCTGGAGAAGCCTCCGTTGTGATTGACAGGGAATCTAGCCTAACAAGCCTTTGAACCGGATTCCGGTGTAGACGTTCCCAAGTAGGTTTGGCTCTTCCTTTCGATACTCTCTTGTTCGGTGCAATGGTTCCAAACTAGACAGTAAAGTAATTGAAAGCTCAGTGACGTTCCTGCAGCAATTAGAATGCAATGCACATGACATCGTCAGTGTCCTCCTAGACTCTACAATTACAGACAAGTCTGTCTCATGATGTTTGGACGCTGCCAAAATCCTCGGAAATCTTTTCTAGGGTGTATCCTTTGAATAGATCAACTAACACTAAGAGATGTCAAAACAAACTAAGCCTTTGTCTATTTCGTTCTCAAAATTTCAACTTTAGACTTGGAACAACTCGGTATAGATGACATGGCACCTTAACTTTGAACACGGCGGTGTATAGTGACTTCGCACTTCAACCTGGGTAGTGCCAGTGTCACGGCATCCATACTTTATGGTTCCTTATTTTCGGTTGAAATTTCAATAAGGCATGAGCCAAAGGTTTAAAAAGGTTTGATTTCTCAAAGTCTCGCTGATCTAAGGATTTTGAAAATTAGCAACATGCACCATCGAAATGCATGACTCTTCATCGGGCCTAACAACGTCTTAATAGGCATAAGACAGACTCGAAAGAGAGACAACCTAGAAGCCGCCCTAAACATGCTCCTATGAAAAATGGTATGTATGTACAAAAACAGAGACGAGTTTGCCTCATGAATTTCAGACGTTGTCAGAATCCTCAGAATTCTTTTCGGCCATGTGTCCATGAGTAGATCGTCAGATCCTAAAAGATGTCAAAATAAACTAAATCTTCGACTAGTCCCATTTGAAGGTTCAACTTTGAATTTGGAACAACTCGGTGGTGATGACATGGCACCTTAACCTTGAACACGGCGGTGTATAGTGACTTCGCACTTCAACCTAGGTGGCGCCAGTGACACGGCATCACTACTTTTGTTGTTCCATATTTTCGGTTGAATTCTTAACCGGGCATGAGCCAAGGATGTAGTAAATTTTGATTTCTAAAAGTCTCATTGAACTAAGGACTTTGCGATTGATAACGAACATTCGACAGAATGAACGACTCCTCATCGGGTCCAACAACGTCTTAGATTGCGCAAGACAAACTTGAAAGAAAGAACCATTCTAAGCATGCTCCTATGCAAAACAATGTATGTACAGCACATGCGATAGGGAAAGCAGTAACACGTAGACAGTATAAGGGGGTTAGATGCAAGTAATCCTACCCTGTAGGTACCTGTCCTAGTTTGGAGAGTTCTAGTGCTTTGTATATGCAAAGGCTGGTTTTGGCTTGTAACAGGTTCCTCGGACTAGAGCCAAAGATATACCTCCTGCTGCCCGCGTAACCGCAGAGCAACAGTCAAACGGTAGAATGACTCATCATCGTCGAAGGTTGTTAGTCATTCGGGGTCCCCGGGCTCCGGTAAACCGTGCCGGATTGCCAAAACGATCCAACGAGGCTTATCCCACATCGATGCACATGAAGAATGCTAAAAAGTTTGATTAATGGAACAGAATCGTAAATTCGCAAATGCCTTTTCAAATTTGGCTCTCTTTATTAATCAATACTTAGAAGAAACTACACGAGAGAACAATCGGAAAAGCCCCAGATTGGATGGCCGGGCACGAGGTCCTGTTAAATCACCAATCCTTTCTTCGGCAGCGCGAAGCTTACCGTTTTGACAGGCTTTTGGGGGATTGTTCCCAAGCGTATTAACTTCTAAGTATAGACTAATATTGATTCGATCCCCAGCAGAGTCGCCACTGTGGGCAATGCGATTTGCCCGAATCTTTCTTTCCTCCGGGAAAGGGATTTTGTTCCCCTCCTCTGTTTGAGAAAGGAAAGATGCTGCCGGTTCGCGGGAGCGCTTTTGAAGCTGGACGACAAGCGCTCACGAAAATACAGAGTCGCCACTTGGGTTTGAAGGTCCGACACCCAAGGAACCGTATTTCGAAGCACTTGCCGCGCTGTTTGATTTGAAAAAGTTAAGGAACCAGTCCGTCATAACCATATCTGGGTTCGGGAGCCAGGTTACGAGAGGGGAAGGGTTTTATGGCACCCCTCTCGCCCAATCCGGAGATCGGTCTCTACTTAGGCATTTGCGAAAATGTTGTTTTGTTTGCGATTCTGTTTGATTAATCAATTTTTAGCCAATTAGGGCGGGGGAACAGTTTAATGGGGATTAAAGCTGTAACACGTTTGCAGGATGTGATAGATAGCATGGATGAGCAGTTAGTATAGGATGAGAACAGACTGCTGTGAGAGTTTAAACAAACTGGGATGCCCCTGTTTTGGAGTGACGTGCGCAGGAAGAAACCAGCATGCACTGAACAAGTCACTGCATGCTGTTCACTCTTGCGCGCATAATTCCAAGACAAGCGCGCGCCGGTGAGCTTAAAACCCACAGCTCTTATTCTCAAACCTTCTGGGCTCTGGAAGGACCAGTGCACACCCAGGACAAACCACGCAGTTTATAGGCAGCATAATATACAGTTTAAAGGCTTAAAAGCCCTAGAAATTGACAAAACACCCCATAAACAGTGTGGGGACAGAATAACAGCCTAAATCCAAGTTACTCGTGCAAGGCCAGTCACTGGTCGGAGCAGACTATCGCGCGATGGAGTCACACTGTCGCGCGAGGGTGCGCCCTGGCGCACTATCGCGCGATGGACTGAGTCTGTCGCGCGATGGTGCGCCCAGGCGCAGGATGATTGCGCCCTGGCGCAACCAGACCAGTGCTTGGTTTACACATTTCTGGGTTCTGGGACAGGTCCAGAATAATCCCAGGGGTACTCCGAAACAACAGAAACACAAATAACTACAAACTAGCAGTTTATACTAAAGAAAGCAGTAAATAGGTTATTATCATGCTCGCAGAGTGATCTATACGTAAATAAAGCACAAAACAGCAAGACACCAATCCCCACGGGAACCGTCGCGCGATGATCGAAATCGTCGCGCGAGAGAGTGGCTCCATCGCGCGTTGGTTCTTGCCATGACGGTTTTTGAAACCTTGCCAGCTTTAGGACCAGGACTGGTATTGATTACCAGCCTTGGCCCTGCCAGCCCCCCTCAGGGATCAGAACAGAAAGATAGTAGGTATGCTATACCTTTGGTTGAGTTTGAAACGAATTCGAGCTTTGAGGTTGAGGTTGTTTGAGGTGTTTGAATTATGGAGTGAAAATGGGAGAGAAAGAACAAGCTATGTTCTTTAATGCATGGAGTGTAATCTTTTACCAAAGCTTGACTTGGAAAATGCTAACCCTTTTAATGGAAGGCCAAAGGGGGTATTTATAAGGAAAGGGGGTGAATCTGGTTGGAAAGAGAGACCTTCAGCCAGTCCACGAGGCCTGGCTGAGGCGGCATCGGTGGCCAACTGTCCTCCTTCAGAAAGGTCGGTGGTAGGTTGGACCCTCACGCGACGGAGTGAGACTGTCGCGCGATGGTGCGCCCTGGCGCACTGTCGCGCGATGGAGTAGAACCCTCGCGCGATGGTGCGCCCGGGCGCGGGATAGTTGCGCCCTGGCGCGGACCAGCAAGGTTTTTTGGTTTTTGAAGTGGCTTAGGCTAGGTTAGGTTCAAGGGTTTTGCAAACACTCAAAGCTCAAACACGCTATCATTCCCGGGGTGTTCTTGATCCATTTCATCATCGGGGAATCAAAAACCGTAAGTAAACTAATCTGGAAGCCCAGATTGGGGTGTCTACAGTTCGTCACGGAATGGGGAACCTACTGTTATGTAAAAATGCCATTTGGACTCAAGAATGCCGGTTGCACTTTCCAAAGGGCCCAAACAACTCTGTTCCATGACTTCATCCACAAGACGGTCGAGGTGTATGTCGACAACATGATCGTTAAGGCAAAAGAGGAAACGGACTATCTCCCTTCGCTCAGACAGTTTCTCGAAAGGCTTCGAAAGTACAATGTCCGTCTCAACCCGCAGAAGTGCACATTCGGGGTTACAGCGGGTAAAATGTTGGGGTTTCTAATCACTAAGAGAGGAATCGAGGTCGACCCATCTAAGATCAAAGCAATTCTCGAAATGGAGCCCCCGCAATCCGAGAAGGGAGTGCGGAGTTTTCTGGGAAAGGTTCAGTTTATCAGCCGGTTCATTGCAAAACTGACTCCGACTTGCGAACCACTATTCCGCCTACTCAAGAAGAATGTCCCGTTCGAGTGGACAGACAAGTGTCAGGCTGCTTTTGAGTCAATTCAGAAATATCTGCAGAACCCTCCGGTATTAATGCCGCCTACGCCTGGACAACCACTGATTTTGTACTTGTCTGTAACACCAATGGCAATGGGGTGTCTCCTAGCACAGGAAGGGGAAAACAGAGTCGAAAAGGCCATCTACTATTTGAGCAAGAAAATGGTGGGAAGCGAGGAGCGATATACCCCTTTGGAGAAGACTTGCTGGGCGCTAGTTTGGGCTACCAAAAAGCTTAGACACTACATGCTAGCCTATTCGGTGAAGCTGATTTCTCGAATGGACCCCATCAAATACCTGTTCGAGAAGCCAGCGCTCACCCATAAGCTAGCACGTTGGTTGCTTCTGCTGGCTGAGTTCGACCTCCAGCATGTCACGAGAAAGTCAGTGAAGGGCCGCGCTGTGGCAGAATTCTTGGCAGATCACCCAGTTGAGGGGCCAGAGGATGTGAATTTCAACTTCCCAGATGAGGATGTACTGACCGTAACTGAAGAAGTATGGACGCTGTATTTCGACGGGGCTGCTAATCAGAAAGGGTTCGGAATCGGGGTGTTGCTGATCACGCCCGCCGGCGCCCATATTCCGCTCGCATTCAAACTGAATTTCGATGTTACTAACAATCAAGCCGAGTATGAGGCCTGCATCGTCGGAATGGAGGCGGCAATTGCACTGGGAGTTGAGAAGCTCGAGGTCATCGGAGATTCGAACTTGGTGGTGTCCCAAGCCAACGGAGATTGGAGGGTTCGCGAGGAAAAGCTGAAGCCTTATCACCAAGACTTGGAGGAACTGATTCCTCGCTTCAATAAGGTGACTTTCACCCATGTCCCTCGCTTGAGGAATCAGTTCGCCGATGCCTTGGCGACCTTGGCTTCAATGATCGAGCTCCCGACAGGGGTCAAAATGCGGCCAATTGTGATCGAACAAAGGGACCTGCCTGCTTATGAATACATCAACGCCGTCGATGATGTCGATGATGGCCTACCTTGGTACCATGACATCTGGAACTTTGTGGAGCGCGGGGAGTTTCCCGCTGGGGCTACGAGGAAGGATCGGATCGCCTTGCAACGTTTGGCTGCTCAGTACATTATCTGCGGGGGAAAGTTGTATCGAAGGTCTCACTGCGGGATGCACAAGCTGTGTGTGAATGGTGCCGAAGCAACACGGATAATGGAGGAGATTCACGAAGGAGTCTGTGGTCCTCACATGAGCGGCGTCATGCTCGCAAGAAAAATCCTCAGGCAGGGTTATTATTGGTCTACCATGGAATCTCAATGCATTGACTATGTGCGACGTTGTTATAAGTGTCAAATCCATGCTAATCTGCAGCATGTTCCTCCAACTGAACTTTTTGGAATGACCTCGCCTTGGCCTTTCTCAGTATGGGGAATCGACGTCATCGGAATGATCAACCCCTCTGCTTCGAACGGCCACAAGTTCATACTAGTAGCCATCGACTACTTCACTAAGTGGGTCGAGGCTGAATCGTACAAGACCCTGACAACCGTTCAAGTTACACAGTTCATTCGAAAGAACATCATCTACCGGTATGGGGTCCCTCAGGCCTTTGTATCAGACAATGGAAGCCACTTCAAGGGTAGGGTTTTGGTGCTATTCGAGGAATTCGAAATTAAGATCCATCATTCAACAGCCTACCGGCGGCAGACGAACGGGGCTGTCGAGGCTGCAAATAAGAACATCGAAATGATCATCAAGAAGACTGCCGAGTCTGCAAGGGATTGGCACGAACTGCTACCGTTGGCCCTCTGGGGGTATCGCACGTCAATTCGCACCTCCACGGGTGCAACTCCGTACTCTTTAGTCTATGGAATGGAAGCTGTGCTCCCCATCGAGCTTGAGATTCCGTCTCTGAGAGTCATGACTGAAAGTGGGCTCGAGGAAGCTGAATGGTTAAGTGGGAGGTTTGTCGAGCTCATGTTGTTTGATGAAAGGAGGCTCCGTGCTCTGTATCATGTTCAAGGGTATCAGCATCGAATCGCCCGGGCATTCAATAAGAAAGTGAAGTCGAGAGGTCTGGTCGAAGGGGATATGGTTACGAAGGAGATCCGGGCTCCAGTGTTCGATCCTCGTGGGAAGTTCCGGCCAAAGCGTTCTGGGCCGTACATCATCAAAACCATTCTATCTGGGGGTGCTGCCAAGCTCATCGACCTCGACGGCAATGAATTCAGTACCTTGGTCAACCTGGATCAGCTCAAGCGCTACTATCCCTGAGAGATGCTCGTTGGATCGAAAACCACAAGGGTGGGCAATTCCAAGCAAAAGTTAGAGCAGCCTGCTAGACCGAAAACCTAAGGAGGCGATCTAGGCAAAAATAAATAGGCAAAATCAAAAAGCTCGCTAGACCGAAAACCTGTTAAGGCGGTTCTAGGCAAAAGTTAGAGCGTAAAAGGAGAGGTAAAATACACGAGCGAACCTTTGCCTGAACTACGTTCTGACCTGATTCCCTGCAAAGGGATACGTAGGCAGTCTCACAATGAGACCCGGTCTTACCCTATCGAGCTGATCCACGGTCCGACATGCTGGGTTTGTACCAAGGCGGAGATAGTTCAAAGGCTCAAAAGGCGGGCTGGAGTTACGTTGGGAAATTCAAAAGGGGGAAACCCTTCATCTTTCAACTTTATTTTGCAAAATTATTATTTCTAATACACAAGCTGAGCATAAAAGCCTTAAAAGAAATGAAGCATGAAAAACAGAACAAAATGCTTGAGAAGCCTAGCGGCTCACAGTTTATTCTAAGTACAGCAAAGTAGTTTGGAGTCAGCCCATGTTTGTTCTTGCATGCACATCTGCTCTCAGCCACTGTCTGTAGCGATTCTTTAGCCGAGGGTTGAAATCTAGCATCTCCGCCTGGAGAATCCGCAGGCCCCAGCGCCTCTGATAACCACCCAGCGTCTGAGCATTGAAGTTGGGAAGACGGAAGCCCCCGGTACTGATTCGGGTATTCTCCTGTGAAGCGCCCAGTTGGCGAAGGATCCGCCCAGGGATGTAGAATGTAAAGCTGGTCAGCCCCGCAATGACCACCCTGTCAAAGCCGTCAGAATGGATGGTCATGTCTGGAAGGTCTAGCCAAGGACACCTCCAAGCAATTTCATCGGGCTGCATTTCCAGCATGAATTCGTACCAGCCCTCCACATCCAAGTCGGGATACCGCATTTCCCTCTGATGAACCCGTTTTGGAAACAGGTTCCAGCCCGCTGCCGGTGGATGCAAAAGGCTCAGCTTGTCCGACAACCACAGCTGCATGAGCGATAAAACAAGTAAGTAGCCAGATAAAGCTTAAGCGAAAAGACAAGTAAGAAACTAGGAAGCAGCCTAAGCCGAGTGTCGAGGTAAAACGAGAATGTGCGAAAAACCAGAAAAAGGTGAGCTGAGTGAGTTTACCTGGAGCAAGAGTGGGCTCCCGCTGAAAACGGCCGATTGGCCCGTACTCACTAAATCCAAACCCAGGAGTGTCTCAGCCAGGACCATGGGAATCACATTCTTTCGGTCCCCCATTTGAGCGGCCACACTCACCAAGGAAGGGCAGACCCGCCCGTCAGCAGGAACGAACAAATAAGCCGCAAGCAGGCAGATAACCAGGGCGAAGCGCCGACGTGCTTGAACTTCGTCGCTATTTGGGCTATTCAAGTCAACATCTGGGCTGTACATTTCAACCAGCCGAATAATGTTCACCTGGCCACCACCCAGGATAGTGTTCGCCAGACCCCGGGGAATGCCAAGCGAGCTGGCCAGCAGCTTTGGCATGCTCACTTGATAAGGAGGAACGACGAGCGTCGGGGACGCGTAAGTGCGGAGGTACGCCTGAAATTCCTCCACGGTCGGGCACATCTCATCGTCACCAAAGCGGAAGACATGGACGTCCGGGTCCCAGAACCTCAGGGCGGCCCACAGCAGCGCCGGGCGGATCGGCACATGTCGAAGAAAGCGGAAAGAAGAAAGCCCGTGGTATTGGAAGTTGAGCCAATCAACACCCAAAAAGGATGCTAGCCAGGGCTTGAGCAGTGTTGGGAGGGGATTATCCATGGGTAAAGCAAAGCAAAAGCCAGAAAAGAAAAGGGGAGTAATTGGTGCTGAGAATGCCCTGAAGAAGGCACCCCAGCTTTATAGGCTTTCAAATGACCGTTGTAGATCACATGGGACATGAAACCAAGTAACTAGCCTCCAAGGAAACATGATACCAAGTACTCTGCCTCCCCTGAACTCTCAGAAGCCGTGGGGAAACCGTGTGGGGGTGAAAACAAAATGCCCCCTGAAAAAGGACAGTTGGTCAGTCAAGTGGACCTGACTCACAGGAACTTGGCGTACGCCAACCTAAACCTGGCGTACACCTGGTTTTCACCATCTTGGCGTACGGGCTCGACAACATGGCGTACGGTGCGTCTGTGCACCAGAAAACCAGTTTCCAGCAGCAGCTGCCCTCGCATGGTCGTTTTCAAATCCAAGGCTTGTTTTGGCTATTTCTTGATTCATACAAGTTTCAAGCATCATTTGGGACTGCCACAAAGCGTCGGATCCTAAAAGCCGCGTCCGTCGAAGATTTTGGACCCCCGGAGGCCCGTGTCGAACTAAAATCGAGGATACGGAGGGCCAAATTTCGTTTTGTAGGGTTTTGCCAAGTTTTGTTACGCCGTACACGTCACATAGGGCTTGTGTGACTGCACGGGGGTGTCGGTTTCGGTCCGGGACCATATCGAGTCGTCTTTTGCGTCTTATGTCCATTTTTGCGACATTTTTAGCCTTTTTATCGTATTTTCCTTATATCAGGACATTTCTACCGGTTTCAATGGTTTGTACAGGTCATTGTATGTTTCTATAGTCTATTCAAAGTGTCCGTCTCTTCTGTTTTGGAGAAATATAGAGTTTGGTCTATTAATACCAATTTTCCCGTATCCTCCGCGTGTCTGGGGTATATCTCGTATCCTGGGGCTTTTCTGTACCTATTTCTTCGAGCTAGACCCATTTTTGCACATATGCAAGTGTCTGTGTCGATTCAGAACTATCATCAATGCATGTTAGGTGTTAGAGGATGGTTTGTTCGTTCCTTGAAACACGAAATCCAATAACTAAAGGAATCAACAAACAGAAAATGCAGATATTATTTCTACCATGTGTACCATGTCAGAGTCCTAAAAAGCAAAAGGTGGGAATGTATCAAGCGGCACAACGGCCCGAGCAAACTCAAAAAGTACCAGGGCACACTCGCCCAAAAGTCAAAAGGCACGCAGGCCCTATATCCAAAGACAGCAAAGTATCAAAGTGTCAAAGGATCAGTGTATCAAAAGTCAAACAGCAAAATAGACTAAGGCTCAGTGATAGCCCTCAGTCGTCGAACAAGTCCTCGTCGTCCTCCTCCTCCTCGCTCTCTACCAGCTCACGCGGGTCTATCCGGAAACGAGGGTCCTCCACGGAGTCAGAGTCGCTGCTGAGGGATGTGCTCTCCTCCTCTTCTTCTGCTTCCTCTTCTTCTCTTCTCTTCTTCTGCAAAGGCCCCTCAGCAGGCCTCTTCTCTGCAGACCTCTTCCTCAGCTCTCGACGGAATGGGAGGTCCTCGCTAGCAGCCGCAATGTGTACTCCTCTCTGAGTGCTCGCTGCTGGTCGGGATGAGCTCGGTGCTATCTTCTTCTGAGGCGGTGGCCTCGCGCTCTTCCTCCTAGAAGCCGCCCTAGCCTGCCCCTGCATTGCATTTAGCTTGTTAAACATTTGTGTACATATTGCATATATATATTGAAATGTGAAAGCAGGACATTGTTCTATCAAAGCTTCAAAGGTATACCTGAGGCCGCACAGTAGGAACTGGAGCTGGAGGTGGATAGTGCAGCCGCAACTGGGCGCCGCTAGCAATTCTGTGAAACTCCTTCTCCATGGCCTTCATCAGGCGCACCGCCTCTCGCACCCACTCCATCGGGGCCTGTGTTACAACAAGTGGACAAGTCAGTTTGCAAGACAAGTGTACATGTGCAAATCAGGGTAAACAAGGGAAATACAAAGGATGCTATAGTATCGTACCGGTCCTGTGATCTCCTCAGGCTCTCTCCTAGCAGGCTCGAACTGAACGGTAGCCTCCTCTCCCTGAGCATCTCGTACAGCCAGTGTCCAAGAAAGCCGAGGAAGGCCCGTCGCCCTAGCAGGCTCACTCCTCTCCCTCGAGCGGGCAGTCCTGCCTTGCCCGCGCCTCTCCTCTCCCGCTGCTCTAGCCTCAGCCTCCACAGCTCCGTGCTCGACAACCCCAAGTGGCCCCGCCAAGTACTGCCTCTGATAGACAGCATAGTCACGCTCGGGCCTCAAGAAAGCACTAAGGCCTGCCGGGACGGTGAAGCGCTGCAGCTCAGCCAGCGTGTACTGGTCCGTGTGTGAAGCGCGAGGCGGAAGTGGACCCGGCACCACGAACTCTGAAGCCTCAAGTGACTGCCGTGTCACTCGATCCCCCAAGTACCACTGCCACCCGAAGATCGACTCCAGCAGCACGCGGCTCGCGGCTACTACCCTGCTCCGGGAAAGGTACTCCGGCTCAGCCTCCGAAGTCCTCCAAGGGTCCCACTCCACCTGCAAGCATTCAACAATCAAGCAACAAACAGTCGATCAGCGACAGCATTGAAGCAATTCAAAGGCAAAAATAGGCAATAAAAGGGTTGAGTTCTACCTGGGTGCTCGACAGCTCGTCAAGGTACGCCCGGAAGGCCTGGAGGCTACCTCTTGCCGCCTTCTTGCCTCGGTACTGTGGCCCCCATATCAGAGCACGGGGGAGCATCTTCAAGTTCGGGCATGAGTTTTCCGGAGGGTACATCTTCAGCACCTCGTACGCCCATAGCTGCAAGTTCAAACAATCAAAGCATCAGTACAGCAGTTGAATTTCAAAAGAAAGGAAAGTACTCAGAAAAGTAAAGGTTATGAGTCTATTTTTTTTTTTCTTACCTCCCACACCCTCCAAAGGCCGGCAATCGCCTTCTTCCGCCGAGAGAACTCCCCCATGAAGCCATAGCAAGTCCCCAGAGCAGCACCTCCCCAATCGTATCTGGCCGCCGTGCGCAAGTCAAACAAAGCCGGCAAGTAGGCCAAGTGCACCGTGGACCTCTTGTTAGGGAACAGCGACGCCCCGAACAAGTACAACAAGTAGGCCCTCGCCATCTGCTCCTCCTCCTGCTCCGAGTGCGGGACCCTGTCCTTCAAACGCCAGTGGAACTGGTCGTGGGTGAACGTCTCCGAGATACCCACGGGCACAAAACCCAAAAACCACTGCAGCGCCTCCGAGTCTCTGTGGATCCCCGTGTCAAATGGGATAGGCTCCCCTCCTACCCTCAGGCCCGTCAGAGCAGCAAAGTCCGCCGGAGTCACAGTCATCTCCCCGATCGGAAGGTGGAAAGTGTTGGAGGCATCCCACCACCTCTCCGCCAGCGCCGTGAGCAGGGCGTGATCGCTGAGCGTGGCCGTCTGTGTAAGGATGAACGGCCTGAACCCTGCAGCATCAACTAAGGACCTAACCCGCTCGGGCAGCCCTCTGTACAGCTCAAGGGAACTAGCAGGACCACCATGCCCCCTTGTACCGCCTCTCGTCCTCTGCACACCATAAAAGCAAAAGAACAGGAGTTTCCATTAGCATGTATGCTCTGGCAAACAGTCGAATCAAGGAACAGAGTTATAAGTGAAAGCCATCAAGCCGGGATCAAAAGGGCATCCAACGTTCTAAGGTCAATTCAAGGTCCGCGTCTACTATGAAGTCGAAGCAGGTAAACATGATATTTTATTCTACTCAGTCGAATCAAAGGCATAAGGTACCCTATTTCAACCGATTCTCTTCTCCAAAGAGGCAAGTATCAGGTCACATCAAGAGCATGGTATTTCATTAGTCGAATTCGAGTTCTACAATGTTAACAAGTCGAGGCAACCTACAGTCGATTCAAGTTCGTTATCACGTGGTTCTTATCAAGGTGCTAGCAAGTCTACAGTCAAGTCAAGCTATCAGGCATGCATATGTCACTATGCTATCAAATGTCCTACACAAGTAAGCTAAGTACAAGTACAGTAATAAAGGACTACAAGAGAATCAAAGGTGGAGTTCAAAGGAATACCTGCGCCCAGTCCACCGACAAGTGCCACTCCGGGTCTCTCAGCACAAGCTCTGCATCGTATTCATCGCGTCGGGGGATGTAGCTCTCAAACCCGGACGGTATGAACAAATGTGGCTCCGGGGGAACATAGGCCCCTGCCTCAAAAGCCGGGCGGCCTGCAGCCCGCATCGCCTCCGCCCGTGCCACCGCTCGCTCACGAGCTAGGCCACCCTCCTCCTGGGCCTGCTCGACTACCTCAGTCTCCTGTACAAAAGCATCCTCCGCTGCCTTGGCCCTCTCGGCCTCAACCCGCAGGCGCTCCTCCTCCTGAGCCTGCGCAATCTGTCTCAGCCTCTCCTCCCGGGCTGACATCACCGCTTCCACCACCGCCGGGTTCTCTCTCAGCAGCCGGTCCAGCACCTCCTCCGTCACAAACTCCGCGAAGTCCCCGCGCGTAATGGGAACATGCGCCGAGGACCCCGCCGCTGGTCTGAACTCTACGGGCCCTGTGGGTCCCCCAATGGGAGCATCCTCCCCCGCCACGATATCTTTGCCCCGTGCCGGATCTCTTCTCCGCGCATCCGACCGATCATCACCGCCACCAACATCACCACCGCTGCCGCCGCCGCCGGTCCCTGCCAGAATTGGACCCGTGACGACTAGCCCCTCCACTCCGCTCTCGAAGCCCAGTCGACTCACTCGTGGGCCCCCTGTATCACCAGAGGCTGACGTACGCCCAGTCCCTCCGACCGTACGCCACCTGTCGCCGTCACCCGTCTCTTCTGCATGGCCACCATCGCCGCCATCGCCGCCTGCAATCTCTGCACCATTGGACGGCGATACACCTGGGGACGTTTGATCGTCGGGTTGAGGCCCTAAGGCCTGGATTTCACCACCTGGCTGGTCTCTCTCGCGACCACCAGTACCATTGCCACTGTCGCCGCCCTTCCCGTCGCCGCCGTCGCCTGTTTCAGCCATGAGGGTCCGTGGGTGAGTAGATTTGTGGGAGAAAGAAGTGGAGTTGTGAGAGATTGAGAAGTTTGAGAGAGTTGGGAGTTCAAAACCGTCGCTTATAGCGGTTTCGGACATTCTGCAGAAGTTATACGACGTAAGGACGCGCTGGGCCGGGTTTGGGCCTGGATCTGGACCGGGCAAACGAAGATTCCTGGCGTACGCCAGGTTATTCGTACCGTACGCCACCCTGTAATGGGCCGTGGGCCCAAAAGGCTTTGGATCAAATTTCCCTCTACAACTAAGTTCCCGGATGGCCCAATGCTTATTTTTTACCACTGGTGGGTTTACTCCCCAGGCAGAGTCCCGTCCGATTTCAATTCAACGACGGTCCACCCGTCCAATTTCAATTCAACGACGGTCCACCCGTCCAATTTCAATTCAACGACGGTCCACCCGTCCGATTTCAATTCAACGACGGTCCACCCGTCCAATTTCAATTCAACGACGGTCCACCCGTTCGATTTCAATTCAACGACGGTCCACCCGTCCAATTTCAATTCAACGACGGTCCACCCGTCCGATTTCAATTCAACGACGGTCCACCCGTCCAATTTCAATTCAACGACGGTCCACCCGTCCGATTTCAATTCAACGACGGTCCACCCGTCCGATTTCAATTCAACGACGGTCCACCCGTCCCATTTCAATTCAACGACGGTCCACCCGTCCCATTTCAATTCAACGACGGTCCACCCGTCCGATTTCAATTCAACGACGGTCCACCCGTCCGATTTCAATTCAACGACGGTTCACCCGTCCAATTTCAAATCAACGACTGTCCACCCGTCCACTTTCTGCCCTCCGCGAGCAGCAGTCTTTCTCAAGTAATCTGTCTGGCTGAACTCACCGATCAGGTTCTTTAAAATTTGTGTCTTCTTTATCTTACTCAGGATAGTCAAGAGTAGGGTGTCTAGACAACCTTTGACGTTACTTGTCTCCACTCAAACAAATGGTGCTCCAAGTGCCGTCAAAGGGGGGCTTCTGTAGACACCCCATTCTGGACTGTCCAGATTAGTCCTTTATTTCCTTTGCTGACCCAATGATGATAAACGGTCGAGAACAGTTCAGAGTCGATGGAAGGATTTGAGCTTTGGGCATTGGACCCTCCTCCTTCAAACCATTTCAAGCCTCTTCAAACCTCTCAAATCTCGAGCCAAACGAGCCTCAGCAGAGCCATACCTCGCTTACGCCACCTTCTCTATGGCGTGCGCCAGGTTCTTGCCACGTGTCGATCATCGACCGTTGACTGAGTTTGACCTGGCGCACGGTAGGTCATAGGTGGCGTACGGAGGTTTAGGACCGGTCAAATCACCGCTTTTACAGCACGCGACCGAAGCTTTTACGGCTCCAAAGTACAGGAAACAGTGCTCCAAATGATTGTTTCCTGCTGGACCGTCCCTCACTCTCTCCTACACCTAGTCCCATGCATTTAATGCATGGGAGGCTCTTCACTCAACCCAACCAGCTCTAACCAGCTCTAAACCCAGCTGGCCAGCCCTGGTTTCAGCTCCTCTCTCCACCATAAATACCCCCCCTTGCATTCATTTGCAAGGGGTTAACCACATTACTCTCTAAGTCCATTCCCTCTCTTCTCTCTTGCTCTTGCTCTCCCATTGAAAGAGTGAGAGATAGAGAAGCTTCACACCCCTCCTCTCTCTGAATCAGTTGTTTATACAGCCTCCATCTTCAACCAAAGCTCATCACCATCCTTTCTCTCTTGCACCAAAGGTATACCACCTTTGTGCTGCGTTCTGTTTTCAACTCCTGAGGGGAACCAGAAGGGTTCTGGCTAGTAACTGATACTAGTCCAGGTCCCTTTCTGGTGAAATAAATCAGTCGTAAGAGTCACCACATGGCGCACGCCAACTACTATTTGCCGTACGCCACCTTTGGCTGTACGTGCACAGTTGGCGTGGGGATCATGTAGGGCTCATTTATTGCTCATTTTCTTTATGTCATCACCTTATAGCATGCTAAAAACCAGTCTATTGCTTTCTGTATTATAGAACTGTTCAAATGTAGCTTTCGATACTTGTATTTTTCTTTATCCTCAAGGCCTCTGGGGTATGTCTGGTCATGTTCCAGAACCCAGATGACGTAAAGCCAAACACTGGCTCACATGCAGACCTGGCGTACGACTCCTACAGGGTGGCGTACGGCACGTTTGCTGAAGATCAGTGCCTGGCCCTTACATCCCAGTTCAATCCTGGCCTCTTGTTTCTCCCCACTCTGTTTATGGGGTCTGTCTTGCTATTTTCCTGGCTACTGGCCATTCTTTACGTCTGTACATGTGTATAATCCATATTATAAACTGCGTGGTTTGCCCTGGGTGTGCACTGGTCCCTTCCAGAGCCCAGAGGATTGAGAGTAGGAGCTGTAAGAAATTGATGTGGTAGTGTACGCCAGCCTGAAGGTGGCGTGCGCAGGGTGTACTGGCGTGTCGTGGCTTGGCCATGGCGTGCCAGCATGTCGCCTGCTCACCCACCCGACGGGCAGCGTACGTCATCCCGTTGAGCTTCTGGCAGCGCTTGTTCTCAATCTATGTTCTTACATTTAGTTCAATTCAAGCAAGCAAATCATCATCCATAAACATTTTGTCATACAAACTGCAACGTGTTACAGTTTTAATCCCTATTAACTGTTCCCCCGCCCTAGCTGGCCAAAATGATTAAAATGAGAGAAAAATGCAAATGTTCTAATAAAATGCCTGAGTAGAGACCGATCTCCGGATTGGGCGAGAGGGGTGCATAAAACCCTTCCCCTCTCGTAACCTGGCTCCCGAACCTCAGATATCGAAGGTGACGACGGACCAGTCTACGCCTTTTTAAATCAAATCAAACCTTTTTCAAATCAAAGCAAAACGTAGCAAACATTCTCGAGTTCGGTTCCTTGGGTGTTCTTCCGCTAAAACCCGAGTGGCGACTCTGAATCGAAGCGTTTCGCCGCGCTATTTTCCAAAAGGGCCGCCCCCCGAACAATATTCATTTCAAACCAAAATCGGGCGATTTTTCGGGGCGTGTGCCCACAATAACTTATATTTAATGCTTAAAATGTAGCTTGCTGTTGTAGTCTAGTTCCGATGCTATGGTTGACTTTTCTAGAATCTCTGTTCCATGTGTAGTCCACTTGATTTGACTCTTCTAGTTCATTTATAGAAAAATGTGATTTTCCTTCACTTACACACAAAATATATCATACTCTTAGAAACAGCTGATAAGATAATTATCTCACGAGCTTTCTTCTAATTATTGTTCTTCCACATTCCATTCCTGCGATTCCCTAGACGTCAAATCATCGTTGCAGCCAGATCCTTTGAGTGAACCGACAAATATATATTGTAGAACCACTCCAAAGCATTGGCCTTGGCACATCTCAGTGCCGGTGGAAAGTGGCTGCAGTTAAAGGACTTATTGGCAAGCCTGCGATCCCCAATGATGTTTTTCACATAGCTGCAATTAAAGGACTTATTGGCAAATCTGTGATCCCCAATGATGTGTTTCACATATTTTGCACTCTTCCTGTGGACACTGCATCTATCATCTTCTCGAAATTTTCTAGCACATAAATTTGCATTCATGTCACCTAGGCATTGGTACATGCTCGCTAAACAAGAACCTTCACCTTACTGGGAACACAAGAATCTCCAACTTAACAAGTTGTTGCTTGATGGAGCTGCGCTCGCTCGCGTTGAGCAAACCATGTTCCATGATTAAGTGATACGCGCTGCGAACTAAGTAGTCCCCATGTCTTGTAAAATGCCAAATCATTTTGTCCCCCGCTGCTCCTCGTCCCAGCGGAAATACTCAAAATATTGTTGACGTCATTGGGAAGAAAAAACTCTTTTAGCTTTGGTATGTTCCACCCTCGAGGATTTGAAGTCCGGAACTCATTGACCTTGTCATCAGGATTGATGGGTTGATGAGACTGACTAGCTTGAGGGTGATCGATGTAGGAATCCATCTATCATTCCACACGCCGGAGTTCCATCCCCAATCCGCCATCTAGATTCACCCCAAGCACTTTCCAAGCCTCCAATGTTGGGGTGTTGGATTAAATAAAAGAAAAAATGTTATATGTATGAGGTGGTAGATGTTTAGAAGATGAGGAATGAGTGTTGTAATAAGGGAGACTTTTTGTATTGCTTTTCAAATTGTACACAGGAAAGGTACAATGAAGCTCTATTTATAGAGCTAGTTTCCACCAACTTTTGTTTTCTAGAATAATTTTCCTAATTACACAAATCTCTCATAACTTCTAGACTTTTCTAGTTTTAACCCATGTGCCTAAATTATAAATATCTTCTTTCTTTATTACATTTCCACACTATTCTAAATATTTTTTATATTAGATATTTTATTACAAAAGTCTACATGTTTCTAGAAATTAAAAGACTACAAATTACTTTTTTTAAACGCTTTGCCATGTGTATGACAACGATGCCCCAACCCCACCTCCATAAATGAGGTATTTGGGAGATACTTGCTCTTGAAAAACCTCCCCAATAGAGAATCTGGATGTTGGCATATTCTCCAAGATTTTATGCACAACATTACTAGATAAAAAGCCTCTAGATTTTTAAAAACCCATTCATCCGTGTTCCTTTTAACGTTGTGACCAACCTGCTCAATGCATCTTTCTTTAACCATTGTTCTGTCCTCACCAAAAGTTTGACGTGAGTGATTCCAAATCGCGGATAAGATAGTCTGGAAATTTAAAACAGCCCATGGCATAAGATGGCACTGCTCGCACAACCGCTTTAATTAGAACTTCTGTAGACACCCCAATCTAGGCTTCCGAATAATCTTTAAGTTCCCCGATGATGAAATAAGAAAAAATATACATTCAAGGCTTGGATTGTTGCTCATTTGCTACTCATTCTCTAAACCTCAAGAAAACCCCTTTTCTAAACATTTAGGGTGGCCCCTAGTTCAATTGCAAAGAGAAAAATGTGTTTGCTTGGTCGATAACAACTTTTTCAATGACACATTGTTGGTAAAATGGTCACACATTTCAATGTATAAAACGTCTTTGAGTGAAACCAATTGGGTTAGAAAGAGGACTCGACAAGCTTTCCAACGCTTCGATTCCTTCGAACCATGCCCAAATCTGAATTCGGGAGTGTCTGGGGTGCCCCTGCGAAGTTCAGTGTGCTGTGCTGTCTCAAAAAACCGCGCAGCATTTCAGAAACGCAGCACGGCATACCAAAAAAATACTCCACCGCACGGGATTTCAATACACCGCCCGACATTTTGAAATTTGAAACACTGTCAGGAGGAGCGTCAGACAGGTTCCTTTGTGCATCAGCAGACTATTTAGAGCACGTTTTTCTCTTTTGGGTGCACTCCAAGTATATTTTTGCCTATAAAAATACACCCCTCCTCTTTGAGGAAAAGGACCCCTCTTGATTCTCTCTCTACAACCTCTTACACCGATTACAATATATATATCTCTCTCTACATTAACCCACAAGTTGGGCTATTACAAAATCAATCTTAAATTGATTTCTCTCTCTCTCTCTCTCTCTACACTCATTTGCTCACAAGTCTCTCAAAACTCAATACAAATCAACCTCCACTCTCCATATGCAAGCACATCCAAGTTTCGATCAAAAGATATAAACAAATCCCTTGGGCTAAACCACATTTAGCTTTGAGGGAAGCCAATTGAGGCACTTCTCGATCTTTCTATACTGAGTTTGGGTCTCAAACGAGCTTTATATTCAAAAAATACAACAAAATAATTTTTACACTGGAATACGTTACATCGTGTCGCGTTTTACAACACCGCACGATGTAGTGTATTACACCGTGCAATATTTTATTTCTTGTACATACTCCTTCTCATGTTATTCTGTTCATCCTATTTATTACTTTTCCGAGGGTACATTCCAGAATCAAGTTTCATGTTAAAAGTCATTTTTTATTTTATTTTATTAAATCTTTTAACATTTTAAAAGGGTTTTAACATTGCTTTACATGATAAGATGAACAAAATGGTCTCATAAATCATTTTTTTTTCTTTTAGAGATTCGGGAAAATATAAAAAACCATTTTGCAGATCAATGGTTTGTTTTGTCACGTAAAAGCGAACTGATTCTGGAATGCGTAGACGGATACACCGCACGGTGTTTTAGTAACACCGTGCGATGTATCTGGTTTGTCGTGCGATGTTTCACTTGATATTGGTAGACTGTCGTAATGCTGTTATTCCATTTTCTGTATATTGCTTATCCATTTCATACCGTACAGTTTGCACCACAAGCACGTCAATGTGTTACATTAAACCCCCATGTCACTTACCCGTACATGTTTAATCAAAGTTAAAATTTTTCAAACGATATTAAATTCCACATTAAAAATGTTTAGTAAACATCGGTCTTTACCAAGCAAGCGGGATGCTTTTCAACAAAACCTTCCCCGTTCGTAACGTGGCTCCCGAATCCAAAGTCTCAACGTTTTCGCTAGATTAAAAACCTTTTTCTCTCAAATAAACTGTCAGTTTCTCGGATCATCCATTTCAAAAATCCGGGTGGCGACTCTCGAGCTCACCAGTCGGGGAGCCAACAACTTCCCACCTGGCTTGGGCCAAAAAATGTTCTTTCCAGCGCTACATTTTCCTCCACACTCTCTCTGTAATGCCCCCTAAAATCTCTTTTTTTGATCTGCCCACCACTGTTGCAGGATGCTACGGAGAAAGCTATAAAAAACAAAGAAGATACATCAGTTGTTCGAGTGGTTGATATGACATGTGAAGCATTAAGGTTGGCATTTGTTTCTTTAATGGAATTTTTTTGCAATTGTTCTTTATATGCTTTGCTAATTTTGGGGAGTTATTTTTATTTTATTTTTTTGCTTATTGTAGAAGGTTTGGGCCACTGAAGGTGCCCCCAAAGAGAATTTTGAAGATGCTGGCTAGACTCTTTGACCATGACCATGCAAATGTTCATGTTTCAGCAAAAGATTTGATGCTTGAGCTGTGCAACATGATTGAGATAGAACGACTGAAATCAAGAATGTATGTTTCTCTTTCCTTTCCTTTCAAGTTTGAATTCCTTGCATTTCACTGAAAAATGTTGAAGTATAGTTTTGGAAAGAAAGTTGGACTTTCCAAAATGGACATACAAATTGGGACGAAGGGTATTTCTGTCCTTTGCTTCTACAATTTTTATTTTCATATACGACTTTTTCTCATGTATACACACTGACATGTTTATTCCTTTTTCTTCACAAGTTTTGCTACATTTCATCTACCTGGCACTTTTTTTCCTACTTTCAGTTATCTTGTTTGCATTTCTTCAAATTGTATGGTTTTACTCAAAGTAGATTCTGCAAGTGTGGTTTACCAGTTTTACTTGTAAGCATATCACTGAAAGCTACAGTTATTAGCCATTCATGCGCTAGCTGTGATGGCTAGCATAATAGTGTAACATTGCTCCTGTACAATTTAGTCTCCGTCTTTCTATTACATTTGGTATCTCTGGTAGGTGGTGTGATTATCAGCCATAAGAATTGAAATCTTATTAAAGAAAAGCTTATTTCACTATTCTCCTTTTGTTAGTTTGTTGTGGTTTTTTATTCTCTTCTTTAGTAAGAATTAATGTTTGGCTTCGTAGGGCTCTCAATTCAGTGAATATATGTAATTCAGCGAATTTATGTTTTGATTGGAGCAGAGGTTTAAATTACGTCAATTGGAAAATTGGGGGTTAAACTATGCAAAATTTCCTTGGTTTATACTGTTTAATCACTTTCATTCCCCCCTTTGATTATCGCATCTCTACAATTTTTCTAACAAACAAAGTTGTTTTAGCAATTTGCTTTTAGTAGTCTTGTACATCTGTATTTATTATTTGTTGTGTGGATTTTCTATGTAACAAGTTTCTTCTTCAACAGGAAAAACTCAACGAGGAGAAGTCTTCTTTAACAAAGGCACTTAATCAGACTCTCCAAACGATGCAAGAATCCGAGTGTTTAGATCTTGCACATGTTCTCGAAGGCAAGTTTCCGTCATTAGATCTCAAATGTCACTCAGGCTCCATTGTTTCAATGTATTTTCCCCGTAAAATGATTTCACTAAATAGAAATTTTCTATTCTATTTTACTATGTTTGGTTGATAATCGGAAAATATTCTTGGCAACAAACATATCTCCAACACTCTCATTAACGAAGTTACCCTTCCAAAGAATCCATAATATAAAATTCTCTCTCTCCCTCTCTATTAATTGACAAAGCACTTCAGACTTTCGCAATTGACCCAAAATCCTTAAACAATTCTTTGAATGAGAGAAAACTGTTGAAATTATTTACATAAAGTCTATTGGATTGATGTGGTTGCAGGAACCATAGGTGGTAACAGCTATGTTTACATATGTGCGGGTGTTGCATCTGTGTGTGTGTGTGTGTGTGTGTGTGAGAGAGAGAGAGAGAGAGGAACAAATAGGAGATATACTTGTGGAAATTGATTATAGTTTTGGATATGAGAAGGAAACGGATGGAGAAGAGCCGAATTAGGGAATTAATGTACAAATACTTAATTGGGTTGTAGGAAGGGACTAGGGAGATAACAATGAACACTGTAAAATGAATTACGGGAGTTTCCACCGTAAGTCATTTTATCCCCATACAATTTACCTCTCATTTGTTCAACCAAATACTGAAAAATAGGTAAAATGTCTTACAGAAAAGATATTAAATGGTCGCAAATAACTCGTATTGTTTGGTTTCTGAATGTTCACATGTTTTTCCTCTTATGCTATCAACCGTGGACTTCAGAAGCCAGTGATGCAGCTTTTTCTGCTCTTCCAGCAGTGATTAAGGTACTTTCTGCAATCACATTGCAACTCAAAACTGATTTGTTAAGAGAGAATTTCACACTTAAATACAAAATCTCTTACAAAACTACGTACCCACATCCCACTCATTGTCACACCTCTCATCTCACACACAACTCACTAACATGGTGGGTGGGCAGTCCCCCTCTAGGGCTCCCCGTCTCTGTTACAAGGATAAAAGCAAAAAAAAATTAGCCTGTATTCGGAATAGCTGGTTTTTCTTCATTCTTCACCGTTTCACCCAAGATCTTCATATACTATACTCTCCGATACCACTGATGGGTTAATAGAGAAAATACTTCACACTCAAACAAAAAGTTCCATTAATCTTTCTCGAATATCTACAAACAAATCACACAACCTTACACACACACATGCACACATCTTTCCCTTTCTCGCACTCTCTCACAAATCACAGTGGTGGGGTGAGTCCCCCTCAGGGGGTGGCTCCCAGTTTCTGTCACTCTTTCTGCTCTCTTCTCTCTTACTCCCACACTTACAAACTACAATGCCACATACATTAATACATAAAGCAAACTATTCCTCGCCACACAACATTCAACTGCCCCATCTTACTCCTAGACACACCCAACTCATGTCCACCTTCCGTCTTCAAGCCTAACTCCCCGTCTGCCTCTCAGATCTCTCACACACACATGGCCCTTCTGCATGCAAGAATCTCTAACAGAAACTATGTCATGTCTTCCTTGTAAAGCTTGTTTGGTTCTTTCTTTAAAGTTGCCACTGCAATAATTCTTGTTTATCCATTTTTTATTCTCTTCTAGTTGGTTGGCATGAGTCCTTCAGATGATATGTTCGATGTTAGAGTTTTTCAAAATAAATTGGATTTTAGTTTGGAATTTTTGGAAAGGTGCTGATGAGAATTTTGTGAAAGGTTGTTACACCTTTTCACATGAGTTGTGACTTTATGTAATTGGTTGTTATACCCATTAAATTTGGGTGTGTTCGTTTAGGAAAGGATGTGGAACATGGGGGTGTCACCAAGAGGCACGGCTCTTATAATTAAATGTTTCATGAAAGGGTGCCTACCAAGAGGCATGTTTCCTTCTAATTAAATGTCTTCAATAGACATGACCTTTCCTAACTAGTGTTTTTGAAAGACATGACTATTCTAATGTGTGTTTCTTCTAAAGACACAACCTTTCACATTAGGGTGCTTATGAGTCTATAAATAGGCCATTTGTAAAGTCATTCAGGGGACCAGAAAATTCCATACTGCATGAATTGCTCTCTTTCTCTCTACACATTCTCTCCCTAGAAATGGCAAACTAATATTCTGTTATTTCTCAAAGTAGAGTATCAATTCTTGGTTCTTTTACATTTGCTTAGCGGATATTCTGTCTGTATTCGTTTGTGCAAACGCAAACAGAAAGAACCTAGAGTTCGGATTCGATTTATCTTGAAGGCGGATTTGTTGTAACCCGGTACACACCTTCTGGTGGGGGCAAATACTGTCTTTAGGAAAGTGTTCTCCAACGTGACTCGAATGCTTCTACCGTTCCAATTTTGAAGAGACAATCCCATTACTTTCATCATTTTAAAGACCGGATTTCCAACATTCGAAAGATTGGACGAGGATAGGAGGAAGAAGCTTTTAGAAACATTTTGGAGTAGAAGCATTTCATTGGAGAGCTTGCGGAGTGTAGTGCGCTATTTCGGGCTTACTTCAAATTTTTTGATAAAAGGCGGGGTCCCATATCTTATCCAACCATCACATCTTACCAAGAAAACCCGTAACTTTTAACATTCTAACAAGAGGAGAGCTGGAGTAGCACTATTTCTACATAGTTTGGGTGATTTGATTGCGTTTTACAACTTTGTACTTAAAGAGCGCCACTTTTCCTTGCTTATAGTACCTAGGATACCTTTGACTTCAGCACTGGAAGAGATTAAGTGTAATACCCGTCCTCGATATTAGAGTATTTAATGCATTTTTTAATTCAATTATATGTTTCCGGGGTTGTTTTGCTTATGATGGAAGTTCGAGGGGCTTGTTTGTGATTCATGGGTGGAACATAAGTGAGCATGTGGTTTCATTTGCATTGGATAACTTTCCTTAGCCTTTATCAATATCCTGGGGGATATTTTGGGAGATATTTTCCCTTATTTCCACCTTACTCTAACGTAGAGAGAGAGAGAGAGAAAGAGAGAGAGAGAGAGAAGAGGAAGAGAAAGAAGAAGAAGGAGAAGAAGAGAGAAGAGTTTGGAGGTTCTTGGTTGTCTAGGTTGTTGATCATCTAGGTAATTCTAGGTTTGAATTGTTAAATTTCATGTTTGGGCAAACCTAATTTCATGCTTTAATAGTTGGATTTATGCCTTAATTGGATGATGCAAGTTGATTTGGGTATGAGAAGAATATTACTTGAATCTCTTGAGTTATTGTGTTTTTAAACTTCTTTGATTCTTGGGATTTGATAATCTTGAGTAGCTCTTTAATTTGCATGAGTTAAAGCATGATTTGGTGTAGTTTGAGGAGTTTTGGATGTGGTTTGAGTAAAGGAAAAAGTGGGAAATCGAAAGGAAATCATGCTGGATTTTCGCTGAAAAACCCAGTTGGTACATGTACCACTTTTGGTGGTACCTGTACCGGCAGTCCAGAACTGAAACATTTGGGTCGATTTCGGGTGGGTACCTGTACTGAGTTTTGTGGTACCTGTACCCATTGGGTACCTTTTCAGCAATTGTTGAGGAACTTCGGACGATCATATCTTTTTCATCCGGACTCCGTTTTGGGCAAATTATATATCAAAATTTGTGTACTCGGAACGTACTTTCCGTTGGTGGTGGTTTTATGATCTAGCTCCAGGCCAATAAGAAGTTACGGTCAGGATGAGACAAGTTGATCATAAGTTTTTAAATTGATTTCAAGAGTTATTTTATATTTGAACTTAATGCTTGTTTTGGGACACTTCTAGGTGTTGTCATGGCCATATTTGTATTCGATAGACATCATTTAGCTTCTTGTTAGCTTTGTAACTTTGGGCCGAGTATTCGTTGAATTTGTAACTAATATGGGTTAACTTGTGGCTAGGTAAAGAGCCGGTAATTCAGGAGGTGCCGAAACCTTAGTTTGGCATACTTCGGTCGACACGAAGGTGAGTGTGTTTGATATGGTAATGTTCAATGAGATGTTACATGGAGGTGATCGTATATCATGTTATTCGAGATTTAGTTAATGATATATGTTTGTTGGGTGTTGATTGTAACCGCTAAAGGATTGTGGAGTGAGTCACACCATATCGTGGGCCATGCCGTCTAATTAACGGTGAATGGGAATGTGGTGTGCGGGACACAATACCTTGGTTACATGGGAATGTGGCAGACGTGCCATTGCGTGTGTGATGTTTATACATGTGGTTGTATATTTGAATACCTTTGTTGAGTTTATGTGAATTACATTCAAATGAGATATTCTTTTGGGTAGTGTAGTATTTTATTGAATGTATATTATATCTCACACACTTTGGTTTTCCTTTTTGGATTGCCAGGCCACAGGTGGTCGTAGAGTTGGTTCACTACCAGTCGACGTTTTGGAGACACTTGTACCGAGTGTTGATGCTTGTGGTCGAGTTGGTTTTAATGGGTCAAACTCTAATTTTTGTGTTAAACTCTTTTTGCGACTTCAAGTTGTAGATATGTTGGGTGTCTTTTGTATAATGCATGTTTGTTGATATTGTTGGCACCTTGTTTATATTAATGTTAAGTCTTCCGCTGGGGTTTTACTCTATTCTTTTATTGGTTGTCATTTAGTTGTTGGTTTATTGTGTGGAATGCCACGTGGCCGTGTCGGTTCGGGCCCACTCTGGGTGTCGTTCCGGGACGGGGCGTGACATTAAGGCAGGGCTTCAAATGGACATTTTTGCTCTTGATTCTCTGCAAAAGAAAGCAACAGAAATTGGGCTAGCATTTAAGATGTTTTTTAGCTAATTTAAATAGCCAGTGTTCAATTTTTTTGTTTGTTTGGGGTCCTTTATCCTCATTAACTCTATATTTCATCTTTTTCTTTTGTTAGGAAACTTCGATATCCAATACATAAAGTGCTCTCAAGATATGGAAGATATCATGACAACATTCTTGAGGGGACAAGAATGACGAATTCAGGAGAGATTCTTCTGTGTCTTCCTAAACAAAGTTATGGTAAGCGTACATTTACCATTGTTTGTGAAACAACCAATGTTTAACATTATAGTTTTATGTTTTGCTACTTTTTTGTGACTTCTCTTTTCTATCGCTTGTGGGTTTGAAATTTTGTTAAAATAAAGGGCAAAGTACGAATTACCTCCCTAAGGTTTGGTCATTTGGCAGATGACCTCCCTAACGTTTACTAATGACCACATTGCCTCCCTGTGGTTTTGGAGTAAAGTGCAGCCGTTAGATTTTCCATCCAAAATAACGTTTTGTGTTTCTCACGCGCTCCTAGGTGGGGGAAATTGTACTTTCATCAGAAAAATTGTATGATAAATTGACAATAATACCCTTACTTCATCTTCTTCCCCAAAATCACTGTGAAAATTGAAAATTCTAAATTAACCACCGTACCCATGACCCAACCGTTATCCCCCAAATTGATTCCACAACTACCTTTACTTTGGAAATCTCAAACACCAACACGCCGACAAAACCCACTTGTAACTCTTCTGGATCTTCACTCTCGGACCACAGCCGTCACCGACCATTAACCTTATTAAAGAATTGTTGTAAGGTCCATTATAGAATTTTGTAACATGTCCAATCCACCTCATATTTTCAAAACATCTCTAGTCCAGTCCATTACTTTTTTTAAAGTCTCAGGTCCACTTCCTTTTTTGACAAGACAAAATTGTCCCTTCATTAAACTTTACACTACCACCACCACTACCGCCGCCGCCACCGCCACCACCACCATCTCCACCATCACCATCACCACCACCACCCCACCACAACCACCACAGCCACCAATACGTCCCCAAGACCACCTCAACCATCACGCCGCCGCCACCACAATGCTGCAACCTCCACCATAATTACCACCACCACGCTGCCACCACAACCATAACCACCACCACTCAACCACTACCACCACGATGCAACCATCACCGCTCCACCACCACCACCACCACCACCATGCCCCCACCACCACCTCAACGACTATGTCGCCTCCGCCGCCGCCACCACGTACCACCACCACAATAATGTCGCAACCTCCACCGCAATTACCACCACCACCTCCACCACAACTAACACACCACCGCCACCACAATGCCGCCCTAACCACCATCTACACCACCACCACCACTCCACCACCACCACTACCACAACGCCTCAACCACCACAGCCACCGCCACCACCACCGCCCCCACAATGCCGCCCTAACCACCATCTACATCACCACCACCACTCCACCACCACCACCACCACAACGCCGCAACCACCACCACTCCACCACTGCCACCGCCACTTCACCACCACCATGCCCCGAATCCCACCACCACGACGCCACCACCACGCCCTCACCACCCCGTCAACCACCACGCTACCACCACCACCACATTGCTGCAACCTCCACTATAATTACCACCACCACTCCATCACCACTACCTTCACCACAACCCCACCCCCACCCCCACCACCATCTCCACCACCACCACCACGACGCTGCTACCATCACCACAACGGCGTCACCACCTCCATCGCCTCTACCACCACCACAACGGTGCCACCACCACCACTCCACCTCCACCGCCACCGCCACGCCCCCACCACCATCTCTACCACCACCACTCTCACCACCTCTATCACCATCACACCCCCACCACCACCTCAACCATCACGTCGCCGCCGCCGCCACCACAATGGCGCAACCTCCACCACAATTACCACCACCACAACCACCACCACCACCCTGCCCCGACCACCACCACCACCACGCCACCACCACAATGACCAAATGCACTATACTTACTTTTCATTATATATTTAGACTGCAAATTTACACTTTTAGACTATAAATTATTAAATAAACACTAACACCCATGACAATTTAGACTGGAAATTTGCACTTTTAGACTGCAAATTTGTTAATTAAACACCAACGCCAGAGAAAATTTAGACTGCAAATTTGCACTTTTAGACTGCAAATAAAGGCACTTAAACTTTGCGGTCTAAAAGTGTAAATTTACAGTCTACATAAAAATTTAGACTGCAAATTATTAAATGAAAACAAAAGCCAATGAGAATTTAGACTGTAAATTTTCACTTTTAGACTACAAATTTGTTAAATGAACACCAATCCCAGAAAAAATTTAGATTGCAAATAAAGGCACTTTCGTAAACTTTGCAGTCTAAAAGTGCAAATTTGAAGTCTACAGAAAAATTTAAACTGCAAATTATTAAACGAACACTAACGCTAATGACACAAAAATTTAAACTGCAAATTATTAAACGAGCACTAACGCTAATGAGAATTTAGACTGCAAATTTGCTCTTTTTAGATTGCAAATTTGTTGATTGAACACCAATGCCAAAAAAAATTTAGACTGCAAATTTATACTTTTAGACTGCAAATAAAGGCACTTTCATAAACTTTGCAGTCTAAAAGTGCAAATTTGCAGTCTACACAAATTTTGACTGCAAATTATTTAATGAGCACTAGCGCCAATGAGAGTTTAGACTGCAAAGAGAAAATTTAGACTGCAAGTTTGCACTTTTAGAATACAAATAAAGGCACTTTCGTAAACTTTGTAGTCTAAAAGTGTAAATTTACAGTCTACACAAAAATTTAGACCGCAAATTATTATATGAACGTAACGCCAATGAGGATTTAGACTGCAAATTTTCACTTTTAGACTGCTAATTTGTTAAATGAACACCAATGCCAAAAAAAATTTAAACTGCAAATAAAGGCACTTTCGTAAACTTTGCAATCTAAAATTGCAAATTTGCAATCTAAACAAAAATTTAGACTGCAAATTATTAAATGAACACTAACGCCAATGAAAATTTAGACCGCGAATTTGTCCTTTTAGACCGCAAATTTGTTAATTGAACACCAATGCCTGAGAAAATTTAGACTGCAAATTTATAATAGTTTTAGACTGCAAATAAATACACTTTCGTAAACTTTGCAATTTGAAAGTGCAAATTTGTAGTCTACACACAAACTTAGACTGCAAATTATTGAATAAACACTAACACCAATGAAAATTTAACCTGCAAATTTGCACTTTTAGACTGCAAATTATTTTCTTAAAACACTAACGCCAATGAGACATCAGAAAAGAAAGTGTGACCTAGAAGGAAGGTGAATTACCAAAGAAGAAGTGGTGGTGGTGGAGTGATGGTGGCGGCGTGGTGGTGGTGGTGTTGGTGATGGTGGAGTAGTGGTGGTGGTTGTGGTGGCGGTAGTGGTGGTAACGGTGGTGGTGGTGGTGGCGGCGGCATGGTGGTGGTGGAGTGGTGGTGGTTGTGGTGGCGGCGTGGTGGTTGTCATTTCGGTGGTGGTGGTGGAGTGATGGCGTCGGCGGTGGTTATGATGGAGTGGTGGTGGTGGTGGTTGTGGTGATCGCTTGGTGGTTGTGGTAATTGTGGTGGAGGTGGCGGCGTTGTGGTAGTGGTAGTGGTTGTGACGGCGTGGTGATGGAGTGATAGCGGTGGCGATGGTGGTGGTAATTGTGGTGGAGGTGGCGGCATTGTGGTGGTGGTGGTTGTTGTGGCGGCGTGGTGGTGGAATGATAGCGGTGGTGATGGTGGTAGTGGTGGTGGTGGAGTGGTTGTGGTGGTGGCGGCGGCTTGGTGGTGGTGGTAATTGCGGTGGAGGTGGCGGCATTATGGTGGTGGTCGTGGCGGCAGCGTGGTGGTGGTGGTAGCGGCAGCAGCAGCGGCGGCGGATTGGTGGTGGAGATGGTGGTGGGGGCGTAGTGGTGGTGGAGGTGCCAGTGGTGGTGTTGGTGGTGGTGATGGTGATGGAGTGGTGGTGGTGGTGGTGATGGAGGTGGTGGTGGGGGCGTGGTGGTGGTGGTGGCGGCGGCGACGTGGTGGTGGTCATTATGGTGGTGGCGGTGGTGGTTATGTGGTTGTAATAAGATCGAAAAAAATGAAAAAATGTATTTTTTGTATTAGCCAAACAAGGCCCTTGTTTCTTTTATATAGGTTATTTTTGCCATTGAAATTTTTAGTGGACTAGAGGTGTTAGGAACTTTAGAAGTGGATTGGGTGGGTTAGAAACATGCGACTTATCAAAAATTCTCCCTAACCTTATTTATCTCTCCGACTCCCATTTCTCTCTCTCTCTCTCTCTCTCTCTCTCTACTCCATTCTCCTTTTTTTCTTTCCTTCTCTAAACCCAGAATTTTTGTTCCCATCAAGAAATTAGAGATGGCAGAAACTTCATACTCAACAGTTCAAGCCTACATGCTTTTTTTGCAAATTGCAAATGACATTCTTCCCTGAGTGAAGCCTAACCTTTATTGAATTCAATTGATACTGTCCTCCATTATCCCAAGCCACGGGCTAAGTTGTATGAATTGGCACTGTAAAGGAATTAATCAACATTTCTCTCAAATTGAGAAGACGAAGATGGGGAAAGGGGTTGTGATCAATTGAGTGTGGACGTCTGAATCGAAGGAAAATTTCTCTCTAATACACACACATGCATATATATAGAGGATACCCACAAACACCTGTATGTATATATCACGCACACTACTCGGCGGGCAGCCATGGCTGTCCGCGCCATCGTCCAACCCCTCTCCTCCCCTATATTCAACAAAGAAATGAATTCTTGGAAGTATCCTTGGTGGTCTATACTTCGGAGATTCAAGATTTGAATTTTTAGGAGCATCGAAATCCTTTCGTTGCATAATAGCTTTGAAGTTTCCTTTAACACAGGAATTTGAAAGCTCGAGAGGAATTTTATTTTATTTTTTGATTGAGACAGAATTCCCAAGTTAATTTTTATTCCTGCTGTAATTCTATCGAATATCTTTAATCGTGGTCCTGTATTTCTGCTCTGTCTCTGCATGTTCTTTTATTAGATAACTGCATCAGATTAGTCGGTTTCAGTGATAACTTCCTTGAGCTCATGCCTTTGCCATTAGGATATGGGCCATGAACCCCCACTCCTGGCCATTCCTTAAAATGCCTCCGAAGCCCGTGTTTCGGTTGGAGCTTCCATCCATATCTAGCTTATATTTTCCTGCAGGAGGCAAAGCCCAACTAATAAACGCTGAAGTGTTTTTCTTTCTAGTACTCTCTCCTGTATAAAAAGCCCCTCCATATCTTGCTGCGGAGAGAGATATAGCTCTGCGATGGCCGTGTACTCGGAAAAGCTTCTACCATTAAAGTTTTTATTTTTTGAGTAAACTTGGGAGTTTTCATGACATTAGAAATTGGGTTTCCCTCTGAAATTGGAGTTTTTATCACATTAGAGACTGATTTTGATAAATGTTAGGAATTATGTTGGCGTTATAACTCATTCATTCTTACATTAAAGCTGTGATTAGATGCATGTTCTTTGTTTTTAGAGCTCTCGTCATTTTGGAGTTTTGGTTTCCTGATAATAGTTCTTTGTCATGACAGAGAGCGCAAATGGTATGCTCAAGGACATACGCGAACTTGGAGATCTAATCACGAGGGTGGTGACGTCTTGCCAACAAAACTTCACGAGTCATACAGATTATCCGGAAGACTTAAAGTGCTTTTTCTTTTTATGTGATTCATTAGAAAAAGATATTTCAGGGGTTGTTTTGGATCTGAAGGTTATCTAGGATTATGCCTACTCTATACTACACAGTTCAATCTTTATGGTAAATGAGGGACATGTGCAGCTTTTACAGTAAGTTATAGAGCATGAGGGATCTTTATTACAAGGCTTTTGACGCTAAGCTTGATGTAGTTGTGCCCCCATTGGATGCAAAGCTTTAACGCTGACAAACTTCTAAGTTCCGCAGTGTCTCAGATACCGAGGGCTTCAATATCAACAATTATTCCAAGCCAAGGCACTACTAGCTCTGCTCCATCTCTCCAGCAGCCCTCCTCCACTGCCTTGATTGTTTTGGCAAGAGCCTTTGTTCCTTCCCAAGCCTGCTCCACCTCTCCAGCAACCCTCCTCCTCTACCTTGAGTGCTAGAGCGACAACATTTATTCCTCCCCGCCCCACTCCACCTCTCCAGCAGCCCTCCACCACAACCTTGAGTGCTTCAGCATGGGTGTTTGTTCCATCCCAGCTCACTCCACCTCTCCAGCATCCCGCCACCACTACATTGAGTGGTTCAGCACACCACAACCTTGGGTGCTTCAGCACGGGTGTTTGTTCCACCCAGCTCACTCCACCTCTCCAGCATCCTGCCACCACTAACTTGAGTGGTTCAGCACGGGTGTTTGTTCCACCCCAGCCCACTCCACCTCTCCAGCAGCCCTCCTCCACTACTGCGCTTGTTCCTCCCCGGCCCACTCCACCTCTCCAGCAGTCGTCCTCTGCCGAGCCCACTACACCTCTCCAGCAGACCCCACCTCTCTGTTGGGGTGCTTAGTTAGATTTTGAAGTAAATTGGACAAGAGAATGGGAAAGGATGGGTGGGAGATGTTATAAGGAGAAGTTGTGAAAGGCTTTTGTTAGATTTTCATTGAGCACTTCCACCAACATAGAATTCTCTAGAATTGTCTAGCTAGAGATAAGCACATGTGCATTACAAAGATCTCCTAGTTTTGACCCATGTGCTTAATTACAAAACATCTTTCATGCTTCTTCTAGAATTATCTAGTCCTACCCATACAAATATCTTCTAGTGTAATTATTACTTCTACACACTTCTAATTATTTTAAACTTAGATATTTAAATACTCATTCTATATTATTCTAGAAGATTACAAATTACTTATTCTAACACTCTCTAGCCCCGCGTCCCCCCCCCCGGCTCAAACATGTTTAGCACAAATTACTTATTCATTATGGTTTAGCACATGTATTTAGCTAAGTTACATCAATATGTGATTTGGAATGTGGTTACCTTTTTTTTAGAATTGAGTGACTAGGTGTATCCTTAAAGTCACAGTCCTTTGTGAAATGAGAATTGTCATTTATTTTCTCTTATTACTATGTTAATTTGGCATGTTTACAAGGATTAATAGTTGCAGCAAGTATGAGTCAGTTAGAGTAGTAAACGTTCCTGCTGTTTACTCTTTGTAAGCTTATTCCGCATTTTTGATTCCATGGAATTTCTGTGACAAAGTAGTTTGAAGTTAGAAGACAAATGTTCGCATAAAAAGTGCAATGTTTAGAAACAAGGGTATAAGCTTCTGTCTATTCGAAAGTACAAATGCTCATTCTCATATACTATGCCATTGAGGTCCGTCATATTATATTTTTCAAGGCTTTAGCTTATAGTTTTCTTATGTTACTTGTCCTTAAGCTTTTTGTCCAAAAATTGATAACAACATTTGCTCTTCTACTGCATGATATTGTCGTGGAACGATCTTTCTTTGTGAGGTCAATACCTTCTAGAGCAACCTGAGAAATCAATTGTAATACTATGTTTCGAATGTGTCACTGTTGAAGATTGGAGAGCTCACTGGAGAATATCTTTGTTGGTTAATAACTTTTCTAGTTCTCAGTTTTATTTCTCTACTTTTTGTTTGTGTGTTCTTTTCCGTCTCTATTGTTCTTTTTGTTACGCGTTGGCCCAAAAGACCTACCCCCTCCGTCCCTAAATAACTGTCCACTTTCACTTTCTCCAAATTTTTTAAATGAGTTATATCTTTTAATTTATACTGTTTTTCATAATTTTCAAAATTTTGTCTAATAGAATCAATCGAGAACTATCAAATAAAATTCATATTGCATATAAAAATATTATACTTTGAAAGATATAAATGATTTTTTTAAATGTCTGGAATAGTAATATTGACAGTTAATTAGGGATGGAAGGAGTACAAATTGTAGGCTACGAGGTGTTTGGTGTACCCGAATGTACTTTCTGATGAGCATCACCTCTTCTTTTGTTTTTCTCTTTTTGTTGGTGTTTTCCTCGTATGTCTGCTGTAGGTTAGAGGCATTTTTTATACTCACCATTTGCCATATGAGGTTCCAATGGGCTATCGTCATTTTGAGTCAACCAACTGGGGGCTAACCCTGTTGGCGTTTGGCGCCATCTGTGTACAGTCTGGTCAACCTTGCTTAAGGCAAGGATATTCTTTCTCCTCTACGTGGGAGTCTTTCTTTGTTGGTTTATTTCTTCCTAATTATGGGGCTACTTCCTGGGTTGGTTGGTTATTTCTTGGGTTTGGTTTAGTTGAAGCGGACTCTGCCATAGTTGATGTAGTGTTCTGGTGTTGTCACTCTTATGACATGTAAATGGTTTCCTACTCATGATTGGGAAAAAAAAAATGGAAGAAACAGTTCATTTTTAGTTTGATTTGGTTAGGAATCGAAAACTCTATATTACGAGCTTGGAGATCTCTGTTATCATCTTGTCTTGCTAAATGTTGACCTGTGTTAAATTACTTCAGTGTGACGCGTTAGAATTCATGACCAATTTATTTTGGTTTGACAGTTAGAATAATGAGAACGAGATGTTCCCAATGGTTTATCTTGGCAAATTTGCTGGCAGTACTTGATGAATCCATTTTATTAACTCAAGGGAAATAGCTTTTTGAGCTTCATGCTATTTTTCAGGTTGAAATTGTCAGGACCAGATATTCTGATTTATCATTATCATTGAGTGAGATGTTATTTTTATTATAGTTTATCGTTGGAAAATTTGTGGAATGAATTTTTTTTCTTACATATAGCATAGTGGGCTTCAGTTGCAGATTTGCCCCGTTTCAGAACTTGAATAAGTTCTTATTTTTTTGTTCAATAATAACGCTTGTTCCACAAAATAAGAAGTAAATACTTATTTTTTGGTTAAGGCAACTTCAAGCTCAAAAATCATGTACTTACGCAAATAATTTTTCCATCAATATGGATCTTGTTTGATAGATCTCATTGAGATCTTTAATACAGTGCAAAAAAAAATTGAAAGATTATTTTTCATTTACAATATTTTTTAGTTTGAAAATGTGAAATAAGCTGCTTATTTGAGTTTTCTGGAACAACCCTTCTTATTTTTCTTTGAGAAGTTTCAAAATAAGTACTTATTTTTTAATAAGGTTTCTAGAACGGAGGACAGAATTAACTAATTTCTGTTGACTATAGCGCACAATGATTTCCAATGAATTCATTCAGAAATTCGTGTTATCTTTGTTCAGGTTTTTGGTGCTAGGAGAGCATGATTAAGAAAAAGACAGGAGAGAAAAATAGATAATATCCAGCGAAAAAGAAATAGAATGCACCAAGATTCCTATCCTGATTAATTGTAGCTTTTAAGCAGTTCACAAACTACCCTCTATCGATCTCATGCCCTTATTAAACCTGCATGTGACTAAATTTAATTGTTGGTTTGGTAAATTACGGTTCTTATTGTAAGATGTTTATGCTAGGTGATGAAGAAAGTTATGCCAAGGATGAAAGTTCAGAAGTTGGACGGAGGACAAAAGACTGCCACTGCTAGAACCAGAATTCGAAATTTATTCTTCTTTTCTCGTTGGGTGTATTCTACAACCAGAACTTGTTGAATCTTCAGTTTCTGGATGGCATATGGATAGCTGTTTTTAAATCCTAGGAGACTCGACAATTTTGATGCGCATAGAAATGGGGGATGATATTCTTATTGAAACTCTTCACTTGGAATGTATGTAGCAGCTAGGGTTTTCATTCCAGCAACCGTAGTTGGAAGCCTCTCTTTGCGTAATGTTTGGCTTCTTTTCTTAGCCTGCGGCTCGCTTTCTTGTATTTTTATCGTGGCCTTGTCGAGCCAATTAAAAGGTAATCAAAGCTCTTGAATCAAAATTTTCATGGAAATGACTCACTTAATTTGTCATTAAGATCTCTCACTGGGAATCCCATTTAGTATGTGTTGTGATCCTTAATATGATTATTCCTCAGCTTCGTGGGAGGATGTGGCGGAGCGATATCGGCCAGAGTTGTGTTTTCTGGGTTGCTTTTCTTTGCAACTTACAGCAGCATTTTTTGCGGTTGTGTTCACTCCATAATTTAGCAGATTAGCCAATGTTGGTCGACTAGGTAAAATAGTCACACGTGGCAATAGTAATTTGATTAATTTAGCCACAAGTTGTGCGTGGCAAAGAATCGAATGGACTAATCGACTGGTTGAGAACATGTATTATAGTCAGGGATATGTGGCAGATGTTCGAAGAGCAAGTAAAGAACATCTAGATCGTAGATGAGACAGTTGATGAAGGTAGTTGAAGATGGCAAGCACGATGTGGCACCCCGTCGAGTTAACTACCTCTCTCAGAACGTGGAGAAAGATGAGGAAGAACAAGAAGAATAACCGTTTGATTCAAATTTAAGGTGGGAACTTCTTCAAGTTTGAATTCAGGAGAAGACAATCTATAAATACAAGAATCAAAGATGTTTAAAAATCCTACTCAATCGCCCAAATGCTTCTATTTTTTATCTGTACTTTACTTTTCTTGCTCTAGGAGTAGCTTGTAACGTAACTGTCCATCTGTGTTTCCACTATCGATTGACTTCTACTCTGAAGTAGGGCTGTAAATGAACCAAACAGCTCGCGAGCTCGGCTCGTTAAGCCTCAATTCGGCTTGGCTCGTTTGACAAAAGCTCGGCTCATTAAGGGTGGCCGACTCGATTAAAGAGGCTCGTTTAGTAAATGACTCAGCTCAACTTGATAAGGGCTCAGCTCGTTAAGGCTCGAGCTTGAATTTCGGACTCGTTTAGTAAACGAGCCGAGCTCAAGCTCAACAAAGCTCTGCTTGGCTCAGCTCATTTATAGCCCTACTTTGAAATATAATAAAGTCCATTTATTATTCTTCTTTTATTCTCCATTCACTTTACTAAGTTTGCTTCCAGAGAAGTCCTAAAAAACGGCGTGGAACCAAACTCCACCACCATACACATCCACATTCCAGCACGAGAACAATTCTCTGTCGATCATCAACAGCAGGTGAAACAAACAACAAACAGGTTGATTCTAGTTTTACCTTTCTCTAATTTCTCAATGCTCTAATGTCTTCCCCAAATGTAAGTTTACGTTTCCTGGCTAAAGAAATGCTGACAAAAAATAGATTCTCAATACTTCTGAGAATTGAAATTGCTCTGTGAAATTATGTCTATCATCTCGATCAAGCCCGCCCGGACGAGAAATGCTGCGATGAAATTCTGCTTCACACGCACCAAACTATGATATGTGTTTTCATACACTCAACAGTTGACTAATTTCGTTATTTTTTGTTTTGTTTTTGTTTTTTTTTTTGAAACTGTCAATAACATATCAGAGCCCGAAGGCAATACAGATTTCATCAAAAGATACAAGAATGAACCAAAACTACCAAGACTTCGACACAGGCACCCCCTACAGAAGCAAGACCGACGAAACGCCTAAACTACCTTTTTGCTTTGTTTGTGTATTGTGTTTGATATGAATATATAAGACTCCCACTTGGTTAATGCCGTACGTATCTCGTTATTGTACTTCCCGTGATATAGAAAAACATATATTTCTTCCTCTTAAAAAATAATAAAAAAAATTCAGCAAGTTCTATAAGATGGCCCTTCCATTATCAGGAATCAAAATACCTTCATTTTGTTTGAATTAATGATGATGATTGGGTGGCTAGGAAAAGCTCCCTAAAGCATAGAGATTTTACTAATGGTGTGGTGTGCACCTCCTTAGATTAAAAAATTATGCTGAGTGTGTCGTGCTTATGGTTTCCACACATTCTTCTAATTATTTAAACTTGAAATAATCCCACCAAAGTTTAAGTTGCCTCTGATTTTGTTTAGATGAGTATTATGATTTTCCCACTTGAGTTTGTTACTTTTTAATTTATAGCATGATCATCTTCTTATCTTCAATTTTTTTTAGCACTTTTTTAATCTTTGGATAAGAGCAGGTACCTAATTGTTATAAAGTTGCCGATCAAAAAAAAAAAATTTGTTATAAAGTTCAAAATAGTCTGCTAAGAGCATACTCTCATGCATTTAAATGGGGTTCAAACCTCACTAGCTACAATTCAAAATTACTTGACTTTCACTGGGCAAAAAAAAAAGTTCTTGAAGCAAATTAAAGCGGAAAAATCTTGAAATAAACACTCTACCAGTCTCCCTAAATATTAATGTTACAACAGCTTTACTTAAACTACCGTGAAGATGAGACATTTTTCACACCCTTCTCTTGTTTACTCGCACAAAGAATTCCATTTAATTGAATACCTAAACCAAAAAAAGAAAAGAATCATAGAGGTAGATTTGAGAGTCTCCTGGTGACTATTCACAAAAGTGGAGAGCTAACTAAAAATTTGACTTTTTTTTTTTTTTGGCGTAATTTGGTTGAAAACTAAGAGATCGAGACTCGTGTGGATGATCTAAAGTGGGGAAATTGATGGATCCAAAAGCTAAAAAAAATTGAAATTAACTAGGAAAACTTAATCACTTCTTACATTTACTAGTATTATTTATCAACTGGCTACCAACTATTGATCGAAGAGAAGGCAGATCTACATTATGAAACAAAAGAAGAAAATCCCATATTTTAAACTAGAAGACTAGAAAGGGAAAGTGGGGGAAGGGCATGCAGATTAGATGGGTTGAACTTTCTTTCTTTCTTTTGTGCATTGGTTCCTGCATGTTTACTATCCCCATACGTTTTAAATACTTTAATTTGACTTCAGACTCTTTCATTTTTTGACTTCATCTTTTCTTGTTATTTGGAACCCTATTCACTTTATTGGGCCTTCTATTTAAAACAGAACCAAGGTCGAAAAGATTGGAAAAAATCAGTCCATTTATGTGCATAGCAAGCTCTCTCTCTCTGAGATGGGTTCATCGCACAGCCGCTAGTTTAGCCCACTCGATAGCTTCTTTAGCTTTTATGGGACTTCTTCCTTGTAATTGGGTGGCTTTGCCCCATTTTTCTCTTGTTTCTATTATCCAAGCCGATGTGACTGTATAGCTTGTTAAGGTGGTTTTAATGAAAAAAGAAAAAAGAAAAAGGAGAGCAACGAGAGATGTGTGTGTTATGTGGAGTATATGTTTTGAATCCAATCTATGCCTCCACCAATTTGACAGCAATTATATAGAGAGCCAAGGGATCCACGTATAGGGTTTGTAGGTCAATTTGTTACTAATAATTTAGTCTAACTCCTTGTTAGTGGGGGAAAAGATCTATCCTATGAAGTGCCGAACTCAACAGGGGCCCTATTGTGCCTTGGGGCACAGCAGGCTACTATCCCTTGGTTCTGAGCTCGTTTCAAGCTCAAAAATATAATCTGAATCGCTCACTGTCTAGAGTTAGACGCGAACAACAACTCTGTAAAAATTCAAGTCAATCGGATATCGTTAACATAGTAAACAAATCACATTTTTATTCAGTAAGCAAATTCATTTTAAAAAATAGAGGGCAAGATTATTTAATTCGATCGGTAAGCTATTCATACCCGATCAACTTAATTTTTTACAAGGGTGTTCGTAGCTCTAAGTAATTAATGATTTAGAATACGTTTTCGAGCTCGAGACAAGACCTGAACGGAGGGCACAACAGTCTACTATGCCCCAAGTCACAGCAGGCCCCTGATTCCACAAGTGCGGCCTCTTCCTATCTTATCTCCGAGTCCTAACAATTGGTGATTAAAAAAAGAGAGATGAAATCGGCAAAAGAAACAAATACTAGAAAAATAGAAACTACCATTCTCACAATAGAGACAAAATTAAGGGAGTTGAACTAATAACTTTTGAGGTAGCAAATCTCTAAGTTTCAGATCTTCAACATCATGCATGCGTGTGTGTGTGACCATAAGCAATGTCGGCCCCTACATTTGGGCCGCCCAAGTCCGATATCAAACTTGGTTGTCCACTGATAATTAAGTAACAAAAAATAGAAAGACAAACAAAAACAAGATTACAATTGTGCTTTTAGCTTGAATAACATAAAAAATCAAAATAAAAATGCAACTCCAGTTATAATGCTTTGTGATTAGCACTATCCGATTCAAAGAAACCCACTTGTCATTGTATTTTTTGAAGCAATTTTTCAATTAAATCATCGAACTATCTAAGCACTCATTTTCAATTGAGATCATAATTAATCCACTTAATCTCTTTTGTGACATGATAGTATGAAGGTGACTTTTTATCAATTCCAACTTCAAAAAATTATTCTCCTCCGAGGCAAATGTGATTGGTATAGTTGTCAAAATTTGGTATAGCCCGTCCCTTTTTGAAAACAATTCAAAATAGGAATTGGTCCACCCTCTATTTGCCCTCCTAATTTTTCTGGATACTTTAATTTTTGAAAGTGGGTGGAAACTATACATATCCATATATTTTTTTATTGAATTTGTAAATTTTTTTGGAATGGAAATTATACATACCCCTAAATTTTTTTTATGAATTTTTAAATTTATTTACAAAAACTATTTTACAAAACTTAATTACTTTTCCATGTTGACTTGGCTGAACCCTTTATTTTAATTTGGTTGATTCAAGAAAACCTTGAAGCCATCTGCCAAATAGGTCAGGCAGGCCCATGAACAAGATGGATACCACCCTTTTCAAAGTCAAATAGTCAATACATCAGAGTCACTCTAGATGGCCAGACTTTTCTGGTGGAAGCGTAAGAAATACGTTCACAACAACGATAAAAGATCTATTGCACACGAATGGGACAAATAACACATCGAAATCAAATGAAAGTAAAACCAAAGATAAGTTGATCTGATAGTCAGATGTCGGAGATGCGCACGCAAGAAGTAAATAAACAACTGTCGAAGTACATAGTTCAACTATTAACCATGCTTTCAACATAAATTGTCCGATACCAACCATGTGATCACTCTGGCACTTAGGTAGAGAGCACTGCATACTTATGCAACTAAATGGTTGAGAAACCAACTACAATGCCTAGATGGGGAGAGTGGTATATTTTGTATAAAAAAAAGAGTGTGTATATGTATACCTACTTCTTTTTTACCCAATAAATTTATTTATTTATATGTATGCATATATATATATAGATATATATATTTGTTTGCGCGAACAAATTATTTGTGAATCCGGACCATTCAAAACACAATCCAACGGCAGCTGAGCGACGTCCGCATTTTTTCAATCTAAGGGCGGCCTTAGCTGAAGCACTGTGTGTGTGTGTGTATATATATATCAGTCATTTTCGAATGGAGAGGTCCTTATTTTAGTTAAAATAAGGATCTCTCCATTTCTCCTATTTCCCGTTCGAATTTCGATGATCCGAGCCGCTCAATATGTTCAGAACGTGATTTTAAGAGTAGTTGTTAGGAATCAGCAAAAAAATTACTGGAAAGGGCTTCATCCGAGTAGTTTTTATTTGAACCGTTCGATAAAAAACAAACAAAAACTACTCAGATGAAGCCTTTCTAGTCATTTTTTTGGCTTATTTCTCGCGAGTACCCTTAAAATCACGTTCTGAACACATTGAGCGGCTTGAATCATCAAAATTCTATTGGGAAAGGGAGGTCCTCATTTTATTAAGTTAAGGTGGTCCTTAGGAGAATGAGATATGTATAAAATTAATGTCGTTGGCATTGATTGTTGATTCCTTTCCTTTTGTCATTATATGTCTATGATTCAAGATGAACAGCCAAATAGCGGAAACAAATTTGGATACAATGCATATTTGTAATGCCCTCTCACACGAAGTGTGTCCTGAGTATGTAATATTATCACTAGTATACTCGGTTTCTATAAATTTATCTTGATATTTAACTGAAACTAACTGATAATAAGTGAATTGTTTGCTACGAACCGTCAATTTTCTTTTCACAATTATGCTCTTTGTTCTGGCGAATACTGATGGTAAATTTTGTTTGACTATTTAAATCATTCATTTTATAAACCTCAATGTATATGTCGTTATGCAAAAAATAAATCAGATTGTATTACATGATAATTACGTGAAAGGATATATCATAATTATGGAAAGATGCACACTATTCATAGTTTCATATTCATATGGTCCTAAAATACAACTCCTCCAGTGGTCCGATGCAGCCATAAACCCGAATTTAATAACCAAAATGGTCCCACGCGTGTGGGCCTGGGCTTGGACCTCCAAACGAGAAATTATTAAATGTTTTTGGAGCACTGTCTCATGTTGCTCCAAAAGCCTCTATCACCACGCATTCACGCGGGGCCCAACACATAATATATACTAGGTCTCATGCACGTAAATGTGAGGTGGTGAAGAACCTGAACCACAAAGCGGTGGTGTTCTAGAAGCACCAGATAATCATTCCCGCTCCAAACGTAAGGTATCAAACTAACAATGAACTTGCGAGGGCACGGTTAAGGCACGTGCCACCTAACAATTGGCACGCCCCCGGCGTCTACTGCATGCGCTTTCACCATGCCCTCCTAGTCTCCTAACGTCCAGACATGCACAATCTTTGGGGCTGAACCAAATTACTTTAACGCCCCTACAATTAGCTTTTCACATGGTAATTTTCTTGCTCAAAACAAGTTTATAAGTAAACGTCTAGTTTTTATCTCATTTTTAGTTGCAAGCATTTGTTTTTTTATGCATTGGTATAGAAGTCGATCACAATTTCAAAATTTTTATGTGTGAAAGAAGGCTATTTTCTTTTCAATCAAAATTACAAGGCAGTCAGAAGCGCCACCAAACACAAATACGGGATGAGTTGACCAGTGGAGGAAATTAGAAAGTATTTATCACGCTACGAACGCTTATTAATTAGTTCTCTGCTACTCCTCCATTTCACAATTTTTGTCCAGCCTAGGATTTCATGCCATTTTTAAGAAAAAACAAAATCATTTTTGACTTTTTATACCATGCATTTAGAAATATATTTTCAGAACTGCATTTTTTTAAAATATTTACACCGTCAAAAATCTAAAAATTATCACTCCGTTTGGTTCAACATTCTCAAAGTTACTTTTAACTCTCAGCACAGTTTTCAATAAATCTTTCTTTCTATCTCTCTTCACTCATTACCACTCCAACTCCCAAAAATAACTTTCTAAAATGTAAACCAATATATCTTTGTCGAAACATATTTCTTGTTTGAAAATGACACAAAATCCTAGGTGGGACAAAAATTTATGGGGCTTAGAAGCAATTTTCTTTTGTTTAGTGCAAACAACAGGGTCAAATGTCTGAAAACACTCTCTTCAAGTAGTCCTATATATGTAAGAAAATGGTTCTAAGCAAAGTCGTACCGTCAAAAATTGGAATTTGAATTTGGTTAAAGACCTCTCGACATAGATTTTGGGAGTCTCTGTCTATGGGGCTAACAATCTAAACCAAATCAAATTGAGCCTTGTATCCTAAATAATTGGGGTCGGCTACACGAATCTTATTTTTTCATTGAGCTCTGTCAATGACTAATAATAATTGTCAGCAAAACTAGAGAAATTTTACATACCTTCTATATCATTCTTTGGATTTCATATATACCGTGAGTTTAATGAAACTAGAAACTATATAAGTTTACTTAATTTAATGCATCCTTTGATTTGATCTTTACTGGCCATTAACTTTCTGTTGATGCCAAGTTATGATAAATAAATAAAAAAAATTCAACTATTGGTAGTGCTATGGGGTGTTTCTACAAAACTAAATGGACTAAATGTATTAAAATTCATGTTTTCACATATTTTTCGATAGGTCATTCTCCTATATTAACTAAAATACTATTTAGCTGAAATAACTTGACTATTACCGTTAGTCTGTAATTCGATTAATAATATAGCAAAAACACACCCTAAACAGTTTTGAGCAATGAAAATTTTAAAACACCCATTTGTTGGCTTGGCCACTTTTTTTTAATAATTTTAAATTGCGAGACTATATATCTATTTCAAAAAAGTTATTTGCGAGACGAGTTCATAATATGATTTTTTATCGGAGACTTTGTTTCATTTTTACAGATTCTTACAGAGGTGATAGGGTTTGAATAAAATTCTAATACTTCGTAATATACCTAAATGATTTCATATATGCAACATGAACTACTTATAGCTCAAAATTTGGAAAAAAAAAAATTCAAATGCAACGATTATCAATGTGTAGCCCGTAGGTCTCACCCCATATCAGAGAGGCATTACAAATAATTGTTGCATTGCAATTTTTTTTTATGAAATTTGAGTTACAATGAAATCAGACTCCTCAAATTAACAAGTACGAATTTTTTAGTGGAAAATAGAATTGCAAATCAAACATAACGGAAGAGAAGATTTTAAGTTTTTATCTTACATTTTCTCATGGTATATATATGTTTACTGCATGTTGAGTAACAATAATAATAATTCAAATAATGTTTTCTAATAGGGGAAAAATTGTGTAACTGAAATGATGGTAATGCCCTCACTCGCTGTGATCGTCATCCTACATCTATCGGGCTGAAATGTGACATAAGCCTTCCCTCACGTGCCATTGACACTCGCCCACGATAAAAGATCGTCAAATGAGAAACACTGTAGGCTGCAATCGCTTGCGTTGCAAAATTAAAAACAATTAAAAATTCCTCCTAGTTCGTAGGTACACGTGGCCCATAATCCACGTGGCCAAATCCAGTTGTCATCCACATTAGTCACATCTTCTTGTCTTCCTCACCACGTGGTCAACTATTAATTGTCTCCTAGCGTCCTTTATCCAACCTGCACTATATTTTTGGGACGCAATTTGCAATTTAAAATTTTTTCTTTTTTTTTTTTTAGCATACGCGGATATGTAGATATGAAAAATTTTAAGTACAAAAAAAATATATCTCGAAAAGGAAAGTTAACAGTACAGATACACTTTTGTACCATTGATTTCCCTTACGGGTATACGAAGAAATCTATATATGAACGCTAAATCGCATCTTAAAATATTTTTAATTGTACGATAAAGTTTCATCCTAATAAAAACTATACTGTCAAGTTGGCAAGTAGGAATGTCAAGCTATTTATTTTGCTTGAAAAGTAGAATATTAACAAATTAAATGATTAATAATTTGAGAGAATTTCGAACCGGCCTCCTCCTCGCATAGGCAACTCCGCATGCATGCAAATGCATAGCTAACCCTAATTTGTTTTCTCGTATGAGTGATATATACAGTAGAAGTTCGAAGTTCAACCTAATATTTTGAAAATACAATTTACCAAATCTTAAACGTTCAAACAACAAAACTTGCACAATCGGCATACAGGGGCGGAGTGTCAAAGCCAAGAGTATGATATAAATTTATTTCAATCACCTTATGGAAATTAGAAAAATAAAATTGTATTTTTTTAACATCAAATTGTCTTCTTATGCCCGAGACCCATACGAAAAGTCAGTGAATAAATTTAAGATTATTTGCTCATACTTTTTTTAACTACTACAAATATTCGTCGAGACCAACTATGATATTCTTATGTGCTTACGTAGTGTCAATGAATAAATGATTGTTTGCTTCTCTTTACCCTTATTTTATCTATTAATACTCCTTAGAATTCAATCACAATGTTATTTATGTATTTGCATGTCTTTTCATTCATACAACTTGTATTATGAATGGTTCATATATTAATTTTCGTTTATAGAGATATATTAATTTTCGTTTATAGAGACGGTTGATTTTTTTTTAACTTTCTTCTCGATGACTCTTTTAAATTTTTTTTACAAAACAGCCACCGCTCCTCTTTATTTTAGAAAGTACAAAAATCATAACACTGAGCTGGCACTATAGTACTATAGTTCAGTTTCAATCATAATATTATTGTTCACCTTGTTTGACTCATGAAGGAAAAGATTAATAAAAAAAATGAAATTGACTAGACATCAACATACCTACAATTAAATATCATTTTTTGAAAATTGACGTCATGCTTGAAAAACCATATCCGTCGTCCAAAGACTCCGAACAAATAAGATCTAATTATGTATTGGATGACGCACGCGCATGTGTGTGTTTGTGTGTGTGTGTGTATATATATATATATATATATATATATAGTATGCTTAGAATTCAAATCACCTTGACATGTTTAAAGTAATGTTTTATGAATTTGTAACAAGAAATTACTCCTAATGTTTTGTTCGCTAGGTGGCTTCTCACTAACTTGTTTAGATTATCATAGGCGATTTTTTTCAATTCTTTTTCTCCTCTCGCACAAACCGAATAAGCTAGTAAACTCTTTGTAACGAAAAAAAAGAAAAGAAAAGAGATTAAATTCTTCCCACCAACGGTGAAAAACCCCACTTTTTTACCATTACTTTTTTCGGTTCTACAGTGTATTTATTGTTGATTTGAACCGTTTATTTTGTAGACCCTACATAGTACTGTATCCATTCAAAAAATAAATTTGATCGGACATCGAATATCAAAAATTAAATTTTGCTTTGTAAAATGGATGGTTTATTTTTATTTTTATTGACAGAAATTGGATCGTCCATTTTATAAACCAAAATTCAAATTTTAATATATTTATTGACTTTCGATCAAATTGATTTTTTGCATAGCAATACTATATTGCGGGTTTTAAAGTATGAATGGTTTAGATCACAATAATAGACACTCGGTGTGGCTCATAATAGACGGTGTTGAAAAAATAAAATTTTACACAGCGGTGGATGTAATTTATTCTCAAAAGAAAAACTCTTTGAAGTACGAGGATTAAAAAAAAAAAAACGAACTCTTTAAAATGGAAATACTAGCTTTATTTAATTTTGCAGAAGCCTAGTCCAAAAGAATTTATCGTGTCCCCTCGGCCCTCCCCTGTCTCCATTCTAAAGAGAGAGAGAAAGTTTGCTTTTGCTCTGTCCGTTATCTAACACAGAGAGAGAGAGAGAGAGAGAGAGAGAGAGAGAGACAGAGATACCTATGCAGCGGCCTATACACAGAGAGAAAGTGGTACACACACACAAACACACATATCCAAACAGATGAAGAAATCTGGCAAATTCAAAAATGGTTTGCTGTAATTGAAATCTGAATCTGCAATCAACAACAACAAAATCTGATCCACCTTTTTGTATCGATAAAATGGCGGCCCCATTGACGGGGCTTCAGCACAGGGACGGCGTAGGCGGAGTGGCCGTAATGGCGGGCCCACTGAACCAATCCAACAGCAACAACAAGCCTGGTAGTAATTGTGTGAAGAATTCCGCCCTAAGATCGCCGATTCTCATCTTCCTGTTCTTTCACAAAGCGATACGGACCGAACTCGACGGCCTCCACCGCGCCGCCATGGCCTTCGCCAACAATCAGGAGAGTGACGACATCAATCCCTTGTTGCGGCGGTGTCACTTCCTCCGGTCGATTTATAAGCACCACTGCAATGCTGAGGACGAGGTAGGCCTTGGACGAATTGTTTTGTATTGTGTTTAAAATCTTTGAAATCCCTAGAGTCTAGACCTATGTCACAAATTGCTAAAATTCACGAGAGCGGGGTTGAGACCGTGAGCGTAGAGCGAGGATTGAGAGCCGGAGTTGAGGATGCGGGTGCATAAGCCCGAGCATGAAAGCCTACAAAATATCTCAAATTGCTAAAGTTCGCCGGACGCCGGTGGCAGGGTGGAAGCGTCTTTTAAAATATATCTCAAATTACTAAAATTCACAAGAGCAGGGATTCACAAGAGCAGGGATTAAGAGCGTGAGCGCAGAGTAAGGAGTGGGAGCGGAGGATGCGCGCATGAAAGCATTTTTCAGAAATATCTCAAATTACTTAAGTTTGTGAGGATTGAGAGGGGGAGCGGAGGGCCTGTGAAAGGATTGTGTGACTAAGGTGATGGTGATTTTTTTCCGTCACGTGTACCGTTTGTTCTTGTGCTGTTAGTTTTAACTGTTTTGCTATTATTCAAGTAAATTTGGATTTCAGCATTCTTTATCCTATAATTTTAGTATTATGAGGTAGGATTATGTGACTAAGGACTAGACTTAATCTAGACCTGATTGTGAAACTTTCGATTATTTCTATTTTGATGACGTTGATTGCTGATCTTTTTTTTTCTGTGTTCAGCTTTGTTTATAGCTTTGTTTATCTTCTTCTTTCTAAATCTCTTCGGGTCAGCGGGGCCATAAGGCTAGGGACTGCACACTACAGAGATTTCTTCTCCTGCCTATGGGATGGCAGAATGACCTGTGGATCAGATCGGTTTTAGAGAGAGAATTTGTTTTAAGTGTGAGATACAACTACAAGTGTGATTGGATATTTATCATGTTTTTTTAGTGGCTTCCCTATAGTATTCTGTATAATCACCTAGTAGGGGAATTATAACGTGGAGCTTGAATATAACTTAGTCAGTTTGAATGTTACACGTTCTAAGTTGGGGGCAAAAGAATAATTATAGCGCATTTCACTCGTTGGTTAATCAGGACAATTTGGTTAACTTATTGCTTTCCAGGTGTTTCTCCTTGCATGCTGCTTGATCACTGAGCAATCGTTGGGGAATTGTTGAAATGAATATCCCTAGACCTTCATGCAGAAACTTTTCATGCATGTCCCGCTGCCTGTAATTTTTGTGTTGGTAAGGCTTGGTTTATAGATCTCGATTTTAAACTGAGGGGTTCAATGTTCAGGAAATGTTTTTTAAGAGGTTTTAGATGGAGGAAGCTAGTGAAATTGGAAGTGGAAGATGAATTAGAGGCTAAGGAGATACATCTCTTGGCGTACTTGTCTAAATACAACTCTTCATGAGAAGGATTTCAAATAATTCCTATCAAACAGTAATTTCAAATGTTTCATTATAAAACTTTGGAACTGAATGCTGAAACCATATGGGACTGCTAAACCTAAACTTGAGCTTTTCTCATTGGATAAGAATGTCCTTTATTTGAAATTCACACCTATCCGGCTATCCCAATGGAGCCTGAGATCAATTGTTTGTGCTTTTAGTCTTTTTTTTAGGCAATACCTATAGAGACTTTTTGGTGAGAAGCAATGAAACAAATAGCGGAAAAAGCCACAAATCTAGGGTTAAATTAGGATTGAAGGGAAATTCAAGATTAGGACGTTTTTTTAGTGTTGCGCAAATGGGAGGTTGATGAGAGATGGTTTATTTTGGAAAGTTATGAGTGACTGGTCTTGGTGGGATGGAAGAGAAGATTGAACAAGACAGGGTTGGGTTCGAGAAGCTTTGGCACAAGATGGTCTAATAGTGATTCGAGAGGGGACTTATGAGCGTCTTGCATGGTGCTAGAATTTATGCTATATGACAAGATTTTCTTTTGAACCTTTGTGATGGAGCTAAGAATCAAAGATACTAGGTTTTACTTAAATGGAACTCCAAAGCAACTAACATATAGACGAAGATAATTGTGCATGACAATGGTCCTAAATAATGAACGGGTTGTGCACTTTTCCTGCGATATGTGCCTAGTCTATTCGTGATTTCGTCCTTAAAATCAACTGTGTTATCTTAATATGTGGTTTAGGATCTGCTCAGGTTTGGGTTTGATTATTTGTTTGGCCTATCTTAGGACCAAAATTGCCTTGTAAGTGAAACTAGTCCTTTCTTCCAACCATTATGTCAACAATTTGTAGAAATAGTACCTATCAAAACATAGACAGCGAGACAAGGATGGTAAATGCCTAAATGGTCGTGACTGGTATGTTGTATGGGTCCTGCAGGTCATCTTTCCGGCTCTTGATATACGTGTGAAGAATGTGGCACGAACTTACTCCCTTGAGCATGAGGGAGAAAGTGTTCTTTTTGATCAGTTGTTTGCACTGCTGAATTCAAATGTGCAAACTGAAGAAAACTCTAAGAGAGAGTTAGCCTCTTGTACTGGAGCTCTTCAAACATCTATTAGCCAGCACATGTCCAAGGAAGAGGAGCAGGTAATCTTTCATTTCACCTCATAGTATACTCGTCTGTGTGAACCAGATATATAATTGGGGTTAATTCTTATGTGGGGTACTTGTTCAGTTACCTCCACCCAACAACCAAATAGTTGTTTAAATTGCAGGAACATGGGGAGTGGGGAGTAAAAGGAATATAGCACACTTGAACCCTTGATTGGATGTGTCATGTCGGTCATCTTCCACATCAATAGAATCGCAATCGTATGTAATTTGAAGGTCCCAGCTAAGTTAAATATTGGACTTTGGATTTGGCAGGTCTTCCCCTTGCTTATTGAGAAGTTTTCGTTTGAAGAGCAAGCATCATTAGTGTGGCAGTTTCTGTGCAGCATTCCTGTAAGTATGATGGCAGAGTTTCTTCCATGGCTTTCTTCATCTATTTCTTCTGATGAATGTCAGGACATGCGTAAGTGCTTGAGTAGAGTCATACCAGAAGAGAAGCTTCTCCAGCAGGTGAGTGCCCTTTCACTTTGTACAATATGCTTGGAAAGTCTGTCAAACCGAAGAGTAGTTGTAATTTATCTCATACTTTTTTGTGCTTAAGGTGATTTTCACCTGGATGGATGGGGCAAAAACCAAGGACAATCATAAAAGTTGTGAAGATGATTCTAAGCACCAAAGTTCTGCAGATGCTGAGACTAGCACCTTAATCAGTCCAACTAATAAGGCGCATTGTGCCTGTGAATCTTCCAGGACTGGTAAAAGAAAATATGTGGAACTAAGTTGTGAACTTGATGAATCCACTCAGGCTCGCCCAATTGATGAAATATTGCACTGGCATAAGGCTATTATAAAGGAACTGAAAGATATAGCTGAAGCAGCAAGGAAGATACAGTTATGTGGAGATTTCTCTGATTTATCCGCATTCAATAAGAGGCTGCAATTCATTGCAGAAGTTTGCATCTTTCACAGGTGTTGCCTCTGTCAGTATTTTCCCATTTGATATTCCTTTTCTGGCAATGATATCATGCTTGTGAGTTAAACAGTTAATATTTTTACTTACTTCACTAGTTGGCACATGTGGTAATTATTTTTCGTGAAGCCTATGGCATACTTCATGAGCACTAAAGTTTGGAATCTTTCCAATCCTACTCTGTTCTTTGAAATAGCTCTTGGAATTTGTCTTGCCCGTGAAACAGTTTAGATAGCACGTTGCAAAAAATTCAAATGAGGGCTTTTTACCACTAGGTACAGCAAATAAAAAGTAATTCCCACCTGGTCACCTCCAATTAATGAAACAATAAAACCCTATGAAAGTGCCTAAAACCCTAAACGCTGAAAGTGCCTAAACTCTAGGGTACCCTATAACAGTACCTAAACCTTAGGGTACCCTATGAAAATGCCTAAACCCTAGGGTACCCTATGAAAGTTCCGAAATTGCTAAAACCCTATGATATGAAAGTGCACCCTAAAACCCCCATGAAAGTGCCTAAACCTAAACCTTAGGGCTCTATGAAAGCCGCTAAACTTAAACCGTAGGGTATCCTAAACCCTAAGGTACCCTAAAACCCTAGGGTGGCACTTCCATAAATGGTATATGTATTTTGTAAAAAGTGGACCTAGTGGTAATTAAGTATTCCATCTTACCTTAATGGGAATTAAGATGTGGTTTTTTGTACCTAGTGGTAAAAATCCCTTCAAATAATTGCAATTTTTGGCCCCCTTGTGGAAATTGTCCCCTCCCATTTTGTATGACAAGCATCTTTCTTCACTTGGACTGCAGTATTGCTGAGGACAAAGTTATATTCCCAGCTTTGGATGCAGAACTCTGTTTTGCAGAGGAGCATGCAAAAGAAGAAAGTGAATTTGAGAAGTTCAGATGCTTGATAGAAAGCATTGAAAGTGCTGGTGCCAACTCATCTTCAGCTGAATTTTATACTAAGTTGTGCTCACATGCTGATCATATTATGGACACCATACAGAAGCACTTCCACACTGAGGAAGTTCAGGTGAGGATAATGCTTATGGAATTTTTGACAGTGGCTTAGTTTTCTTTCCCAAAATTTAATGTTAGAGTTGATGGTGTTAGATGCCAATTGAAGACAAGCTCAGTATTTTATAAAAAAATTCCAAATCATTAAATATAGGTCTTTGTTAAATGCTTCTTCAGTGTTGTCTCTGTGTCAATGCATAATTTGAAATTTTGTGTGCCACTTTTGAGGACAAAACATCTACTAAGAAAATGCATTTGTAGGTTCTTCCTCTTGCGCGAAAGCATTTTACTTGCAGGCGGCAGCGAGAACTCCTGTATCAAAGCTTATGTGTGATGCCTTTGAGGCTGATAGAGTGTGTTTTACCATGGTTGGTTGGATTGCTAAGTGAAGAAGAATCCAGGTCTTTTCTTCACAATATGCATATGGCAGGTTCTATTTTGTTTCCTCTAGTTTCTGTTAAATCTTTTATTACCTGTTGACAGTAGTTCATAGGTCTGTCAATAGACACGTGGTATTCAAACCCTGTAATTTATGTTGTACCCTTTACTGCCTTGAACGTTAGCTGCCAATCCCATCCAACAAGAGTCAGTTTTGTCTGTTTCTTACGCATGCGTGGTATCTGATGCAGCTCCATCATCAGACGCTGCACTGGTTACTCTTTTTTCTGGATGGGCATGCAAAGGCCGTCCCAGGGATGTTTGTTTGTCTTCCAGTGCTATTGGGTGTTGCCCGGCAAAAGTACTGAATGAAACCACAGAAACTATTAACAAGCCCTCCTGTCCTTGCACCTCGCTATCCACTGAGGAGAATCTTCAATTTGCTCACCCGGATGATCAAGGAAGGCCAGCCAAGCGGGGGAATTTGAATTGTAGGGAAGAAATTGATAGTTATAATCCTTCCGGAACTCAAAATATGCAAAAAGTATCTTGGGGAAATCAGTCTTGTTGTGTTCCTGGATTAGGAGTTAATACCAATAATTTGGGAATGAGTTCTCTTGCTCCTGCAAAATCTTTACGCTCGTTATCGTTTGGTCCTTCTGCTCTTTCCCTCAACTCCAGTCTTTTCAACTGCGAAACAGATATAAGCCCGACTCATATTGGCTTCACAGCCCGACCCATTGATAATATATTCAAATTTCATAAAGCGATCCGCAAAGATTTGGAATATCTGGATGTTGAGTCGGGAAAACTGGGTGATTGTGATGAAACTTTCCTCAGACAGTTTAGCGGCAGATTTCGCTTATTATGGGGCTTATACAGAGCACACAGTAATGCGGAGGATGAAATAGTGTTCCCAGCATTAGAATCACGAGAAACACTTCATAATGTTAGCCACTCCTACACATTAGACCACAAGCAGGAAGAAGAACTATTTGAGCATATTTCATCTGCACTTTCTGAGCTTGTTCAACTTCATGGAAAATTGAAGAATGTCAACACGACTGGGGATTCATTTAGAAGCTTTGGTTCATGTGAAGGTGATGACAGCATGAGAAAATACAGCGAGCTTGCTACAAAGGTTCAGAGCATGTGTAAATCCATAAGAGTCACACTGGATCAGCATGTTTTCCGCGAAGAACTAGAGCTCTGGCCATTATTTGATAGGCATTTTTCTGTGGATGAGCAGGACAAAATTGTTGGTCGTATAATTGGTACTACTGGTGCAGAGGTGCTCCAGTCAATGTTGCCCTGGGTAACATCCGCTCTTACTCTGGAGGAGCAGAATAAAATGGTGGATACATGGAAGCAGGCTGCTAAAAACACAATGTTCAGTGAGTGGCTTGATGAATGGTGGGAAAGAACTTCTTCTGCATCTTCACCAACTGCACCATCAGCGGTCCCTCAAGGTTTGTGTTCATGCTTCTGTTAGTACCCTGGATCTGTCTACAGTCACTGCGGGTCTGTGATTTTTTCCGGCTCATAACTGGTTAGACTGATAGTCTTCTGAAAACTAGCATGCTGCTGCTTCTTACTTCTTAAGGTGTTATTTGATAATTTCATATTGGATCTCTCTCTCTCTCTCTCTCACACTCACGTTTTGATGTTGTTTAAGGGACTGATGTCTATGAAAGTCTGGACCAAAGTGATAGCACTTTCAAGCCTGGCTGGAAAGATATATTCCGGATGAATCAAAATGAGCTTGAATCTGAGATAAGAAAGGTTTCCCGGGACTCAACCCTTGATCCAAGACGAAAAGCATATCTAATTCAAAATCTTATGACCAGGTTTTTGTTGTTATTAGCAACTTGGGAAATTTGAGTGGAAATTTTGACTGTTACTGCTTTTACTCTGATGCATACTACTTACCTATGTTTATTCACTGGTTATCATAGTCGCTGGATAGCTGCTCAGCAGAAGTTACCTCAAGCAAGAATAGGTGAAACTTCAAGTGAGGAAGATCTACTTGGATGCTCTCCATCTTTTCGTGATCCAGAGAAACATGTGTTTGGGTGTGAGCATTATAAACGGAACTGCAAACTTCGTGCTGCTTGCTGTGGCAAGTTGTTTGCTTGCAGGTTCTGCCACGACAAAGTTAGCGACCATTCTATGGACAGGTACATTTTCCTCTTTGTTATGCTTCTTCTGGTTGAAGTTTTACGTTCTTAATGTTAGTCAATTTATTTGCAGAAAGGCTACATCTGAAATGATGTGTATGAGCTGCCTGAAAATTCAGGCTGTCGGACCAATTTGTACGACACCTTCTTGCAATGGACTTTCAATGGCCAATTACTACTGTAGCATTTGCAAATTTTTCGATGATGAAAGGTGAGACACCATTGATTAGGACCTCTCTTTCCCCACTTATTATCTGCATGGTCAGATTGTTTTTCTACTTTAAGATTTCATTAGAGTTCCTATATCCGTAAAAAAAAGTCCATAGATGTATATACCAAATTGGTAATGTGAAATCAAGTCTAATCTTTCGTGGCATATGGACATGTTTTACTGAAAACCAGGAAAAAAAACAAAAAAAATAATAATGAACAATGCAAAGTACAATTATTTGAACTGTATAGAATATGCAATTCAGAACTGTTTTAATAGTCCAGTCAAAATACACCTGCCACAGTATTGAAGTCCAGAGCCATAAGGCGATCACAAGATAATCATAATTGCAAAACAACTTGCAAACCGTGTTACTACTATACAAGAGTGATTTAGGCTCATTCTTGTGCTCAGTTTTGAGAACAATGAAAGTAAACTGATTGTGAGTTACTGAATTCCCATACTTGTCTTGTCACTAGTAGACACTATTATCATGTCACTAAATGTCGCATTCAAATATTGTTGGTTGAAGTGTCTTATGGCATTGTGGAATTTCGCATAGAATGAGGGCATCACGTGTTTCTGTTTTCCCGTGTTTTTTTTTTCTTGCATTATGTGCGTACTTGTCTGAGAATCTAACTGAAGGAAGATGCAAAGCATTTTGATTTTTCTCCTGGAGAACTCCAGTGGGTATACCAAGTTATTTGGTGTCGAACCCTGTGGATGACGATGAATGCTGTACGGTGTCTGAATTACGTGTCGTCGTGTATCATAATTCATAGGTTGATTCCTAACATGGAATGCATTGCACCTTAGGTGCTGGAGATGTCGATTCCTACATGTAACGAAGTATACTCATTTGCAACTATTACCTGTATGGCTACATGGAATTGCTGTGGTCATGATCTTTTCAAGTTCTGGTATTTTAGATTTTAGCCTTGATTAGAATAGTTGGATGATCTGACAACTTATATGTATAATTTCTGGGGTAGTAAAAACTGATGTTGCTTTTACTCTTCCCTCACCACAGGACAGTTTACCATTGCCCATTTTGCAATTTATGCCGTCTTGGGAAGGGACTTGGTGCTGACTTCTTCCATTGCATGACCTGCAATTCCTGCCTTGCAATGAAATTAGCAGATCATAAGTGCCGGGAGAAAGGTCTGGAAACAAACTGTCCCATATGCTGTGATTTTCTTTTCACTTCCAGCGCGACTGTTAGAGCTCTTCCTTGTGGTCATTTTATGCATTCGGCATGCTTTCAGGTTTGGTTTTCTTTTGCTCTGCTTTGCTACCTGTTCTGTTTTGTTTAATTTATAGTTGGTTTTGGCATTTCAGCTAGTAAAACTGTATTCAGTGCAATGCTTGAAACTCCATTGTGTTGATTTTCTCAGGCTTACACTTGCACTCACTACGTTTGTCCAATTTGTAGCAAATCTTTGGGTGACATGGCGGTAAGATTATCCTTCTCGTTTTCTTAAGAGACGGTACTTCACATGAGCTCATTCGAAATTCTTTCTTTTCTTGATTTACTCACTACTCTGTTTTGGCACCTAAGTGATGCGTGGTGTATATATATTGTTGTCTTGTCCAAACGAAAATATTTGTTCGCCGAAGATTGCATGTTCTTGAATGTGGGGCCTTTTAAGTCTGTGTAAAGTATCTCATTTATTCTTTCCAATATCCTGTTTATTTTTCACTATATCCACCCCTTGTCTTAATGCCTCCTAAAAATTTAAAAGTTTAGTAGTTAAATCTGCTTGAATTGGACCAGATGATATAGAAGTATTACTGTATTCGATGTTGTGCTACCCATGCGTGGCAAAAAACTTGAGATTCCTATGTTCGAATTGCTTTCTGTTTAAGCTGCAATTAGCAGTGTGTGGGAAGAACAATAATGGGATGAAGACGACTAAGATCCAATGATTTACCAGGTGGAATCTTGAAGTCAATCGTCCCTCATTGATCCCATTATAACCTGTTTACTTGTTTTGGCATCATTATATGCCCGATGAGATTTGCATGATTGACTCTGTTTAAATTGATAAAACCTGGAATTTGGAGGACTTGGTTCTTGTTTGGTACTTTGGTGGAAGCTTGTACAAGTAGGATATCTTGGATTTAGAGAAGTTTGGACGACTTATCTGTATTTTAGCCTCTTAAGTGGTCAGTGTACTTTTTATTTTAGAAATCTAAGTTGACACCATTCTTAAATTTTCAATTTGTTTGGTCCACTTGAGGTCTGGAATAAAACACCTATTTTCTATTAATTGTATGGTGAAAAGTGGAACTCTCATTAGTGTAATAAGTTCCTGGGATCTCGTAGTAAGACGCATTTAATGAAAGTGACTCATGTCCAGCTATCTTATTTTTAATGGAAGATTAAGTGGTTATGGTTAACCCCTTAAACTGCGCCAAAACTTTGCACATATTCTTTGTTCCCATCTAGTCTATTCAGAACAATTCTATATATACACATTTAGGTGACGTACAGCTGTACAGTGAAACATTCTGCTTGCATACATGAGCACGAGTGTCTAAGTCACCACATACTAGAAAGTGGAGCAGGTTATACTGTTGATCAGGAAAAGGAATCTGAAGAATTTTGTGGTTTTGTCTCTGACCTTTGTATTCAGGTCTACTTTGGCATGCTTGATGCCTTGTTGGCTTCTGAGGAGCTCCCAGAAGAATACAGGGATCGCTTTCAGGTAAACCTTATGTTCTGCGTATGCTCATTCTTGTTGCCCCTTAACTTATAAAAACAGGGATCGCTTTTAAGTGATTACTTGTTCGCCTCACCAGGATATACTGTGCAATGACTGTGGTAAGAAGGGAACTTCACCGTTTCACTGGCTATACCATAAGTGTGGGTCTTGTGGATCGTACAATACCAGAGTGATCAAGGCTGACTAAATTCCAATTGCTTGACACCAAACTAAGGACGGGACTTTTAAATGATTGGTTCAGGTGAGTTAATTTTTTGGTCATGATGGTACCAATAATACTATACTTTGTAGCTGTACAGCCAATTCAGTTTTCTCAAATGTTTTCTCCATAATCCTTGGCTGGTCCCCCCATCTGCACACTTGTACGAAGATTAACAAGTATCCACATACCCCCCTCCCTTCTTTTTTTTTTAATCATCTTCCACATACAATTAACCTATTAATCGATACTTTAGAAAAGTTGGTGCAAAACCATAATAAATACTGGCCTGTAGCCATGTTAGATGTGTTCTTCTATACGTATTAAGTAACTTTGCTGTACACTTTCCGTCCCTCCCATTTTGTTTGTCCATTTAGGTAATATGCACTTTAAAGATGAATAGATAATGCATTTGTGGAAATTTTATTCACCGCTCAAAAGATCTCAATTAGATGTTATCTTCTGGTAGACCAAGTTTTCAAAATCATTCAAAAAAGATTTAAACAACCCTTCAGAGGGATCAAGTAGTAATGCTTTTTGCAGTAATTGTCCAATATTGTTTGTCACAGATGAGAAGATCTCAATTTGTTCTTGACTTCTTGTACACCATGTTTTCAAAATCATTCAAAAGAGGATTAGAACAAATGATGCAAAAGAATTTTTTGAGGTACTTCACAAACAGTATGAGATGTGTTTCGACATCTATAGTTGGATATTCACTGGTGAAGCATGTTATGCATTCTAGTTTTTCCAGAATTCTGAATTATGCACATGCTTACCTTGAAAATAACGGCGTTTATTAAAAATAACAAAATTTAGCAGTGTCTTAGTGTCCTCGGCATGATAATGAGGCTGGTCAGACACTTCGACATATACACTTTTTTGAGTTCTTGTAGCATCGGCTGTAGTTATTTGGATACCATCATGGATGCCTGGGTGGATGTTGCATCTACAACGGAGTCTTGTTCCTCTTTGGTTTCTTTTCTCATGGTGAAGCCGTTATCCATGCACAAATCTGAACTCGTATCTCTTTCTCTGGCAGGGTTTGTGCTGCAATGGGGTACTCACAAAGTTCAAAATTAAGCTTCCGATTGCCAAGTCAATGAAGGAGGAGATGATGAACATATCCAAGTGCGACACAGTTGATACCAAATCCGATACATTTTTGCAAATGTAAAATGGCTACAAAAGATGCAGTCTTAAGTTTCCAAATTGGTGATCAGAACAAGCTAAGAGTTGAAGGTTGAAAATTTTGATCCAATGCATATTCAAAGCCCTAGCGCTCACTTCCGGCTGCTCCACCGTGTTTTGATTAAATTGGTGACCATATTTTCTCTTTCAGATGGATAAAGGTCTGGAAAATTACTGGTGCAGTGGACGACTTCTCGTTTCTAATAGCTCTGTACCCGGAATTGATTTGTTTTGAGGATATGCATTTGCCCATTATCCTCGAAGCTGAATTTAGCCAGTTATCTTGAAGATGCTTAGAACATCAGATTTATTTTTTCAACCTTGCGGAGAATATACTGGAAAGTGTTTGGGTAGTACATTCACTTTGCGAGTGAATTGTCCAAAAGTGCTTGTTCTGGGTTAGAACGGTCTTCTGTCTTCTATTTTCCATCTTTCTTTTACTTTCCTTCAACAAAGCTAAGGTCCAAACACCGTATTAGATGGAAGCATTATGGTACCTAATGTTGGGTTGTCCATACAATGATGGTTTTTGGATAAGTCCATACAATGATGGTTTTGTATACATAGAACAGATCTTGTATTTAGCCTAACGGGTGCAAGAGTATGACAGCAAGTAGGAAGCTTATCGTTTTGAGCACTGCTATGGGTACATATGGCATGTACATACCATGCACATATAGGTTTTGTGTAACTCACATTGGGTCCCACAAAGATGATTCAAACCGTCCATTAGTTTTAAAATATTTTTTTTATGAAGTCCTGTAAAAAATCAACTCAACCTGATATCAATAAGAATTTTTTTTTTAATTCGTAGGAATTTTTTTCTATCAGATTGAGCTGATTTTTTATAGAGCTCCAACAAAAAATATTTTAAAAATAATAGACGATTTGAATCATATCTGTGGAATCCTAGGTGGACCCCACAAAACGTATATGTGCACGATATGTACATGCTCATATATACCTATAGCTATTTCCATTTTTTTTTTTATCACCATAGCTTTTTCCATTAAATTCAGTGTTGCGGGATTCATCAAGGTACTTGTAATTTGGCCCAGCTCGAGGTTACCAAATACAAACCAGACCTCGCGTTATAATCTTTATTACTTGCACGTCCGAGGCCACATCATTTTTTGTTTTTGATTAGAACCTAAAATCAATCTACAAATAGATCCAAGCATACCTTTATAGTAATTATTGGTTGTGGCAAAGTTCTGTTTGGAAGACCCCACCAATGCCATCCTAGCTATCTTGTAGACGCATGCATACGAGGTTTCTCATCCTTGTTAGAAGAGTATTATTATCTGTCATTTTCATTTCAATGGTATCTTATTCTCGAATTCATTTCTCGTGTACATGTGCATTTATTTGTGGTGGTGCTAGAATCTGGACCTATGTTGGGTCCGATGCGGGTACGAGCCCCATTCGAAAATTAGTTTATTATATTAGTGATATTCTGAGATATTTTATTATACCCAATAAAATTTATGATACTTGTCAACAAAAAAAAATAATTGTTATTATGATAGTGTACCAATAAAATTACTATAATTTTTTTAATGAAGATATTGGTCTGATCTATTTTTTAGAGTGCTAAATTTTTATACCATCTTTTTGTGTAAACTCATTCCTTTATGTTAATTATAAGATGTACATATATAGTTGTCAATTTGTTGTTTTTCTCGAAAAAGATGTATTATTTTAAGAATTAATTTGTGTGTCCCGTTAATGCAAATTTTTGGATCCGTTAGAATGATTGTTCTAGATTTATTAAAAAGCATTCCCCGAACTAGGGACGGATTCAAGTGGGGACACGTGGGGCACATACCCTACTCAAAACTAAAAATTAAAAAATTACATATTTAGCATAATTATGTAATGTAATACTATATTTAGCATACACACTTATATATATCTCAAAAATAGAAATGTGGAATTAGTTCTTTGCTTCAACTTTTGTTGACCGGTTCATTTATTATTATTGGTTTAAAGATTTTAGCTCTTAATTCTCTTTATTTTTATCCGCAATGAAGAAATATATTTAAAAAATTATCATTAAAACCATCTCGATCATTCTAATGACTTGTCAATGTCAATGTAAAACACTAAAAGTTTTGTCTAAGATTGTGTGCATATTTTTGGATCGTTTTATAAAAAAATTTGCATTGTAAATTTTAGGAAATTGACTTTTACACTCCCCTTTTTACTACATACACTCATTTTTTTTTGTCTCTATTTAGTGTGAATTCACTTTATTGCCCCTTAATGTGTAAAAAAGTAAACTTATGAAAAGGTAAAAAGGTAAATTCACATGCATACAGACAAAAAAAAGGGAGTGTATGTGGGAAAAAGGGGAGTGTAGAAGTCAATTCCCTAAATTTTATAGTCAATAATGTTAATTTAGCATGATCTTACTGTGGTTTACTAGGAAAAAAATTTCACGTTTATGATTAATAAGGGGCACTAGGCTAGATTTCTAAATCCGTCCCTGACCCTAACGTCTATAGCTTAGTTGTTAAGACTCTTCTACAAGTGAAATAATTTAGGAAGAAAATTGAGACACACAAAAAATCAACCGGCTCAAGCAAGAATCACAAGAACCAAAGGGATTCATCTAAAACCCATAGGGTATACCCTCTATATGGTATCTATATATCCCTATATATGCACATTCAGAGAAGTTCTAGTCTTTATTTCATGAGTTTCATTTTTTTTAAAGATATGTGTTTCAATATTTGAGGCATCTGTTCGTTCGAGTATCTAAATGTGAGAGATCCAGAAGAAAAGTAAGGATGAGTCTACAATTGATCTTAGCCAAAAGGCAGAGAAATATATAAAATTACGTATGTGATAATGGGAATAATTTTTACGTACATGATAATAGAAAGAAAAGTAAGGACGAGTCTACAATTGATCTTAGCCATATATAGATTTTATGTTTTACTTTCTCATAATCACACCAAAAAAAGTTGTCTTTAGTAATTATATTCATACATATTGTCATTTCTTAAGCACAAAAAAGATACTAAATTTTGGAGTACACTTTAAAAAAGAGTGACAATAAATTTTTTATTTTTGCTTATCAAAAGTATCTAAAATTGCAACTAAACTTCAGGGCAGTTGAATTATTTTAGTTTTGAAATAATAGCAAAGAAAATAGAGAATTGGGCTTTATCTTGAATATTTTAAAAAATATTTGGTTAAAAGTCACAATTTTTTTATTTTTCCGATTCATCTTTAGGAGACGAATCAATAATCTACAAAAGTTAAGCGCAAAACTAACAAAAGTGAAAAAAAAATTGAATAAAAACAAATCAAGAAAAAGACCAAAAATCTTAGCGGAACTTAGCCAAAGTACATTTTTGAATCTCTCAAATAGAGATTGTTTAGTTGCGGAAGACAATTTTTAAAGAAAAAAAACAAAAAATAATTAATCTGAATAACTGTTGTCATTGTCTTTTAAATCAAAAGTACCGTATCTAATTGTTGCAAAAAAAAAACAAAAAACAAAAAAATACAACTTTAACGCTTCATATTCTCATAAATGCACTCTAAATTTTATTTATTAAGTTGAATTAGGATTAAGTTAGGCTACTTAAGACAAAAAAATATAAAATGTACTTATAATAAGATAGAATGCGAAAATCTCAAAGTATGGTTCTCGCAGAAATAAAAGAAAAACATAGAAGAAAAAAGAAAGGGAAATGATAATGCCAAAACTGTTTTTGTTAGTGCCAAAATTTCAGTGCATAAAAGTCTTGTACATTGCAAATGGTATAAGCCTTTGTGTACTAGAATTTTAGCACGAATAAAAATAATTTTGGCACCAACAAAAATAATTTTTCACATTATCATTTCCTAAAAGAAATAGGCAAATGATTTTAACACTCCAACTTTTGATGATAGCACTCCAAAATTTATCTTATAGTATAAAAATTATTCATAACAAGCACACTAAAAGATAAATTTTGAAGTGTCATCATACAAAATTAAAGTGGCAACATCATGCTATATACTCTCTCTGTCCCAATTTAATTGTCAATTTTGAAAGTTCGTGTCACTTTTTAATTGATTATATCTTATAATTTATAATGTTTTAGGTGATTTGAAAACATTTTATTATAGAACAAATCGAGATCTATCAAATATGATCCATATTGGATATGAAATTCATTACCAATTTAAAGATATAACTACTTTTTTTATCCGGTTAGAATAAAATTGAGACAAGTAAATTGGGACAGAGATAGTAGCTAGCTGCAAAAGTAAGCTGTAAGAGCATCTCCAATCCAATACTCTATTTGAGAGTATCAAAATGCTCTATTTTATTCATAAAGTGATTTTTCGAGAAAATCACTATTCCTATTTACTCCAACCACAAAGTCTCTATTTTTCTCTCTAAAATCACTTTACGAAAAAAAAAAACCTTTTTTTATACTCTCATAAGGATATGGTTGGTATAAAAATTTAGTAAAAAAATCTTACAAGGACAAAAATGACTTTTTAAAAGGTGAATAGTATTATGAAGATGATCCTCTATATTTTCTCTTACCCTCTAAATATAGAGATATAGAGGATCAAAATCCAATACTCTCAAATGGAAGAGGGTTGAGAGAATGAGTTGGAATACCTTAATACTCTCAAATAGAGATATAGAGTATGGGTAGGAGATGCTCTAAGCTGTAGCTGAATTTACGCTCTTCCACGGAGAAGGTGACGAAGAAGAAAGAAATAAAAAAGCTTCCTCTCATTGGTCCACTGTTTCCCTCCCTCGCTCTCCGCGTCTCGTAAATATCCAAAACCCTCATCATTTTTTGCGAAATCCAATTTCATCCTATCTTCGTAATTTGAGGGATCCAATTCTTTGAACCTTGCGCGTAAAACTTTGTTATCTCAATGCCTTGGTAGACTTGCTGATAAGATGGTTGTAATTAAAGCTTGCAACTTGTTGGGGGTTTTTTTTGGTTGCAATTGAGAATCTAGAGAGAGAATTGATAGAATTAGAGAGAGAGAGAGAGAGAGAGAGAGAGAGGGCTGGAAAATGGGTGGTGCGAAAATGGAAGGGACCTCAGCCCCACCGCTTCGTCGAGACCCATACGAGGTTTTATGCGTCACTAAAGATTCAACTGACCAGGAGATTAAAACTTCTTACAGAAAGCTTGCTCTTAAGTAAGTTCATTTCATTTTCATTTTTTTAATGAATTTTTTATTCTGGGTTTAATTTAGATTTCTATTTGAAGTTTCCAATCTGGGTTGTCTTGAGATTAAAACTGCTTATACAAAGCTTGCCCTTAAGTTAGTTCGTTTCATTTTCATTGTTTCGAAGACTTTTTGTTCTGGACTTAATTTAGAATTCTTGGAATTATAGCTCTTAACTAAGTTCATTTCGTTTTCATTTTTTTAAAATTTTTTTTTTAATGCTGGGTTTAATATAGATATCTTGGAATTTTGTTAATTGGACATTTCTATATGGGTATTAAAGATGTGTTATCTTGATCCTTAGGGCTGTTAAGTGGGTTTGAATGAAAGCAAACTGCGTTTGAAATAGATTACAAGATCGATCCTTTGCTTGGTTTATTGGGCATAAAAAAGAGATGAGCTATAGGAGTAGAAACTGGTTAGTTTATAGGAGTATTATTTTTCGTGCTTTTGTAAGGATCTATTTTCAATACTCCTTTTTGTCCTGGGTTTAATCTGTTTGTTATTAGAAGTGTGCTGCTTGAAGTTTTCAGTGTGGGTATTAAAGATGTGTTATCTTGATCCTGAAGACTATTAATTGCATTTGAATTAAAGAAACATGCATTTCAGTTTCGTTCCAAGCTCATTTGTTTGCTTAGTTTATTGGGTATGAAGAAGAATAGGTGTAGGAGTTGATAAACTTAGTTTATACTACTTTATAGTGGGTGATTTCCTGTGTTAGTAAAGATTCCTGTGACATGGAGATTAGATCAGTGAGTTTATGTCTGCCCTTTCGTTTCTGTGTTTAGAATGATAACTGCGGTTCGCCTAGGAATAGCATTATCTAAAGTTTTCAATGTCGTAGTTGAAGATGTTTATCTTGATCCTCATGATTGAGGAGTGCATCCCAATTAAAAGAAATCCATTTGAAATAGATTGGCTTATATGAGTTCCAAATTGGGTTGATTAAAATTAATCTTTGTGCCTTTCTATGAATTACACTGCCGGTATTATGATCATATTTGTAGCCAAAGCTCAAGGAAGTTTCTTTCGCCAACGGACTTAGTGGAGAAAGTTTGACCATGAAGATAATTGAATCAGTAACCTCAGAAACAAGCCAATGAACATGTTGTAGATTGTTGTGCTTTTTTTTTTCCTTGAGATTTTTTCAAAAACGATTCCATTTAGAGAAAATATGGAACATATGTTTCCAGATCTATTTCTGCCAAAATATGATTAATGTGTGAATCAGGGTTTTCCCACTTTGTAACGTAGATTTTGTGATGTGTTCTACAAAAAAGACTGTGAAATCTATGACGAAACTATGTAATTGAGCATGCTTTTTGCATTACACTGATTTTTTAATGATGCATATCAGCAAACCCAAGGAACTTAGTTTTGTAAACATATGGTGATTAGAGAAAATTAATCACAAACGGGCTGTTGAACACGATGTACTCTAAGCTTATGTTGGGACATAGAGCTTCTCAGTGGTTCAGTATCTTATTTTGATCTCAGGGACCGAATTCTTAAAACTTGTTGATGATGCTGCGAACACTGCAAATTACCATTGAGTAGATTCACAAACACCTGCTTCATATTGCTGTGCTACATTTAATATGGGGTTGGTGATAATCAAAGCGAGTTGGTAGAATTATGTTCTTGGTAAAGTATTAATGTGAGGAATGGGCAGGTACCATCCAGACAAAAACGGAAGTAATCCTGAGGCTTCAGAACATTTCAAGGAGGTTGCATATTCCTACAGCATTTTATCTGATCCAGAGAAAAGAAGACAATATGATAATGCTGGGTTTGAGGTGCTCTTCTACCTTCTCCATTTGCAATATATTGATGTGTAAAAGTTTGGTGCTGTTTAATTCCTTGAGCTTTGATATGGGTTCTTCTTTTTTGTGACGAAAGAATGTTAGTTGGTAGTGGCTCTGGAAGCACGGATACGGGTGCACATACTGATACGGCTGTACCTATAAGGAGAAACGTAGTAAAATAGAATACAAGTACGACTAAATCGATCATAGTTGCTGATCTGATTGTTTGGCCAGTATACATCTACTTAATAAGCTATGTATCATCTGAGATTGAATGTTATTAGTGAAGTTTGGTAGTCTATATTGGAAGTGGGAAGGAAAAACACTTCAAATGATAAATTTAAGCATATATTTATGACAGACTAGGTGGGCATGAGTTTATATATTCTTGGTTCAACAACAAAAAAATGTAAAGAAAGAGGGGGGAATCGATAATTGAGGATTCATTGGAGAAATTACAAGACTCAAAGGGCTATCCACTCCCTTGAAATTCAAATTCCAAAGCAAGGGTATCACTCGGGAAAATGTTCTTTTTTGCTAAGGAGCCATCATGGGTTTTATGATGATTTCTTACTCTATTTGGTAAGAAAGTGGAGAAATAGGAACAAGAGGAAAATATTTCGGGATTAATAAGTAGTTATCATGGTGTGTTTGGTGTACCTTGCCCTTTTAAATTTCTCTCCAAGGATGAGAGGGAGGCTTCATATTCTGGAGTAGGAGTTTTAAATTTCTCCTTGATGTAATTCTTTTATTTTCTTCTAAGTAAACCAAACAAGAGAAAAAGCAAGGACTTCACAAATTTTCCTTCCCATCTTTTTTTCTTTTATACCATAAAAGCTTAAGTTTCCGATGTATTGGACGATGTCAAACTGATTGTTATCTTATGCTTTCCAGTTTTATATTCGTATGCTACTTGCCAAAAGTTTAATTTTTTGGTTGTTATTTATTCTTATTTTTCCTTAACTTGTCTGACTAAGTGGGTTTTCCAACGTTGTCCAAGTCTGTAGTCTGTGTGTGGTTCCTTTTTCTGTTTCACCCTCATGGTTGGCACTCTTACAATCTAAGAAATTCGAATTTTGAATATGGATATGCACCTGTGCAATCATCCAACTGCCTTCTGATGCTGCGGGATTGTCTGACCATTTATTGCTATTTTTTTGGTAGATTTTATAGTCGTTAAGGAAGTACATCTTAGTTTGTCCATCATAGTACTTTTTGTTGTCGTTAGGTTCACTTTACCATTTTACCGGTGCTTGTTCTCCACATCACTTGCATCTTTTGTAATTAGTGTTTCCTGCTGTCTTTATCTTATCTTTCATGAATTAGTTTGAAACTTTTTTCTCCTTATGCTTTCTCCGTTTGCTCATAAAATTAATGAACAGGCTCTTGAAGCTGAGGGCATGGATATGGAAATTGACCTTTCTAACCTAGGAACAGTTAACACAATGTTTGCCGCTTTGTTCAGGTAAAAAAGAGGGAGTGGGGAATTTTCCCTTTCATTGTACTGGCTAACTTTAGTTACTCTTTTATTTTGTTTGTAGCAAGTTAGGTGTCCCTATCAAGACTACTATTTCTGCTAATATTCTTGAAGAAGCTTTAAATGGAACTGTCACAATCAGACCTCTCCCTATTGGAACATCAGTGAGTGGAAAGGTGCGCATACGGTTTGTATCCTAATCGATACTAGTTGAGTTGTTTCACTAATACTCCCTTCCACTACAACACTACTATAAAGTTTTGGCTGCAGGTAGAAAAGCAATGTGCCCACTTTTTTGGTGTAGCTATCAATGAGGAGCAAGCTGTGGCAGGGATTGTAATTAGAGTTACATCAGTTGCACAAAGCAAATTCAAGGTAGGTTGATGTATAGGACAATATGCCCTTGCTTTTGTACCTGGGTTGTGGATACCGTTCCGTAACAGCCGGTACGTTCCGTTTCAGCACAAATCCGGTACCCTTGACCTCCATTTCCGTCTCGTGACTCTCGTCCAACTTTCCGGCTGATCTCGGACGATTCCGGCGTACCGGGAAAATCTCGGCTGAGATGTAGTTACTGGAAATTTCATCCAGTATTTGCTTAACTGGGCCAGATCGCAGCAAGCTTCTTGGTCGGATCGCAACACACACACACTCACACGAGACGCAGTCCAGCAGCAGCAGTAGAATCTAGAAAGGGGAAGCCGCTAGTAACTGGTACTAGAAGGAGAAGATATGTGTGAAACCCAAATAACACATTACTTTATTACCCCTTACACAGTTACACTTTTGAATTGGTTTCCGTGGGCCATGGGGTAGTATTGTGCCCGTGGGCCATGTGGTTGATTGAGAATGTTTATTTCTTCGTTTTCTATTTCTCTGAGTCCGAAGTTCTTTTGCATGAATAAAGTTAAATTCCAAGTTTTGATTGTTATGAGAGTGTTTTTCCTAATTTTTGGATGATTGGATGAGAGTTATATAATGACAATTTAATTTTTGTTGTCTAATGAGAGTTTATGTTATGATGAATTGGATGTCATGAGGAAAATAATGAATTTATAACTATATATATTGGTAATTGCGCTAAATCCGAAACGGTAGCCGGTATTTGACCGGTACCGGTACGTACCATACTAGTAGGCAAACCGGTACCCTTGCCGGTATGGTATTCAGAACCTTGTTTTGTACATATTGTGTTATGGTAATTTCTCTCTCAGTCTGTTATCTGTAATTCTGAGAAATCATAGTTTACCTTAATGTTATTTGCAGCTACTTTATTTTGAACAAGATGCCACTGGTGGATTTGGTTTGGCTCTACAGGTATTATACATGTTATCTTTGCCTTTTTCCTTCCCTTCTGTAACGCTTGTCGAATTCAATCATCAACATATGGAGCTGATAGATAGATCTTCAAGTTTAGTCTGAGTTTGATGTAGTAGTAACCTCCATGTTAAAGGGCTATTGCTTGTTCCATTTGCAGATATTTAGTTATCTATTTTTGTATTGCAAAATAAATTGAAGAAAAACTGCTGGTCATTAAAAAATGCTTCCCTTTTCTTTCTTTATCTTTTCTTGTAGTGTGAAATTTATGAAGGTGTCCTATTGGTTTTTGAATCTTTATATCTGGAAAGGTAAGGAGCACATTTCATGTTTGGGGAAAAATAACTCTTAGACAATGTATGTCAATCTATCCACAACCTCCCTCACGTTCAATCCCCGACTTGCGCAGAGGGGATATCCAAACATTGATACTTACAGAGAAGTAAATATCGTAGAATGCAGGCAGAGAAGTTGAATGCAAAAAAAGAGAAGAGAAGCAAATGGGAAGACTGACCTTTTTTTTTTTCATGGTAAGTTAACAAATGGAAAGACTTGGAAGAGAAGACCCTTTGGAAACCAGAATAGCTTGGGCACCATGTTGGAAATTATTCCCAATGGAAGTGAGACAGTGAATCAAGTTATGCAACTGAAGAGAATGTTTTTGCGTACCTAATAATCCTTTCTTCATCAGGCTTTGCAATTTCAAGAATTCTAAATTTCAAACTTCCAACTAGTTTATAAGAAAGTGTAATCTATATTCATTGCGAGAAGAAAGGTAAATATCCTAAATTAATACTCCCTGTCCTGTAATTTTATTCCTTTTCGGGAAGTGGTGCCAGTTTCGGAGAAAAGAATAATAAAGCACTTTCGTCAATAATTTTCTGATTTTTTGCACCATTTTAAAGATCTCAATTAATACATCTTTCGATTTGAATTTGGCTACGGTTATTGCTTGTCTCATTGAGAAGTTATATTAAAAGAAAGGACCAAGTATATGGGGCCAGGGGAGGATGATACCTAAAAGACTACGGTCCATAAAAGCCAAATTCAGTCAAAGCTGGACACAAAAATACTGACAGGAAAAATGTGTATGATGTATTGTAAATTGCATAACGATCCCCTGTTTTGTTCCCATCAGTGGTATGGGAGAGGTAAATTGGGTTCATAACTGACCTCTTGACGTTGCTTGCTCAAAGTGGCAGACCTCAAACTTGAACCCACCACGTCAAGAGAAATGGGCCGAGTTTAACAACCGAACAAGTGCCGCTTTTGGTTGTGGAATCGTGATCCTGATAGTAACTATGCACTAGATAAACCTTCTTTTGTGCTCATTTAAGATCGCAAGTCGAGCCTTTTGGTGGCGTTATTTTGTTAGATATGTCGATCCTTTCCTACTAGTTTGCTCTATTAGATGCTAAGTACTTTATAGGCAGTGTGTTTCATTCTTGAGGCCTACATTTGGTCTTCATTCATTGTAGTATTCATGTATGTTGGTGGTCCAACTAGTCGTAGAAGATTAACCACAAATGGCTTTAAGTAACTCAATTAGAGCAAGAATCTATTCAAACCCTCATCTACTCTCTCTCTCTCTCTCTCTCACACACACACACACACACACACACCCCTAGGCCCGCACAGCCCCCGAAGAAGGAGCACACTTTACTTTCTCTTAAATCTCAACAAGCTAAGAGTCATGGACACTTTTGGTTTAACCTGTGACTGTTTATGTGCGGAATTTTATTTCTTTTAACATTTAGTTATGCTACTTACTTTTTTGGGGAAATTGTTTAGAAATGTATAATCCATCCATATGCTGATATGGTGTCCCTACTAGTTTCATCCAAGGCATTCGTTCTTGTTTTCTATCGTATATTTACCTGCAGCATTGTGGTAACCCTGCAAATCGAAATTTTGTGGCTGTTCTTATTAACACAATGTCATTTTTGCATACAGGAAGATAGTGAGAAGACTGGCAAAGTGACATCTGCTGGGATGTATTTTTTACATTTTCAAGTGTACAGAATGGATGCGACTTTGAATGCGGTACGACTGTTTTTCAATTTCCACTTTTTTCCGAAAGTTTCACTGAATGTGGTATTGTGGTGACAGCTAGCAATGGCTAAGGACCCTGAAGCCGCTTTCTTCAAAAGGTTGGAAGGCCTTCAACCATGTGAAGTCTCAGCGCTAAAAGCGGGCACCCACATATTCGCCGTCTATGGTCTGAGTTTATTTTTTTAGGTACCACTATTTAAGTACTACATGGTTTTTGTAGGAGAGAAATTAAGAATTTGTACTTCTACCCTGAATTGCACAGGTGATAATTTCTTTAAAACAGCTAGTTACACAATTGAAGCTCTTTGCACACGCTCATATGAAGATACAACACATAGTCTTAAGGATATTGAGGCTCAGATTTTGAGGAAGAGAGTTGAGCTACGGCAATTTGAGACAGAGTACAGACAGGTAATGGGTCCTTATTTTATAGTGGTGGTTTAATTAGGTTGGCATTTGATACATGGTTGTATCCTTGACGGGTGATGTCTTGTAGGTGTTGGCACGCTTTCAAGAAGTGACGAATAGATACAGCCAGGAAAAGCAATCGGTAAGCTTTATTTACTCTTGTTAGCATCATTATCCCCATTGAATTTGCTATCTTAACAACTTAACAATGATTTTTTCCTCCTAATGTCTCATGCTTGCTGTTAACAGACATTCCTTGTAACAACCTTCCTCTGCACCTAAGAGATGCTACATTCCTATTGATTTGCCTTTTCTTTTTTAAATCATCATTTAATACCGAAGTTCGAAGATTCCTAAAGCCAATAGGCTAGTATGTGCTTCATCAATTATTGCAGTTGTTAGTTCGTACCTTGTCATGTTAATTGCTTTATTTCGGGGTTTCACAACATTTGTGAAACTGTCTGAACTATCAAGTTATGTCCGTCCTTGTGAGCCATGATATGCTGAATTTTCTCTTAACTCTGTTGCAGCTATGTGTTGTATTTCAACACCCCACCCTCCCTCCCCCAATCAGTGTTATTATAGCCGATTCTGGCGCAGATGAGCAGATGTGAGGCCCAAAGGGTGGCCATGGTCCCTTGAAATTTCAGACAACTGGAAAATATAGATTTTTATTAGCATTGTATACATACCAAAAGCAACTAAATAGTTTACCCCCCAAAGTACTCTTGCATTATTTTATGGTTCTTATCAGTGTAACGGACATCTTAACCTGTTTCGTTTCATTCATTTAAGGTTATTGGTGGTTACTTTGTGTTTAATAACCACTAGGTCTAGATGGAAAGAGCACCGCATAAGGACATTATTGCACAAATATCTTACTCTTATAAAAGAATATGATCCATATTCCATACCTTAGTCCTTGAGATAAGATGGAAAAAAATGGAGAATCCCCCCTATCTTTAGAAGAAGGATATTTCATGTATGTGGTTTTTGACAACAGGTTGATGAGATGTTGAAAGAACGAGAGAGTATCCATTCTTCATTCACTGTGACCAGGTCAGCTGTCCCTGTTACTGGGAATGGAACTTATGTTAGTAACGGAAGTAGTAGCAAAAATTCCGGCGAAGATTTCAAGGCTGAAAGCCCTGGCGAAGATGGAAGCTCAGATTGGAAGGATAAATCCTTCAACAAGAAGAAATGGTTCAATCTTAACCTGAAAGGATCTGATAAGAGGCATGGATAAACAGGAGTTGTTTAGATAGTCTTGGCTTGTACGAGGTTTGGATTTTCCACCCTGCATATGAACACTTGGGCCCAGATTCCTCTTTAGATCTGTTGGTCATTGTTGATTTTCCCCAGTCCTTCTTCCCAGTTTGTTATAGTCCCAAAAATATAGCGCCCGATGTATCTATAGTTTGTTTTTCTGTTTTTCCAATTGAAATGGAATTGCGAGTCAGCTTCTAAGTTTATGTAGCAGCTAGAATGAAGTCTTGATAATGTAACAAGAGATTTATTCTTCTAAGTTTATGTAGCAGCTAGAACAAAGTCTTGATAATGTAACGAGATTTATTCCTTGACTTTTGTTGTAATCTTGAGGTCTAACTTACAACCTTTCGAATTTCATTTGCCCAAAAAAACCTGCCGAGCAGGCAACGAGTAGTAATCTTGGGAGGAAAAAAAAAAACATAGCTGGTTCGAGCAAAATAAATTCTTGATTGTGTTTACTCAGCGCAGCTATTGTGAGTATGAGGATGATAAGATCGGTCCGGCTGAGGTGTAGATTGTAACTTTGGCCCCTCAGTCACATGATTCGAATGTAGGAGAGCAAAAGCGTAAAAGCGTCTTTAAATCACGTTTAGAACTACTAAAATTCATGAGAGCGATGATTAAGAGCGCAAGCGCAGTGTGAGCATTGCGAGCGGAAGAGCGGGATATTTTGAAGGATTATACGATAAAGATTGGCCTAGAATCGCTTAGCAAAAAGAGAAGAAGATTGACCTAGAGTCTAGGCCAAGCCGCTGCTGCTGTATTTCGGTGTCCATAACGTTAAATTAACTTGGAGGGCAAGTTAGCTTTCTTGTTAATCATTTGACGTGTTAATAGTATGTTTTTGGAAACAAGTAAGAGATGTTAATTCCAAATTCTTTCTTCTTTCGGTGTCACTTTTCAGTTAGTTTGCGTCATCATTCCCTTAAGAAGCATGCTTTGAAGGCTTGTTGGAGAAAGGAAAGCATTTAATTTTCCCGTGAAAGGAAATCAAGGAATCTAATCTCTTCTATGGATAAAAGACATGAACGTACACATATTGTTAATCTATAAGAGCATCTCCAACACGGAACTATTTCTCACAAAGATGGTAATCTAACGGCTCTTGGGAGCAATTCTCTGGCTGTGATCCAATGGCTGCAAGTAGAAGCAGTCAAATAATCGTTTTAAGACCAATTTTCCCAAATTTTGACTAATTTACATTGTAGCATGTCAAAAAATAACTTTGGCTCTTAAATAGGGCCAGAGACTTTGGGATGCTCTTACAAGTAATACAAATGTCATCTTACATTTCTGCAACCAAAATATTAGTGCGATTTCTCCTGTTTGGTGTATGTGAATTTGGTTTTACAGCGATAGAGGCGGCGGCAACAACTAACGACTGACAAAAATATACTCCAGAATTGAACTTGATGCATATCTTGTTTAGGGGTGGGCTCATGTTCGATTATACTTTCCATCAATTTTTTGGATTTAGTTTGAGACGCGTACGTGGGAAAAAAATAGTACAACCCAAATAAAATTCAAGTCCCTTTGAAGTTTGGAATTACATTTTAAGGGAAATAATAATGTCAAAAACGTTTTTATTGGTGCCAAAACTCTAGTGCACAAAAGGCTTATACTATTTGCAATATACAAAATTTTTATGCAATGAAATTTTGATATCAATAAAAACGGTGTTGGTATTATCACTGCCCTTTCATTTAACCGCCACTAAACATTCATCAAGAAAAAAGATTCTTCCCATAAAGCAAGAAAATCCGACGGCTCTTACCAGACCCCACTCCCCAAGTTCTCCAAATCCAACGGTAGTCAAAAGCTACCAATAAAAAAACACTGAAATCAACACCGTATGATACAGATACATACATCCCGCGAAAAACACCACGGCGTTGAGGGCACAGCACACCACGGCGCACTGTAGCAAAATTCTTCTACCCGAACGTTAAAGCCGGCTCTCTCTCTCTCTCTCATATATATATATATATATATATATATATATATATATATAAAATCCTCAGGGCGAATACACTATGCATATATATATAGAGCGAGAGAGAGGAATGAAACCCTCACCACCCAGATTTTCCATCGAAATCTCTCTCTAGAAAATCTTGTACAAGTAGTCGATAACGGAGTTGGTTTTTTTGGTCGGTCGATGGTGATATCGGGGGAGAGAGAGGGAGCGAATAAGTTGACGGTCGTAATGGGAACAACAACATCATCGAAGCCGCCGCTGCACAACTTCGCCCTGCCGCCGTGCTTGAGGTGGGGGAACCAGAAGCTGCTGAGGTGCAGCAAGGTGGGTCCCGAAGATTTCGATCCGGAGAAGTACTCTATCGGACGGCAGCGGAAGGACAATGAGGATTTTAATAAAACGCCGTCGAACGACGGTATGGAGGCGGTCAGGGCGAAGCTGATGTTGGATTTCCAGACGGCGGCCGATGAAATGACGGTCGCGATTTTGCGCGAAGGGTTGTTAAAAGAAACGACGGCGTCGGTTAAGGAAACGGCGGCGTTTGATGGGGAGAAGGGCAGGCCGTGGAATTTGAGGACGAGGCGAGCTGCGTGTAAGGCTCCGAACGGAACGTTCACCGGCGGTAACGGTGGCGTAAAGAAACCTAATTTCTCGCCGTTGAGGACTGATAACGAAAAATCTACTAGACTATACGGAGAGTCATACGCTGCCGCGGATGCGGGAGAGAAGAGGGAGAGGGAGAAGTTTTCGGTGTCTCTTTCGCGGGGAGAGATTGAGGAGGATTTTATGGTGATGGCCGGGCATAAGCCGCATCGTAGACCCAAGAAGCGGCCCAAGGTTGTGCAGAAGCAACTGGATGTAAGTGAAAATCAAACCACTTATGTGTTTGTTTTTGTTAATCGATAGGAGAAAATTTAGGAATATCATTAGGTCTACATCACGGCAATCAATTGGATGAAAATAGGGGTGATAAACGAATCGAACGGGTGGCTGATCGAGCCAGGTTTGGAAACATAACGAGTTTTGAAAATAGGTTCGAGATTGGATTGATTGCAGGACGAGTCGATCTCAAACAAGCTTTGATCAACCCTAGCACGAGTGGCTTATCAAAAAGTTATTAGTTGAATGAGCCGAGTAATGGCTTGTTCGAGTTTGGTATGAAAGCCTACAGAGCTTAAAAAAAAAAATGTTCGATCTTAGTTTGCATATGTACAAATCGGTCTTGAACGGGCTTTTCGAGCTTGGTTTGAAACTCTAATGAGGTTAAAAAAACAATTCAATATGAGGTTGTATATTTAAAAGATCGGTCTTGAACGAGCTTTTTAAGGAGCGCACAAGCTTAAACTCAATTAGCTTGTTTTGTTTAGCAGTTCTATATGAAAAGATCTGGGACGAGAATCCAGATAGCCACAAGCCCAACAATCAAAACACCAACGTAACATAACAGCTCTGTAATAAGGTGGAGACAAAATAACTCAAGGAAATAGCACACAATGAGTAAGAGATAATCAACTCTAGCCTTTTGACGAAGGTTGACCCTCTGATCTCACTTGGTTGAGAGAATGATCAGAAGTGGTTAATGAGCTAGCCCAGTTGGTTTTAATCAAACTGTTTATGTACTCCATTTTCTCTATCTTTGATCATCTCTATGTTTCAATTTCTCGTATTAGTTTCTGTATTTGATTGGGTTGCCTTAATTCACTGTTCTATTGATTTGATTTCTGCAGTCTCTTTTTCCGGGATTGTGGTTTACAGAAGTTACAGCTGATATGTACAAAGTTGCTGATGCTCCTTAAGCTTTTGAAATGTAATTATTTACTCTGCTCTATTTATTTGGAATTCTGATTTGTTTTTGTGGTGGTGGAATCCTTGGCTGAACTCTGCTATTTTTTTTTTTGGATACAGTTTTAGGGATTGGAGGAGTTGCTGTTGTTTCTGGATGTTTGAAGGCTATTGTTTGCTGGACACTGCTGTATTCTGACCTCTTATTAGTGGGTATACTCAAATGGTGAGTTGGGACTTCGATGAAAGTGTTGACTTAGCGGTAGATATGTTTGAGCTTTAGTTGATTCATAACACTAATCTTGTTCATGATAAGTTATTCAATTATATATGAGTAGTGATTTTTCTTTATGCGGAGGGGAATGATCTTGTATAGAGAAAAGATGGATGGATTTATAAGGAGGAAAGTTATGGTTTTCTTTGTTGAACTTGTTTTCTATTTAAGGAATAGAATTCCTGAGTTATGTTGGCAAATTGTGATTTTATCGTGCCATTTTGGGTTTATTTGATACTATTCAAGCTTAAGGAAGCATCTAATTGTGAAATTTATGCCATTTTGGGTTTATCATGTTTAACATTTCAAACATTCAATTGCCATCTCTTTGTTGTTCTACTTTGTTGTTGGAGAGGGGAGAGCACAATTGGATTTTTACGGAAATTCTTGAGCTTGATCTTACTATAGAGTACGGCAATTATTTCGATTGGCATAATAGTATATGTTTGTAAATTCAAAACTTCTCTGCTAGGCATGGGTCATCGTGTATCCAACTGTTGATTAAAACTTGAAACCTGGTGTCCTTTTCAGTTCTTCGTGCAAACATATACTAGCGCCTCCAATTAGGACCATGTTACAGTTGGTAATACGGTCCGTATCTATGAGAAACAGTACAGATTGTTGGTTTAGCTTTATGGCATTTACGTACATGCAATTGTAATTCTGGAAATCTGCACAATGTTTCAAGTTATCCTGCAGCCTCTCTGTTTCTTGTCTCTAACTATCCAAGTCTAGCATCTAAATCGTATTGCATTTACCATTACAAACATCTTTCCTGGCTTGATTTCCTTGTCAATTTGGTTCGGTTTATAAAGCTTTCGTGGACACTGACTCTGGTTCTGATTTTTGGATACTGCTTAATGAGGTGCTGTGCGGTTCAATAGTATTCACTGTTCTTTTGTATGTCTGATATTTTGGATTTACACATAGAAAAACAGCTCCCAAGTGATTAGTTATTAATGTAGGGACCATTGGACCTGGTTATGGGATGTTGATGTTGAAACTTTTTCTTAGTGATACTGGCAAAATAATGTGAAGGTTTCCACTTATTTTTAGTTGTTCAATCAGTTTTCTTAGGTATAATTTTTGAGAAATGCTACGTGTAAAGAAAATAGACAAAGAAAAGACCCTTAAAGTGTACATGAACGGCTCAGATGTACTCCACAGTGAATCTGGGCCGTTCATGTACACTTTAAGGGTCTTTTCTTTGCCAATTTTCTTTATACCTAACACTGCTCCTAATTTTTTGTACTCCACCTATCATGTTTCTTCTGTTTGAAGATTGTGGCTAGATCATGGATAACTAGATCTCTCTCTCTCTCTACAAATTTTACTAGTTTGATCTCCTCAAGGATTCCTGTCTTTTTGAAAATCTATTCAAGTGGAAAGTGCAATTTACCTGAGGAAGTTTCTTTTGGTGGAAAATACTTCCCTTCCACTTTTTCATTCATTTGAAACTCCCAACGGCTAGTGCATGTTTAAGCATGTGCACTTATTATACTCTTTTTTACTCCGTAGTATGCAAGTTAAGTTCCATGTGACCTAAATCTTTGGTAGCTCATTGAATCATTAACGTACACCATTCATTACAAGGCACGTGTGGACCTCATGTTATCAACATGGTTGCAGTAAATTGCTGGTCTTGGAAATAGGGTTCCAGATTTCTGAGTGGATATTAACCCCGCGCGTCTAGCGGGAAGAAACAAGTTCGCAGACAAGGAAGCTCTCTCGATAATGCTTTAGGATTTACTCCGTATTTCTTTTATATGTTCTATCATCTGTGGTGGCGTTTCAATTACATGAAGACATTGTTGAAATATTCCGAAGTCCCAAAAAAAAGAAGACATTGTTGGGGTTAAATATCTTAGACTTATTGTTTCGATTTAATCTCATTTCCCGCGTTCATTACCAAATAAAAGATTTCTGAGTGGAAAATTCTATTTTCTTTTTTTAGGCATAATAAATGGAAAATGCTTTGGTAAATAAATGTTTGCAATCAGGAGGGGCCGACGTGTGGGTTTCTCGTGTTCCAAGTGCATAGTGAGACATAGGATGAGCATGCATTGGATGACTTTAGACACATTTGCACCCGTAGCTGCTCATTCAAAAGTGGGCCGTTTTGCCAACCATCTATTAGAAGGCAAGGGAGGACAAGGACCCCCACTCAATTTTGTAGAATCACTAGGTTTTTTTACATATTTCAATTATACCCAATAAATTTATAATAGTGTTCAAATAAAATTAATATGAATTTCCTTTGTGTAATTTGTCTAACTTAGCACGTATGTCAAACCAAACATAAAGCTCGGTTTGGTTTAAATTTTTACATTCTGTTTTGTGAACACACCCATTTTTGTTAGTAATTAATAAGGAAATCTGTAATCGCCTTCGGGCTTTCCATAATTAATGGATTGTCATTTTCAAAAAAAATAAATAAATAAGGTGAGAAAAATGTAAACATACATGCTAAGTTTAATTAAACAAGACGATAAAAAATGTAAAATGGTACTAGTGAAATTCATTACTCCACTATTGTTCTTGTGATGTTATTACCAATATGTATCCCCATTAATTCAAATTTTTGGATCCGCTACTGTTAGAAAGTAATACGTTAGACGTGATCACGTGACACTCACAATCCCTAGTCAAACAATCTTGTGGAATCCTTACAAATGAACTCAATGAAAGAATCATTATCAAAATGACAAAATTAAGATGCGATCAAATCTCGATGCCACTACAAGATTTTGATGGGAGTACTAATTTTTTTAGTGATAATTCGTCTCTCTCTTAACCAGCTAGCCTCACCTGATTAGAAATTTTGACTCCGTTTTTATAAACCTTTTTCTACGTCTACTTGAGAGAATAATATTTAGAGACTTGTAGATCAATGACTTGGACACCAAGGCTTAACCTTAAACTTGCCCACCAAGTTAGGCTATTCCACACGCATGAAACGCACCACTCCTTGTGTAGAGGCACGCACAATCTCATATATAGGATTAGCATCTCTAATCTCTTCATACGTCTTCTCTCCATTGTCCATACCCTCAATAATCTTCTTGTGGGTCCCACCTCCAAGACCACACCAATTATTCAAATCAATCATATCTTGTAGAATCACGATGATGAAGACCTTGTGGATTTTATGAGATGAATGACTCCAAGTACTGGCGTTGGGTCGGAAGTGAGACTCATGAAAGGAGTATTACGGAGAGATGGATTTTGGAGAGGAGCTGATCCCAATCTCATACCATAAAATTCTACAATCCACTTAAATTCCATGATTTGAGCTTAGCCATTTGCTTGCGCAACCAACTGACAAAGCTGTTTTTGTGTTGAAAACACAGGTAGCAAAACTCTGGCTCCAAATTTGTTCAAGAAAGCAAAGAAAAGTCTTAGCCTTAAATTTGGAAAGAACAAAAACGGCAGCAGAAGAAGTGTCGTGATTAGAGAAAGAAATTATGGACACTATATACCTTGGTTCCTTCTTCAAATCAAGAGGAGTCTGTTTCTTGGTCTTTGAGTGCTACAGGTTTCCATTCGGTCAGCTTGGCAGGCTCTGAGAGACCAATTAATTGCCTAAGGTTCTATGGTACAATATATATATAATGTGGTTTAAACATTTAACATTATGTTCCAAGATGGGCCATCCTTCAATGGATTGCTGTTTGGGGAAGATTATCTACTAAGGACAGATCGAATACAAAGTTGGGGGTTGTTTGGTGATACCAGATGTGTTCTGTGTAGATGATAATATCTCAAGAATCCCGGCTTAGGAGTTGTACCGGATTAGGAATAACTTGAAGCGGGATGGTCTGCCTCAGATTCTGTACAAACTTTCATTTCTAGTATTTACTCTCCACTATATCCGGAGAGAAAGGAACTTGATGCTTAATTTTCTAACAAAAACCTGAGTATGTGGATGCTGTGGTGCAAAGACTTTTGATAGATTTGGGGGACTGTGTGAGCTCTTGGAGGCATACTGATGAGAAAACGGTCACAAATTAATCAGAACTTGTGTTTTGGCGTGGGAAGTTTTCTCCAAGGTTTTGATGTCTCCTTAGTGTCCAAGTTCCTTGCTTTTGGTTGTTGTGCCTTTGGTGGACTTGCTTTGTTTAGGTTTGCTGCTTGTTTTGCTTAGCTCTGTAATAACTAGTAAGTGTTTAGGTTCTGTTTTCCTTGATTGTACTCAGGGGTTTACCTTGTTCCCACGGGGGGTTTGTTCAGTAAAATCTTTTACTTTACCCGAAAAGAAATGAACCGCTTGGATAGCTTAAGCTAAAAACCTATTCTCGTTTGATTCGTGGATTAACTGCTTGGTATAAGACTAATTGTACCTAATCTTGAGTAATCCCACGTTTGGTTTCCGAGATGATTGTCAGGATTATTAATCACATGATTAATTTTATCTCTATATGGGAGGTACTATATTATCCTAGTGGGAGGTGGGATTATGTAGGATTAACAAAGAAAATATTATTTTCAAAAATATTGAGATTGATTACAAAAAATATTTTCAGAATTATTTTCTTTAATATTAATTTTAGAAAATGTTTTAAAAAAACTTTTAAAAAAAAGATGTTTTCAAAACTTTTTTATTTTTCAAAAACGTTTTACAAAAACTTTTTAAAAAGGGAAATGTTAATGTCAAAACTGTTTTTGTTGGTGCCAGAACTCTAGTGCCCAAAAGACTTGTACCATGTTCAGTGTACAAGACTTTTATATGCTAGAATTTTGGCACCAACAAAAACATGCAGTTTTGGCACTATCACTACCCTTTAAAAAAAACTATTTTCAAAACTTTCTTGTTTTTCAAAATTATTTTTGTTAAAAAATACGAAAAAATGTTTTAAAACACTTTCTTTAAAAAAAAATGATTTCAAAAACTATTTTGTTTGAAAAATATTTTTAAAAAACATTTTTTTTTCAAAAAATAGTTTTTCTTCCTTTTCAAAAATCAATTTTCAACTTTTTTAAGAATTTTTTTTTCAAAAATTAGTTTAAAAAACTTTTCCCAAATGGGTTTGTAATAAAAATGTTTCCCAAAATTATTTTTTCTAAAATGCTTCTTTTTCAAAACTTTCTTTTTTCGAAAAATGTTTTTCAGTTTTTTTTTTTTTAAAATGGACTATTCCTTATCCCATAATTAATCCAATGCGAATCAAATATGAGATTGGGTGAAATTAGGGATGAAATTAATTTAGGACAAATAGTCCAAAGACTATGAATTCCAGAACTTTTAATCCCATCATTTTCAGTAGGCTGTCACGGTTTTTAAAAAATGCAATCCAATCCTAATCCAAAAGTCTTACAGTTCGGTTCTAATCCGAACTGTGACTCACAATTCGATCTCGGTTTTATCCACGGATTTCGTTCCAAAAAAATAAATGATGCTATTGCCAACTAAAAATGCAAAGTGCACACTTTTTGGTGTTATCGAATGTAATAACTGTGGGTGATGGGTTTCGTATAGGGCCGCTTACGTGTAACTATCCGTGAGCTGGAGAGGTGCGATTGGTTGATGACTAGTCAAAGGGAAAGAAGGGAGGTTTCACGGGGAGCTGATTAGCACCCTAGATCGCACGATCTAGGGGCTTTAATCCTCTAATTTGTGGCTTTTATTTGTTTAAAGTTGTTGTTTTTATCCCATTTTGCACGTAAGGTAGTCTTGTGTGATTTTCAGACTAAACGTGTTTAAAAGGAGGTTTTGAAGGCCAATCAAAGACCCGGGATGAACCAAGTGTCCAAATGCCCGGCAGTAGTCATTTCATCGTCACCGAAGCCTAACGGGGTCACAAGAAGCCGTGGAGATTGGCCGGAGGTCAAAGATGGCAAGGAATATGCCAAAGTGTTTCAAACAAGGCATGTGCATGAAGGATGGCCATCGAGGGTATCCAAGAGTCCAAGTCCACATGGCATACCTCCACCAAGTCCCGTTGATCAAGTAAAGAGGTTTTGGTAGGCCGTCGGGACACTACAAGGCATGACGGGCCAAGCCGACCTTGTTCTGCTGTTTCTACACAGAGGTATCGGTACCTTGATTTTGTGGTACCGGTACCATATCACTGGAAATGAAGACAGTTGAGTTGGTACCGGTACCTTGTTTTTGTGGTACCGGTACCATTGGCCCTCGACCAGCTTTTTGTGCTGAACATTTCAACTTTCCTTTTATAGAAAGTTTCTACTTTAGGCATGTTTTTGGGATATTTTAGGGGTCTTTTGGTCCACTTTTTGGCTGATTGTTTAGGCCTATTTATAGTCTTTTATTGTCATTTATGGCCATATGAAACTTCTTACACTTTAAGTCATTTATGTTTTGAGAGCTCTTAGCCTTTTTTCTTTCAAGCTTTGCATTCAATTCCTCAACAACTCAAGTAAGTTATGCTTGAATGATTAATTCTCAGGTATTAATGTTGTAGCTACGGTCAAGATCTCTATATAAATCAAGTTTGTTTTTAATTCTATCGGTTAATCATGTTTTCATTTCTTGGCATGCTTTCTAGTCATTTTGCTATGAGTGAGTAGTTATTCGGTTCGGTCATGGGGTGAGGTTCACCCTATGGATTAGTCAATGAAATGGTTTCTCTTAACTTTAGCTTAATTTCAATGTTTTGAATGAATTAAACTCATGATTTCTAGTATTCACCATGGGGTTGGTGGCTTCTTTGATCAATGAAGTTTATCGCCTTGTGCAACGTGCTTGATAATCCTACGCGTGCGAACGATCTATTTTCGTCTCTCACTTGCGTTAAATGAGTTCAGTTTGAATTAATGCTTTGAGTTGAGTTTAAAGTAGTCTTCAGCTTTTAATACTTTTAGTGGAATCCGGACGGTTTCGGTCCACTCATGAGTTAGATGAAGGAACCATTTGACGGCTAAGTCATGGGTAAACCAATCCCTTTGACTCGACCATCTTAATCTAGTTTATTTCCAAGTTGAAATTTCGTTAATTGAATCAAAACTCCAAAGTTGGCCGCTTGAACGCCGTAACTCTCTACTCAACATCTATTCCAAATTCGCTTAAGAAGTTTTCTCTGTGGGAACGATTCCGGTCTTGCCGGTTATTATGCTTTCAACGACCTAGCCCTCCGCTCGGGGTGTGAACCTTTCTAAGAGGTTAGGTTGCGACGAAGCAGGAGCAGGAATGGGAGCAAGAAGTACGGGAAGAACAGAGGCAGCGTGTCTCCTTTGCTTTTCCGCGTGGTACTCAGCCTTTTCCAGGTTCTGGCAAGTGAGATCACACGTTTCTCTGAGGAAGAATGTTCTCCTCCCTCAAATTCAGTGCTTACTCACCTTTTTCCAGAAAAAGGTCCTCTGTCATCATTGGGAATGTCAGGGGTATTTATAGGGCACCTGGCCCTAGGTCATGCCCAGGACGGCGCTCCTATTAATTCCCGACACGTGTCCCTCCGTACTTCCTGGCCTTGGGAAAGCTTGCCTTTCCGCGGACGATTTTCCGCGGGAGGACTCGTTTTCCCGCGGTGTTACCTCCAATTCCAAGCCGCCAAACCACAAGAAATTCCCCAATTCCCGCTGTAGCGAAGTCACGACCTGCAACGATCGTTTTCTTTCTCCGCGGGGCTCCTTCCCCAGGACCCTGCCTTTGGGCCTAGGGCAGAAGCCCCACGGCTCTTCCATTTCCCCAAATGGGGTCTCCCCGTAGTCACGAGACCGGGGGAACCCGAGGGATGTTAGCATAAATCCCGCGAGGGATATTGATGCACGAGTCCGTGGAATTGACCCGCGGATGCTTGCCCTTTTCCGCGCCCTCCTTCCGCGGAGGCGACTGCTGGTCGTTTTTCATGCACGCGTCGCTGTCTTCGCGGGATGGTCAACCATTCTTCTCACGCGGGTCCCACCTCCACGTGTCGTATTGCTATTGCAGGGTCAAATAGTCGTCTCTCCTTTCGACCTAACAATTTTGACCGCGCCTACATATGCCCCCCGCGCGCGAATGATAGAAGTGTGTCGTCTGCGCGCGTAATCTCCGCGGGTGACTCTGAACCGTCTCGCGTCCTTCTATATGGTGAGCAATCGAACAGGCGACGTCGCCTCGATGACTGGTACGACCTTTGATGTACGGTCGTCATAAATGCCTCCAACCGACTCATTATATAAACCTTTCTATCCGTCATTTACACCTACCGTTCAAACCCTAGTCAAAACTCTGTCATTTTCACTTCTCTTTTAGCGAACGATCTTTTTCTTTCTCCCTTTTTCTAAACTTTTGTTTGAAAAAGAAGCTTCCAGATGGCAGCACGGGGTGCAATCATTGAAGAACCGGTTCCCACCGCGGACCAATGGAGGAGGGCCCCGTACCTTCAACCCGTAGGGGACCCTTTTTGGACCCAGGTGCAAGCCTATACTGTGGAGACCGTGGAGGAGCCCTCCACGTCTGATCCCACCTTTTTTACAACGCCCGCTGATCCAGAGAACGCGGAGCCAGTCAACCCGTCCTCTGTCTCACGTTTCTGTTTGGAATGTGGGGACTTCCCTTATTCGGAATGCCGGTTCGGAGCCCAGACTTCGCCACCTTCTGATTGGACTGAATGGGTGGATGAGGTGACGGGGAACGCCGCCTCCAAGCAGATCTTGATGGCCAGCGGTGTTTATGACGTCGTGCTACTGTCGCGGAGCCTGAGTATTCCGAGGCAGGGGGCCGCTCTCAGGAATTTGAATTACGCATGCTCACGCTGGAGCATCGACACCCACTCATTCGTATGGGCGTGGGGTGAAAGTGGTTTATCACTGGAAGACGTGGTGATCCTCACCCGTCTCCCCTTGCGGGGGACTGCGACCCTCGATCTTAACCATCTTTCCTCCGCGGATCAACATGACGTGGCAGAGCTTCGGAGGTTGGGCAAGTTGGCCCAATCAGGCCCCATTTTTACAGCTCAGGGCGTTCGCAAAGATGCTGCTGCGAATGCCAAGAAGACTTCCTTCGCGAGCTGGATTCGTTTCTTCTTCAAGGACTTCCAGCCCGCGAGGACGGTAGTAGGCGAGGCTCCACGCAACTTCGTCGCTGGTCCCCACTACGAGGGTCGGCTTTATATGGCCGGGTTCCTTGCCTTCTTCCTATTTTATTTTGTCCTTCCGGACTATTCGGCGGACAGCCCTTTGCCCGCGGTCTATCCGCTCGCGGTGCTGCTGTCCCGCGGCGAGTCCATCGCGCTGGCCCCTCTCTTCCTGGGCTCACTTCACTGCCAGCTGGACCTGGTCCATGCTGATCACGTGCGGTCCCTGGGGAGGTGCGACCACCTCTCTATGGCTCATACTGGTTTTCTCCTCGCCTACTTCTTCGAGCATTTTCCCGTTATTGCCCCTGTTCCGCGGGGCTTCCTTGCGTCCGCTAGCAGGTCTCGCTCGGAGCGATGGATCGGGACAAGCAGCGACGCCTTTTGGAGTGAAGCGTGCGACGTGCCGGGGAACTTCATTCCGCGTCCCTACGCCGTCTCCTCTCCGGGGATAGTTGGTTTGGGCCAGTGCCTTCTGCCCACCCGCTCTTCTCTATCAGATATGAGCCGCAACAATGCGATAGCCCGAGCGGTTATCAATTCCGCTCTCATCGCGCTCCCAGGGTGGATTCCGTTTCTCAATGGCGAAGCGCATGGAGTGTTGGTCTACCGGCCGGACCGGTTCGCGCGGCAGTTGAGCTTCGATCAAGGGGCACCCGGGCACGCCCCGCAGCTGTCTTCCTTTGTTGATTCCCAACTTCGTTTCATGCGGCCACACACTTCTGGTATCTTGGCCAACCTCGGGGATCTTCCCATCCCAAGCAGGGATGAAGTGGGACTTTTCACTCCGGAGTTCCGTCTGTTCTGGCGGAGGAACCTGGACTCGTTCCTCCTCTTTGTTAGTGGGGAGCCGGAGGTCCATCCCGTGTCCGAAATCCGCACCCGGGACACCTCCCTAAGGGCTGTCACGGAAGCAAAGGGAGCGGACTAGCGCGGATCCCAGAGCATGTGGGTGGTCGCAGACGTCGCACCCCTGAATGTGGCGTTCCCGACGGGCCTACCCTCTGCCGCTCCCGTGGCCACGAGACAGGCTGCTGCGCGGGGCACCCGCGCCTGGGCTCATCCCCATGCTGCGGGCGAGTCTGCACAACCAGCCTCCTCGAGGGAACCCGCTGGAGGGGGAACACGTCCCCGCAAGCGACTCCGTCCGGTATCATCTTGACTTACATCCTTTAGCTTGCACGCCTGCTTCAATTCTCGTCCCTACCATTATTGTCTCCTGCGCTTACCTTGTTTTCTTCTATCCTCAGCGGCGAGAGCTGGACGCCAGCACGTTCGTGGCATTTGAACCAGGGGCAACCGCGGGGGGTGAAGAACAAATCGCGGAAGAATGTCCAGTGGGGGCCGCGTCTGCTGCCCTTGCTAAGCGGCGTCGTCTCGAAGGTATGTCTTGCACTTACCGCCCTGTCATTTCCACTGTCCGCTTGCTCTTGCTTCTGAATAATATTGCCTTGTCTAAACAGTGGTGATCGAGTCCGACGATGATGAGGAGGGAGATGTAGACGCTGGCATGGGCGATCGCGATGATGTTCACGCAGACATTGATGATGACGAGAGTCATGATCAAGATGACGTACCTCTGAGCGCCCGCTTTCATGCCATGCAAACTCGAACTCTTGTCCTCGGAGATGGTACTTCCACAAGACGTGCCGCGGACGCGAGGGCAGCGGAACTAGTTCAGCCTCGCGCAGGCCCGCTCCCTTACCCTCATCCCGAGCCCGAAACCTACGTGGTGATTGGAGGTACGTTACCTGACGAACCTTCAATTATGGATCTTGGGGGGGATCCCAACACGGTTTCTACGGACCCGTCTTCCTCCTCCGCGGAATCCGATAACGTGATATCATATTCTATTGATCGAGACCTTTCCCCGCCCCGTGCAGCTGACTCTGAAGCCCGTGAGCCACCGCCTCCAACGGGTTCGTGTGAATCCATCGGCCAGACAGAGACCGCCGCGGGGCCGATATCAGCGGCAGCGGCACAAATTTTGAGAGAAGAGGAGGATGATGGCATAGGGGCTCTCGTTCCCCGCGTCGTAAGTCCCCACAGCGTGCCCCTGCCACAAACGACACCGTCCACTACTCCCTCTGGGTCATAACAACACTCTCCCAGTGCCCGCGTTCATTCCTCAACCAGTTTTTTGGGTCGCGTGGCGGCTGGCTCCCCAGGTATATCAAACGCCCCTTTCTTGCAAGGGCGCGGGTCCTCCGCAGGGGAGGATGCCTCGACAAGCAGCACTGCCCTTGGCTCTCCAGCGTGCTCGACTTCCCAGACTGCATCCCTGCGCCCAGCTGCGGGGCACGCGCCTACTCCGCCGCCTCAGTCCCCGCCCTCGGTAGAAGACCGACAGCTGGAGGTAAACGAAGCATTTATTGGTGGGCCCGCCTCCATTACTGACTCAGATCTGAACTCTTTATTTAAAGGCATGTCTTTCATACAGACTGACGATGTTTTGGGAGGCCAAGGGAGTGCTGCTCTTGGAGACTTTGCCGTCGGATTGGGCTTAGACATGGGTGAGCAAAACAGGGGCGAGGTGGAGTCCAGGGAGCGTCCTCCTCCCCAACGGAGCCCGATTGCGGTTCACGGGAAGGGGCCGATGGCCGCGCAAGAAGAAGTTCCCGTGCGTCTGTTTCCCGCAGACTTCCCTGTGGATGAGATTTATCACCCCCTTCTTAATGCCGTAGCCCGCGCTCACCCGGAGACTTTTGCCCACTTCAATCCACGGTCGGCGCGGCTTGGAGGACTACTACTAAGGGATCTTCACGAGGTACTTGCCCCTTGGGCGCAATTGCGCCTCAGGGATTTCACTGCAGAGACGGAGACTGCCCTCCAAGAGGTCGCGCAAGACATGGCGGCCATGGGATTTGATTTGGGTTGGCTGAGCGCGCGGAGTTCCGCGCTTAGGGCTGCGGGGGAAAGGATGGCCCTAAGGCCCGAGATTCAGCATCTCTTTGCACAGCTGGTGTCCGCTAGGCAGCACGTGGCGGATCTGGAGGCCAAGTTCGCCCAGCTCTCCAAGTACGACGCGGAGCTGGCCACAGCGGCCCTGAATCTCGAAGACCCTGACCCGGAGGAGCTTGTCTTTGCGGAGTGGTTGGGTTAAGTCGTTCTGCCTTTTTGCGGTTTTTTTTTTAAATTAACGGGAATGTATTTGGAATATTTTAATAAAAGATCCCCTCCCCACTTTCTCCGCTTTTTCTCTCCTTTATTATTATTATTATTATTATATTATTTGTTGTTTTTGTTTTGTTATTTTTTTTTTTGAAAGAAGCGCGGGTCATGTTCTGACACTTCGCGACCCGATATCATCCCTTTTTGAGGATCGTTAAACCTGAAATCACGCGCGGGTCATGTTCTGACTCCTCGTGACTTAACATTATCTCTATCAGCAGCTCGCTAAGTTTGAAATACGAGCGGGTCATGTTCTGACCCTTAACGACTTAACTTTATCCCTACTTGACAATCGTTAAGTCTGAAACACGCGCGGGTCGTGTTCTGACCCCTCGCGACTTAACATTCTTTCCATTTGATAATCGTTAAATTTGGAACACGCGCGGGTAATGTTCTGACCCCTCGCGACATAACATTCTTTCCATTTGATCATTGTTAAATTTGGAACACGCGCGGGCTACAAAGAATAGCGCCACGGGAGAACTCAATAAGTCCAAAATATGCCAATCAAACCTTTTCATTTAAACCATCATTAAACCCACATTTGTCGAAAGACTTGGTGATCCCAAGAGCATTACATTGTAAACTGAACGGAAAGGGGAAGGGAACCGCTTCATTACATCAGCTAAATAACCACAGAAGAAGAGAAATTATAAAAAAAAAAAAAAGGCAAAGCAAATAGGGAGGGCTGATAACGGCAGTAATTCCTCTTCTCCCCCTTTTTTTTGACCATGCGGCTCTTTGACGGGTAGAACTTCTTTACGTACTTCGCATTAATTGCTCCCGTCCGGAATCCATCCTCCATGCGAGCGAGATGGTAGTGGCCGGCCGCGGATGCACTGGTTACCTCATAGGGCCCTTCCCACCTGGGCGTAAACTTCGGGGTTTTTAGGTCTCTTATCACCGCTGTGGTGGCCTTCCACACCAAGTCCCCCACTTTAAATGCTCGCGGCACCACTCCTTTATTATAATAGCGAGCAACAGACTCCCAATACTTTCGATGAGCTACGGCCGCGGTGGCTCTTCTTTCCTCCAAGGCCTCTAGGTCCGCCTTCCTCCCTTCCGCGGACTCCTCCATGGCAAGGAGCATTCGCGCGGACGGGACGCTGAGCTCTGCGGGCAATACTGTTTCAGCTCCGTAAACCAAACTGAAAGGGCTGGCGCGTGTGGACTTCCGCTTCGCCGTGCGATATGCCCACAAGGCTATGGGCAAGTGAACCGCCCACGTCCCTCCGCGCTCATCCAATAGCTTGCTCAAGATCCTTATCAGGGTTTTGTTTGTCGCTGCAGCCTGCCCATTGCCTTGGGGGTAGTACGCACTGGAAGTGTGATGGTCGACCGCGTATTCGTCGAGGAGACTTCCCACGTGCTGGTTGATGAACGGGGTTCCATTGTCTGACAAAATCACCTTGGGTATCCTGAACCTGCAGATGATGTTCTCCTTGATGAACAGTGCCACTACGTCCCCCGTAGCTCTTTTCAACGAAATTGCCTCAACCCATTTTGTACAAATCTCAGTAGCTGCAAGGATCCATTTGTTCTTTCGCGAGGCAGGCTTGATTGGTCCTATCAAATCCATTGCCCACGTATGGAAGGGATATGGGGTGCGGATGGAGTGTAATTCCATCGACGGAGCGTGAACCAGGTTACCAAATTTTTGACACGCCTGACACCTCCGTACATGTTGTCTCGCGTCACCTTCCATGGTAGGCCAAAAATATCCCAAATGGACTAATTGTTCGTAGAGTTTCCTCCACCCTTGATGCTCAATTCCGTGGGTACTTCGCAGAACCACCCCTGCTTCTTCCTTGTTTATGCATTTCTGTGGCATCCCGTCTAGGGTTCTTCTGAACAACATCCCTTTCTGCAGGAAGAAACGCCGAGCCCCGCGGATTACCCTCGCGGATTCAGTTCGTTCTAGGGGTAAGGACCCCTCCCGTAGGTAATCAATGTATACTTGCCTCCAATCGTCTTCCTGACTGCTGCCGCTCGCTATTAGGCACTCGGGCTAGGCCGTGTACAAGGAGCACCATGTGCAATTCTTAGTGATTAGATCCACGTCTTCCTTCATCCTGGGCCAGTAATAACCTTGTCGCTGAATTCTCCGATATAGCGCTATCTCGTTACTCGCGCAGTTGTCGTCATGGATCAGATTCAGGACTTCCTCTGCCTCCGTCTTATCCACACACCGTGCGAGCCAGCCCTGAGGAGCGCGGTGATACAATTCTCTGCGCAGGACTGATTGCGCCCCGATTCGGTAGTCGTTGAAGTTTACCAAACGGCCGTCAAATTCAATTATTTATTTATCGGACTACAACTAAAGATTTGCATAGTATAGCGAGAAAGTCCGAGTCGATCCACAGGGAGCTCGAATATAGCTTGTTCGGATTGTAGATGTAAGGGTTTGTGGCGTTAAGGCGGCCAACTTTAGTTTTTCCTTTGCAAGGTGAGAATTGCCCTTATGAAAAAGACTAGAAAATGAGTTTTACTATATTAAACAAGCCGCAAGGCCTAGAAGCTCCTAACACCCATAACTTAGACCATCGAACCTTTCTCAATGAAAACATGATTGAATTGCACGGCTTAGGCTATCAACCGGAAGATTTAGCGGTGAAAATGGTTAGACTTGATATAGAGTTTGAATAACAAGCTAAACACAAGGCGTGACATCGCTCTCGAAACCATGTGAGCAAGCACATGATCACCGGAGATTAACAACGCCAAGACTTGAATTCAAACCAAATATCAAGGTCAAGAACGAGAAGTATAGTTTGGAAAGCGAGCAAGTTCTTTGGTTCTTTTGGCAAACACGAGGCGAGACATAGCTCACGGAACCATATGAGCGAGCATATGATCACCGGAGGTTAACATCGACAAGTTTTGTTACATAAAAGGCGAACCACGCACATTTCCAAACCAAACCTCAAGTCTTATGTTGAGAAAGGCAAGATTAACCGAAGTCACAAGGTGTTATTCACCCCATGGCCGAGCCTAAAAGACTACTCACACATAATGAAAAGACTAGAAAGCTTACTTAAGGAAGAAAACATGATTAACCGATAGAAATGAAAATAAACTTGATATTAAGGAGAATCTAAAACGTAGCTACAACATTAATGAACGAGAATTTAACATACAACTAAGACTTACCAAGGTTATTGAAGGAAATGACATAAAACTTGAAGAACATTAATGGAGATCTCTCCTAGAGAGAGAACATAAACTAGGACATAAAGTAGATATGTTTGCTAAGAGAGAGAGAGAGGGGAGTATTTATACAACTCAGCCTTTTCTCTCCACAAAAATCCCTGAAGTTGCCAAAAGTGGCAAGTATTCCATAAATGGAAAGTCCAAAAAGCAGTAAAAATATCTGCAGAAGACAAAAGTTATCGATACCATAAGCAAAAGGTATCGATAACACCCTTCAAATGATTCCCCGGAGAATATTGTTATCGATAACTCCAACAAAATGTTATCGATACTCTTGCTTCTGGACAACTTCTGGACCAAAATGGGACCAATGTTATCGATAACAATTGGAGATGTTATCGATAACATTCTTCAAAAATTGCAGATTCAGGTTGGCTTCAGCTTCAGCAAACAGCTCCCAGCAACTTCACAGCTTCTCAGCACTTATTTTCATTCTCTAAAGTTAAGTAAAGGCTACATTTTAAACCTTTCTTTTACCTTTTCTTTACTTTAATTTATTTAATGAAAATAAGAAAGTACCCCCCATTTGGAAACAATGGCATTACCAGAATTTCAAGATTCCATTTAAATCAAAATGTCAACCCCCCACTTTTAGTACAAAATGGAAAACTGTACGTTTTTCTCAAGAGAAAATGACTCAAAACATGACCTTACTCTTCGAATAAAACCTTGTAACTTTGTAGTTACTCTTAGAAAAATTCAAGGATCAATTACCGCCATTTTTTATCTCGAAAATCGAAACTTTTTCAGAAAGTCATTTTTCCATACTTAGACAGATTTTAGGGGGGCTGACAGGGTCTTCGGGTACTTGGAAGCACTTTAGCCATCCATGGCGTCAAAACACGCCTTATTTGCACGTTTTACCTGAAAATACTAAACACACACCTTACGTGCAACATCGCATAAAAACGACAATATATATGTATAAACATAACATGCTAGAGGACTTAAGCACCAAGAATATGCATTATTGGGTGCTTATCAAGGACCACGAAGCTCGCAATTTCCGCCGTAGATAAGTGCCCTACGCCGTTGGTTAGTTGTATCCTGATGGCTCCGCGCCAATCCTCCGCTGGCCCAGAAAAGTTCGATATCGCGGAGGGTTCGAACTTTTTTTATAATTTCTATACAAGCTCTTTCTTCTTCGAATTCCGTTCTTGCCCTCAGCGTGGCCAGGGCGTCCGGGAAGCGGTTTTCTGACCTGGGCTTATGCACAACGCTGATGCTTTCGAAGAACTTTGTCAATTTCTGCACTGTTGTCCAGTATGGGGCCAATGTTGGCTCTTTCAGCGCATAGACTCCCTCTGTCTTCAATATTACTAACTTCGAATCTCCCGCTATCTTCAGGTGCTTGACTCCCCTTTCTTTTGCGGCTAATAGACCCAAAACCAAGGCTTCGTACTCCGCTTCATTATTGGAACAAGGGAAACTTAGCTTATAAGCCAAATGGAATTTCTCTCCTTCGTCATTCCGTAATACTATTCCCGCGCCTCCTGTATCGTTTCCCGCGGCCCCGTCGAAGCTGAGCGTCTAGTGTGAGTCGTCCGCGCTGGCCGCGAGAGCTTCGAAACCGTCTCCAGGTAATGATTCTTCAAGCGGTTCGCATTGCCCACTTGGAAATTGAGCCAGCAGATCCGCAAGTGCTTGACACTTGATGGCTTTTGGGGAGGTACAGGAAATGTCAAACTCGGCAAGGGCTAATAACCATCGTGCTACTCGTCCTGTGAGCGCGGGTCTAGATAAGAGATATCTAATGGGGTCACATTTGGTGATAATTCGTATGGGGAAGGATAAGAAATAATGTCTGAGCTTCTGCGCGGTGAAGACTAAGGCTAAACAGTGTCGCTCGATGGCCGTGTACCGCTCTTCCGCTCCCTGGACTTTCCTGCTGATGTAGTATACGGGGCGCTCTGTTCTCCCTATGTCTTGCACGAGTAGGGCCCCGATGGAACGTGGGGTGGAAGTGAGATAGAGTATTAACGGCTGTCCTTGTACGGGGGCCACCATTGTTTGTGGAGAGACCAAGGCTGCTTTAACCCGCTGAAAAGCCTGCTGGTGTTCTTGCTGCCATTCAAACTTCATCCGTCCTTTCAATAAATCCGAGAAGGGTGCCACGATTTCCGCGAGCGCGGGGATAAAGCGTTGCAGGTAGGAGACCTTTCCTAAGAATCGCTTGAGTGATTTCTGAGAATGGGGTGCCGGCATATCCGCGATAGATTTGATCTTAGATTCGTCCACGTCGATCCCGTGTCGGTGCACGAGGAAGCCGAAGAACTTTCCCGCGGTCACACCGAAAGCGCACTTCCGGGGGTTCATCTTAAGATTAAATTTTCTGCACCGAGCGAACACGGTAGCTAGGTCCGCGAGGTGGTCTTCTTGTTCCTTGGACTTCACTACGAGATCGTCCACATAATCTTCCACTATCTTGTGCATCAGATCATGAAATATCGCTGTCATGACACGCTGATAGGTCGCCCCCGCGTTCTTAAGTCCGAAAGGCATGACGACATAATAGAAGTTTCCCAATGGGGTGCGGAAGGCTGTTTTTTCCGCGTCTTCCGGGGCCATCTTGATTTGGTTATAGCAGCTGAACCCGTCCATGAAAGAGAACATCTGGTGACCGGCGGTCGCGTCTACCAATGTATCAATGTGCGGGAGCGGAAATTCGTCCTTTGGGCATGCCTTATTTAAATCGCGGAAGTCGACGCACACCCGGATTTGACCATTTTTCTTCTTGACAGGGACGATATTTGCGAGCCATTCAGGGTATTGAATTGGGCGAATAAACCCTGCTTTCCTCAATTTCTCAACTTCTTCTTTGATCTGTCCCTCCAAGTCGGGATGATACTTTCGCTGCGACTGCTTCGTCGGTGTGGAATTTGGGAAAACATCTAAATGGTGGGCTACTAAGTCGTGATCCAGACCCGGCATTTCTTCATAATACCACGCGAATACGTCAGAATTATTGCGTAGCAGGGTAATCAATTTTGCGCGGAACGTTGGGCTCAACTTCTTGCTGATGAAAACCGGTCGCGGCTTTCCTATCCCGGCGCTTAAATCGATTTCCTCTAATTCTTCCGGCTGTGGCTTGGGCCTATCCTGCATGCACTCCGGAGCGGGCTTTGGTGTTTGGATGATTTCTTCGAGTGCCCCATCAAACGTTCCGCCGGGGCCAGCGGAGTCCTTGCGGACCGCCGCCCGGGTGGACCGTCATAAGTGGTAGACAGTTTTGCCCCCTTCCTTCGTCTTGATGATCTTCCGGAGGGCTACGAACCCCAACGCAGGAGGGCTCGCTTCCGGCTGCTCGTGTGTCGGGTGCCGAATGTCTTCCCATCTTGGAATTTTGACGCCACGCGGCCGTGCTGTTATTGCCTGGGACACATTACCCAGTTCTGAGAAATAAACGGCATCAGGGAGATGGGCCTCATGCGTGTCGAAGGGGTTTTCTGAGGCACGGACGGTAACTTTCTTTCCTGCCCAAATTCCTTTCAAACATTGATGGTAACTGGAAGGTACGACCGCGTATTTGTGCATCCAGCTGCGGCCGAGGATGATATGGTAGTTTGGGTCGGCGTTGATTAGATGGAATTTTGTAGCAGAGCGGATTGCCCCTACTTCCAAGTCAACGACGACGTATCCCATGGACCGTTGCTTGTCACCGCCAAAGCCCGTGATGGTAATTGGAGAGTCCACTATTCGATTGTCTTGAATGCCCAATCGGCGGAACGTTGAGATGGGCATAAGGTTGATGGAGGGCCATCGAGGAACGTTCGTTTCAGCTCAATCTCATTGACACGGGAAGTGGCATATAACGGGCAATTGTGGGAATGCGGTATCCTGTGATCAACGTCTGAGAAAGTGACAGAGTTGGACTCATCGCGGATTGTCCGCGGGAGAGACCCTTCCACGGACATACATGACTCTTGGTGAACCTCTGCGATGTTGATAATCGCTTTGGTTATCTCCAATCGTGCGGCCGGGGTGAAACCGAGTTCGTCAAAAAACACACGGAACTTTGTGCTATTCTACAATGTTGTAGCGGAACTGTTGGGATCTGGTGTTACCGCCAGGGTTGGACCATCACTCTCTTCAATGATCTCGTGGCAGGAGACCATGTAGGCCCCTTCTTCCTCTTTGCTGTAATGACCGTTGTCGGCTCCCCCCGCAACGTCATACATGAACGGGTAGCATTCCGCCATGTTGACCTCACCGTTGTTACCGTGCGCCGGGTAAGGCTCGACGCGGATGTCGCGGCGTCCTATCCGAAGTTCGTTGGCGTTTTGCTTCCTTTTGAACAGTCGCTTTAGGGACCAGCAGTCGCTGGTCGGGTGCCTGGTATGCCTGTGGTACATACAGTATCGCGGATGCTCACGGTCTTCTCGCGTTGGCGCATACTCGACTGGGGGGAGTTCCAATTCGCCATCCGCCACCCACGCGTTTACTAAGGCTCGAACCTCCTCCATACTGCATGGATAGTCCGGGGCTGGACCTGGTTCTCGTTCCCGTCGCTTCCTTCCGCCGCCAGGTTATTGTCCGCAGGGGACATCCGCGATGGCTACCGCGGCAACCGTGGACTTTCCCTTCCAGCCTTCCCGCTTAACCGGTTTAACCACGTGGCGGATGTTATACGCGGACTCTAGTAAAGCCGAGAAAGTGCCCAGCTTCAGGTTGACCAGTAGCATTTTGAACTCATCCATCATTCCCGCGATACAGATTTCGACAAGCTGCACCTCCTTGACTGACTCAGTGCAGTCGACTGCGCGATCTTAGAATTATTTAATGTAATCTACCACGTCCTCCGTGCTTGTCTGGACTTCCTTGGTCAAGCTAATGACGGTGACTTTCTCGCGAACTTGAAAGAATTTCGCATAGAAACTATTCACCATTTCTTCCCAAGTGGCAATCGAGTAGGGCTCGAGGTTGACATACCACGTATATGCACGGAAAGTGAGGGACTTGGAGAACTCGCGGAGGCGCAAGTTAGAGTCAGACGCATACGCGCCAAGCGATTCGATAAAGCGGACCACATGTTCCTGCGCGCTACCCTCCTTGCCGTCAAATTTCACTAATTTTGGTGGGGTGTACTCGTCCGGATAAGGCGAGGATAATACCGTGATCGGGTGAGGAGGGCGAATATCTGGGCTCGGTAAAGAGGGTAAAACGGTCTTTGCCCTTTCTTTGGTGAGGATCGCTTGTACGTCGGCTAAAGTGATGTATTGTCCAGCAGAAGGGGTAGCGCTTGTCTGGGCTACAGCCGACTCCTTGAGGTTCGTGCCAGTTGTATGGTGCTGTGCCAAGAGAGCTTGTACTTCCGCCATCGTGATGTAGGGCCCCGACGATGGGGCGCCCACTCCGTCCGTGACGGGCTCCTTACTACGACCCTCGATAGAGTTTGCTGCAATTCCCCCGACAAGAACTCCACGCAAGGGGTGGGGAGAGGATAAGGGAATCTGGGGCTGTGCGGTCTGGCTGTTACTTCCGCCAGCGTGAGTCTGCGGGAGCTCATCCCCTTGGCTAGCCGGGGCTCGCGGGAGAGCCGCCGAAATGAGTTCGGTGAGGCCTGCGAAGGCTGGGAGCAGCTGCTTCTGTGTGTCGAGGAATTGACGCTGCCCGTCCTGAAGGGCACGTAATGTCTGCGCGGCGACACCGGCGCTGTTGGTTTCTCCTACCTCCTCGAGGGTTGGTATGGTGTGATCTTGAGTCACCATTGGTCCTCGACGCGGTAGCTCGATGTATTCTTTGGAACGAGTACTAACCATAAACAAAAAGACACCTCCCCAGCAGAGTCGCCTAAATGTGGGTGATGGGTTTCGTATAGGGCCGCTTACGTGTAACTATCCGTGAGCTGGAGAGGTGCGATTGGTTGATGACTAGTCAAAGGGAAAGAAGGGAGGTTTCGCGGGGAGGAGGAATGGGAGCAAGAAGTACGGGAAGAACAGAGGCAGCGTGTCTCCTTTGCTTTTCCGTGTGGTACTCAGTCTTTTCCAGGTTCTGGCAAGTGAGATCACACGTTTCTCTGAGGAAGAATGTTCTCCTCCCTCAAATTCAGTGCTTACTCACCTTTTTCCAGAAAAAGGTCCTCTGTCATCATTGGGAATGTCAGGGGTATTTATAGGGCACCTGGCCCTAGGTCATGCCCAGGACGGTGCTCCTATTAATTCCCGACACGTGTTCCTCCTGTACTTCCTGGCCTTGGGAAAGCTTGCCTTCCCGCGGACGATTTTCCGCGGGAGGACTCGTTTTCCCGCGGCGTTACCTCCAATTCCAAGCCGCCAAACCACAAGAAATTCCCCAATTCCCGCTGTAGCGAGGTCGCGACCTGCAACGATCGTTTTCTTTCTCCGCGGGGCTCCTTCCCCAGGACCTTGCCTCTGGGCCTAGGGCAGAAGCCCCACGGCTCTTCCATTTCCCCAAATGGGGTCTCCTCGTAGTCACGAGACCGGGGGAACCCGAGGGATGTTAGCATAAATCCCGCGGGGGATATTGATGCGCGAGTCCGCGGAATTGACCCGCGGATGCTTGCCCTTTTCCGCGCCCTCCTTCCGCGGAGACTATTCCGCGGAGGCGACTGCTGGTCGTTTTTCATGCACGCGTCGCTGTCTTCGCGGGATGGTCAACCATTCTTCTCACGCGGGTCCCACCTCCATGTGTCGTATTGCTATTGCAGGGTCAAATAGTCGTCTCTCCTTTCGACCTAGCAATTTTGACCGCGCCTACAATAACTAACAAGTGTTTGTAGCCTTGCTAGTTTTAAGGTTCAGATAACATTACAACAAGATAGTTTCATTATTCCAGTCTAGAATCGTCCAAGACAAGAACCAAATAGGCAGCAACCAAATAAAGTCTAAGCATTGTCCAAATTCCACCAACAAAATATGCAAATTCTAGTCTAGCATATTATCTACTTATTACCTTAAGTTAATATATTGTCACATTAATGCAAAATTGTTAAAAAAATTCATAAAAATTAGTAAAGTTATAATTATTTATAAATATTACACACACACACACACACACATATATATATATATATTCATTTTTTTATAAATATCTCACGGTCTGGTTCGGTTAATCTACGGTTTTAAAATGAAAATTCAATCCTATTCCGTATATCACGGCTTTTTAATTTTTGAATTCGTGTCTGAACTATTAATCTATGGACAAAATTCAAAAGGCACGGATAGGTTCGGTCCGGACCGGTTTCACGGTTCTCAGTTTTTCTTGGACAACATTAATTTTCAGTCCGCGAATCAAACGAATGTATGACCCAAGAAAAAGTTGGCCTATGATGAGGTAGGCTAATACAAACAACATATTTATTTATCATTTTTGATAATTCAGTTAGGTATCCAAGTCAGCTTACGTGCATCTCGGTGACAACATATTGATCTTACAACAAAGACCCACAATTGATTGGCCAATTTCTAAGACCACTCCTGAGTCCTGAGCAGATGCAGCTCTTTTAGACTTCGCTAGACTAGACAGAACAAAAAGAGGAGGCAGTCAAAGGATTCCTTAGTCAAAGGAATAACTATAATCTTTTATACAGGAACAGCAAAAAGCAAAAGGAAATATAACATTTACTCCAGTTTTTATTCTTTTGGCATACCGAAAAATCAAACGACAAAAATGAAAGCAAAGCATGGTAGGAGCCATGAAATAAGGGCACCTTGTTTCTCTGTCCCCCAACCCTTTTACAAGTTCGACATTCTTGAAAACTTGTACGTACGTACCCATGACCAAACCAATCAAAGTTACCTCTCCTTGGAACCTGCCTTCAAACTTACCGTAATAAGGAATTTAGAACCAAGCAAAACTAGTTGTACATGTGTGCATGGCTGGTTAAAAACCCAATTAAACTAGCTAGGCTTGTTGTGTAACAAGTTAAGTTTAATGGACACTATGCATTATGGGAGTTATTAAATTTGAACTCGATTCAATAAACATATACATGTACGAGTATATACAAGAGCTACCTACTTGAGCCTCGCGATAGCAATATCGATAAAAACCCGGCCCTACCAATCAACAAAACCACTAGCCGGCTAGAGAGTGTGGTATCAGATCAAATATTGGTTTGAGTGGCCTGCGGGACAAGTGTTTGATAGATATGTTGGAAGCTAGTTCAGATGGAACTTGTTATGTAAAGAAGTTAAGCGTGAGCACATTCAGGATTCATTAAAAATAAAAATAAAGCCTAGTTTAGTTTAGCCTGTTATCAACTAGAAAGTCAAGTTTCAATAATCAGGCAGGCCAGTAGTAGTATCCTCAACTCGACTGCGACTCAGTTTACAACAAACTAAGAGAGTCTAGTTTCACATGATATTGTTTAAGAGAACTAATGGAACAATCGATAAGCTTATATATAGTAGGAATTTATAAACAAATACTGTATTTTCAACAGGTAGAACAATGCAGAAATTGTACCCACAAATCATTTCTTTTTCTTCTTAGCCTTACCGTTACAAAACAATGAACCAAACCCAAACAGATTTGTTACACTCCCTTTTTCTATGCCTATGCAACTGTAAGGAATATTCAAAACAGGACTGAATCGAACTCCGACACCATTACTATTAGATCTGAAATTCTTCATCACCGGAGACCTTTTCGGCGAAGCATACGGATAACCATGTCCGGAGGAATAAGGCAGTGTTCGTGAATTTAACGCGACCGGAGATTGTTTGGACGAGTTCTGCTTCTGATTATTCTTCGAAACCCCCGTTTGTTTCAGATTAAGCGACGATCCTGTGGAATTGCTCCGCGATAAAAACTGTAACGACCGGAGTAAGGCTTTACTCCGAAAACTCTCACCGTTGAGACTGCTGCTGCGGCTGTACTTCCAAAATGATTTTGGTAATAATGGCTTCGGATCCTCAGCATCGAATTCGCTGCACAAAAACTCTTTCAGTTTCTTTTTCTTGGTTCCCTCATTGGCATTTTCAAAAGCAGTTGTTGCCTCACATTGTTGGGTTTCGTTGGGAGGAGTGACGTGCTTCTTGATCTCGACGGGGAGGATTTTCCCGTTGGAGAAAATGTCGTCGGCAGAGGAGAGATTCGTGAAGTTGTTTCCAATGCAGAAGTTGAAGTCGAAATGGAAGTCGAAGAGAGGGGGCTCGATCGGGACGGTGTTTGTGTTGTTGAGGTAATGAGAGAATGAGATTCTTGGACTGGAAACTAAGCTAGGAATCTCTGAGGAGCACACATCAACTGCCATTGCTTTTGTTTCTGAATTGTAGTAGAGTAGTAGAAAACAAGATAATCGAAAGAAAGACGAAACGCACAAGATCGAACACTGAATTTACTACGTGCCTCGATATCAACAACGTGGGCTGCACTTAGATCCGAGGCACGTACGGCTAAGTGAACAGTACCATCAGATCGACTCCACACTTTTTGATGCTCAAGAATGGTGAATTGTGTGTTAGGGTACAAGAAAGAAAGAAAGAATATATAGTGAAGAATGTGGAGTGGGTTTTGAATTGGAGTCAAAAGAGAAAAGGGAAAGTGAAAATTTGGGTTGTCGGGATGGGATGGGAGTAACGCTTTTTTGCTTTTAGTAGAGCATCTGGAAGATTTTTGGCAGTGGAGATCAGAGTATGTTGGTGAGGCAGAGTATACTCTGTTTTTATGCTCTGTTTGAATGAGGCAGAATACAATTGAGGTTTATATATATTATATTAAAGGAAAATTAAGGTAAAAGAGGGGAGAGGGAAATGGGTTAAAGTTACTCGAGAATTTGGGCCACCGAAAGGCTATGAAATGAAAGATGTCATGTCATGTATAGGGGTTTCCAAAGCAACTTTTTTCTAGGAGTATGAGGGAGGGGGAATTATTAGGCAGTTTCGGAGTATTATGAGAGATCGTCATGTGGTGTTTTCTCCATGTTTGAAATTACAAAACACGTAACATGGGTTTTTATTTTCTAAGCACTTACAAAAATGTATTTTTATGTCGTCAGGTTCTATTAATTGGATATACTGTTTTAGCGATGTGAGACAATATAATTGATTTGGAAGAAAGAATTATTTACATCACCATTGTATACTCCCTCCGTTCCAAATTGAGAGTCCCTCTTGGGGATTCCAACTATTTTAGGGGACAGCAATGATTACACCTATATTACCTATTATTTCCACCATTACCCCTATATTTTACTTACTTATAATACTTATATTCAATTGTGAGGGACACTTTTGGAAAATTATCAAAATTTTCCTTCTATTTTTGGAAAAGGACTATCATTTTGGAACAACCCAAAAAGGAATAATGGATTCTCAAATTGGAACGGAGGGAGTATAATTTATTCTCCTCAGTCCTCACCTACTCCATTAACTTGCTGTTACTTGATTTCTTAGGTGTTTCCGTTCCGCTTAATTTTTTCTACAAGTTAATATTTTTCCTTACTTAAATTTTTTCACGTTTGTTCGTTTTGTGCTATTTTTTTTTACTTTTCAATTCATGTCGACGTCGAGATGAATCGAAAAAGTAAATTTTTTTTAAGTGGTTATTATTCAAAATATTTGGGTAAAAGTAAAAAAATTTTACTTTTCCGATTTGTCTATTTGTCTCGACGAGGCGAATAAAAAAATAAAAAAAAAATTAATGCAAAACTAACAAACGAGAAAAAAATTTAAACACAGACAAAATAAAAAAAAAAACTCAAAAAGCCCAAAGAAACTCAATAAGAACTTCACCTTTGGTCCCCGTTTATTAACCCCCTTCGGCCTTGGGATTAGACTGACAATACCAATGGCTTTCTAATATCTTGTTTGGTAACCCAAAACTATTCCGGACTATGAATTCCATGGAATTAGCGAGACCCCAAATTGGACCCTTGAAACTTGGTATTCATAGTCCAATTCCAATCCCTTCTTATTATCAATTTCTTCTATTAATCCAATCATTTCATCTAATTCTATTTCAAACAAACATGATATTAATAATCTCATCATCTAATCGTATCCCAATCAAACATACCCATTATCAATCCATACTCATTATCAATCCCTTTTCAATACCAATTCCAATTTCATCTTCCACCGAATCTCATCCATCTATCACTGTTATCAAACGAAATCTTGGTGCATTACTGAAGCAAATGCTATGGAACCGGGCGGAAGCCGTCCGGAGAATCCGTGGGGCCAACAATGAGTTTGCTCCTGTCTGGAGAAGTAAATAATTGTGGACCCATGAAAGAAATTAATTATTGGAGAGTTCTCAAGAATAGCTTTTTTTTAGGTTTTGTCCTCATTCATTTTTATATATTTTTTATTTTTTGTCAAATTTTTATAGATTATTGATTCGACTCAACGAGATGAAAAAAAAATATTACTTTTATCTTCCTTTTTTTTTTTTTTGAAAATATCCAAATTAGAACTTTTAGCCAAAAATATTAGATAAAAGTCATAATTTTTTATTTTTTCGATTCCTTTCCGCGAGAGGAATCAATAATCTGCAAAATTTAAACTAACAAATGTGAAAAAAAATTGAGCAAAGTATCAATCAAGCTCTTACCAATATTCAACTAAGCTTCTTTTTTTTTTTTTTCACATGGGTCCTTAAAAAAATATTGTGAACAAATTGAGCGGTACCGATCATTCGTATGAAACTCTAAAGTGAGATCCACACATGACGGCACGCAAATGGTGTACCCATGGAACTGAATAGACTGATAGAAGGACTCGTTAGTTATTCAAGTTTCAATTCTCCAGGATTTTGGGATGCTAGCTTTGAATTTAACTTTTCAAGTATGTTGTACATTCTTATTTTATCCGATAGTATTAAACAAATATATAATTTCAGTTGTCCCTCTCTAATATATAATACTAAGATAGAAATATTTTGTCATAAGTTTCAGATATCAGATAGAACCGTTCTACACACACAGCAATTTGTGCACAGATTGTACACAGATTTTGTTGTGGGGCCCACTACGGGTCCCACACAAATCATCTGAGCCGTTCATTAAATGTAAAATATTTTTTCAAGAGCCCCTGTAAAAAATAAGCTCAATCCAATATCTATAGGTGCTTCATCCAACCATCTAACTTTTCATTCAGATTTCCGGATAATGAAAAGTTATATGGTTGGATCGAATATCTATAGGTATCGAATTGAACTTATTTTTTTGGGGACCTTGAAAAATGTTTTACATTTAATGAACGGCTCGGATGATTTGTGTGGAACCCGTGGTGGGTCTCTTAACAAAATCTATGCACAATCTGTGCACAGATCTGCTGTGTGGGTAGACTTTCTGTATCAGATATCTCAACCTGATACAATTACGGGACATCAAATATGCACGTAGACTACAGGTCTCCCTCCATACCCCAGAGGGGGAGTTCGAAACTTGTTGCCAACCATCACGTTGATTTTAACAAAGGACCAAAGACGTCGAATTCAAGGCAGACATTACCAACCCGTATAAATCCACTCATGGATCGGTTCTTACTTATCAGCCTGTAGCGGCTCCAAGAATTTATAGTAGGGTGTTCAAAAACTACTTTAACTCTACTAGATGATCATAACTGTCAAAAAACATAACCTTTATTCTAAACTTTTTTTTAACTATGAGGAGAAATGAGAACTTAAAAATATATATATTATTTTTCAACAAAAAATTAATTTTTTTGAAAGTTATTGTTTGCGTAGTAGACAGTGTTTCAAGAATGGAAGGGGTAAAGTTTTACAGTTGTCCTACATGAGTTCTCATACTTTATACCAAGTACCAACGTTTAATCGGCGTATTAATTAATCTACTAAAACCCTTTTGAAAGAAATTGTAGTGAGTATGTTGTGGCTGACTTTCTCGAAAATATATTACTCTTTAGAATGACATGATGAGATTTTCTATTGTAGTTTTAAATTCAAAGGAATATTATTCAAGTTAACGAGATTTTCTATTGTAGTTTTAAATTCAAAGGAATATTGTAGTCTTAAATTCATTCTAAAGGAATTTAGGTCTACTACATTTGCAGGGGTTGTACATTTGTGGGTTTTGTATCTGTCTTACTACTAATATTTACTATCTAAAACTTATGAGAAAATATTTTGTATCATTTCATATTAAATGTATGTACGAAGGACACCTGCAATTACGTACTCCCTTCGTCCCATGTCCCAACAGTATTTGTATGATTGTAGCATATCTTAGGGATAGGCTTGTCAATGGGCCGGATCCGATCCGATCCGGATCCGACAAGACCCAAATCCGATCCGAATCCGATAAGACTCGAATCTGATAGTGGTAATCCGGATTCGAATTCGAAAAATTCAGATCCGATCAGAAAATCCGAATCGATCCGAAAACTTTTTTACTTCAAAAATTTTAGCAAAAAAAAATATTTTCAAAATAAAAAAATTAAAATTAAAATACAACTTCTTAAACATTTTTTTTCAAAATAAAAAATTTACTGTTTTTTTTAAAAAAATCTAAAAATTAAAGAGATAAAGTTCGGATTTGGATTGATAACGGATTTAATCCGACCCAATCCGATCCAATCCGTATTTGAATTACTGGATTCAGATTATCGAATCGACATTATCAGATTTGGATCTGGATCCGGATCGAATTCGATCCATTGACAAGCCTACTCAGGGATATGCAATGCAACATACTCCAACGTGGAATATGTTAAATTCAAACATATATAGCATATATCCCAAAGCCCAGGAGAAAATGGAAATCGCTATCCAGCTCATTGAGGTCTATAAGAAGTCAAAATTTTATTTTATTTTTATTGACAAATCCCTTACAATAATCGATAATTGGGTGTGTTCCACCAACACAAATAAGTATTTATTTTTAGTACTTATTTTTTGAATTAAAAGTGATATTTTGTGAGAGAATGACTTGTTTGGTTGGTAAAACAAAAAATAAGTACTTAAAAATAAGAATCTTAACGAAATGGACTCCACACCAAGATGGCACGATTAATTGAACGATCCATTAAGTTTGAAAACATTCAAACACCAGCAAAACCAGCTTGATACTATTATATCAATGTTTAGCTCACAAGTCACACCCTTAACGCAAATCCATGTTTATCTGGACACGTCCCCAGGTCCCATGATTGATGATATCTCAAAGATCAACGCTAGCATTCGATACTGCCAGTTAGAGGTGGCAAACGGGTGGGTCTGGACGGGTCGCGGGTCAAATATGGACCAAAAAATAAACGGGTTAAAACGGATCGAGTTGAATATGGGTCAAGCCAAACTCAAACCCAAACCCGCCCGATCCGACCCGTTTTCAATTTCTCTCTCCCCACACACACCCGACCCGACACCCCCCCCCCCCCCCCCCCCCCCTTTCCCCTTCCCTTTTTTGTGTTTTTTAAAAAAAAAAAAAGCTGATATGAAACTGATAGTAATGCAGGAATGAGATTAGATTGAGGATTAAAAAGCAGTTAGTGACTTTTTTTTTGTCTTCATTTAAATTTTTTCGTATTTGTTAGTTTTGCATTAAATTTTTATGACTTATTGATTCTTATAGATAAGAGAAACTAAAAAAGTAAAAAAAAATGATCGAAACTTATGGAGTAATTTTTTTGAAAAAGACAAAAAAAAGAAATAAAAAAGATAGCTCTTTACCGATGGGAAATATACTACCTGGGTCTACGTAGGTAGTAGCTAGGTAGTCCCAACATAACTTAATAAGGTGAATTGGTCGATTTACCCATGAATTCAAGCTAAGTTTCGCTATGGGATTTTTGGCCTTTATGGGCTTTTTTCATTTTGTCCTTATTCATTTTTTTCGCATTAATTTGTTTTGCGACAAACTTTTTACTCTTATTGATTCGTCTTGACGCAAGGAATCGGAAAAGTAAATTGATTTATGGGATTATGTTTGTCTTTATTCAAAAAAAATTTGAATTTCGATCGTAATTTTTTATTTTTGAAATTCTTCTCTTCATAAGGACACAATAATTTACAAAAGAATCGACAAAAAATTAACAAATGCAAAAAAAAAAAATGGATAAAAAAAAAATTAAGCCAATTTTATTTAAGCCAAAAAACAGCCTCAACTATAATTACTACTCCAGGGGTTGGTCGGTCTTGGTCCTGAGAGAGAGAGAGAGAGAGAGAGAAGATATGAACCCATTTTCTAACAAAAAAACCGTGCTTTTGTTTGCTTTTGTTTTGCCTAGCACTCAGGATGTGTACAAGAGGCGAGAGGTTAGAAGTAGTTCACTCTTGTGCAATATGGGTTTTTTTTATCCCAAGTTATATTGAACTCATTTCTAACCCATTTAAATTCATGTAATTATGGGTTGATATGGGTTCAACCCATCTCAATCCATAATATAAAATGGGCGGGGTTGGGTTGGGTTAAAAGTGAACGGATTTGAGCGGGTTAAAAAATATGAATTGAAATTGTCACTTCTACTACCAGCCAAAACGCTGTGCTAGATGGAGAGGTGGAAAACAATTATTCTACAATTATAAATACTTATACAAATATTTATATAAATTTACTCATATTTATATTAGGGCCGACACACACTACACCTCTTGTGTATAAGCCCCACCAAAAAAGGTAAGTGTTCGTGGGTTGAATAATAATTGGGTTGGGAAATTGGGTGTGGAACACGTGAGAGTGAGAGAGAGATGTCACGTGGTAATACGGTTGACCGTTAGTTGTAAGTAACCCGCCAAAATCACCCTGTTTTCTATGCGCACATAGATCCCCTTTTAGTTACCTTCTTTAAGCGACACAAAAATATCAACGAAGTTGTGTCAGTCAGCGTTTGGATAAACCCAGTTGGTAGAGAAAAGATCAGAAAGAGAGAGAAACATTACATGGAGGAGGGAAGGAGTAGCAGCAGCAGCAGTACAAATGGAAATGGTCTAGGGGAGAAGAAGAAGAAGAAGGTGATGGTGGCAATAGACGAGAGCGAGTGCAGCCACTACGCTCTCGAGTGGGCCCTCCAAAACCTTGTTGACACCCTCGCAAACTCCGACCTCTGCATCTTCACTGTTCAGCCCATTGCCGATTACTCCTATCTTTACGCTTCTTCTTTCGGCTCTGCTCGTATACTCTCTCTCTCTCTCTCTCTCTCTCTCTCTCTCTCTCTCTCTCTCTCTGTTGTGTTATTTTACGACTCCTATTTATTTGTTAGTGACTCACACCACAAAGGAGCAGATCCTCTCAGTAACTGCAGATTCTGTAACTTGGTTCTTTCGTTATCGCCTGCTTTTTTTGGTTCACTCCTTGATCGGAATAGATTACTTTTTAAAATCTGCCAAGAACATTAATCCCGTCAAAAATTACGTTTATTGGATTTCAATTATACCGAATCAAATTTATGTTGAAGAATAGGTTCCGATTCAGTGTTTTAATATTTACTTTATGGATTGTGATTTTGATACTCCAAAAATTGATGGAGGGGCTCAAAAATTGAACTGTGTTGATACACAAAACGACGTCGTTTTGAAGTCATTCCATCAATTTTTGAAGTGCTAAAATCAATTTCCTTACTTTATACAGCGGAGGACGCAAGATCTGTGTCTAGCAGGCTCCAAATCACGTGTATTTTTGTATTGACGATAAAAAATATATTTATAAATATATACTGTTACTTGTGAGGTATGATGTTGTGTGTACATGCATAGCTACTTTTTAATTTTATTCACGTAATCTGAAATATTATTAATAACTTGAAATTTATGGATTCTTACCCCACACATATAGAAATTTAAGAAATTTTCTTCACTCAATGGACTTGCCTCTAATCCCATAGAATTTTTTCCAAATTTACCAAAAAAAATAGTATAATACGCTGTAATATTTGGAGCGGTGTAGGGGCTTGGGTCCCCCTTGCCCCCTAGGACCGCCCCTGACGTAAATGTGTTCTCAACAGATATTCGATGAATTATATGATTTTGGCGTGACTATTGTTCTCAATGGGTTCTTCAAAAGTGAACCATTCCAATTACCATGATTTTGGAAACTGGATTACAGATAATTTTCCGGCTACATGGGTTTACAGTGATATTACAATTGCTACAGCAACCATAATTTGGAAAGTGAACCTTTTTACGACAGCGCTGGCTTTCATCTAGATCTACGCTTTCTTCGTCTCCAGAACCCCCCAAGTTTGGAGGATAACGAAACCCTGAACTTGTTGTTTGCTATACGGTTGTTTGGACGTCCCATCAACTTTTGATGGCCTTGATTGCATCAGAAAGTCTATGCACACAAAATTTGGTGTCTAAAACAGGTGCATGCACATCGAACGATGAGCACCTAAGTCTGTGTACCTAGGAGTGTTCTGATCGAATTACTTGTCTTTTAAAATGCGAAACTAAATTCCAATGGAAACATGAACCAAATTGTCCAACGCACGACTACAACTTATTTCCATGAGTAAGGAACAAACTGAGATTTGATGCCATTACATTAAATAACTTATGGTCCAAAACTTAAACCAAAGCATATGAAGCACAGGAAAAAGGTACGTAGTTTGCTTTGAAATTGAAAAGAAAAGACAGGAAAGAAAAACAAGTCTCATCTCTATAGAAGAATAGAACTATTCATCTCTGGCCTGGTACAACTACAACTAGGAAACATAATCGGTACCTATGAGGATGAAAAGTAAACAAAAAATTCTTTTATACTTGTTTTGCACGGTATGTATGCAAAAGTACCAATATACGATAGGGATATACTAATGTATGACATGCATGGTTTTGGAACCACACAATGCTTCAGGATAACTCAACCAAGCCTCCAAGTATTGGATATCATAAAATCATATTGTTGACAGATGGATTTATAATGCCTATTCTATTGGTTGCATCTTGAATTAAGGCCCCATAGGATTGCAATTCTTCTCTACAGACTAGGATTTGCTTGACATCAGCACCAATTCCTTGAATTTAGGCCAAATTGGTTCAATAAAGTGGTGTTGTTTTTGGAGTTGACAAATTCAAGTTGATATATATTATCTCACATTGATCATACTGCCTTTTTTCCACCCTGGTTGCAGCAGCAGATTTGATTAAATCTTTCCAAGAAAATCAGCAGAAGTTTTCGCTTGCTCTGCTAGAGAAAGCCAAAGGAATCTGCAGCAAATATGGGGTATATACTCTTCGTTGGTTCTTTGACTTCAAATCACATAACAAACATGATAACCAGTAATGGGTGGTACTGGGGTATAAGTTCATTGCAGTTTGAATGGAATTGGATTTCTAATGTATGACGAGGCATAAGCATTGACAGGTTTAAAGGAAAAGTAGATCATGGAACTGCTTCGAACAGTGTCATATTGGAGCAGAAGGTAACCACAATCCAGTGGGCAGTGGTTAATATGCAAAAAGAGCATTGATGGAATCTGGAAATAGACGTCTGTGATTTATAAAAAGTTTTAGTCACATCTTTGCCATAGGATTAGAAATAAAGGGTTGGATCTATACGGAATTCAATAACCGTCCTGTTTTGTTAAATAGATATTTTTGCAAGTATAATGACATCCAAGGTGAAAGAAGGTCAAAAGGTCAGGGGTTGAACTCCTCCTCCAAAGTGTCAATCTAACTATTCTAACAATACGATAAAAGAAAAGGTATAATGACATCCATAAAAAAATGCATTAAAAATGTAACTTTATTTTGCATTATGTGCACATTATCCACTGCTGAATGGGCTGTAGTTAGCATAACTGTTTCTAAATTGTGCCGACATGCATTCATTTCCTATTACAACTTCTGTCAATACTCAATGATGAGCAAAGTAGCATTATTACCTTGTTTGTTTTGAAATTCTTCTGGGAGTAATTGATCTTTAGGAACCATGCTCACTATTCCCGTTTTCCTTCTCTTCTAAGTTCTATCCTTAAGGTAACAAATTAAGGAAAGAACCTTTAAGATTGCTTAACCTATAATTTCCTCCCTTTCTTCATTTCTACATTCATTTCCAGTTGCTATTTCCCTATAACATTGGAATGCCTTTTGTCACAGATTGTTGCAGAGGCAGTGACAGAAGTTGGAAATCCAAAAGTGGCCATATGTGAAGCAGTGGAAAAGCTTAACATCCAATTGCTTGTACTGGGAAGCCATAGCCGAGGAGCTCTAAAGAGGTTATAAGTGCCATCATTGTTGTCTTCTTTCACCGTAACAATGAATTCATATTCTATCTTTTCCGAATTTACGTAGATGGTGGCCCTAAGGAGATGGGTAGACCAAATTTTGATTTTAAACGCGGCAGTTCACAAAATTTAGGTTTCTTGGATACCATGGAAGACGATTGATGCCCTTACTAAAAATCGATTCATGCAACCGAGCCCAGTTATTTAGGACTTAAGGCTCGGTTTGATTTGGTTAGAAAGCCCTCATTCCTCATGTGGCTGGTTGTATGTTGAATCCTGAAATTCTCCAACCTTTTATATTTCTTAAGGAAAATAATTTTTTTGCCAAATGCCAACTTGAGTAGAAAATGTTTCCAAGTAAGGAAAAAATAGAAGACACCAAAGTTCCTTGACAACTAATGATCAAGCCCCCAACAGAACACCACATAATTTGTTTTCCCCTCAAATGTTGACATTGAGGTTGAACGCCAATCATATGGGAGAGACATAGGGCAATTGGTCGGTATGTTCTGATAAACTGATCTTTCACACAAATATGAAGAAACGTTTCGTTGAGTCTTTTAACGCTGAAATATCTTCAACGGCCCGAGAGTTACAAGGTTGTTGCGGGAAAGTAGAATTGGCACCAGTAGGGCAATAGGGATTTGAACTTGTCGCCCCTTCTTTAGCACCTAGATGTTTTAGTGCAGTATCAACCAGCTGATTACAGTTTGTCCTGATATTGAAATACAAACAAATATATAGAAATATGTTTGCATTTTGGGCATCGTGGAAGTAGTGGAATGTGTTAGTAATTTATTTTAATCAACGGGTATCTGTAATCTTAACGTGGGGAGATTAATAAGTATTTAATATCATGGAGCTCGTAATATAATTGAGATAAGGATGGGAGTGCAATTATAATTCTGTAGTGGGGTGAATTATAATTAGTGAAATAAGAAGTAGAATCCTGGTGGGATTAGGTTTTCTTATTTACACTGGGAGCCCTGATTTATTACTCCTTAGGTCCCTATCGTAACCCTATATATATACGTTATGCTCTCTAGGTCAGATGAACGTTTTTCTATTTATTCACGAAATAGAGGCAGACTTAGAGAGAGCAAACAGATCGCGAAAGAGTCCACACTCAGTTCGCGTTCTAGACGTGCAGGGAATACGATAGAAGATCGTAAGGTACGATCGAGCAGTATTCGTGGTTTATAGCAAGACGTGCTATAACAAGTTCAACCAGCGTTCGTGTCGCCGGGAGTTGTGGTAAAACCCTAATTCCGCCTTGTAGGGTATTTATTTTTGTTGTCTAATCTGTACGCGTCATTACTGGGTCTTGGGGATTCAGTTTCCCAACAGAATGGACATCCTTTCTGCAACAGTTGAGTCCTACTAGAAAGGAGAAAGAACCAAAATGTAATGTCATAATCGACCTTTTCTATTTGCTACACCTTAAAAGCACGGACACGGTCATCGGATGCAAGTACATACAAAAATGGTAACACGAATGGGGGACATGGATAGTTGTGGTTAATAGTGAATCCACCAATGATCAAATGTGGAAATGCAATTGGAAACACCACTCTTGATTGGCATAAACTGCAGTCCCTTTTCTTTGCAGGTTGATAATTTCTTTTCCCTTGAAATTTAGGATAAAATTGCAGTTTGTTCTTTTCGATTGAATGTGTGAATATTAAATTCACTTCCAGGTGCTGTGTTGTTAATTTCAGAAATGGACGAGTTAGATCCTTCTTCATTTAGTTATCTCTTAATTTCATAAAACGCCCATTGTTGTTTTGATATATGGTAAACAGGTTCGGCAAATTATTCTCGAACAGGGTTGAACTGGGCTTTAGTTTGGACATTAACTCAAAACTTTTGTAAATTTCTCGCAGGGCTTTGCTGGGAAGTGTCAGCAATTACTGCGCTCACAATGCCAAATGCCCGGTTCTTGTTGTGAAGAGGCCTGCCTGAAAGGATCATATTGTGCAATCTGTGGTGATCTGCTCTTGGTGTATTTGTGATAACCTCTACTGTATATGATTTTCTATTAGTACTTCCAACCTTTTGTTGTATGTAAAACATGTTGTCTGTAGCTGAAGAAGTTGAATGAATCCTTTTGTAAACAAAACTTGTCGTCTATAGCTTAAGAAGCTGAAAGCGTGCAGTTAAGTCTTGTTTGGTTCTGGTATAGCTTCAAAACAAGTTTCTGGAGTTTTCTTTCCCTCATGTTAAGTCTGATGTTTTTTTTTTTTTTTATGGAAATACAGAGTTTTTGGGAGGAGCTCCCCAGTCCAGTATTTTGATTAGCAGGTCCAATTTACTCTACGGGGAACATTTATATATTCTCTGTGTGTAGAACTCGTTGTGTTCAGATGATCCGTGAAAAATTTGGATAGAACTCATTGTGTTCAGACCGTGCAAAATTTGGATTAACCTGATGACCGTAGCCATATGGTTTTCATTGCATTTGCCTTACGAAACTGAAAAACCCTAGTTCGCCTACGTTTAAAGATTTGTTATGTTTTATCTCCTTCATTATATAATCATCCAGCCAACCAACAACAAAATCATTCATGCAAACGGAAGCAATAAACAGAGCACACAAAGACATACGTGGAAAATCTCTGAAAGGGTAAAAAATCAAAGGAATGAATCAAATCTTATAAAACATTGTGTGATTACAAGTAATCTTAGCTTACGATTCAGAATCCTCAAACAACAAAACAGTTGGAGTGTGTTTTTTGCTAATAACATGGACTACTTAGGACTTTGAAACAAGTCCTTTGCCTAACAGTATTCAAAGAAAAAGATTAGGAAAGCGAGATTGACAGAACAATTCGTTTGCGAGGGACGAAGAGTAGTGGAAATGTTCGGGTAGCTCAGGCATATCTTGACTTATTTCTAGAAAATGATTCAACTAATTTCTAGGAATTCAATTGCATTGCTCACCCCGCTCTCTCTCTCTCTCTCTCCCTCTCCCAAAATCCTAGCCGCCACGTTTAGCTTTCTTCTCCATTCCCCTCCCTCCTAGAGTTTGACACCTCAGGGCCGGCTAATGGTAAAGGCGGGAGAAGCATGGGCTTCAGGCCCCAAAAAGGTTAAAAATGAAGGCCCTCAAAATTCTAGGATCCCTATACACACATATATAGCCCAAATTTTTTTTGCACTAAGCCTCCTTTACACAAAGGCCCAATTGAAATTTAGGAGCCACAAAAGTACGACCAACTCATTCTCGATAGCTATATTGTCTATCAAGAAGGAGTTGGTGAAGCAACTTGACTATGGAGACTTAATTAGTACGTTTGCAGCAAAAAGCGTGAGAAGACTAATTTTCAAATGATGGATTTTGAGGTATTGTAATAGTTGTATTTTTTTTTTGGATAATTATATGCTTCTATAGTTCTATTCTATAATGGTTAATCTTTTGTAACGGTTTTTTATTTTTATTTTATGAGACTCTTTGTAGACCACTTTTGTATAAAAAAATATAGGGAGGCTTCATTTAAGAGGTTCGCTTCCGGCCTCCAAAACTTATGAATACGCTGGCGGGAGAGGAAGACCATGATACTAGTTCTCAATCTCCCATTCTGTTTTCTAGTTGGTTTATTTTTCTCGTGTCTCTTCTGATCAAAGATTTGTCTTATGATTTGGGAGAGTTTTGTCTCTCCTTTTTGTCAAAGATTTGTCTTATAGGGTGGCTTGTTAGATCTGTAGCTTTGGGAGTTCATTAGCATTTCATAAGGTTAGAGTTCATCTGATCGTCTGAGTATTTGATGTCTTTTTTCTTGGCTAGTACTTTATCTCTTTTTGAGACTTGTAGGCAATATGAAATTTCAGCAGAACGTGCGTTGGGCGATGCCTAAGTTGCGGTGAAAGACATCAATCACCTTGTACTTTTCTTGTTTTGTATTAGTTATACGATTAGTTTGGATTTGTCTAAGATATTTGTAATGAATTCTGCATTGCAAGTGCTGTTAGACTTACATCAATATAATTTTTCACTTTTGTAAAATTAAAAAATAAAAAATCTCATTGCTCACTTGTAGACATGGCGGAAAAACAGATTTGAAAAAAATTATCTGAATCCACATTTTCTCGTCATTACCATTGGAAATTGCCAAAGCTTTTGCTAAGTATGGCCCACCAAATAGCATTCGGAATTCCATTCATAGGCATGAAAATAAATAGTAGTAACATTTGCCCTTCTTTCCCACCACATTAGCTCCAATAGCTACCAATTTTGAATCTTCAAATTGCATGACACACTATAAAATGATAGAGAGCCGAAATTGAGCATTTTTCTTTTAGAGCTTGGGTGAGTTTACCGTATTGTCTAATTTTTGTCTAAATGAGTTTTTGGTATTTTTGATTTCTTGTCTACATTGGTCTCTGTGAAGATAACATCTTGCCTAAATTGTCGAAATGGAAGGGTCAAAAATACACTTTTTGATGCCTTCATATTTTTATCCCAAATAATTATTGGGCCGGCTATTTGCAACCCACTATTTACTATATACAAAATATTAGGTTTACTATTTACCCCGTGCAAAATATGGAGAAATAGGGTTGTATAGAGTAAATAGTGGGTTGCAAAAAATTTAGAGTAACTCACCCTGGGAATATGTAACCAACTTATAACATTTTGAGGACTTAGCAATTAATATGCTACAGTTTGGCATTTGAAAAGCAATTACTACTTGGACGTGCTCTAAGACTTCATTCAGTGGATTGATTGGGTTCCAAAATACTATTAGCTGCCAAAGGAGCCGTAACTTGGTCCTAAAATCAATTGATGTGTGTGTAAACTCATCTTTAACAATGCAAGGCTAAGAAAGCAATTTTAACCTAAAAAATTATGGGTTTATTGAAATCTAAAAATATGCAATATGGATTTTGTTTGAAAGATCTCGATAAGATCTTTTATACAATGCAAAAAAAATCGAAAAATTATTTTTTATTTATTATATTTTTGAGTTTAAAAATGTGAAATAAGCGTACTTATTTTTTAAGAAGGTTTCTGCAACGGAGCCTAAGTTTCGCTAAGGGTTTTTGGGCTTTTTGGACTAGTGTGTCTATAAGTTATTGAAATATTGTTCTTTTTAGCTTTAGGGCTTGTTTGATAATCTAAATTCATCATTTAAAACTGAATCAATTAAGTAATAAGTGATTCAGTAGGTTTGATAACCACATTTTACATTGTTTAACAAATTAAGTAGCTACTTAAAATATAGGCTAAAAAATTGAAAAAAAAATTAAGTGAACTACTTAATTTTGGCTGAATTTTTGTGTATTTGCATTCAACACTTTAGCCCACCACCATTACCATGCTGTCGCCGCTGCCGCCGCCGCAACCACCACCACCACCACTCACTGTCCCCATTACACCACCATCACTCCATCGCCACCCCACCATTACATTGTCCCAACTCCAACACCACCACCACTCCCACTTCATCCCCACCCTCACCACTCCACCACCCCCACCCCCTTGCTCCATCACCACCAACCCACCACCACCACAAATCACCACTTCACCATTATCATAAGTACATTGTGACCATTAGTAAATTATGAAAGAATCATTATTAAAATTAATTCATCATTTTTTTTAATTCAGTGCTTAATATATTTATCAAACAACTTTTTAGCTTAAAAAATTAAGTATTCAACTTTCAGTACTTAAATTTTCAGTTTCAGTTTTATCAAACAGCTCCACAGTGTCTATAAGTGCTTTTTACCAAATGACCCTTTTGCCCTTGTCCAAAAAACTTATTCATATATTTTTTTAGGAAAAAAAGATATAGTTACAACTTCAATGGACGACGACGAGCGTGAAGGTGACAAAGGACATTTCACTTTCTATTTTTTTGTGGTGTTCGGTTGGGCTGGGATGTGCTACAGTACTTGTTGTCTATCAGCTGTGGACGGGAATTTAAGAGGAAAATGTGGCTTTCGGCTTTTTGGTAAAGCTAAAAAATCTAAGCGGAACTCATCCTAAGTTATCGAAATGGTATAGGAACTTCAACTGGTGATATACTATATTGGCAAGTTTCAGGACTTGATCCCTCGTAAAGTATGATGTTCAAAACATCTCAAATGCTATTTACTTTTTTGAAGTTAGTCCATATAGAATGGATTTCAGGTTAGTGTTGTGCAAGTTTCAGGCAACCAACGATCGATAGCCGTTTATTGTCGAGATGAGATCCGAGCAGTCGGATATACGATCCGACGGCTCGGAGCTGCACAACACGGTGTTGCGCAAACTATTGCACAACACCATCCCCCAATTCATATATAATTTTGCTCCAACTTTAATTAAGACTCTCGCTGTGTGTGGTTAGTCCCCCAAGATTAGTCAACCTACTCATATGCCCTTGCACCGAGTTATATCAAAAAGAAGAAATTCTACAAAAGGTACCACATTTAGGGATGACATTGGGGCAGGGCGGAGTCGGATTTAACGTCCCTCAAACCCGTCCTATTCTATATCGGATGGGAGTCGGAGCGACGGAAATTGGGGAGGTACTGGAGTCGGAGAATAATCGAGTTCCCATTCACCTTAATAATTTGACTAATTTTATTCCTTTTAGAGTGTTTTGACAAAAAAAACAAGATATTAATGATTGATGAGAGTTAAAAAAATAGAAATAAAAAAATAAAGACATAAACTAGTGTTTTACTGTATCAATTGGTATATATTTTTTATTATATCAAAACAATGAGTTTTATTTATATATACACATACAAAAATATATAAATAAAATTATTACGGTGTCGAATGACTCGAATCAAAAAAAAAAAAAAAGAATGACTCGAATCAAGTTAAAACGGGACAGAAGAAGAAGCAAATATCATCCCGGCCCCATATGCTATCAGGAAATACCAACTCAAAACAGCGAGGTCAGGGGCGGAGACGTGTCAGAGATTGGCTGACGTTGTGTGGACACCTCAAACCAGCCCGAAACTCAAACGTTCTATCCTCTCCTGGTAGAAGGGGAAGGGGAGAGGGAGAGGGAGAGGGAGAGAGAGAGGGAGAGAGAGAGAGGGAGAAGATGATAGTGAACTGTGGTGGTATTGCAGCGGTATTCACAACATGGAGGAGAAAGCCTCCGACGAGGATTCTGTGCTTCTCATCTCACACGAATACAGAACAGCTACGTGCCCAACTTGACCAACTCCATTCTGAGGCACAGCAAGCCAGAACCAAAGGTTTCTCTCTCTCTCAAATTCACCTATTATCTTCTGCTTCTAACTTGTCTTTGAATACCCATTTTACTGAACACGTTCCTTTCTCCTTTTATTTTAACAGTCATTCCAAAACTCCGTCAAATACCCTATTTTGTAAAGATGGTTGAGAAACTTTCATCGAATTGGGATTTGGTACCCTATTCCATAATTTCTTTTGGTTTCAATTTTTTTCATTATTTATTTTAGATATTTGTGTAAGCTGCGTTTTTCGTTTTTAATTAGCGAAAGTGAGTCAGTATTGTTGGAAGAGGAGCTCTTGAACTCCTTTATTCTGGCATGCCGTTGGGCCATAGTCCTCTTGGCTTGTGTCAATTGTGTTGTTGCACTTATTGCGGTGATCTGCATTGAATTTGAGTCTGCTTGTCGAAAGAACTTAGAAGTTTTGATCTTGAAATTTCGGTGTTGGTTCAGGTGGGCTATCAATATGGTTGAGAATTGAAATGAACCAAAACGTGTGTTAGAATCTCCTATAACCAATACCTGTGTTACATAACTTACATGGGTCAGGCATAATGAATACCTCCGAATAGAATTCATCTGATTGTGAAACCTAGGACATGTAGGGATTAAAATGGTGTTTGAAATAGCATAAGAAGCAGGTACATTTACATGGGAGACAGACAGGACTGTTGCCATGGATAGTGGATACGGGAACAGGATATTGCACGGATACATTCACTTTCCTCCGCCATTGACAACATGGATACGGACTACATACACTGATACACAGGACACGGAACAGATAAAGAAAAATGCGACTTGTTTGTATTTAAAAGCTTTGTTTATAAGCGTGAAATACAAAAAAGACTTCAAGTTAAAGGTCTTTCAACAGAAACAACCCCCCCCCCCCCCCCTCCCACTATACATAATTTAAACGATATTTAAAACAACGAACTCTCGTAGCAGTAATGATAGAAAGAAGAAGAGAAACTCGTAATTCAATAATTTTCGTCTTCAACAAATTACACTCCAGTATTTACTTTAAAAACTCTATGAACATGATGCATCCAACACTAACCGTCCTTGATGACCCTTGAGATTTGTTTTAGTGTCCAGATTCTCCAGATAAGTAAAATCCAGCATCGTGCTTCATAGACAGTAAGTCATAGAGCATTTCTTATGCATATTACTGGAGTTCTACACATTGTTTTATCGTAAACAATGATGCTGTGAATTCCTATTACACTCGTTGGATATATATCCCATGACCATGCTCAAGTATCAAGTGTTCCCTTGATTTTGAAGCTTAAAAATGCTCTATTGCCATCGAATAAACTCTATGTGGGAAGTTTTGAAGGCCTTTAGACTTGGGGTTGTGGGTGGTTCAAGCCGCCTCTAAGGCATGTGAGCTTCTATTCATTGTTTGCCATCTTTCCCATATGCAGGTTCAAGCAACCTCTAAGATTCATGTTCCTTAATGTTCCGTCTCTTATTTTGCATTTTTTAGGATCTCTCTCTTCAAACTTCAGTCATTCGAACACTCTTTCTTCTCCAAACATCAGGAAATTTAGTCACTAGGAGGAAATTGTTCTTGTTAGAGTTTTTTAAACGTTGGTTAATTATCTTCTGCAATACTAGTACATGAGCCTAAGAAATCTATCCACTCATAGCTAATTAGTTAAATTGTTTGGTGCTTTAAATGGTATCAGAACTAGCATTCTTGAGTTATGGGCAACGCTGTATTATATAGCATGGATTCCCTTTGTTTGTGCCAAAAAGGCCATCCATTGTTGACATCTCCATGTGCAAGGTGTTGTTAGAGCTTGTCTCACCTTATTTAGTTATCTCCTCCAAGCCAGTGTACAAGTCTGAAGTGCCTCTCTGCTTAGCCATTTGTTTTGAGTTGGGTACTTTATCATGTACTATAATATACAAATGACTTTGGACAGAAACCTTAGCGAAGCCAGTCATACACTAAGAGTTGAATTGGGAAACAAAAGTAGCAGTCGTACGCTAGTTTGCTGACCATGGAGCTAGAGGATACCCCATGGTTATAATTTCCTAAATTATTTATTGTGCATTTGATTTTAAAGGAAAACGATGAAAATATTGGTAAAGCCTTGGTTTGTGACAAGTAGGATAATGGTGTGTTTTCATCCAGTAATTGGATCATATATTTATGATTTTGGTTCGATTGGTCTTGAAATTTTATTGTCTAACTCGCGGGCAATTTATTGTCCTAGTGGAGTTTCAAATGAAGTGAGCTTCTGTTGGCTCCTTGCAGAGTGAGTAAGTTTACTTGGGCATCCATGGACCAGGATAACTTGGCATTTGAGTAGTTCTATCCTAACTAGTTTTCTGGAGACTTCTGTTTACCGAATAGCTAAGATGGCAGCATCTTCTTTGCAGCCATGCGGAGGGAACTTTAATCTCCTTCTAGTTATTGCAGAACATTTGTCTTGTTTTAGGGGTGTACTACTTCTTGATTAGGTACTGTTTTCTTTTTCATCATTTGTGTCATCAAATGGAAATGACAAATATTCATATTTGTTAAACTTATTATGTTGATATGCTGAGGTCACTATTGCTGTTTTTTTGGTGGCAAAAGTTTTTTTCGAAGGCACTCTTGAAGTCAGTTTTTGAAAAACTGCGGTTGTTGCAGCAAATAATGCAAGGTTAAGGTTGATGCGATTGTCTGAAGCGGCAGAGAAGCTTCAACGACAGGCAGCTATTATGGTTCAAACTGGAAGAGAAAACGATGCAAGGGAGTTACTCTTCCAAAAGAAAAAGGTTTTGCAAGCTTTGGACAAGTCAAAGGCTCGGATCACACTTTTCAATGAGCTCTCATCAAAATTTAATGAGGTATAAATAATTTTTATTTTCGATTACCTGTATTTTACTTCCACCATGTTAACATGTTTGTGAAATAGCATATGTTATAAGCTTGCTTACTAGCCTTTATGTCATGCTTTGGCCACATCAAGGGCTGTAAAGCTTATTAAATTGGCATGCCTAATATATATTCGACTTCGACACCTGACCTGAACAACAGGTACACCAACAATGATAGGTTAAAGAGGCACCGACTTTAAACATAGGCAAATTGAGAAGCAGATAGCATACTTGTTTACTCCCTGACCCTACATCGACTTTGTGGATCTGATGCATATTAACCTTATCCAGAGTGTTCAAATTTTTTACTTCTCCCTTATTAGAATTTCTTTATTTTCAACTTAACATGGAATTACCCAATCGTTGTAAAAAGTGGTAGATGAGCAATATGCTGCAGATACTCTGAGGATTTTATCATAGCAGCAAATCAACATAAAACTATTAGGTGCAATTAATATTCTGATTTTACCATCTTTATTGCTCTTAATTCTGGATTTCTGTTTCAAATTTTATTTTCTACTCTTCCATGAAAATTTTTGTTCTTGACTAACTTTGTTCTCTGCCTGGATCTTATGCAAGATTATTATTCTGGCACTAGTTTTAATAATCCGAAGCATAATTTGTTTTCAGGTTATTTCGGTAAAGGAAACTCTGCTAATTCAAACTATTGCTTCAGATGTTGATATTGGCATCAAAGATGCTTCTAGTACGGTTCGGATTGTGTCTCCAAAGGATGAAGATACCAGAAACCAGAATGAAGATGATGACCTTGAGTTGAAGGCCATGAAATATGGTGCGGATCAATTATTGCAAGTTGATACAGAAGGTCAAGCAGACCAACAAAGTCTTGATAGCGTGGATAATCAGGATTTTCGGAATGAAGCTGACATCATTTATAGCCTGAAAGGGATATCCTCTTATGAGGACTTTCTCGAACATCTCGATCAACTGCTCAGTAAAATTGAGACAGAGCTTGTCATGGTTTTAGGGGTCTCAACCATGCTACTAGAGAAAAACGAAAAGCCCAAAAATTCAAAGGTGCAGCAAACAGAAGAGCTTCTTGAAGGCGTTTGTACCATCAGAGAGAGGTACACTCTCTTAAAAGTGTTCAATGTGTCTACTATCACCTTCGCATGATTCTGAGACAGTTGGTATTTTCCATGCATTTATTCTTCGTTAAGCGTAATTATCCGATTTGATGTTTGCAGGATTTCTAGCATCATGCAACAAGATGTGAGGATGAGATAAAGCTCCATTTGGAATAATTCAATTTCCTCCTGGCAGGTAGGCTTGAGCTTATGCATGTTGAAGTAAATTTGCACGTTTGGCGCTATAAGAGGTGATTTTTCGTACTAAACGAAACTGGGAAAACAGAATTTCAACAAGAAGCCAGTGAGGAAATGGGTAGAATGGTATGTTATATGTAATACGTCGGATGCTGATTTAAAGGAGTTCATTTCTTTGTTGTCGTCTTGAGGATTTACACATAGGGTCCTGATCGGCTTGCTTATTCCCTTCTAGTTTTCGGAAGTTCTTAACATGTTAAGTTTTCTGTTCTGCATCCTGTATGTACATTTCTCTTTATTTAGTGTGACAATAGTTGTGACCTTGCCTTCTCAATTCTGAGGAAGAAATGTGGAAAAAGAGGACAATGTTATTGCATGGTGGTACAGAAAATGCCCCACTATTGTTTCCTTTCTGCTCCTAATACTGGCTTGGGCAAAGATAGAAACAATTTCATCTTTTTCATAACTTCTCATAATTATAATGGTTCTGAGGCGATTTAAACGTCAGCGTTTGGACCATTGGGCCATCTTTGAATTACTCACAAGCATATGCTGATTAAGTTAGTCTACCAGCTTTCTATTTGGAAATGCGGGCCAACGTGTCTTTTAATCTTGTAGCAACACTTCATTCACCAACTCAAATGGCAGCGAGTTGATAGGCCACAACTACAATCTACACCATCACAAACTGCCTGCTGTTAGTTTTGTACTAGATTGTTAGGGAGTATTTCCTAGGCTTACATTTATGACCTCTCATCCCATTTTGGATTAGTTTCACACGGTTTCTTAGAAATGCCAACACATGGATGGTTCAACGTGATGTTTACTAATGGGCTCGAACTGTATTGGGCTGCAACTTATGTAGCACAGACACGGATACGGACACAGACACGCACACGGGGACACGCCACGTGTGTGTGTGTATATATGTTCATATTTTTTTTTCAATTTTGTTCCAAGTTTAAATTGATGCATACAAACTGTACCGTATACTACACACACACATATACCAAAAGAGAGTGAGAGACAACATACATCAAATACACACACGCACACACATATTAGCATGGGATTGAATGTTAATAATGAAAGACAGAACATCCATTAGAAGGCAAGCGCCGGGGAATTCCTATATAAATATATATATGAGGAATTTTCAAGTGAGGGATCCCTCATTTTGTTAAAATGAGGGACTTTCATTTCCCGTCAAATTTTGAAAATCCGAGCCGCTCTGATCACTTTGAGCGGCTCGGATCATCGAAATTCAATCGGGAATGAGAGTCCCGCATTTTAATAAAATGAGGGATCCCTCACCGGAACCTAACTCATATATATATATATATATAGACACACATACACACACCGAGAGAGAGAGCTGTTGATGTTCTTGGGATTAGCCCATTAGGGTTTTAATCAGTAGTTTTTGTGTAGGTGTAAATACATTTTAACCCAAAACTTTAAGTAAAAACATATTTACCCCTGAAAAAATTAAAAAAATTACAGATGCACCCCACCTTGTCCCCATCAGTGTATCGTCCGTGTCCCATCCCACCTGTGTCTCCCCGTGTTCCCAGCCGTGTCCCACTCCAAAAATTAAATTAAATTAGTGGACACTCCACATGGCGTGTTGGACATGTTTCTAGCCGTGTCCCCCGCGTGTTCCCGTGTCCGGACATGCCGATACGGTGACCTCTAGGAATGTCAGTGCATCATAGGCTGCAACAGTATATCATACAAATTGTGGATGTTTGGATTCCATATCGGTGTGCTGCTAGACTGCCAATTGATGTGGTATTTTGATTGTGTGCATACGATTCTATCAATTGTATTCTTTATGTTTCCACCAAAAGCTTAATGGCAGTCCCTTTTACTTTCTCAAATTGCTATACGAAACTTTTGAGCTATCGTTAGTTGGGTTTTCTGTCTCTAAACTGCCAAGGTACGGCTGAAAATAACCTGTTTTGACTGCTTTGGTGCCCCATTGGTGATGTTTTTCTTATCTATTCGAATTTGTTTAGCTATTTGATAGGTAGCGAAGAGCGTTCTTAGGATCAAGATGTGTTCTAGAGGCTAGCAAATGACTAATGAGAGAGTATGCTTAATTCTCTTACTCATCGGTGCTGCCAGCCTAACCCTACCTTGAGCTTACCGCAGATTGATGACAAAGCAACTGAGTCAGTTTGCCATCTGCAAGCAGGATTTCGATTATTTCTCAGGTTCTGAAAAGGTAATGAACTTGGGTATGCCTCCATGTTTTTATAAAAGTACCATAGGACTGTAAACGAGCTGAATATTAGAATGTTTAGATTCGTTCTTTAAGTTTTAAGTGGACTTGAACTCAAGCTGAACTCTATGAAAATGTGACCAGCCGAGCTCGAGCTGAGCTTGCCTAGGTTTGAGTCGAACTTGAGCTTGTTCACGAGCCTTAACGAGCCAATAATATCATATATTTATGCTCTCATATAGGTCTAAAACTGCAAATAAAATTTTACCATGCACATAAATACATTCATGCATATATAAAACGATATAAACATATACATAAATAAGTTTTTAGTAATTTTAAACGTTTATACTTATACAAGTTGTAAGATTTTTATTATGTACACATACAAAATTCTCTTAAAAAAATCCTATGATATACATATATTCCAAGTTCACGAGCCTAATCGAGTCAAATGCTGGTAGGTTCATGTTTGGCTCATTTATAAAACGAGCCTAAAATTGAGGTTCAGGTTTGGTTCATTAGGTAGACAAATCGAATGAGTCTTTATCGAGTTGAGCCTCGAATGGTTCACAAACGGATCAATTCATTTATAGTCCTATGTACGTAAGTTTATACATCACCTTCGAAGTGAAGCGTAAGTGACGTTTGTCAGGTATTGGGTTAAAGAAAGCTACTCCCTCTTTCCCCATTTTTTAGTCTCTTTTGGAAGTTCGTGCTACTTTTTAATCGATTGTTGAGTCTTTTTAGTCTGGATGTTATAGACACGGGATTGTCCTTGGTCATGAGTCGGGATAAAAATCAATGTCATCACACGGCGCTAGCTTGATCTCTTTTGTTCGTTATAGTTTGTATGGGATCCTCACACTTGTTGGAGTGACCCTGTGCGTGCAAAGTGGTTGTGAAACTAGAATAGTCTTAACCAAAATGAGATACTTAAGCATCTCCAATTCTTACTCATTTTATTACTCATACCTATAAAATTTAAGTAAAAAGCCTATAAACTCATTTTCATACTCATTTGCCTATTCATTTTGAGTTCTACCCATTTTCTCACCCAAATTTGCAGAGACTCAAATCTATACCCATTTTTTTCAATCTCTCTTTTTAGTTTCATCAATTACAAGTGTGTCACTCTTTAATTACAAGTATGTCATTCGATAATAGATTTGGGTAAAATTATGGGTTTAGCATTGGAGATACATTACCCAAATCAAGCTTCTACGAGCATCTCCAGCCTTGACCCAAACCCTTCCCAAATTCAAAATTTGGGCAAAAATCACAAAAACTTCTCTCCAATCATTTACCCAAATTCTTTTCCATTTTGGGTTTTATCAATTTCTTTGCCCAAATATGGAACAAACCAAATCCTTTTCCTATTTTCCCAACGGCTACTCAGAGAGAGAGAGGTACAATGGATTGAAGGAGAGAGGGTGAGTCGGTGATTTCTTAGAGAGGGAGGGGCAGCGAATTTTCAGATTTGTCGGAGTCGGAGTCGGAGTCGTCGCCGGAGTGTCGTCGTAGTAGAGGCGGTGGGTCGGTGGTGGCAGGTCAGAGGGAGAGAGAGGGGAGACGGAGGGGTGCGGTGCGGTGGAGGTGGGTTGGAGGAGGAAGAATGGGTGAAAGCTGGAGATGTTTTAACCCAAATCTCTACCCAAATTTGGATGAAAAAAAAAGGGTTAAGATTGGGTCGGTGGTGGCAGGTCAGAGGGAGAGAGAGGGGAGACGGAGGGGTGCGGTGCGGTGGAGGTGGGTTGGAGGAGGAAGAATGGGTGAAAGCTGGAGATGTTTTAACCCAAATCTCTACCCAAATTTGGATGAAAAAAAAAGGGTTAAGATTGGAGATGCTCTTGTAGCCTCATCTTTACTGAAATTTTTTGCATTATCTTTAAGAAAAACTTGAAAATTACTTACTCCTATTTGGTGTCAGACAACACCAGCGCTGTAATGTGCAATAATGCTACGCCCACCGAATGAGATGCGGTGACCAGCCCACCGCACAGTGGGTCCCAGACAAAACGACATCGTTTTGTTTTTTAAAAAACACTAAACAGCTGAAAGGGAAAATTGAGATCCCCCATTCAAAAACTTTGTTCTTCTGGTTCGAAGAGAGAGGGTGGGGTGAAGGAGGAGGAGGAGGAGCGGCGACCCCCACCACTGTCAGTCCCTCCAGCGACGACCTCCACCCCGTGAAATGATCTCACTATCAAATCACGAAAAGCGCGACGCGCCACAGTCCAAGCACTGCGAAGGTCTCTCCTCCTCTCCCTCCCCCCCTCTCTTCTTCTTCTTCTTCTTCTTCTTCTTCTCTCTCTCTCTCTCTCTCTCTCTCTCAGCCATAGCCCTAGAAATTGGGGATTTCACTCTGATTAGGGTTAATTCTGAATTGAAATTGGGGATTTCAGAACTTGTTTCGATTCTGATTTCCCTCGGATTAGGGTTAATGCTGAACAGAACTTGTTACAGTTTCGCTCGATTTGAGGTTAAACAGCTGGGTCTTAATAATTGTTGGAGGACTAAGAGTTTTCTGAATATAATTCGGCTACGCTTGCTGCTGTTCCTATTGCGCTTGCTGAATGGTATCTCTTTCAACTCCACATTTTGGAGGGCTAAGAGTCTGTGATGTGCCTGCCTTTTACAGTGGTGAGGCTTACTTGGTAATTCTCTGCAGTGAGTTTCCTTGAAAACTCAGTCTAGGATTTTGGGATGATTTCGACTAGTGATGTTTCTTCTTAGATGTTCAGAATGCTCTTCTCAACGCCAATATTTGGAGGGCTAAGAGTCAAGAGTGTTTCACATGCCTGATGTTTACAGATGGTGACTTTACTGTTAACAACCTTCTATAGCAGTGAGTCTCAACTGCTGTTATCAAGGTTACTGATAGGAGGATGCTCAACTTGTACATGTAGTAAGGTTTAGAATCTTCACTGTCATCTTCTTGTAACTCCTATTATTAGGAGGGCTAAGAAGTTTGGAAATGCTTTGCTATTATGCTGGGATACTTTTGCTGATGGAATATTGATGCTGATACTTTGGCCATTTCAAGCTTCAAGTGGTGATTTTATCAACGTTACGAATCGAATTGTGCTTTGGGTTAGGATCTGATGAAGTGATGCTCTTGGTTATGGTGGAATCAAATATTTTCGTGCGGTTACCTTAGATTGATTGCGCTGGATTGGTACTTTGGGCCTATGTCACTTTGGGCTCATTCAATCTTCATTGAATGTATCTTTTCCTCAATCTTCAAGGTTCACATCAACTGGACATCTCATCTACAAGCTTGGAGGATACAAGCGTGTGATTGAGAGATTCGAGAAGGAAGCTGCTGAAATGAACAAGAAGTCATTCAAGTACTACTGCACGGTCATTGATGCTCCTGGTCATTATGACTTTATCAAGAACATTTGGCTTCCAAGAGTTGGGAGCCATTGATAGTAGAATAGTTGCTTACCTTAATGTCAAGTCTTGTAATTCATTTGGTTTTATGGTTTTTGTGATAGTATTTGTTCACCAGTAATAAAATGGAGATGTAATTCATTTGGTCACTGTATCGGCTGAGAGTTTTTGTGATAGCATTTTCTTTTATGGTTTTTTGTTGTGAATGGATAAGTTGGCAATGGATTTTATCTATAAATGTGGCTTGTAAATGGTGATTTAGAATACGAAATGCCCGGCGTGGGCTTGTGCATAACCTAATGTTCTTCTTGTTGTTTTTGCTATACTAAGTAAGACGCGAGACGTCGAGTTAGAACCAAAAACAAAGGAGACTCTGCCGAAGTTTTTTCAAAACCTACATTTGTGATTCGTTTTGACATTCTCATGAATTGGGATTTGTTTTTACATTCTACCAAGTCTATGTCCATTCCACTACCTTTGCTCTATATACCGTTTCAGTTATATTTCGCATTCAATACAACTATGTTATTGCGAAGGGCTGCACAATCACTCTTTTCAAGCTCCTATACCATGACAAGCAGAGAGAGAAATTGTTGATTCAGGAACTGAGCAGAGTATTTCATCATCATTGAACAACTTGAGAAACTTAATATGAAACAGAGCTAATGCCAGGAAGCTGGTTAATGGTAATAAAAAAGCTAATGCCAGGAAGATGGTTATAGTGCCAAATTTCAGCGGGAATTATTTGGAAAGAAATCATCAAAATGAATACTTGCATATTTTCATATACCAAATATAGTTTTATACTTTGCATAGTTTCATACTTTCATATACCAAAAGGCACAATCAGATTACTATACCAATCACATTACTAAACCATTTCATATGCATGTCTTGCTGCTACTAGTGTCCATCATGCTAGAGTTTGAGCTCAAGTAGAACTTCACTTGGTTGAAATTGTGTCTGTATTGTGTCGTGTCCGTAATCACTTTCATGGGTATAGTCCTTGGAAAAATTTGACATAGTTCCGTTGCTTTATGACCTAACCCGACGTCTCGCGTCTCAAACTAACAAAAGCAATGACAATCAGATAAAACTGAAAACGATTGGATATAACATTCACAATCCAATAAATTTAAAATCAGATAAAACTAAAAACGACATTGTATATAACATTCACAATCCAATAAATTTAAAACCCACACCGGGCCGTTCTCATCACAATAACCAATTATATACAAAGTTAGGTTTTGCAAAACTAAAACTTGATACTACAACTACATATTCCAACAAATTACAACAAATTGATCATTTTTCTTGGCCTTTGATTCATTTGAATAGCTTCAATCTCTTTCACTACTTTTTTGAGTCTCCCCAACACCGCACAAGAAAGACTGGCCTTGAAAGTCCAATGGGAAGCAAACTAATTGGGCAGAGCATCACACCGTTTGAGCCCCGAAACCATCCCAAAACTCAGTCACAAAACCAGCCCGAAACAGGTCCAAAACCAGCCTAGAAACTGCACTAAAAACAGCTCATTTTAGCTTGGTAAACAACCCAGAAAATCAGTTCATTCCAACCCCGAAAATAACCATCGTTCCAGCTGCAAAACAGTCCGAAATATTTGAATCCTTATGCCTCATCAAAAGGTATTGGTGACTCTGCAAATTCGATTCACACAAAAAAGGAAAAACTGTTAATACTATCCTATGCACAGTGGCCCATTAATCAAGTAATCAACTAATTTTCTTTGCAACTAATCACATACACATGGTTAAACTTGAGAGCAGGGCTTTGCTTGCAGCAAGGTGGCTTAAGAGAATGCAATATAGTCCTGGTTCATTGATCTGTATTGAAAAGTAAATATGTTACAGTCTAGTGTTACCTGTTTTATTCTATACCAAAAAACAAAGATACTACACGTATGATGATATTCCCAACCAAACCAAAACATGAGGACAGAGCTGTTTGCATGCATCCACATATTTCTAATTAAGCTCAAAGTTCATCACTTGTAGCTGAACATCCTTGCCAATTTGAAACTGGCAGCTTACAAGCTGATCCGGACGAGCTCAAGGATTCTAACCACAGCTCGTCGCCCACGTTCGAGTCCTATTCTTTGCAAGTGATTGCAAATTCAATTCAAAGAGGTAATCAGCTACAAAGGCAGACATAGAGGTAATTCGTGCACAAAAATATTTGCTATGGGATATTTTCTATTAAGCCTCACGAACATTTATTTTTCACTATGGGATCTTCTCCATTACTCTCATTAATTCGTGCACACAATTTTTGCATACAATCAAAGGGTGTCTCAAATTGGAGTACTAATTTACACATGCATTGTGCAAAGACCAAAAACATCAGTGAATCTAGGGCTTACTGATTTACCCAATCAAATTGAACACCAAAAATCTGCAATTTTCCCAATAATTGTATTTGTAACCCTAATTTTTGGGGTTTAACAGTGAAGAATCTAGCCACCACCAAGATGGAGAATCTATGGCTCATCTGAAAGTTCAGAGAGAGAGAGAAGAAGAGAGGGGGGGAGGGAGAGGAGGAGAGACCTTCGCGGTGCTTGGACTGTGGCGCGTCGCGCTTTTCGTGATTTGATAGTGAGATCTTTTCGCGGGGTGGAGGTCGTCGCCGGAGGGACTGACAGCGGTGGGGGTCGCCGCTCCTCTTCCCCCACTCCCCCCCCCCCCCAGAAAGAACCGTTCTACACACACAGAAAAATGTGCACAGATTTTTTTGTGGGGCCCACCACGGGTCCCACACAAATCATCCGAGCCATTCATTAAATGTAAAACATTTTTTCAAGGGTCCCCGTAAAAAATAAGCTCAATCCAATATCTATAGGTGCTTCATCCAACCATCTAACTTTTCATTCAGATTTCCGGATAATGAAAAGTTATATGATTGGATCGAATATCTATAGGTATTGGATTGAACTTATTTTTTACGGAGACTCTTGAAAAAATGTTTTACATTTAATGAACGGGTCGGATGATTTGTGTGGGACCCTTGGTGGGCCCCACAACAAAATCTGTGCACAATCTGTGCACAGATCTGCTGTGTGGGCAGACTTTCTGCCCCAGAAAAACGAAATTCTTGAACAGAAAAGCTACGTGCACAGCAAGCTGTGCACAGAGCCCGTTTTCTCCCGCCTCGGGTCACAATAAAATGATCGGAGCCGCTCATTTTGTTCAAAATATGTCGTTTAAGATCTTTGTAAAAAATCAGCTTCATTCGATATTGTTAGAGGCATTAACAAAAGAGCTCTGCTATTCGCAGGGAAGAGTTGCAGGGAACTACGCAAGGAAAAATGCGTTTGGGCTTATTCTGGGTCCCACAAAAATCTAGAAAAATATCCATAAATCTTTTAATATTATTTTATGGGGTCCTGTAAAAAATCAGCTGTAACGGATATCGGTAAGTATTACTTTTGGATTCATATGGGCGAACTGAACAGTTTCGTCCATACGAATCCAAAAGTAATACTTACCGATATCCGTTGGAGCTGATTTTTTACAGGATCCCATAAAATAATATTCAAAAATTTATGGATATTTTTCTAGATTTTTGTGGGACCCAGAATGAGCCCAAGCACATTTTTCCTTGCGTGGTTCCCTGCAAATCGTCCTTGCGATTAGAATTTCCGTTTCCGTTTCCGCTGTTTTCTAACTTTCAGCTGTTTTAGAAAAGCAAAACGACGTTGTTTTATCTGGTGGCCTGGTCAGTGCATCTCATTCGGTGGGCGTAGCATTATTGGTGTAACGTGAGGCTGTGAGCTTCCACGTATTTTCGTAGGAGGCAATATTTAATGTGAAGTTGTGAACACCCACACAACCTACGTTTCCTTTTTTAGACCACATGATTAAATAAATAAATAAATCTCCACCAAAACAAGCACATCCCCAAGTAATGACCAAATCCAGAGGGAAAAAGAAGAGAATTGCTAACAAGCAAAGCAATGAACTGTCAACGCGTTATCGTCACATTTTACAAGTCGCCTTTTTTGGTCCTGTCACGCATTATCATCACAACATATATCCGGAACAGAAATGCTGGGGTACAGCAAACCCCGTACAGCAGCAGCGCACAGATTCATTTTGCGTCCGTCTCGGGTTTCATAAAAATGATCGGAATTGCTCATTTTATTTAAAATATATTGTTTAGGGTCTCTGTTAAAAATCATCTTAATTCGATACCAGTAAGGGTGTTTACGAATCATACAACTTTAATTCAGAATTTGGCGTGAATTTTTGAAGCAAAGTTAGATGATTCGTAAATGCCTTAACCGGTATTGGATTAAGATGATTTTTTACAGAGACTCTAAATAATATATTAAGAACAAAATGAGCTGTTTCAATTATCTTTGTGAAATCCCGGGATGGACGCAAAATAAATCTGTGCGCGGCTGTTGTACATGTGTTGCTATACTTATAGCACAACTGTATCCGGAATACATTGACCTTGACAAAAAGAGAGTTTCAACCGATTGTCAACTCTGGAAAATTTTTTTTTTCCCTAATGACGTGTTCTGATTAGACATTGATTGTAACTATCAACTAGATAATACTCCATTTGTTCCTAAGCGAGAGTTCCTCTTTAGAATTCCAACATTTTTAAGGAACATGTTATCATTACACCTACTTTCCACCATTATCTCTATACTCTACCTATTTTGCACATTTTGTATTTAAATAAAAGGGACACTTTTGGAATATTATTAAATTTCCACTTCTATCTTTGGAAAGGGACAATCATTTTGAAATATTCCAAAATGAAATAAGAAACTCTCATTGTAGAACGGATGGGGTATGCAAAATTGTTCTCCTCGACGAGGTTTGTATTACGAGCGACCCCAATCATCAAAAATTGAGTCAGAAATGGCCGGTCCGCCATGTACAATGGCAGACAACAAGGCTAGTAGGCTGCTACTACTATCAGATATTCGCAATCAAAGCTCATTCTGACCCCACCCTCACTAAGCAAACCCAAATCCCAATCCATATCTAGGGAAAATAGCATGTGGCCTTTTCTGACGTGGGCCATCGACCACTCTCGTCCACCCAATCAACCTCCGCCACGTCAGAACCCGATCCATCACTTGTATTAATACTATTAATTCCATTCTTTTCCTTTGTCTCTCTTCACCTTGTCAATCTCCAACCACCATTATAAATTTCCAACCCTCTCACCCTCCAAATTCTCTCTCCTCCTAATAACTCACATCAATTCCCCATCTACCCTAATTCTAATAATTTTTCCATTCCATTTATTCATCTCTCATACACTCTCTAACACAGTACGTACGAATATATAGCTGTATTCAGTAGTGGGTTGTACTGGAGTAGTATTTATTTTGCACCCAAATATGGAGATTCCAGAGCTAAACATAATTAGCGACTTCGCACCGGGCATAAACTCACTACATAACCCATCTCTCTTTTCCTCTCAAATTTCAAGTCCCTCCAAACTCCCTCAACACTTGCACTGTTTCTGGAAATGGGGAGCTCTGATTTTCACTCTAATCGCCACTTTCTGCGCCATAATCACCAGAACTAACCTTCTATTTCTCAGATTCTGTACAGATAAATTTTTATCTCCAAAACACCCTCCAACCCAACATCTTAATTATGATTCCGATACCTCCTCCTCGGACTCCTCCTCGGCTTCATCAGAGGACTACCAAGACCACGACCCCATGACGCCGTTTCAACAGCCAATGAACGAGAACACCAAACCTTGGGTGTTTAATGGTCTAGGATTAGGCTTTGGTTACGAAGAAGTAAATTCTGGTAATGTAGTTGCGATATGGGATGTGAATAGGGGTCAGAGATTACACTCATTTTCTCCTGCTGTTTTTTTGTCGGCTGGAATGAATAACAAAGGGAATGTTTTGTTAAGTGGGCCAAGGGCTTCAGGGAACGGTTGTGCCATCGACTCAGCCAATATGCGTTCGGCCCAAGCCAACCCAGAGAAGTGGACTGCCTGTATTGTCAAGCCCAATATATTGCGCGGATCGGCCCACTACGCTACGTATTCGACGCTGGCGGGGGTTAATTTGTCGGCCGGAGTGAATAGAAAAGGGAATGTTTTGTTAAGTGGGTATGACAGGAGGGTGGGGCGTGAGATTCCGGTGATATGTGCGGAGTGGCGGTGGCGGCAAATGGGGAGGGTTGTGGTGTTCAATTACGGAGAGAAGGTGTACGTAAGGGATGATGCAACGGGAGGCGCGTTGATGGTGGTGGTGGGTGATATTAGGAATGCGAAGACGCCGTTGTTGGAGGATAGGACGGGGTGTGACGGGGATGCCTGGTTGGATGTTGACGCAGTTAGTTTTTGGGACGAGTTCGTTGACAGTTAATCTGTAGTCGGATATACACATTTAAAATTTTTTTTTTTGCAAAGATCTGTAGGCTGCGTTCTTGTAAACTTATAAGTCAAACGTATTTTTATATTTTATACCTTTTGTCGTAATTTTCGGAATTAATCGTTTACGAGACGAGTTGGAAAAGTATAAAAATATGAACCGATGTTGAAAAAATTCAAATAAGACGGCACTTTAGACAAATAGGACAATTGTTTGATACATTTTTCTTCTTTGATGAACCTTTTTTTTGCTTTCCTTTGTAATTTTGTACTTTTTAGATTCCTTTCGTCGAGATAGAGGGCTACTCAAAGAAATTATGATGCGAATTTAACAAAAATTTAGGAAAAACAAACAAAACGAAGGAAAAAAATATAAATTACAAGAATGGAGTTAGTCGGATATTACGATTTCTGGAACGTCCTGCCATTGTTCTTTGTTCTACGATGGTCAAATCATGTTAAATTGATGAACAGACTACTTAGTTTACGTTATCATCTTTCTTTTTTACTTTTTGACTGAATAATTTTGGTTATTGGAGTGTTGTTTGATAAAATTAGAAATTGAAGATGAAAGCTGAAAAATTAAAAGTGTTGAAAATGGAAAGGTTGTATTATTTAAATTGAAAAGCTGTTTGATAAAAGTATAAAGAGTTGAATTAAAATTATTGCTTCGATATAAAGATAAATGAATTCAGCTTTTTGATATAAAGATAAAATGAATTCAGCTTAAAGTATTTCTGATTGTTTTCTTTCATTTCTATTAATGGATGTCATGTGTTTGTAGACATAGTGGTGAAGAAGTAATGGTAATGGTGGTGGTGTTAGCGATAGTTGGTAGTGTGGTGGTGATGGTTGTAGCAAATGTGGTGTGGTGGTTGTTGTAATGGAGGTGGTGTGGTGGAAGTATGGCGAGGGTGGTTGTGGTGGTGGAACATGATGGAGAGATAGTGATGGTTAATTAGAACGGTGGTGGTGGTTTTGCAGAGATTACAGTGGTAGTGGTCATCATAGTGATGGTGGTTGCGATGGTGGCAATAGTAGTGGTGATGGCATTGGAGTGGTGGTGGTGGTGGTGGTAGTCGTTAGTGCGATTCTGGAGTGGTGACGGTGGTGGTGACGATGAAGTGGTGGTGGTGATGGCGGTGGCTGTGGCATGGTGATAGTGGTGGTGGTGGCAGTGCGACAGTGGAGTGGTGATAGCGGTGGGCAACAATGGAGTAGTAGTGGTGGTGACGACAATGGCATGGTGATGGTGATGGTGGCAATGGTGGCAATAGTATGTGGTAGTGGTGGTGATGTTGTGGAGGTCAATTGGTGATAATGGAGGTGACAGTGGAGTAGTGGTGAGGGCGGTGGCATTGGTGGCTATAGTGGTAGTAGTGGCGGTGGGGTGCAGACCGTGCAAGGGTGGTGAGGTGATGTGATGGTGACGATAGAATAGTGGTGTGGTGATAATGGTGATGGCAGTGGCACGGTGGTGGCGGTGACGTTGGGTTATATGTTATACGGAGTTCATTGTCTCTTTTAGCCTTGCCTGGAAATGTATGAATCTTTTTGATATTTTTAACTTTCTTTTTCACTTTTAATGGTGATTGTTTTATTCTAGTTGTGAGCTGTTAAATGAGGCCTTGTTTTGCTAAGATTTTTATTTTGTAGGTACTTATTTTTCGTCTTACGAGACAGGTCATTCTTTTAATATATATCATATTTAATTTAAACAATAAGGACTTATTTTTCTTACCAGAACACCGAAATGAAGTTACTCATTGTTCTAGTGTTATTATTGCCATTATCTTCCCATGCATGTAAAATTTTGAAAGACAAGTGGACGGGTGAAAAAATTGTCATTAATACAAAATAAACTTATGATTAGCTTAACATTATATGCCACAAGCGATATTTAAAAAAACTTAACTCGCGTGCAAGGCTTTCGAGAATGAATAAACGGAAACTTTTTCAGAATTGAAGTAGACCACGCAAGTTGTAGACTGGAAGTACAATTTTTTTTCTCGTCTTTATTTACATTTTTTTTTGTAATTGTTATTTTTGCGCTAAATTTTTTTATATTAGTATCGATTCATCTCGATGAGAGATCGAAATCAAAAGATTTAATTGTTTTTACTTTTACTGAACTTTTTTGGGAAATAGACCAGAGTATCAAAGAAAAAGCCCTAAAATTGACTTTTGGGTGATATTTTCAAATATGTTTGTGCAAAAGTCATAATCTTTTTATTTTTCGATTTCTCTCATTGAGACGAATCAATCATATATAAAAATCTGACGTAAAACTATTCAAAAATAAGGACATAACAAAAAAGTGACAGTCCATGCTTGCATGTTGCGACATGAGAGGTCAGATGGTCAACTCATTTGAAATGGAAGAACATACTAGTAGTTAGTTTACATTACAGCAATTCTTTATATTTGTGTTCATTCTTACAATTGACTTTTTGATTTAATCGTTAGTTATTGGACTTAGTTTAGTTTTGACATCCTCACCCATAACTGATATATCCCGGTGTTATAATTCAGCTTGCAATATATGCAAAAGATGGTCTATCGAATAAGCACATGAAATGAATCCTAAAGTCATGGATATATTTTAGTAACTCGTGAGTTTCATTGTTTGTAAAGAAGTTAGGTGTTTGCTCGTATAACTTTTCACGATGTTGATTAGCAAGTTCCAAATGTGGTCAATTATCGGCATTAGCGTGGATCTCTCTCTATGTTTAAATAAAAACTAGTTAAGCAAAATAGCTTAAAAAGAAATTAAGTTTTGAAATGTCCTTCATATTTTTGAATTTCAAATAAAGATATTTATTTAGCCGTATGAAATTATATTGATCGTGTGTGTACATGTGACCTCTTGTAGCCTCGAAAGATGGAGTCACAGTCACCCAATATATGTGTATTAGACTCAAATGGCAAATATTGAATCTAGAAGAAGGTGTATTTGATCTTATTGATCAATTGTAGGGATATCATTCACGGTAACACGGGGTTCAATTTTCCCCCTTTTTTGCCCTGCGTATTACCAGCCGCTGGAAAACTAATAAAGACACATAGAAACATGAGAAAAAAATTATCACTAACACATAGTGAACTTATCAATAGCTTAATGTGCCACGAGCGATACAGAAGCTTGAGTCGTGCGCCCATGAATAAACGGAAACTTTGCAGTACTCTTTGGAACATCTCTATCAGAGTTCTTGGGACTGCTATTCCCTGAGTGTTGCTGAGTTGGTGGTAGATTTTTGTAGGTTTTGTTAGCTGTTTTGTGGGCGGCCAGTTTTTTTGTTGGTTGTTCATAAAATGTTTCATTTACCAAGAATAAAAAAAATAAAATAAAACGATTTAATGAAATCTATCACACAGCAAGAACAAAAGAATCCCCTGTGGGTACCTGAATTGTTGGAGTCTAACAAGCTGCTTATCTAGCTCACCAACTGACAAGACTCTTGTAGGTGCGGTCAGAATTGCTAGCTTGAAATGAGAGACGACTATTTGACCCTACAATAGCAGAAAGACACGTGGAGGTGGGACCCGCGTGAGAAGAATAGTTGACCATCCCATGAGACAGTGACGTGTGTATAGACAAAGCCAACAGCAGCCTTCGTGGAAAAGTCTCCGCGGAAGGGTGTCCGCGGAAAAGTGCGATCATCCGCGGATCAAATCCGCGGACCTTGCGCGTTGGTATCAGCGGCGGGATTTATACTAACGTCCCTTGGGTCTCCCCGATCTTGTGACTACGGGGAGACCTCCATTTGGAAGTGAAAGAACCGTGGGATCTCCGCCCTGTGCCCAGAGGCAGGGTCCTTGGGGGGAACCCCGCGGAGAAAGAGAACGATCGTTGTAGGTCATGACCTCGCTACAGCGGGAATTGGGGATTTCTTGTGGCCTGGGGGTTTGGAGTTGGAGGTGGCGCCGCGGGAAAACGAGCCCTCCCGCGGGAAGGTGTCCGCGGGAGGCCTAGTTTTCTCAAGGCCAGGAGGTACAGGAGGGACACGTGTCGGGAATTAATAGGAGCGCCGTCCTGGGTCTGACCCAGGTCCAGGTGCCCTATAAATACCCCTGACATTCCCAATGATTGAGGACGACGTTTCCTGGGAAAAGGTGAGTGAGCACTGAATTTGAGAGAGGAGAACATTCTTCCTCAGAGAAACGGGGTGACCTCACTCGCTTAAGCCCGGGAAAGGTTGAGTACCACGCGGAAAACAAAGGAGACACGTCGCCTCTGTTCTTCCCGTACCTCTTGCTCCCATTCCTTCTCCCCGCGAGACCTCTCCTCTTTCCCTTTGACTAGTCATCAACCAATCGCACCTCTCCAGCTCACGAAAAGTTGCACATAAGCAGTCCTACGCGAAACCCACCATCTACAACTCTTTTGTTCATGCCTATGAAAATTGTCATGCGCTGATCCTCCTCCCACATCATGCTTTCTTGGAAACCCAACCATAGCCATCCCACAGCAACATGATCATAAACAATGGAATAGTATAGCTCAACAAAATCAAAATAAACTTTAAGCAGTTCCCTAATTCGGTAGTAAGTAGTAACACGATTAAAGGAACATGACCATTGTCCAATGCTTAGTTTTTAAGGTCCAAGTACAACGGGCATGCTTGGCTGCCAAATTTTTTCATTTTGAGTTTAGTATTTTTGGCTTTTGGGAGCCAAATCTAAAATATATTATGCAAATGAACTGAAGAATACATAATTCAAAAATCAAATGACATAAGTTTTTTGGGTTCTCATTATACTTTCCCCACACAAAACCTTTTGCAGATTCTACTCTACGCATACCATCTTTTCACTTCTACGGATTTTGATTATAATTGAAAATTTTATAATCCACCACGTCAAATTTATAAATTAAAAAATAATTTGCTTCCAAAAACACCCAATGTATAAAAATATAGTATATGTTTATACCCGAAAATGACATCCAATAATGGAGTGCCGTGAGGCGGTTAATTTGCTCGAGTTTTGTTGATCGCTTTGTGAAGTGGAGTAGTACATTTGGATCATGTTTATTGGGCTCGGAATTAATGATGGGCCAATTAAAGATTTATTATGAATATGAATTGGAGAATGGGCAAATCCAAGAAGATAAGTATTCCATTACATACTAGTACTACTGGATGGGAGTGGGAGTTCCCCCATCAAAGTGGGTTTATTTCTAACAGCTAGTTTTTGGCTCCAAAAGAGATACTCCATACTACTGTACTGGTTCAAATTTCAAAAACCATTTTACCCCGTCAATGGTCCCCATATATATATGTTCTAAAGGAATTGGGAATGGTGTTGTGCAGTGGTATTCGCAGTACCGTGCTATGCACTTCTAAACTGTGGAATCATGCATCCAACGGTTCAGATCTCATTTCAGTAATGAACTTCTCTTGATCGTTAGTTGCCGCCGTTTCCAAATATATATCGGGACATGGTAGCCTTGATGCTGTCATGCACTACATTTCTATAAATAAATAAGAGTCTACCTCTACTTTGATACTCCTATTTTGGTCCAACACCTCTTTTTCTTTTTCTTTTTCCTTTTCTTTTTTTTTATTTTTATTTTTTCCATTTCCTTTAGCCTTTTTCTCTCAATCATTGATCTACTTGAGTTTATTTCCTTCCAAAATTCAAAGCCTAGTACTTCACCCTAGCACTTAGTTACTACTCTTCATGTAATTTTCATTTCCGTTTTTCATGTCTACCATCTACTTAAATATTTGTTGTTCCTGCGATAGTGGAGTTGGTTCTTTCAGGTTTAAGTTCAATTTCCTTTATTGTTCGAAAGCCATAAGTTTAATTTCCAATTTTTCAACAACGGTTAGGAAAATACTACATTAAAATCCTCTTCCTTGAAGCAAAGCCAAAAACCAATTAATAATTGTGGCTTAACCCCTAAGCCACAAACTTTAGCTACATCATTAGTCGGATTGAGACACCCATGTCCGATTCAAACATTAAGTTGCAATACAGTATTCGAACGCCCGTGCTCACAACTGCGAGTGTCGTTGATGCCTCTCCCGAAAAGTACGATAGCACGGCATTTTGGAGACTTTTCTTTTCTTCCAGAAGCTATGTAAGAGTCTTTCGCTGCTATCGAATAGATTAGTTTTGCTGATTCCTTCAAAATGTGGTAATGGTCCACCGTGACATTTCGGAGACCTTTCTTTGGAAATTGGAATCGGTCAAATTTACTCTTGTACTAAATGGTAGCCCAATTCTGCTATCCAATGGATTAGTTTTGCGTTGCACGATCTTTTTCTGCAGTATTGGAAAATGACGCATTGTTTTTGAACAGGGCAAGTAAAATGCGTCATCTTTAAGCGGTGGTTGAGTTGAGTGGCAGGATTAATTGGGGAATCAAATAATCCTTTTGATTAAGTATCTCATGCGTTGGATTACACTCAATTTGTCAAAGAAACAAACGATATGCATGTCTCTATCGAATATGAGAGAGAGAGAGAGAGAGAGAGAGAGAGAGAGAGATTGGTTAATTTTGTAATTGGAGCATATATATATACGATGGTCATACCCAGCAAGGAATTTGCGTTTTCATTATTAGGTTTGTGGGATATTGACAGGTGAAGAGAGTTGGAAGCCACTTGGAGGAATGAGTCATTGGACTTTTCTCTAATATGTCAATCTCTTTGCTCTATCTCTCTTAAATTCTACCGACTATCAATTTTTTTTTTTTCTTTGGCGCTCAAAAAGTTTCGAAAAGTCTTTACACCGAACGAGGTGGGTAGGCAAATTCGCTGAATAGACTTGTTGAACAAACAACCCTTTTCCTCAAGGCTGACCGACCTCAACGAGTCATGGAAACGTCGGGGAGAGCAATTTTAGGCCGGCCTCAAAAATTAGATTTTGACCTAATTTAAGTTTTGCACAATTATTTATATTTTTTATTCCAATCATGCTCATTCCTTCGTCACGTGCATCAGCGCACGGAACCAGAGAGCATCTAATAAATTATCCAATGTTTCATGAGCATTGGTGCATCATTAAAATATTGTTTAAATTTTAAAAAAATCATATCTTTTGTTGTAGATATTCATTTTTTTTAAAAAATTACATTTTTGGAACCTCCTCGATGATATTTACTAAACAAGATCCATATTGAATATGAATTTATATAAGATTAAAAAAATACCCTTTGCTATGAGAACTGTTTCTATGAGAATTGTTTCTATGAGAACTGTTCCTATTAAAACTGTTTCTTTGAAAACTGTCTCTACGAGAATTGTTTCTATGATAACTGTCTCTACGAGAATTGTCTCTATAAGAACTATCTCTATGAGACTGGCTATGAGAAAAGTTTGCATATGCAGTTCACATAGCCCACCGCACAGTTCACATAACTTCATGACACACTAAAATAAATTATTCGCACATGCAATTCCCATAGTCAACCGCACAGTTCACATAGCCTCACTACACACTAAAATAAACAATTTGCATATATGCAGTTTTCATAACACACCGTACAATTCACATATCCTCATGACACTAAAATAAACAATTCCCATATAGAGTTTTGATAGTCCACCACACAGTTCACATAACCTTACTATACACTAAAATAAGTAGTTCTCATAGCCTCCGGTTCCTCCTCATCTGATTATTTACATTTATTTATTCACAAAAATAAATGTAAATAATAAAAAAAGAAAATATGAAAATCATTTCCTCCTTATTGCTTGTGCATATGCTCACGATCACGTGGTGTATTGATCAGATGAGGAGGAGCCGGAGGCTTTAACAGGGAACGACGTGGCCCATGTGGCCGAAACCGTAAAGCGGAAAACATGAATTTCTGTTCCCCTTGGAACAGTCATCCCCACGTGACTAAAGTCCATCCTCGTTAATGTTCATCACGTTAATATGCAGACAAACATAATACATCCCTATGCTACGCCTCTAATTTTGTTTCAACTCAAATACTGATCAGTAGAGGCCGACACAGTATCGTTAATACAGGATGGTACTAATCAATACCGGATTATTTGTAAATCTATTTTTTTCTTTCAATACTGGTCAATACAGAACAATATCGATCAATTTCGGTCAATACCGATCTACTTTTATTTTTTATTGTAAATGTATATGTTATACACTAAATTCTTTGACGTACATAAAGAGCAATCTGCACAATCGAATGAGATATTAATGGATAAATGATTGCTTAGTTACTTATATAAAGAGTGATGTATTTGATACCGCTGATATTAAGACTATCATGTAACGGTTTCAATATATGAAATATCATCGAGGACAATTGAAATATCTTATATACTTTTATATTTTTTTGGTGGCAGTGTTGATATGAATAGATAAATTTTTGTCTATAGATAGTTGTGGTTTCTAGAGTTAGTATAATGTAACAACCCCTTAAGCCTCTTTTAGTGAAACTCGGCTTTGGTAGTACTTTCTTAACAACTGTGCCACTTGCACATATGTTTTTGTACATATTTTGCACATACATCTTTATGGGACCCATATCGGGATCCCACAAAATGAATCAAACCGCTCATCTTTTTTAAAATATTTTTTGAAGGGTTCCTATAAAAAATCAACTCCAATGGATATCGGTAAGGGCTTTCTTGGAATTCGTAGGGCAAAACAGAATGATTCATCATAGGATTTCAAAGAAAGCCCTTACCGATATCCATTGGAGCTGAATTTTTATAGAAACCCTCCAAAAAATATTTTAAAAAAGAGGAGTAATTCGGATTATTTTGTGGGACCCCGATATGAGCCTCACAAAAATGTATGTGTAAGATATGTGCAAAAATATGTGTGGGAATCATTACTCCTTTCTTAAATACCGAATTTGGCCTTCGAGTGGAATTTGACTCTTCTTTTTTCTTTTTCTTTTTCTTTTTTTGGTAAATTGGAAATGCAATTTGACTCTTCAAGGCAAAATGAAATAGGACAGAATAGACAGTTAAGGAAAATCGTTAGAAATCGATCTTATTAGCCCTTTTATTTTTTTGGTACGACAATGACTGACTAAAAGCAATTAAAAATGGAAAGGGATCTAATCTCTCTGTCGAAGCACATCGAATCCTATGAACCCATCTCCTCACGTCCTCATGCTCATGCAATGATCAGTTCCCTTTGGTTTTTCTTTTTGATTTACACTTAAGTAAGTTTAATGTATTTTTTTTGGTCCTTAAATAGGACTTATGTATATTTTTCTTTGCGCAGTGATTTAGTATTCAAATAAAATTATGTTAATAACTACGTAATCGAGAATTAATCAATACTCCAAATTAATTTTTTTTTAATCCTAATCAATACTCCATTGTTATCCGAAAACTACTCCACGCATTATAATAAAAGAAGATCAATAATAACTAATCAGTGACAAAATGGTTAAAATATTATGAATTAAAATATATTCTTCGGAGCTGTGACACACAAATGGGGTCCACCGTGTGCTAAAAAAATTGATTCCAATTGGAGCATATATTTTCCTTCATTTTGTGTGTGTTGCATTTTTTTTTTGGGTCAAAAGTGAGAAGATTGTATTGATAAACACCAAGCAATACTTATAAAACAGAGATCATTACAAAGAACTTGGATAAAGTCAAATTAATCGTCTAACAAATACAAAACGAGGAAATCAGGGCAATCGATATCTTTCATTCTAGCCCAGGCATGATCTGATGCAATAGCGACACTTTGAAACTGCCTAACATCTAATTAGGAGTCTCAAACGAGAAAAAGTGAAAAGTTAAGGACAAAAGACACCAAATACCCAAACGATCAGATGCACTCAAACCAAGTATGAATGCACCAATGAACTATCAAGAACTGCAGATCTTCCAAGTCGTCACGAGTTGCCCCACCAAAGATATCGTGTAGGGATTGAACGTTGAAGTACAAATATCGTTGTGAATCAACCTCGATTGAGAGAACCTGATCTGTTAACAAAATTCATCCAAAGACGAAGCTAACAACTTCCGTAAAATAAGGGACAAAACTCTCACAAATTAGACAACAAGTCGTAGATCTGGAAAGAAGGAAGAAAAAAAAGAAAAAAACAAAGAACGAGTCGGAATAGTACTATGACCTTCCCCTCTCGTAGCTACACACGAATATGGAACGCACGGGGGAGGGGAAGGGCGAAGAGGAGTTGTGGTGGCGGGTTGAGACTTGAGAGATAGGGTCAGCTGCTTCAACAACCTGTGAGTTATGATACCCTATTCGGGCATCAACCCTCTGTGTGTGTGTTACATTACGTGTGTAGAAATTACATCTATCGGACATCAATATATAATAAATGAATGCAACAAATTTTATTTAAGTATTTCTCAACTAATTATAATAAAAAAAAAGAGTTTTTAAATATTCATCATCAAATATCATCCCAAATAAGTATTTATCTCGGTCATTTTAAACGGTTAAGTTTTCATCCTTTTCACTTGTGAAATACCTTATCTACCCTTATTTGGTGATACATATAAATATGCATAAATATTGTTGTCTAAGAGCATCCACAGTGGAATAATCAAAAGTAGATAATCAAAAGTTGCCACATTATCTTTTGATTATCCATTTAAGGGGTTATTAAGGTTAGCAATGTAGAGGTCTATAATGGAACAATCAAAATTAAATAACCCAAACTTGTCACATCACCTTTTCTACTTATAAAAATTTAGAAATTGTGACATAGAAAATAATTTTTTTTAAATAGTTTTCAAAATAATAATATAAACGGGTTACTACAAAAAGAGGAAATAATTTTTTGAAAATTTTGATTTAAAAAAAACAGTTTTCGGAAAAAAGTTTTAAAAAAATAGTTTTTGAATAAAAAAAGATTTTTTTTTCAAAAGAACAATTTTTAGGAAAAAAGTTTTAATAAAAAAAAACGGTTTTTGAAATAAACTGTTTTTGCAAAAAAAAAAAAAAAGGTTTTGCAAAAAAAAAAAATTGCAAAAAAAAAAAAGTTTTTAAAAGTATTTTTCTTAAAAACATGATGAAAATGGAAGAGAGAGAAGGTTTTTGTGTAATGATGGTGTACTTGATTGAAGAAATGTGGGGACAACTAAATTTTGATTATTGACAAAAGGTTGCTAGTTTTTATTATCCAATAACCAAAATTTGATGAGTTGCTGGGAGAATGTTAAGTTTGGTTATTCGAGTGTGAGCACTTTTTTGAACAAATGTGCTAACCTTAGCAATCTTTTGGTTTTGATTATACCAATGTGGATGCTCTAATTAGGTGACATATAATTAGAATTTATGTAAGTATAGTTTCCTAATTAATTGAATTTTGATTGATGATTTGAAAATGAAGGAGAAAAATTCAAATCTTTATTATCTTTTTTCAATCTAATTCATTCTTTCTCCTTAATTTTGTAAATCTTTAATTTCGTGAATTTTTATAAATTGATCGTATCATATTTCTAAACTTACATGAATATGATATGACCAATTTCACGCAAATTTATTTTTTCATGAATTATTCCTGCAAAATTACCATGAAACATATTTTCCCGAAATATGGTGGATTGTCAAATCGATCTTGTTTTTTCACGAATACACCATGATTTATTTCAACTTGAATCGAACCAAAACAGTTACGATTTAATGAATACACCGTGGTTTGTTTAAAAAATATAAATCGGAGCAACAATTTCATGGACTAAACGAAATACACAATGGTTTTTTAGGAATACACCATGATTTAATCGAAAAATATGAATAATCCATGAATATGCAAATCATGAACAAAATAAACCATGAACTACATAAATAAATCATGAATTCATAAATAAATATACCATGAAATACACAAATAAATTGTATTGAATTTTGTTTTTGATTCAAACCTCCAGCATTGCTAACTTTGTATTCTCCATCAAATTAGACGAAGAGGAATCTGATTCGTCTAATTTGATGGAGTAGTAACCGATTCCAAACAACTTTGTAAACTCTCACCGGGGACTCTTCTGCATTACTGAAAGAAGAACCCAACGTTCGGGGGGACGAATCTAAGTTCTCCTCTAAATCTCTATGCAGGTTAGCCAATTGGGTCGTAACAGGTTGTTGTGGCAGCGAAGGCGAAGTGGTATGCACAGCCGTTAATTCGAGCAATTTGGGGTCTTAGCTTCTGGGACTCAAACTTACCGGTGGAGAAGTGCTCAAAGACCTCGACTGAGTGGAATACGACAACATAGAAGAACTCAACTCGCTGCTACTTCCTTTAAGATTCTCCGCTGCCACCTCCGCGGAAAACTCCCCCCTCGCCGCTCTGGTTCCGTAAGAGTTCTCGCGGCTGCCGAAAAACTCTCTCGGTGAGTAAAACACGTCTTCTTCGACATTCGGGCAATTTTTTCAGTGGCCGAGCGGCGGCAGGAGGCGGAGCTCTAGCGAATCGGGCTTCCTTGAGCCAGCGCTCTTGATCGGGGCAACAAGAGGGTTAAGCCGCCGTGAGAGTCGATGATGGTGCCAAGGAGGAGAAATTCCGCAGAAGTCGGCGACGGTGATCTTCCAATGTGCCTTGGAAGATCGTTTGGCCGGGAAACAACCCTGACACTATAATTCGATTTGGTGGTGTTGGTTTTGGGGTTGTTGAAGTTGGAATTTTCAAACGGGGCAATTAAATTATTTTTTCGAAATTCTTGGGATTTGTTAAGGGTTATTATCCAAAAATTACGCTAGGGGACCTTAGAGCATCTCCAATAGCCTCAATGGCATCCTAAGCAATTTATTTAGAAAAAGTACACAATTTTATTTTGTCTAGCCACCAAAAAATTTTACCATCCAACAACCTAGGCAATTGACTACTCAAATCCCAACTCTTTTTGATTAAAAAAAAATAACAGTCACCACCACCACTATCATGTCCGGAAAACTCGCTGGAATCAAATCGCAAACTTCCAACCAAACCAGCAATCCATCTCTCTCTAATGCACACACGAATCCACAAACCAAGTAAGGAGAAAACCCACCAAAATCCGGCAAATCAGAAATCCAAATTGAAGACCCTTGCTGGAAAAGTTGTACCAAATCGTAGAAGAAGGGAAGAGAGAGAGGAGGTAACCTTTCTTACCTTCGCCGCCGGAGCCAAACGACGACGACGGCGACAATTTGGTGGTTGTGAAAGTGCTCGATGACCCTAGCTCACCGGAAATCTACGGATATCAAACCCTTCAACTTTCAACAATCCAGAGAGAGAGAGAGAGAGAGAGAGAGAGGCGTGAGAGCTACAGTACCTCGCTGGTGGTGGCGACGTATTGTAGCAAACTAGAAACCGACGAGGACAGCGATGAGGCTGGTGGGAGTTGATTTCGGAGTGAAACTTGTCAAAATCTGCCGAAAACAAGATCTGACGAGACTATTGGAGATGCTCTTAAAGGTTAGTTTTTGGTCCCCTTTTTCGGTGCAACATATTAGTCTAAAATTCAAATGAAACAATCCCATAGAAGCTTTAGTCCAGTCTAAATTTCTGTAATGTGTAGAGTCTATTAATAAAAATATTTTAGAGTTTAGAGTCTGTGAAAAGACAAAAAATATCTTTTTCATTTAAATTGTCTTAAATGAGACAAGAGTCTTTCTTGGCTAACACAAAATATGTCTTTTTTCATGTTTTTTCGATCTTGTTGCCCTTTCATATGGTACCTTAGGGTTTTAGACACTTTCATAGGGTTTTAGGGTGCACTTTCTTATTATAGGGTTTTAGTGGTTTAGGCATTTTTCATAGGATAACTTAGGGTTTTAGGCACTTTTAACGCTACTCAACCTTGGTCAACGCCGGTCAACCTTAGGAGGTTTTTTTTTTAAAAATCCTGGGCAGAATGTCCTTTAGACTTTAAGGGAAAATATTTATGTCCTTATTATACCAAAAATCCTTATAGTATGTCATTCTACTCAATTTGTGTTTTTTAGTGCCATATATATTCAGTCCTTTTCAAATCAAGGATCCTTGATTTTTCTTAAGGTTCGGACTTCATGCAAAATCCACATTCTTGATCAAATTTCGATGATCTGAACCATTCAATGGGTTTAAAACGTGTTTTTAAGGATACGCGCGAAATAATTAGCAAAAAATATGACCGGAAAGGACTTGATCTGAGCAGTTTTTCATAAAAATGCATTTTATAAAGAATTGCTCAGATCAAGCCCTTTCTGGTCACATTTTTTTTGCTAATTTCTCACGTGTACTCTTAAAAACATGTATTAAACATATTGAACGGTTTGGATCATTGAAATTCAATTGGGAACAATGAGGCCTGGACAGTAAGAAAATTAAGGATCCCTGACTTGAAATTTTTTATACATAACATATACTATAGGGACAGTCTTCATATTATGAAAAAAGAAGGATGAAATCATAAGTGCAAAAAAAGTGCTGGACGAAAATTTACAGAGAGTGGCACTTAAGGACGATTCTTTAAGTCTCCCATCGTAAAATCTTCTCCTTTTTGAAAAAAAAAAAGAATACGAGTTTTGAGCTGATATTTTAGACATTTTTTTTTTGTCAAAAGTGAGAAGATTATATTGATAAACGCTTAACTGCATTTACAAAATGGAGATCATTACAAAGAAGTTGGACAATGCCAAACTAATTGTCTAACAAATACAAAATGAGTAAATCACAAGACAATCGATATCTTTCATCCTAATCCAGGCATGACTTGACGCAACACTGACACTTTTAAACTGCCTAACATTAAATTCGGAGTCTCAAACGAGAAAAATGTAAAGTTAAAGACAAAAGAGAACAAATATCCAGACGCTCAAATGCACTCAAACTAAGTATGAACGTACTAATAAACTCTCAAGAACTAAAGATCTGCCAAATCGCCGCGAGTTGCCCCATCAAAAATATCGTGTAGGGATAGAACGCTGAAACATAAATATCGTTGTGAAGCAACCTCGATTGAAAGAACCCAATTTGTAGACAAAATTCATCCAAAGACGAAACTCACTCTTGTAAAAAATGAGAGATAAAACTCTAACAAATTGGACGACAAGTTATTGATCTTGAGAGGCAGAAGAAAAAAAAGAAAGAAATGAAGTTAAAATAGTACCACCACACAGAGTTATGGAATACACGGTGGAGGGAAGGTAGAAAAGGAGCTGTGTGTCTAGGGTTGAGAGAGATGGGGAGAGAGATCGGGAGAGAGCTCGATATTTAGACATCAACAAATAAAAAATTAATTGCAGCGCTGGCACGGAAGCTATTCTGATTTTTCGTGGGAAGCACCGCCTTCGTGACTGTTAAAATAATAATCCATCCGTCCCAATTTGTTTATTTATTTTTTTATTTTTTAAAAGTGTTTGATCCTTTTAAAATTATTTATAATTTTTAATTCATAATATTTTTAATATACAATATGAATTTTATTCAGTAAATCTCAATTAATTTTAGTATACAAAATCTTTAAAATCATAAAAATTATTATAAAATATAAAATATAATTATATTTTTGAATGACATAAATTTTAATAATTGGACAAATAAATTAAAACGGAAGGAGTAATAAAAACAATTAAAAACAGAATACCGTCTCCAATTGCACAAACGCGCTCTCTCTCTCTCTCTCTCTCTCTCTCTCTCTCTCTCCGGTCTTCGCCAATTTCAGATTCCCTCCGTCTCCCTCTCCCTCTCCCTCTCCCTCTCCCTACAAGACTACAACAACTGTCTCTATAAATTCCACCCCACAAGTCCTTAATTGCCTTCCAACCTCTGACCGTTTTCCACTTAAATTTTCCTTTTATTTTCTGTTACTTTTAACTCCGACTCCTCTCTCGGCCACACGCTACCCCTTCTCTCTCTCTCTACAGCTCGCGCTGAGGTATGAAATCTCTTCTCCAACCACTCTTGCATCTCAAATTGATTTTCATCTATCTGACCTACTCTGTTCAGCCTCTGGGTTTTTTTGGTAATTTGACAAAAAATCAAATTATGATCTCCAATGTTTCCCCTCCACTGACTTGGATAATTTCGATTTAGTTTGTGAAGCTTTACGTTAGGCTTTCACTGTTTCTGAAAATTGCAGAAAATTCCGTCCAAAATTAAAATTGCGTTGAAATGATATTTAATTTACGCAGATCTGAGAGTACGTAATTCTCGAACTATTTTTTTTTTCTGACGTAAAACGAAATATTTTAGCTCCGGAAGATAAATTTTGGCGAAGAGATCAAACTTATCGAAGGAACGAACAACTTTTTTTTTTCCTTTTCCGTCGTAATAATTGATCTGGTAATCTACTTTCTTATGCATGTTTTCTTTTTCGTTAAGTAATTTTTGGTGTATGCTTATTGCGGTAGATCCGAAAATGATAATTTGTAGCAAAATAAGTTAGGGTTTTTAATTAGATCTCATCCACTTTAATGACTATTTTGCTGTAATTTGTGAATGAGTTCCTAATATCTTTGCTGTGATTTTGATAAAACTCCTTTGACAAAGTTTGCTTGTAATTGGAATTGACTTTTTCTATGACAGATCGGAGCGTTACCTTAAAAAAATTTCTTGTGAAAATCAGAGAGTACGATTTATTAATACTTAGGTTCCTCTACAACAAAATATTGATTGAAGGTCCAAAAAAAGTCATTTCTAACTCATTTTTTGTGTTTAATTTTTGATCTGTTACTTTCCAATTCTCATGTCTCCGAAAATGGAAAAAAAGAGTTGATTTTCGCAGTAGATCTTTATCATATCCCATTAGTTTAATTTTATTTATAGTTTTAGTTAGTTCAGATTTTAGGTATGCGCCAGGCTGTTTCATCGGTCTTTCCAATGCCTCAACAGTTCTCTAGCGATAAGGTCAAACATATTCAGCTGGCTGATTTTTCTATATTTTATTTTTTTGTTCTATTTTATAAACTTTGACTAGATCTCGTTCCGATACTGTTTCAGATCCGTCCATATAAATAAATCCAAATAATATCTTTAACCATTCAGGCTAGAATCGAGATCGTGTTCACTAGGCGTTACATTGATCTGATACTGCTTCAGATCTCTTCTCACGAATTAGAAATAGCATCTTTGAGTTACTTATATGTTAGAAATCGAGATCGTTTCCTTATTCAGATTGATTCGTTTCGTCAGGGCGTGTTGTGCATATAAGATATCTATCTGAAGACAAAGATGAATCACGCTTTGGCTGCCTGTGACGAGATGAGGAGCTATATTTCTGTTTCTGATCGAAGAGAGGCGGTGGTTTGTCCGAAGCCTCGTCGTATCGGGTTATTGAACGCAGGCGTTAACGATCCAATTATCAGGCCTTTGAGATGGTATGTGAGGTAAATTTGAATACCCCCTTTAATTTACTCGATTCCGTGTAGTATTTGGTTTATTTGAATAGCCCCTTTAATTTTCTAACGCCTTGTTTGTGTGTGTGTGTGTCTAATTAACAGTCAACATCCCGAGATATTTGAATCAAGAGCAGGAACAGATCTCCTCGACCTCATCCTCCCTAAGGTATGTCTCCTCTGCGTTATTCATTAGTTTCTTAATTTTCTGTAATTAGTTAGAACGTTTTGATGTCCATGTGAACGACATGCTTGGCAAAAAAAAAGTTTGAAATAATGAATATCCTTGTTTGGTTCCATCTTTCGGGATTGTTTTGTAGAACCTTTCAAAATTCTCAGAGAGTCTTTTATTTAAGAAATGAATAAGATGTGGAAATGATGTATTTATTTATTTTTTTTGTTTTTAAAAGTAGTTTCTGTGAAGCATTCTACAAAATCAATTTGAAAACTGCGAATGAGTAAAAATTTCAGAAAGGTAGCAATATTAGCCGAGAATACTGGATCTTTGCCGGGACAAGGTACAACTGTGTGATGCGCTGAGGAGTTGTTCTCTGCCTTGACAATAGTTTTCCAAGTCCTTATAAGTTGCGTTTGTTGATTATGTTCCCGTGGAACCATCTATAACAGTATTTATAGAATTAGTATAACAATTCTGTTTGCTTACTGATTTTACAGGGGGGATGTGGTGGAGAGCATCAATCTTGTGCGCAAGCAGCAGTCGCCTCGTCGCCCCCATTTTTTTCTGGGTCTCCACCGAGCAGAGTATCTAACCCATTAATTCAAGATGCCCGATTTGGCGATGAGAGCTTCACCCCAATCTCACCGCAGTCGATTCCTATTCCCTCGGGGTTGAAAATATCGTCTCCTTCCTCATCTGCCAGAAAAGGCGGATTTGTTCGTGCGAGTTTTGGAAACAACCCAGCCGTGAGAATTGAGGGTTTCGATTGCCTCGACAGGGAGAGGCGCAACCGCAGTATCCCTGCCCTGGCTTAGAGAAACCCAATTCCAAAGTACATATACAACTGAAGCAGATGAGTTTTGAACATTGTCACTGAGGAGCGAAAAGTGGATCCTTGCTATTGATGTAAATATGTTTAAAGGGTCTGGTATGTATTGTGTCTGTAAGTAAAATGTAGTTAACGAAGTACTACTAATTGAGAGCGACAGAGGTTCTTAGTGTTCTATTTGTGTTCTTAGGAAGCTTTTGAGACTACACGTCCCCTCTAATGATGTAAGTAGGTATGAGAGAGGGAAATTCCTAAGAATTTTTGGTACTGTTTTGTGTCGAAGAAGTCGAGTCGTACTAGGCTTTTGGGAGAGAATTTGTATATATGAAGTCGGTATGGAGTCTCCATTAGTTGTCATAAGACATATTACCTTGTTAATATATGATCCTCGTTAAGTCTCTGTGCTGTCAATCTTTTTTTTTTTTTTTTGTCCTTCTGTGTGCTGTGTTGGATTGGGTTTCTCTTCTGGTTCATCAATGCGATGTGGATTCACTTTGGATCCACTGCGTTTATCTTGTATAGTTTCATGGTTGAACGGTTTTTTTTTCAAGACCATGATAATTTGTATGTTGGATTTAAACAGATGAACGATTGAGATCCTTAAGTCTCGCCACCTGTCTGCTGATCTTAAATGATCATTGGAAACAATGTTTTACAATGTTTTCCCGGCTTGATTAGTACATTCATACCTCATTATTGTATCCAGTCACATTTCCAGCAAAGGGAGATCTGCCGTACTTTTTGGTCACCACAATGCTATCACCCATCTAACATGGTGTCTAGTAATGGCCAAGCTATAACACCAATGGTGGTAGCTAAGTCGAAAAAGGTGAGGGCCGTGGGGAGAAAACTCCTCCTCCTCCTCCTCATCATGCGGTTGCAAGTTCAAACTTAATTGTGTTAGCAGGTCTTGTGAATCAAATATCATGTGGGGCATTCTCTTGTGCAGATCGCATCTCGTGGGGCAACGGTGACGGGTTGTTCTTTCCGGTTCAGTTAACTCGCAAGAGCACCACCTCTCAGCCGGATACTTCACAGCAGATAAGGACCCCTATCGACTATGGTTATGGTCATGCACTAGGGAGTAGCTACGCCGATTTCCCATTCTACCCTTTTCTGTTTAGAAAAAAATGATGGCCATGCTATGACTTCACTTCCTTTTTACTTGTTTCCTTTTAATGGATGTGTGTGATGATGGATCATGCTTGCTTATTTGTCACGCGATAGCTAATGATTTGAATGGTTAAAATTTTTTGGGTCCGGATGGATGTAGTAAACTTTTCCCATTTAAGATGTATGCTTGGTGATAAAGATAGTAGGTGGAAGAGTTCTGGTTTCATTTTTTAACTTCGGTGTTATTGGTATGGGCTTTCTGGTGTTTATATTAATAATAATAATTGGGCTTTGAGTTGATGAATTTCTTGAACTCCAGCCACCGATTGCTTTGTAGTTCAGCAGTTTAAACCAAGTGCTATAAAAGTGGATAAGAACTGTGTTGCGGGGGAAAACCAAAATTGGCAGAAGTTGAACCTGTAGAAGTATGAAAATTTGTTAATTTGTTTAGTCACCTATTAGTATTAGTATTAAAACAGAAGTAGGGAAAACTTGCCATATGTTGCTGTTTATCTGGAAAATACTAATAATAGCCCAATGTACTTTTAATAAGGCAGAAAAATGATTTAAAAAACGTAGTCTTGTATGTGTTAAAGTGCTTTGAAAAGTATATCAGAAATTGTGTTTTTTTTTTGGTATTCTTCTTGGCTTATTAACAATTTACTAGTGAGCTGTCAATAGCATAACCGTCCACCATATCCTCAAATTTTGAAATCTTTTCTCCATGCCACCACCAATGTACTCCCCCTTGCCTTATTATGGTTTAGGGTTGGATGGAATCCTCATTCCGGCAACCACCATTCGGCTTCTTTCGGCCTTTGACTGACGTCGATGACTTCTGGCAAACACTTCTGTTGTTTTGAAGTCCCTTGATCTGACTATATCTTGCTCGATCCAACTTTTCAGCAATCAGAGATCATCATCGACCACTCTACGGTCTTCAACAACCACCGATGGTCCTCGCCGGAGACTCATCGGCCTCCGCGACCACTGTTTCTAATCCAATCAGCTTAGGTTTGTATTGTGGAGCTCCGATCTGGATGCGATTGGTCTTTTCTCCATGCCACAACCACCGTTCCTTCCCTTCCCACCTTATTTTTCAGTGCTCTTTATGCATATTAATGTAGCAAAGTAAGAAAACAATTTCAATTATTCCACTTTGTTTATGCAGATGAAGTGTTCGATGAAATACGTGAGTGGAACTTTAGTAGTTGAATTTCACTTTTTATTCATGACATTAAGTACAATATAACTCTCCGTGTATGATAGTTAAGGAAATTCACAAGCTGATTTTTGGCGGTTACTGAACGTTCTGAAACAGCAGCAGCAAGGGGAGCAGCTTGGAGCGTCCGAACTGTGTTGAATTTGAGTGTATCACTAGTGAAATCGTATTCACGAGTTCTAAAACTAATGAAATTCACGAGCTCCAACATTTTGAGTTCTATCCCTCTCCTCCCTCTCTCTAAAATTCCCTTTCTCTCTCTAAAAGCTAAAAAACCAGATCCTCGCCGCCGTGGGGGGAGGAGGCCTCCGCCTCCCTCCCCCTCCTTCCCCCCGCCCCCCCTTTTGTTCCCTCTCCCCTCCTCGCCTCACTCTTGCCCGACGTTTGGTGTCCCGTCCTCTTAGTTTGGGCGTCCGTTGCCGTTGGTCCGGCGTGGCCCCCTTGCGACGGCTCTGTCCGGCGATCGGTGGTGTCCCACAGTCCGTTGGCCCGCACGGTGTTTCCAGATCTGTGGTGCTAGCTCGGGGCTGACGTCATGGAATAAGGTGTGCGGTTGTTAGGGTAAGGGTTTCCTTTCTTTTTCCTTGTTTTTCCTAGCCGTTTGGCTCGGGCTATTTCGGCTGGTTTCCCCAGTCCGGTCTGTACCGGTCTAGTGCTCTAGATCCGGTGGGTGTTGGGTGGTGGGTGAATAATTTTAGTTAGGGTTTCGGTGGTCTGGCGGAAGTAGAGGGTTTTGGTGGTACGGCGACAGTTGTGGGCGTGTTTTGGGGTTTATCCCGGAAGCAGCGGTGGTAGGTGGTGGCTGTGTTGGGATTCTCCGAGATCTGGTTTGTTTCTGTTGGTTGGCTATTTCCCTCTGTTTTTGGTTGGTGGTCAACAGTAGTTCTAGCGGGAGGGATTGTTTGTTCTTCGGCCGCTGTGGGCGCGCTAGGTCTGCTCGAGTTCGTCCTCGGCGTTGCCTTGGCCTTTGCGCCCGGAGCCTCGCGTGGCAGTGGAGGTTTGCCTCGGAGCCCCCTGGAGGACTCCACAGCTCTGGATTGGGTCTCCCGGTCCAGTTCTGGCCAGCGGCCCTTGAGGCTTGTCCTTGGGAACAGATATTTATTTTTCGCTTGTTTCTGCTGTTGTATGATTACATCTGTGCTTAGTGTTTAATGGTCTGTACTGGGATTTCTTTTGGTATCTCTCTGCCTTGCCTCGGACGGGATTCTTATGTCGACACTTGTGTCGGCTGCTTTTGCAGAGTGTCCTTGAGTCTGTAGCCTGTGTGCTTTATGCAGTAACTCGTGTATCGGGTATAGGTAGTTTGGTGCATTCCTGTATATTGCGATATAATCCTTACCTTCGGGTATTGTTAAATGAATTGACTGTTTTCAAAAAAAAAAAAAAAAACATTTTGAGTTCTAAAATTGGTGGAATTCGCCGTCGCCGGCCGTTGTTTTTATTTTTATTTTTTTAGAACAAAACTAAAGTGTTTCAAAATTAGTGAATTTCACTAACTTTTGAGGTCGTCGGCCAGAGGTGGTTGCTGGCCAAAGGAGGTCTCCAGCCAAAAGTGGTTGTTGGGCGGATGTGGGAGGAGGAGTAAACTGTAAAATTGAATTTCGTGAAGTTCATTAATATTTGAAGGGTAAAATGGTAATCTTATCATGAGATTATTCGTAGAGGTAAATAAAAATTGAGTTGATCTTTAATGGGAATTAAGGTGCCCTTTTCTATCTTTATAGGTAATTTTCCGATCCAATGACCGCAAATGCATGGAAATACAGGTTCACATAATAATCGATACAAGAGTACCAGAGCGCTTCACTGCGTTCCTAAAGATAAGAGAGTTCGAAATTGAATCAAACCAGTGATACTTGCCATCGAGATACACAAGTCCCAGAGAATGAACATAAAGAAGAAATGGTACCTGTTAGAAATACGGCATGAAGCTCCAACCATTACATGGATTATTGGGACAAAAAAAAATTGACAACACAAAGCCAGGCCGGCCTCTCATGTTCATCATCAACAAAGAGACACGACATCGATCAAACAACAAAAAGCAAAAAACAGAGTTCATAGTTCTTTCAGAAAAGACATAAATAAGCCTAGCGAATCATGAATGGATATCGTTCCGACTTAGGTAAATAAAAACCCATCACATTTTGTCTGCCCTTGGGGGCTTGTAGGCGAGGAAACTGATGCATTGCACTTGGCGCACATTGTCGAATCCAATGATCCGAATGAAGGCTTCCGGGTATTCCTTCTTGCACTCCCCGACCTCGTTCAATACTTGGGCTGGGTCAGTGCACCCATACATGGGCAGCTTCCACATGGTCCAGTACCGGCCATCGTAGTACCCGGGGGACCTGTTGTTGTCCCGGGACACATATCCTCCCTGTTAGAATTGTCAACTCGTAAGCGGGAGAATAAATCAAAAGAAGCAATTATGGTTTCAAATAGTGGTACTATATGCATCGTATGTACTGCTATTTGAAACCTTTGCCAGTAATGGACGGATTGTATAATTCGAGGAAAAACCGTCCATATTTTGAAGACAAAACAGGATGCGATCATAGGCGGCTATGATTGTCCGATCATCCTGTTTTTTCTGGATAAATGAGCTGCCCGACAGGTGCTACGAAATGAACAATTCGGGTCATCATGGTGGGCAGGCCTGTGGTTGGCCCATTGAGGCCCAATAGCTAAGTGCCAACTGAAGACGATCCAAATCATTCTTAGAATATACATGCCCGGGTAGCAAATTATAGTAGCACTTCCCGGCCGCAAGGATAGAAGATTTTCTACTCGATCCTAGCTTAATTATTTACAGGAAACATTCTAGTTGCCTATGGAATGCTAAAACACAAATTTTTCCAGGGCAATGTAAAAAAAGAAGAGAAAGAGGATTACTTGCCCATTCATGTAATTAGGTGACCAACCCAAACTTGGAGTGCTTTCTGACACCTTTTATTTTCATTTTCAGTTTCATCATCAAATTCTAACGTTTGCCATTGTTTTATTGAAAAATTTTGGTAATTGCATGTCAGCTCTAATTGGATTGCACGCTTTTATTGACTTTTTTTGAGTCTAAATCTGGAAGGACGAAATTGCATTCAGATTCAGGTTCAAAATAAAACAATAATTATAAGAAAAATAAAACGGGATAACCAAATAATTAATTAAGCCCTAATTATAAGTTAGCAGCTAGGTCGTTGCTAGCAATAAACAGTACTGGTAGTCAATAAAGCAGCAATGAGAGGTCAAACCTCAACAGTGAATTCAATGCAAGGAATCCATCCCTTGATAATAAGGTAGTTGACTTCCTTGGCCAAGGATTCAATAGAGAGAGGAGGAAGGTAAGACAGGGTCTCGTGCTTCTTCAGTCCAAGTGGAGGCCACACCTGCACTTAATCAAATTCCAAAAGCATTAACAGCAGTCCTATCAATCTAAGCATGTACATCATAAATACATTCAAGAAAATTTCCCAGATCGCGTCTTTAGATATGATTTATTGTACGGTCATCTAAGGCTGAGATCGTGGTCAATTTTTGCCATAGGATTTTGAGATTACGGCAATCGATATTATTTTTCTGTTTAAAAAAAAGACAATCTTTGGCTATTTCACTCCTATGAAGGTATCTTAAGTACTATCTAAAATAAGAAGGTTACATTCAATACCGACCTGCTATAAATATTTGAAAATTGATCAGTATTTACGTGTCTCAATATACTTTCACCAATACGTTTTAATGAGAATTTTGAGCTGCAAAACCATGCATACAAGTATAATCCTATGACTAACAGTGCACTAGGGTCAAACAATTTGTAGGCCTATGTTACCCAAACTCTTATAAAAGTACAAAGTATCCGTGTCAGACACTCGACACTTTGACAGGGGTATGGGATTCGTGTATGATGGATATGGTTGGACACTCACCTAGAAAACATGTTTTGCAAGTTGAACCAACATTGAACTATGCATATAACTCTTTATAAAATGCATGGAATGGATTAACCCACATAGTAAACACCATTTATCATAGAAACCGAAAGAAATATATCGAGGATTATGAATATTTTCCTTGAGATGTGCATTAGATGGATCCGATACTTAGACACATACCCACCCCCGACACTCGTACCCAAGTTCATGTAATTGTAGGTGTACAAAGAATTCCATGCCCTGTGGTTTGAAAACATGTGTTTCACCAGATATATATCGTATTAAATCCAAAGATTCGTTTTCTTGCAAAGGAGTATGTGACAATTTTCAAATACCTTCATGCACTTGATTCTTCCAACATTGCTGGATTTCTGAACCTTACGAGACACCGGAAAAGCTGAGGCGGCCCTCAACCCGCCGAACGGAGCAGCCACGGTAGCCCGAGCTACGATGGCGCGTGGAGCTGAAGCAGATGAGACCATGGAGGATGCCATTTTCCTTCTTCTCCTTTCTTCTTTGGCTAGTTAGCTTCTTTTTCTCTAACACAGACTAAAATCTGTTGCTCTATTCATCAATATATATAACAGCAAATTGCACTGACCAATTGCTATGTTTGCCCAATTCAATGGTCCAAATTCCCCACCTTATCATGAAGCACGTACCCTAATGGTTTGCCACGTGGCAGTAACCCATTATCTTATCTCTTCGTGGGAGTAAGGTCATGAATATGTGAAGGCTGTTGTTTGGTGAATTCTTTTTCTAAGTCTTATCCATCATTGGCCCTTCAGTGTTTATCTTTCCAGTACAGCCACACGTAGAGAGCACAAGTTGTTTACTGTATGTTTTTAACAGTACTTGATGATTCTGAGAAACTTGAAGGTCCATTTGTTATGATTTAATGTGCTCTTATCCTTCTATTTTCCCAACTTAATTCGTAAGAGAATATTTCTTTGTATTATATTGAATTTGTCTAACTCAACCGTTAATTACGTGAAAAGACGTCCAACAACACACACTCACAAGCATGCCTAACCCAAAACATAATACCACAACAAGAAGAAATAAATAGCTGCTGCAAAAAGAATATTATGATGGGGAGTTATATATGATAAGCTAATGGGAAAACGCTAATTAAACACACACAATACTCAGATGCTTAACGGTTAACATAATGCAGTGATATATATCGAGCCCCTATCCAAGTTAGCGTAAGTAAGTGTTTTTGTAAGTTGTGTGCGTCTCAAGCATGATTGTTAGTTGATTGATGGTCTCCTTGGCGTGGGTGCTTATGACGAGGTGTAGGATTTCACATTCCTACGGGTGACAGCAAAATTGTGTTTTTTGTGCCTTTAAAATAAATTTGTCTCCCCTATGGTGCTTACAAGAATTTTGGATATTTATTTCATAGTAAAATACAATGGTCGCTATTTCACAAAAGCAACATTACAATATATATAGAGATGCTTGACAAACTAAACGATATATCTTACACTCTCATGTGAAAAGACTCAAACTCAAATTGATACAAGATAAGCTCGATAAATAAAAAAAATTAGTATCTGTGACTAGTCTATTAGTCACGAAGCGCGAAATACAACTATTTTGATTGTCTTTTTTCCAAGTGTTCCATGTCTTTTAAAAGTTCAGTATTTTATTTTGGACTGTTCCTTAATAACTACTGTATTTATTTTTTAAAGTTAATGGCCAAAGGTAGTTCTTACTCATTGATTTGTTATGTTTCCTACCCATCTGTAAATTGTTCATAGGATCGTTAGGTGTGCACTTGTTTCTCTTCCCTCTTGTAATGTTTTATTACTAGGGATAAATTGTTGCTTTGCATGGTTGAAAATACGGCCAAATCAACAAACACACAACACATGAAGAATAACTCAGAACAGAAAACAAGCACACAGGAAACAAAATTTTTTACGTGATTCTTCAACTGCGTAAATAATTGAGTACATCCACAGTTCACAAAAGTTTTACCATGTAATTCAAATGAAGAGAGTACAAGATATGACTACTGTGAATAACAAGTACTTATATCATAGGATTTATATGTATTTATATCATAGAATTTACATCACCAACTACCATATTACCCTTTGGGACCCAGCGATCTAAGAACCCTACTAACCACACATACATCTGTGCATTGATTGTGCACAGATTTTATTGTGGGGCCCACCACGAGTTTCACACAAATGATCCAAGCCGTTCATTAGATGTAAAATATTTTTTCAAGGGTCCCTGAAAAAAATAAGCTTAATCTAATACCTATAGGTGCTCAATCCAATCATTTAAATTTTCATTCAGATATTCGGATAATGAAAAGTTAGATGATTAGATCAAGCACCTATATGTATTGGATTGAACTGATGTTTTACGGGAACCCTTGAAAAAATATTTTACATTTAATGAACGGCTCGGATCGTTTATGTGGGACCCATGGTGGGTCCCACAACAAAATATGTGCACAATCGTGCACAGATTATTTGTGTGAACAGATTTACCGGTGACCTAATAGCGCATGCAGGTCGAACCCTGAGCTGCCAGAGAATAGCAACCCAAATTGAATGCTACAGTAGCATGCCAGGACCAGCGAGCAACTATAGTGACATGCCAAATTGACAATCATCATGAAGGGAGGTTGATGTGATTGTGTTTTGAGCAGTTTCGCTCGGCAAAACCTCTAAACGCCTCTAGTGCCGAGGCTGTTGGATATGCTCTTATAAAATATACTAATACATTAAATCATACTAATATTACATGCTACTCTCTCCGTCCGTTTTTTATAGTCCGGTATTTCATTTTGGGCTATCCCTTAATAAATGTCAATTTTGTAAAGTTAGTGGGTAAAAGTTGGTGCATTGTTTATTTTGTTCCTAAAAGTATATTCCATTTTGAAAAGTTAGTGAGTAAAAGTGTAATGATGATGGGTAAGTAGGGAAAGTAGAGGAAAAAGTTGATGTGAAAGGTATAATGATGATGTCTTTTTAATAAGTTGGAATTATGAAGCAGGACACTCAAAAAGGAACGGAGGGAGTATTTGTTTAGATCTAGTACTCCAAACCTATATGCTTATAATATACTTCATCCGTTCTTAAATGAGAGTTCTTTTTGACATACGTGCCGCTTACAAAATCTCCTATATTTCACAATTTATGATGTTTTAAATAATTTAAAAGTTTTTGTTTAATAGAACTTATTGAGATTTATCAAATAAAAGAGTAAATTACACTAAGCCCCCCTCAACTAATCCACATTTTCACTTAACCCCCTCAGACTACAAAACTCGACATTGTGCACCCTCTAATTATCCAGAGTTGACACTTAACCCCCTTTTGTAAGGTCTCCGTAGGAAAAATGCACAGACGGCTGTCTCTGGCCACCGGACGGCCGATCCGAGCCGTCCAAAATTTAAAAAAAAAAAAACCGAGTGGGCTATCGCGGAAATCAGCGGCATCCGACGTGCGTAGGTGCTCGATCCAAACACCCAATTTAAATTCTTGGGGTGTTTGGATTGAGCGCCTACGCACGTCAGATGTCATTAAATCCCATGTTAGCCCACTTGGTTTATTTTTAAAAAATTTTTGGACGGCTCGGATCTGCCGTCCGGTGGCCGGAGACGGCCGTCGGTGCATTTTTCCTACGGAGACCTAACAAAAGGGTGTTAAGTGTCAACTCTGGATAATTAGAGGGTGCACAATGTCGAGTTTTGTAGTCTGAGGGGGTTAAGTAAAAATGCGGGTTAGTCTAGGGGGTGTAATTTACTCCAAATAAAATACATATTGTATGTATAAAATAATAAAAATATTATAAATTACAAAATATAGACATATTTTTAGAGCTTCGTAATGGTGAAAGTGGACTCCCAATCCCATTTAGAAACGCAGGGAGGGAGTACTTATGATTGGAATGCCTACCTAAGAGGGAGCAATTTTGAATTTGGATAATGTGCTTTTCGCAATATGTTTTTGTTGATGCTTGTACGTCACTAAAAAATTGGATCTGTTTGACCTTCTCGTAATAATTAGGATTTATACTTACATTAGGTTTTTCTATATTTTATGGTCTTAGCTTCGAAACCCACAAGGTATTATTAACTCTTATAGATCTAGACCACACAAGTCTTTAGCTCGGCACAATCAAATTCTTTGCCAGTGAATAGTAGAATTAGCCCAAAAAATTAATTAAGGTATATGTAAACTGACACGAACACCTGAAGTTATAAACAAACACCATCAACATATTGAATGTGTACTTACATAATTACTCTTGGCGACATCGATTCAGCATCAACAACTTTTTTGGTTTACTTCTAAAATAATGAGCAGTTGATCCACTCTGCATGCTTTTCGTTCGTTCCAAAGTGTAATTTAAAGTAACACCAACTAACAAACATTTTGCCTCCTTTTACATTCAATATTTTTTACATAGATGTACCCATTTACTCACCAATTCAATACTTTAAGGTTGCTTTTTAAAATTAAATTCATTTTGAAAAGCCACAGCAAAAAAGAGAGTCCGACTATGGGTACGCCATTTGTTGTATACTAAATGTACACTGCGTTCGGGGTTCCACAAAAAGATTAGAGCTGCTTAATTTTTTACAAATATTTTGTTAAGAATTCTTGTAAAAATTAGCTCAGTCATATATTGGTTAACGCTTTATCAGTCATTTGCTCAACTTTTAAAAAATTGAGCATAGAATTGATCAAGCTCTCACTGATTTCCGACTAACCCAATTTTTTGCAGAGATCCTTAAAAGATTATCTTAATTAAGTGGCACCGATCATTTGATGAATCCCACAAAATGTAGTGTACATTTGGTGTACAACAAATGGTGTATGCATAGTTTCATTGCAAAAACGAATAGAGAACTGCCCCAACATTTCCAAGTTATCCAGAATGGACTTTTGAAAATAAAGAATGCAGGACGGAGAGAATAATTTTTTAGTTCTTTTTTTTTTTTGGCTCGGCTAATTTTTTAGTTCTATAGTTATTCATACTATGGTCTATGGGGAATTTTTTTGAATCGTAAACGTAAAAAAACCAATGAATCACACACTAAGCATAGCAATTGTATCAAATAGTCAATCGAATTTTTATTCAATTGGTTCCATTAATCTAAGTCATGTTTTTCCTTATCCTAAACCAAGTTGAAAATGAAGCTAAACCAGTTTGAATTATCTATGACGCAAAAATCGAAACAAAAAATTAATAAAACCAAATTTTTTTTTTTTCTGGGTAAAAATAAAAACGAACTGAATCAAAGTAGCTTAAAGTTTGTTAAGATTAGCTAGCAATAACTCATTCTAATTAAGCTTTGTATGTATATTATTATTTGTCCAGGGCGATTAACTTAAAGGCGCCTCATATCTACAAATTTTCTCACAAAATGTAGGGGTCAGTGTCTGGGTTGGTTCAACAGGCAAAGGCACCCTAAAGCGACCCAATTTAGTTTATTTCGAGGGTAAAAAATCCTACCTTTAAACCTACCAAACCTAGCTGAAATTATAAATAGATATTTAAGTTTAAAACAATGGCTTATAAAAAACATAAGTTATCATGCAGTAACAAAGTTGCACATTGTCTAGCTGCTAACTGTCTTAGGCATGTACACAAGTCTAGGTATATCTAGTATATTAGGTAAAATAAAGAGAAAATCCCACAAAAACTCCCTGCACCAGCCTAGTCAAACACACAGGCAAAATACCTTTGCTCCAATGGCTTGGTACTTCTACCAAGCTACTATTCACCAGCAATCCTTTATTTTATTCTCTCTCTCTCTCTCTCTCTCTCTCTCTCTCTCTCTCTCGCTCTTAATGAACTGTGTGTTTGTGTGGGAGAGAGAGATATGTAGTATTTTATAAGGATAGAGATGATAGTAGAGAGGATTGGTGTGGGATTCAAAGATGGAGTAGCTTGGTAAAATAAAAAAGTGCACTATCACTCTCTCTCTCTCTCTCTCTTAATGAAGTGTGTGTTTGTGTGGGAGAGAGAGATGGGATAATATAATGTAGTATTTTATAAGGATAAAGATGATAGTAGAGAGGATTGGTGTGGGATTCAAAGAGATGGAGTAGCTTGGTAAAATAAAAAAGTGCACTATTTTATAGCTAAAATGCATATTCCTTGATGTACATGCTCTTAGATCATCAATATCAGCCTTGCTATACCCCATTTTGCGATAGAGTAGCGAGTAAGAGCAAGTTTACCAGCGCTGCTAAACAAGAGAAAAAACTACTTTAGCTAATCAAGGAGAGAAATTTGCCCCTACAACAGAAGAGGTAAACTACAGGCTATAATTCCTCCCGCTACAGTCGATAGCTTCTTTTATCTCACAACTGTTCACACGCAATCAATACTTTATCAATTTTTTTCTTCTCCTGCTCAACCGTTGGGCTACAGCTGGTTAGTGGAAAATGATAAAAATAAAAGGATAAAGGAAAAGATTGAAAAAAATGTATATTTTAATTGATGTTAGATAAAATAGATAGTATTAATGTAGTTGTGGAAGAAAAAATTAATAGCTAAAAAAATTAATAGCTAAACTAGATTTGTAAACTATTCAAAAGGTAATTTACCTAAACACTAGTGTATTTGCTCTAAAAGGGGCAGAAAGCCGAATGGAATCAACCTCGCTTTTCATTGGTTCAAAGTAGCACATGCTACAGTCACTCGTCTCAAGAGCCGAGGCACTATTCATAGGCTAACTATTATTTTGTTATTTTCTTTACACCACATCCACTCCAAAGAGTCCAAACAATTATTTTCTTTTTCCACCAAAAAAAATAAGAACTCAATAAGATCTATCAAATAAAATTCATATTGATAGAAAATTATTTGCATAAACACATTATTTTTAACTTGAAATTGCATTATTAAAAAATAAGTATTTATATTGAGTTCCAAAACGGGGGCCTAACATAATCTGGAGGATCAACTAAATTAACAAACTTTGCTTCACTAAAACCTTGCAATCCACTCTCACTTGTAGGCTAGTTATATATTCTCAGGTCGGAGCGGTTCCAGGGACACCTATAAAAACATTTAAAAAAACACTTTAAATTTCAATCTCATAGTTTTCGATCAAATTTTTATGATCTGAACCATTCAGCCCTTGTTCGGTTTGGGGTTTGGAAAAATTTTTCCAAACCCAAATTCACTCATTACCTATAATTTTAATTATTATTTTTATTTCTCTCTCCACTCATTACCCCTATATTCAATTATTAATTTTATTTCTCTCTCTATCTCTCTCCAATCATTACCTATATCCCCAATTATTACCCTATTTTCACTTTACACTCATTACCCAAAAATCAAACCCAAAAATTTTCTAAACCCACAACCGAACAAAGCCTCAATGTATGCAGAATATGATTTTAAGAGTGCTCGCGAGAAATTAGCAAAACATATGACTGAGAAGTTTTTGTTTTGAGCAATTTTTAATTGAACCGTTCCACGAAAACTGCTCAAATCAAGCTCTACCCGGTCATTTTTTTTTTTGCTAATTTCTCGCGAGTACCTTTATAATCATGTTCTGACCATATTGAGCGGTTCAATTCGGATCATCAAATTTTGATCGAAAACTATGAATCCCCCCTTTTTAGATGGTTTTATAGGTGTTCTCGGAACCGTCCCGATTCTCAGGTTCCGTCCTAGATTTACTTCCTCCGTTCCTATTTAATTATCCACTGCGATTTTGCATGTATTTTTAACTACTTATATCTCTCGACGTATATTGCTAAAAATATGCAATATGAATATTATTTGATAGATCTCATTTTTTCTATAAGACAATAATTTTAAAAACATAAAATAGAATATACGTTGAGAGATATAAATAATTAAAAATGTACACATAACCATAGTGACTGGGACAGAGGGAGTAATAAATAGTACTTGTATTACCAGAACCACACTATGGGTCCCCCTTTTCTTTGTTAATGAGCTGTACATTGACATGACATTTTCTTCAATATTCGACCAACCAACCCACTTCCCACCATTACGCGGACCACCCATTTTGGATTTCTCCCTGTATAGATTTTGAAAATCAAACATGAAACGCAGCCTTCTTCTGATTTGAATTTTAATCCAGCCATTAAAAAAGGTCAAAAATATTTCTAATGCAGTACACGACGCTATCAAAGATGACTTCCCTGCCCAGGTACATAATTGTTGCTCGGCCTTGAACAGGCCGAGGTCAAATACGACAAGCTATATTCTACTAGGACAGATATATTCGACCGTCTTAAATCACTCTAGGGAATTGGGATATCAATTTATTAGAGAGATGTAACTATATTATTTAATAAATAATATGGTTTACCAAATTTAACTTTTTCAAGCAAAACTCAACAAATTGTAGTTTGTATTGAGGATCTAATATAATGGCCAACGATAAAACCATGCCATAGCATTCCCAATACTTGTCAAATTTCTCTTTCATCCTTCTTGCCATGGAACTTATACCATCGTCTAAATTTTTCATCTCCTCCTTAATGAGAAGTTGTATCTTCCACACCCCATGAAAGTATAAATTCGCAGTTGGATATCGGGATCCCGAAAATAGTGTAGTTATCTTAAAAAATGGCTTTAAAAACCTAGTTATTCTTTCAACCCTTTCCCACTTCTCTTCTGATGGACATGTCCTGAAATTTGTGTCAACCAACTGTAATCGATAGTAAGCAAGACGATGAATTAGGTCACATGTCACATTCAAGCATCGAATATATTGAGTTCCATCTAGTCACAATATCTTGCCGAACCTTCTTACTACAACTTGAAGGTAATTGAGCAAGACATTCAGCAAATTTGATTGCCCTTGCTTCTGAACCTTTAACATATTTGACACTTTCTCTAACACTATGTATCGCTTCCTCAATCACTTTCAAACCGTCTTGAACTATGAGATTCAACACATGTGCACCACAACGTATATGAAAGAATTGACCATCACACGACAAAGAGTTGCTCAACAAAATATGACGCTTCAAGACATCAACGAGACCATCATTATACTTTGCATTATCCAATGTGAGGGTGAATATCTTTTTGTCAATTCCCCAATCTTTCACCAAATCAATAACTCTTTCAGCCAAAATTGGTCCATTATGTGGAGGAGGAACATGACGAACATTCAAGATCTTTTTCTGTAGAATCCAATCCTCATCAGTGTAATGTGCCGTAAGAGCTAGATATCCATCACTAGTTAGGGAAGACCATAAATCTGAAGTTCAGCATAACCTACTTGTAATGGATTCTAATGTACGTTTCAATGTTACTGTATCCCTTTCAAATAGCTTCAATACATTCGCCTTTGCTATATTTCTCGAAACAGATTTCACCGTTGGATTTAAAAAAGAATGTCTCTAATTCCTTCATGTTCCACAAATATAAAAGGGTAATTGTGCTTAATAATTGTCATGGCCATTTTCGCATGGTACATCTCTTGATCTACCTGAATAGAAGGATGAAAGTCATGAGGCTCTCTGTTAGGACATTTTTCCCTATGGCGTAATAAATTCGACGTGCCTGATTCACCAACGACATATTGTAGCCCACAGAAAATACACTTGGCCCTAATTTTTCCATCAGCACAACGAGGCAATTTTTCAAATTCATCCCATACGGATGAAGTTGACCTCTTCGGACGTTTAGCAGCACTCGAAGAGCATTGCTCAATATTGTCATCAATATTTTCTTCCATTTTAACTACTCAAAAAATATAGTAACATGATCATCTACACCCAATTTCCCACAAACCAAATTCCCTACAAACCAACAATACTACAAAGATCTCGTAACGCATTCGAAAAATGTAGAGACCCGTATTTCTTAAATTATTGAAAAGTTTATTAAATCACTAATTGGGGGATATATGATTTTAATTGGTGATTAATCGCCTTGAATGTTTGACACATCGTTGAGTTGATTGTATTTCGTCGTTTGAGCTACACCTTCCTGTTTTCCGTCATTGCACTTATCATCATATTTTCATATAAAATTGGTAAAGATTTTCCTACTGGGCTAGTGTAGCTCAACCTAATCTTTCTTTTCAGGTCAAAACGCTGGACAATAGCTCGTAAGCAATGTGTGCTTGGGAATGAAAGACTTTTTGGAAGCTAACCTCATTGAGTTACCTATGCATCTTTGTATAAACTTTATTTTGACAGAGATGTATATGTAACTTATCATTTCAATCTTTTTGACTTATCGTTTGTAATATTTTGAATTCGTTCGTACTTGTATATAAATTAATTTGGGCCGTGATGCCAAAGTTGTTAATTGAAGTGGCGTTTCTCGAATCGCAAGGTCTGGTGTAGTGAGAGATGGAACAGAATCATCGATGGGATTACTCGCCAAAAGCGAAGCCTTGAATCTCGTACTTTGACTCGTCGGTCTGGTTCGGGGTGTCCAGCAAGCAGCAAGCTATGGCTTTAAAGCCAGGTTAAAGTTCGTACCCGGGGAACTTCTAGATTTCGAGAGCAAGCAAGTTGAACCACAGGCAAGCAGTTCCAGCGAGTCCTTGGAAAAGAGATTAAATCTATAAAATTCCAATGGAGATACAACCATCAATCGATTCAACGATGATGGAACTCGAGACGACGTCGAAGTGACTAGATAGGGTTTTGTCGGTGTGCTTGGGAGTGTCGTTGTTGCAAACACAGTTAGAGAGAGAGAGAGAGAGAGAGAGAGAGAGAGAGATGGGTGAATCAGGGAAAACAGAGGAGAGAGTGCGGGCTGAGAGAGAGAAAGAGGTATTGGGCCATTTTTAATTCGAACCCATATTGAACCCACTTTCAACCCATCACACAATATGAACGAATTAGATTGGGTTATAAGTGGGCGGATTTGGACGGATTAAAAAATATGGGTTTGAATTGCCACCTCTATTATTTATATTCTCAGCAATCCACTAATGCACATTTTAACACAAGACATGCTTAATGCTTCATAGGGAATGATGCTTCATGATTCTAAGAGCATCTACAGTAAATTCCTAAAATCCAATGTCAAAAATTTGAGGGATCAGCCATAATATAAGTACTCCAATGGATTCAAATTTCCTTTATTGATCCCTTAAAATTTGGGGAATACCACCCACTCCACAAATCTCAAAATATTGTTAGTATATTATTACTTTATTTAACCATCTTGCACCAAACAATATAAAAAAAAGTATTGTATTGTTTATTTTACCCAAATTGTCTATAAATATAAAAGTACATAAATCTTTCACACAACAAAATTATAATCTCATCTCTTTTGTTTCTTTCTTCACTTATTTTTCTTTTATCACTATGAACATGAATTTTCAAATTTAAAAGTTTTAATTATTTGAGAAAAAGGCTAAGTATTTGAGTATTTAAGTCGAACAAACAACATTAATAAGCTATTGCATATCACATAATTATATGCATAAGTAGTATTTGTTACAAAAAAAAAGTTGTAATTTACGGATAAGTAATAACGAAGAGTTGGAAAAAAAGTTTCGTAAAGTGAAAAGGCGTATCATTTTACATTTAGATCAAATGCAATACTTTGCCTCATAAGATTATCTTTTTTGCAATTCACATCTCTAATAAAGAATTTTATATTATCTAATTTATCATCTATTTCATATCCACTACAGATTTTACTTAACTCTGATAGAATTGTTTTTTTATCATAAAAAATGCTATGAATTCCAAATTATGGCATTTTAAAGAGATGTGAATATTGAAAATGATCAACTTTGTGGGACGGAGAAAGTAAAATATTATACTACATTTGTCCCATAATAAGAAATGTCAAGTTTCACCTTTTATACTCCTCTTTCATAAATTTACCCATATTTATTAATATATAAGATCTCATTTAGTTTTACTAAATACAATCATAAAAATATTATAACTAATAAAATATATGAATCTGTGAATGGTGAAAATGAAAATATTTATGGGATTGTGGGAGTAGTTTGAAGGGTATGATGAGTGCACAACAAAAGCTCACCGTTCAAATTTTGTTGCTAATTTTTGAGGTATCTGGTAAAGGTGCTCTAAGAGTGTTTGGGAACCATTTATTTTTTGAATTTTGGATTTTTAGATTGTAAGCTGTAGATTGTAGGTTATAGATCTTTAGATTATAATCAAAATATGTCAAAATTGGATAATAATTTGCAGAGTAAGTCTTGAAGAGGAGTAATGCATAAATTTGTATTGAGAACGGCCAAAAACCTCCTTAGCTGAAGATTTTTGAATCTTCCATTCTTCATTTTAAGTATTTCCAAACACTCAGAATACAAAATGTAACACACAGAATACAAAAAGTGAGTACCAAACACCCACTAAATTGGAAATTGCTGAATATAAACAAACACTGTTCAATAATAGTAATAATTGAAAAGGAGCCATGCCTGAAATTGCTGAACATGTATCTTCTGATCAATACCCCTACTGTGACAATATTGGGCCATGTTCATATAAAGTTCTTATTTTTAATTACTTATTTTTTACTATACAAGATAGGTCATTCTCTTACAATAGATAACATTTAAATTAAAAAACAAGTACCTATACAGAACCGCCTCCAATTCAATAAACTTTTTTTTTTTTGAAGATGTCAATTCAATAAACTTTTGATGATTACCGATGGGAAATGATATTAGCACTCCAAAAATTGATGCAGGCACTCCAAAATCAGTGTATTTCCAAAGTCACTTTCCTTTGTTTTTTGGAGTGCCTGCATCAAATTTTGGAGTGCCAATATCATTTCCCTTACCGATTTCATACTCTTCTTTATTGCCCAAGTCCCATCCACCCGTTTGCCAGAAGTTCAGTGGCCCCCTCAACCACCACCAATGTCTGGTCGCTTAATTGGATTTGTATCAGCTGGGCTCATGGTGTCGACAGAAAAGGTTTGCGTGGCGAGAAAGGTTGCAATAGATTTATTGGTTGCCAACTTCAATTTTAACCATATTTGTTTTGAATGATTTGGTCAATTAATGCCTACAATTGTACGGCCAAATTATTTTTTGCCTTTAACAACGCAGAAATAATTGAAGGTTTTATTTAGAAGAAATTAAATAGGCATCCTCTTTACTAGACTTATTTAGGTGTACATCCTATTGATTTTAAATACTTATGTTCTCATCCTCAAATTGTCATTTTGCCCAATTATACCCCTATTTATATATTTTTATAAATTATATATATATCGGGGCGGTTCCGGGGACACTTAAAAAAACCCTTAAAAAAACACTCCAAATCTTAATCTCATAGTTCCCGATCAAATTTTGATGATCCGAGCCGCTCAATGTGTTCAGAATGTGATTTTAAGGGTACTCGCGAGAAACTGGCAAAAAAACTAACCGGAAAGGGCTTGATTTGAGTAGTTTTTTATTGAACCGTTCAATAAAGTTCAATAAAAAACTGTTCGGATGAAGCCATTCCCGGTCTTTTTTTTTGCTGATTTCTCGCGAGCATCCTTAAAATCACGTTCTGATTACATTGAGCGGCTCGGATCATCAAAATTCGATCGGGAACTTGGGAGTGTTTTTTTAAGGGTTTTTTTAAGTGTCCCCGGAACCGCCCCGTATATATAAACATATGGGATATACGTAGGTTTCAATCCCACAATTACAGGGATTATGCAAATCCCCTCTCCCACCCAACCACCACTTACTGTCCTCTCCATCTCCACAATTTCCGCCCATGTATTTATCTCTGTCGTCCTCCAATGATTAGATTTTTCTTTCCAATTTCTGTCTACTAGTTGATAGTCCACACTCTCAATTGAAACCTTGATACGAGTACAAATTCTTGTGCTTAAACCCTACTTTTTTTTCACCTCTGTTTAGTAATAACAAAACCCCATGAGTAAAATGTCTATTTTATGGGTACCCAGAAGTTTTTTTCTCCGTCTATGAACAAAATCCCCTTGGGTTTTCTAAATAAAGGTTTCTCGGTGGAGTTTACATGTAAAACCATGCTTAAGCTTGCTAATTATTTCTGGGTTTTGGCCTACAAGTATGTTTTCCTCCTTTTGGTTTATCATGGAGGGCGCCCATTCATGACAGATTCTTTTGGGAGATTTTTGTTAAAAGTAAGACTAACCGCCGCTGTAGTTATCGGGTTCCGTCCTCCGCCGTTCCCAGAATCCGTCCTCAGCCGCCGTTCCCGAAATCCGTCCACCACCGCCATTCCCAGGTTTCGTCCAAACATGATTAAATGGTAATTTGCAAAAATCTGTCATAATTTTATTGATGTGCTTTTAGTTGAAATTTGATGTATTGTGTATTATTGATTTTATTTGATATTTAAAAACGAGAGTGGACGACATCAAAATAGTCATGAATGGTCGAGGTTCTAAGGTTGAGTCACATCGCTTCCGTCCTCTTAATCGCCGCTGTTATCGGATTCCGTTGCCGGAATATCAAATTTAAATATTATGTTTTTCGATTTTGTCATGTTTGTGAATTGATGATGTTTTGTTCATCTACCTCGATCGAAACCTATACTTCTCAAAACTTGTCATGTTTTCTGATTTTTGTCATGTTTTGTTTATCTACATATCTCGATTGAAACCTACATTTTTCGAAACTTGTCATGTTTTCCGATTTTGTCATATTTTTTAATTGATCTTGTTTTGTTCATCCACCTCGATCAGGTTTTGTCATGTTTTGCCATGTTTTTTGGTTTACACATTCGTTTTTATAAAAGTCGTGTTTTCTTTTTAGATTTTAGGGGAATGAAAAAATGAGAGAGAAGATTAGGAGAGAGAAAAAAATTCAAAAGATTAGATGAGAGAAATGTTTGAAAGAGGAGAGAGAATTGAGATAATTAGAAAAGATAAAAAAAGAGAAAGATATGAAAAATTAGGAGAAAGAAAGGGTAGTTTAGGATTTAATTGAATTTGAGGATGAAAAGATAAGTATTTAAACACATTAGGATGAACACCTAAATAAGTAGGGTGAAAAGGATGGCTAATTAAATTCCCCTAAATGCTAGTAGAAAGTTGCAGGTTCTAAAAATTATCAAAATCACCCTCGAGGTTTCTAAAAATTACAAAGTGCTTCTCACGTTTGGAGAATCACAAAATATCCTCTATTGCATAACAAATTACTCCCTTGTTGCAATGTAGCCGCTTGAAAATTCGACGAAATCTATCTGACATTATCAAATCCTAATAACAATGAACCAAACTAGTATCTTTTTTTAGACTATAAAAGTCTATTTTCACACCACTGCAACCTTCCACGAGCTACAAAAAGACAGAGTGTTTTATTGTAACTATTACTCCATCCGTCTCGATTTGTTTGTCCCCTTTTTGACTTATACGTGTTCCAAATTGACTGTCTAATTTTGAATCAATGGCTCAGATTATGTAAATTTTCAAAGCAATGGATTATATTTGGTTTCCTTAATAAATTGAAAAACCGAGATTGGACAAACAAATCGGGACGGAGGGAGTAAAATTTAATGACGTAAGATAGTTTCTGTCGAACTTCCTAGCAGCTATAAACTAGGACAAGGAGGTAATTTGATATGCGACAATTATTTGTAATTTCTCAAACATGAACGGGCAATCTATTTTGCAAAACCTTGGGGCTAGCTGGTATTAATTTGCCCTTTATTTAAAAGAAAATTGATCACCATGATTGGAAACAAACGGTTTGCTTGTTTAATCACATAGTAAGATGTTCACGACACAATCCAAAACGTCTTTTGTTCTTTGGTTGAGTTGTGGAATTTTTATTAAACTAAAAGGTAATTTTCTTATTTTTATCTTTTAGTCTTGATTCAGAATTGAGTTCCTAAACTTTGAATGAAAGTTGAAAGATTTGATCAACCACTTACACAATCCAACTAAGCTTATTTTTTGCAGGGCTACTTGAAAAAGTTATTTTAAAATTAATGAACAATTTAAATTATCTATGCGAGACCCAAAAGTGAGCTCCACACGCCGTCAGTACATTATCGGTACATTTTCCGTTGGTACCTACAATCCATTTGGATTTAGGATTTGATTTTGGATGGATAGAGAAGGATGATTGATTTGAGGGTAGATATGGAATGATGGTACATATGTAATGAGATCCGATATTTGGATGGTTTTTTGAGAAGGGGGATTTGGAGGGTGGATATGATGAGATAATATGTCAAATGACTTAATTGCCCTTGTGTATTGATTTAATGTTAATTTATATTACAATAATTGCAATATAATTATATATTAAATCCAAATTGTATTTATAATTATACAATTTGGCATTAAATCAAAATTGAAATTACTTATCCGAAATATAAAAACCCCAAAATTACTGATCACCAATGGACTTGTAGTTTAGTTGGTAATTCTTGGCTCTCTCTTGTGGGAGATCAGGGTTCGAGCCCCGTTGTGGGCGGTTTGTGGATTCAAGGCTATGGATAGCCTTTGAGGCCCCTTTTGATAACTTGATTCGGCCATGGGATTGGACTAATATCCCTTCGGACTATTAATTCCTTATTTGGTAACACAAATGGCTCCGGATTGTGAATCCCATAGGATGAGGAAGCCGGACTTTAGGGGGTATTAGCAATATCCCGTGGGACTTTGTATTCATAGTTCAATCCCAACCCCTTCTCATTACCAATTTCTTTTATTAATCCAATCTCATCATCCCATTTCAAACAAACATGATATTAATAATTCCATCATCTAATCCCATCCCAAATAAATATACTTATTAATCCATTCTCATTACCAATCCCAATCCTAATCCCATCTCCTTACAAATCTCATCCATCTATCACTTTTATCAAACAGGACCTGAATTCCCTACAGGCTAACTCATTAACTTCCTCTACTAACCCTCGTTGATACATACAATATTGGCAGAAAAAAAAACCAAATCCAATATTCAGCATCCACGCCAAACTTAACATATCTCCCCCTCTCTCTCAACCAAACCCAGCAGCTATGCCACATCGCCTCCAACCTCGCATTATCTCTTCCTTATCTCCATCCAACCTCCACTCACCAAAATCCTATGATCGACGACCTCCTTCTCCAATGCCGACGATCTCTGCGAGGTACCACTCCTCCTCCCCTCTCTTCTCCTCTCTTCTCCTCTCTCTCTCTCTCTCTCTGGTTTCTATGCTTTACTCCACATACGCATGATGGAATACAAAAAGCAAGGGCGAAATGGTCATTACACAATCCCGCTTCACCAGTGCCCTATTGTTCACAAATCCACCTTTTTAAAGGATAGAAGAAGTTGATGCCAATGTTAATGTGCCAATGTCTTTGGTGCAGACTGTGCAGAAATGTTGGCAAAATAAACAAGTGCCGGTCAGCATGAACACAACCCAATTTGGAAGAGGAAGACGATATATTGGCCAACCACGAAGTTCTATGGCAAGGAATAATGGTCTTTGATACGTTAGAAGAGGCCAGCCATAAAGAAACATAGAGAAGAATCATTTTCCAATGTTGGAAGCATCTTTTCTGGAATGTCTATGTGTGGAGTGCAGAGCCAACTACTTGATTTTCAAGGATTTGGACAGGCAAGGAGCATATTTTTTCCCTAAGAGAATGGATCAAAAGGCTTTGAATCAGAATAGCCAAGGAAGGCCTTGGATGGTTGCTAATTAGAACAAAGAAGAGAAGCCATGGTTGGCTTCGAAGAGAAACACACCAACAAGCCCAGCTCCACCAACTCCAAAGAGGGAATATCCTCCTCAGAAAAGGGTCAATACTGGAAAAGAAGCAGTAACTCAGGGAGATCAAGAAGTGTCACAGGAGCAGTTCTCTTTGGTGAAAGGAGTACCTAATTGGTTCTTGAAAAAGATCAAACCAGAGTTATTTCAAGGATATAAGGATTTGTCCAAGACAGGTAAAACTTATAAACCACCATATTCACTTGTTGGCCATTGGGTTTTGGTTAGAGATCCAAAGACCAATGTAACGCCCCCAATTTTGGGTACGTTAATGACGCATTTATTACATAATAAAGAGAGTCTGGCTCATTTATTACATCATAAATACATCATAAGTAAAGGGTACATTCATACAACCAAGGAGAAACTATGGTTCCTATCTACAGCTTCGCCTGCTCTTCCATCCCAGCCAGCTCCTCGGCTCCGTACGCCTCCAAGCTGAAGATCTCGCCCTGCTCATCTAAGGGGTCTGACACATTATACCGGCGTCGCCACCAATATAATATGCCAGGGTCACCCAAAGGCAACACCGTGAGCTACAACGCTCAATAGGAAAACCTTACCCACTAACCTTATAACGGTAAAACACTTACAACAACACTAACAATCACACATTTACATTTGTTAACCATCTATCGTTGGTGTCCAAGATTTCTCGTGTTTCTCCTACGCGACTCGTCATAGACCATGTCAAAGTTTTCCACTTACGAAACCATTTTTCAAAATCCTTTGCATTGGCTCCGTACCGCGGATAACCAAGCCTTTCAAAATCATTTGACATTGGCTCCGTACCGCAGATAACCAAGCCACACACACACCCTTTCAAAATCATTTGACATTGGCTCCGTACCGCAGATAACCAAGCCACACACCCAACCTCGGTTCCGCCGCGCCGGGTTCCCGAGTATCCTCACAATGGTTCCGTCGCGCCGGGTTCCCATTGGCACGCAACACTAGCATTGGCTCCTTTCCATGGATAACCAAGCCATATTACCAATAAGGCTACCACGTTCGGCCCTATTGGCAATCTTCACAAAGGGCTACCAAGTCCGGCCACATTGTGGTTTTCACAACCCACGCAATGGGCTACCAAGTCCGGCCACATTATGGTTTTCAAACACATCTCACGTAATACCACCAAATTAGTCATTACGTAGTTTCAAAATATTTCCTTCCTCGGAAAAACTTATCCTTTCATAAACCACACCCTAGGTGCCATGTTTCTACTTTTCTCAGTTTTCGTGTCTCGTTACATGCAAAGACTTCGCCGTAGGACAAGGGTAAGCATAAATCATTTCCTTGTAAACAAACAAGATCATCTCTATCATGTTTAAATCAACGCTTAAAGCATAACGCCACATGTTCGGACGCCCTTGGAGTGATAAATCACTTATGCTTTATCGTGTCACAAGTAATGCAAGCAATTCATATATGCATGCTCATATTCATCTTTAAAGATCAAAACACAATTAATTGACATGAAAAGTAATTCAAGATAACATACTTATACATAGGGATAGGGATAAGGGTATCCTACCTTGATCCGAAACTAGTCGGGGCCGAATAAGCTATTTGAAAATCCACGGGTGATGAAACTCGCGAATCTGGCCCAAACTTTGGACGGCAGTAACTCGGTCAATCTTTGGCCGAATATGCTTTGTCTTAGGTCCAAATCGAAGCTCAAGAAATTCTCTACAACTTTCGTGAAGAAAGTTGATCCTAGAAATGACTTTAGGTTGGAGAAAAATAGTGATAAAGGAGAAGACAGTAAAGCTGTCTGGAATTTGGAATCCGAAATTTTACTGAACTTCGGATGACAATATCTCGGTCATTTCTTGACCGATTGGGGTGCTTTTTGAGCCTAACTTGAAGCTCTCGAAGTGCTCTACAACTTTCCAGAAGGAAGTTGGTTCTAAAAACTACTCTAAGAAGGAGAAAACTGGGAATTTTCGAAGGGCAGTAGGCTGCCAGGAAGTGGAATCCGAGATTTCTAGAGAGAAGGAAGAGCAAATGCTTTGAGGTGTGCTTTGAAAGGCTTGGAATGGCCTTCTATTTATAGGCAAGAGCTTGGCCCTCTCCTCTCTCTCTCTCTAAGTCTCACCTTGACACTTGGCATGAATCTTGGAAGATCAAAGGAAATCCTAGGCTTGCATGGCTACTTTTGTACCAAGATTTGATCTTGGATCAATTGAATGGCTAGGATTGATCCTTGGTGGGCAAGAAAGAGATTGGTACAAGATCCAAGGGTTTAAACCATTGCAAGGTGTATACAAGAGTACAATGGAGGTTAATGGAGGTGATTTCTTAGCAAGGAAGAATAGATACACCAAGGATTTGAAGTACTTTGAAAGATCAAGCAAGTACCAATCAAATCTCTCTCCCTCTCTCCTCCCATTCGGCTCTCTCTCTCTCCCTCTCTCTCTCACGGCCTCTCTCTCCCTCTCTCCTCTCTTGCTTCCTCAAGGTACATATATATGTATATATATGCAAGCAAACAATTAAAATAGTAGTACTTTTAGTACCAAAAGATCTAAGGGCTAGAAAGACTAAGATTTACCTAATAAACTAATGGATTGAGCACATGGTACTTAGGGCAATACTTTAACCTCTCATGTACTAGAATAATATATACTTGGATACACATGTACAATTGGAAGATCACAATCTCAATAGAAAAATAAACAAGGGTACTTAAGAATCATGGTACTAAGTACCCTACCTTTTAAAATAATGGAATACTTTCACATGGTTTAAAAGAAAAGTTTATTTTAATAAAACCCCATGGTACTTTGAAAGACTAAGCTTTTACCCAATGGGTAATAAAATCCCTAACTTCTATTATCCAATGGATAATAGTTATTAGGCAACTTATATATTAAAATAATCCCAAAAGTACTTCAAAGTAATTAAAAAGTATTTTTCTTAATATTCTTAGTACTTTGACCAAGTATACATTTAATATAAACAAATGGGGTTTCTATTATCCAATGGATAATAGTTTCCCTAACAATCTTTGTCCAATGGACAAAGAATAAAACCAAAATAATTAAAAGGAAAAGATTATTCAATACTTTGACTAGGGTCAAAAAGGTTCAAAAGGTTCAATGAGGGGCAAAACGGTCATTTTACGGTTAGGGAAAAGTAACTAGATAGCTTGCTAGTTCGGTTTCTCCAACAAGTTGGTTAGAAACTAATTAGGCTTGCCAATTAGGGTTAAAGTGTAAGAAACGAAAGTTCAAGGGCTAAATTGCAGTTATGACAAACTATCGGAAATTAAAGCAATATAACCAATTAAAACAAATAACTTGAATAAGAAATAAATTCAAGGGGCAAAAATGTAATTACGACAAATTATAGGATTTTAAAAGTAAATCAAAGCAAATTCAAGTAATCAATAAAAATTCAAATATTTAGCGAAATTTTTAACGACTGAAAATCAGGGTCGTTACAACCAAGGTGCCACAAATGGTCTCTATCCTAACAAGGACCCAGAAGAGGAAGCTTCAGAGAAGGTATTCCCTTTTCCAAATGGAAGAACTCCCTCCAACGAGTAAAGTGTGGAGAGAGACTAAGCCAAATCCTAGATTTAACAGGGTTCGAAAGGAAGAATCCGAAGATCTTGTTCAGGAGGAATACCAGCATTTGGAGGAAAACACTTTGATGGAAATAACAACAGCCATGGATGATGATGAAGGTGATCAGAACCTTGCTTCTGCAAATTCTTTGGCTAGTTATCAATCATTGTTGTTGGAAGTCATGCTAGTTAAACTAGAGGAAAGAGAAAGAAGTTCTTCTCCTATGGAGACTTCTGCTATAGTAGGTAATGAAGTAGAAGTGAAAGGTGAGGACGAACAAGAACAGTCATGTGGAGAGAAGGTAATTCAATTTGGTTCAATACCAGAGGTGCAGATCAATATGATACAGCCTTCCAGTATGACTTTTGTAAGTCCAGACTGGTCTCTAACTCCCTCAGTCTCTCAACCAAATGAAGGCCCATTGGAAGTAATTGAGATTTCCAACAGTGAAAAATTAGAAGTTTGGGAGGAGATGCAAGAGACCAAGGAGGCACAAATGATGGACAGGGATTATGATATTCTTATTTTAACCAATGAAATTCAGGACATTGAAGCAACTTCGAAAGAAATTGCTAGTTTTGCCCCAAATGCTGAATCAGATTCAGATTCACCTCTAATTGTGGATTTGAATTATGCTGGTGTTTCTTATCCATTCAAGCCTCCATCAGATTCTATGAGACAGCATTTGAAACCATTATACATCTCTGCAACATTTGATGGGATCCCTCTCAACAGAGTTCTAGTTGATAATGGAGTTGCAGTTAACATTGTACCTGTTCGAACCCTCAAGAAGTTAGGAAAAGAAAAGGTTAAGTTGGTTCCTACTAGCACCTCCATTGCAGGTTTCATTGGAGAAAGTAAAAGTGCCAAGGAAATAGTTTCTATTCGATTGGCAGTTGGAGGTATAGAGACTGATACAACCTTTTTTTGTTGTTGATACTTTTGTAAGCAAGAACAATGCTTTATTGGGAAGAGATTGGATACATCTGAATGGATGCATTCCACCTTCCATGCACCAAGCATTGATGATTGTGAAATTTGAGAAGGGCAGAGAAATAGGGATTGAAGAAATAAAGGTAGATCCTCATCCATTCAGTGCTTCAGCAAACTTTGCTAAAGCAGAGATGTACAAGCTTGAAATTGTACTTCTCAATGAGTTTACGCACGCAGCCACGCACCCAACCAGCGAGATGGATAGTGGGGAATTGGTTAAGCTGAAGGCAAAGCTGAAACAAACGGTTAGTTTTGAATCAGACACCCCAACAGATGATGCTTGGATGTAAGTCTGAGAATGAAGCAGCAGAAGCCAGTTGGTTGGCTTTGGTGAAACATTTGGCTCTCAAAGTTGAATAGAAAGTTCAGGAAGAGAATGTTTGGGACGATGCTTTAGGAGATAGATCTGAACTGATCTCAGAGTCTAAAGCTTTTGAAAAAATACTATCCAACACTGTGGACTCCCAAGACCTTTTGGAAGAAGTCAAATTGGGAGATGATGAAAATCCTAACCCTGTACAAATTAACAAGTGGCTAGATGCTGATGCAAAGGCCAAGTTAATAGAGGTATTAAGGGAAAACAAGGATTGTTTTGCCTGGAGTTATAATAAATTGCCAGGTTTAGATAGAGAATTGGTAGAGCACAAACTACCTATCAAACCACAGTTCAAGCCGTTCAAATAGTCACTTAGAAAGATGTCCCTAGAGATTATAGCCAAAGTCAAGGAGGAAGTTCAGAACCTTTTGAATGTTGGCTTCATTAGGATAGCAAGGTATGTTGAATGGTTATCTAATATAGTCGTTGTCCCTAAGAAAAATGGAAAGATAAGAATTTGTGTTGATTTTAGAGATTTAAATTTAGCAACACCTAAAGATGAATATCCATTGCCAATGGTGGACATATTGGTGGACGGTTCGGCTGACCACAAAATATTGTCTATTATGGATGGGCATTTTGGGTACAATCAAATCTTTATAGCTGAAGAAGATGTCCATAAAACAGCATTTAGAGCTCCTAGCAATATAGCGACCTTCGAATGGGTTAAAATGCCTTTTGGTCTTAAAAATGCTGGAGCTACGTACTGGAGGGCTATGAATACTATTTTTCATGAGCTTGTTGGAACATTTTTGGAATGCTATATAGATGACATAATTGTGAAATCAAGTTCTATTGATGATCATCTTGAACATATATACAATATTGACAAGAAAAAAAAAAACCCAAATCCAACATTCAGCATCCACGCCAAACCCAACATCTCTCTCTCTCTCTCTCTCTCTCTCTCTCTCTCTCTCTGTCTCTCTCTCAACCAAACCTAGCAGCTATGCCAGCATTTCCTCCAACCTCCACTATCGCTTCCCTATCTCCATCCAACCTCCACTCACGAAAATCCTATGATTGACGACCTCCTTCTCCAACGCCGACGATCTCTGCGTGGTACCACTCCTCCTCTCCTCTCTCTCCCTCTTCGATCTGGTTTCTACGCTTTACTCCACATAAGCATGATGGAATACAAAAAGCAAGGGCAAATTGGTCATTACACAATCCCGCTTCACCAACGCCCTATCATTCATAAATCCACCCACAGGTGGATTACAAATCCAATCCCCACTCAAATCCGGCTCACGTTTTTCACACTGGATATGGGGAGAAGGAGGAGATGTACTCCGGGCGCTCAACATATCATGGGCAAATCCCTCAGCCAAACAGCCTGCTATAGTTTTTCTAACTTTGAAGGAGGATAAGAGGGTAATTCTACATACCAACTCACCTAGGCAATTGCTGACTAGGGAGAGATATAATGGACTCTTTAAACACACATATGTAGACACCCTATTTTGAACTATCCGGATTAGCTTATTTATGGTCTTTCGTTGCCCCAATGATGACTAAGGTCGAGAACATTCCAAGGTCGATGGCAGGTTTTGAGCTTTGAGCTTTGGGCATTCCTCATCCAAACCCTTTCAATATCTATTTCAAACCCTTCAAGCCAAAACCAAATGGCCCCAGCAAAACCATACTTGCATACGCCAGTGTTCTCTTGGCGTGCGCCAGTGAACTGCCACGTGTCGGTCATCGACCGTTGACTCAGTAATAACTGGCGCACGCAAGTCCAACTCTGGCGTACGCCGGTCAAGGCCGGTCAAATCACCACTTTTTCTGTCACGTGCTAGAGACTTTGTAACCGTCCCAGTATAGTGCGCAGCCTCCTGATGATTGTTTTCTGCAGGGGACGTCCCCCTCTCTCTCCTACACACCCCATCACCTAGTCTCATGCATTAAATGCATGGGAGACTCCTCTCCTTAACTCAACCCACCTCCTAACCCAACTAATCAGCCCCTCCTCCTCAGTCCATTCCCTCTATAAATACCCCCCTTGCATTCATTTGCAAGGGGTTAACCACCATTAAGAGTCTAACTCCATTTTCTCCTCTCTTTTGCTCTCTCTCTTCTCCTCCATTGAAAGAGAAAGAGGTGAAAGACTTCCACCCATCCACACTACCATTCAATCAAAAATCCAACCTCCATCTTCAACTTCAAAGCTCAAACCACCTTCAATCCTTACACCAAAGGTACACCACCTTTGTGTGGTTTTCTGTTTTTGATCCCTGAGGGGAACCAGAAGGACCCAGGCTAGTAATCGATACTAGTCCTGGCCTTAAACTGGCTTAAAGCAAAGATCGTGTGAAATGAGAGATGGCGCACGCTAGTAACGTAAAGCTGTACGCCCGTCATGACAGTATGTGCATACTGGTTTGGGGATCATTGATCACTATTTCTTACTTGTATTTTGCTTTCATCACCTTATTGCATGCTAAAAACCAATCTTCTACTCTTCTGTACTGTAGAACTGTTTAGTTGTAGCTCTCAACATGTGTTCTTTGTTTGATCTATAAGGCCTCTGGGATCATTCTGGTCATGTTCCAGAGCCTAGATGATGCAAAGCCAAGGACTGGACTAAAGTAAAACTGGCCTACGGTCGTTAGGGACTGGCATACGGTTGTCATATCAGGCTCCAGTGGCTGGCCCTTGCATTTAACTTAGCATTGGCCTCCTTTCATGTCCCCACACTGTTTTTGAGGTATTCTGTTATCTTTCATGGCTTGAAGCCATTTTATCTGTCTGTAATTGTATATATTCTGCTCTGTCAACTGCGTGATTTGTCCTGGGTGTGCGCTGGTCCATTCCAGAGCCCAGGGGGTTACAAACAAAGACTGTGAGATCAGATGAGTGAAGTACGCCAGTTATGTAGTGGCGTGCGCAGGTCATATCAGCCTGCAGTGGCTCAGTCAGTGCATACTGGTGTGATACCTACCCACGTCCCTCCAGTGCAATGTACTCCAATTTATTTGGAGTACTCTCGGTGCTTGTTCTCAATCTATATTCATCATTCCAAGCAAATCATCTCCATGAGCATTTTTGTTACATAACTGTAATTTGTCACCATTTTAATCCCTATTAACTGTTCCCCCGCCCTAACTGGCTAAAAAATGATCAATGAGAGAAAAGTGCAAACGTTTTATAAAAATGTCTGAGTAGAGACCGATCTCCCGATTAGGCGAGAGGGGTGCCATAAAACCCTTCCCCTCTCGTAACCTGGCTCCCGAACCTCAGATATCGAAGGTGATGACGAACTAGTCTACGCCTTTTCAAAATCAAACAACGCAGCAAGCGTTTCGAGTTTGGTTTCTTGGGTATTTCACCGCTAAAAACCCAAGTGGCGATTCTGAATCGAAGCGTTTCGCCGCGCTTTTTCAAAAAGGGCCGCACCCGATTTTAAAACTGCAAAATTGAAATTTTGGGGCGTGTCCCCACAGTGGCGACTTTGCTAGGGATCTTATTACATTGATTGATATTTGGCAATTAATACATGAATGAACAATCTTTTAAAAGTCTGTCAAAATAGTACGCTCCACGCTGCTGAAGAACTGAATGGTAGCATAACAGGATCTCAGCATCCGACCAATCCGAACTAGGGCTTTTATTGTTGTTCACCTGTGTAGTTCTTGTTCCAAGTATTGATTAATAAAAGTGAGCCAAACTTCAAAAGGCATTTTCTAGAACTTTGTATTTCTCTCTACTCAATCATTCTTTGGTATTCTCCATTTGCATCGATGTTGGCTAGCCTCGTTGAGGTGTTTTGGGTAACCGGCACAGTTTACTGGAGCCCGGGGTCCTTGAACGCCCAACAACCTTGGACGATGATGAGCCGTAATACCGTTGGACCACTGCTCTGCTACACGCGTTGCAGTGGGAGGTATACTGCTTAAACCCCCTTAAACCAAAACCGGCCTCTACATGTGTACAAAGCACTAGAACCTTCCACCCTAAGATAGGAACTTGCAGGGTAGGATTTTTTGCATCTAACCCCCATAAACTGTCTATGTGTTACTGCTTTCTCTATCACATGCCTGTACATACATACATACCATTTTGCGTAGGAGCACACTATGGCGGCTTTTAGGTTGTCTCTTGTTGAGTCTATCTTATGTCCGTTAAGACGCTGCAGTGGACCGATGACGAGTCGTGCATTTCCAAGTTGCACGTTATCAAACTTTCAAGTCCTTAATCAAAGACACTTTGGGAAATCAAAACTTTCTAAGCCTTTGTCTAAAACCCAAATCAAAGTTTCAAACAGAAAAACTAGGAACAACGGAGGGAATGTCGTGATACTTACACCATCCAGGTTAAAGTGCTAATCACTTTCACCATCAAGGCTCCGGCACAGTGCTGCTTACACCACTCCAGTTACGGTATCACGCCATCTACACCAAGTTATTCCAAATTCAAACGTTGAAACGTCGAAAAAAAAATGGCCAAAAGGCTTAGGCTATTTTGACATTTCTTATTGTCAGACGATTCAATCAAGGATACATTGTCGAAAAAAAATCCGAGGATTCTATGGCAGCGTCCGAATGACGTAGGGCAGTCACTCTCTAGTTCTAGAGTCTAGGAGGACACCGACGACGTTGACATGCTTATTTTCCATTCTTGCAAAATTCTTTCCAATAACTGCTGCAGGCTGTCACTGAGCTCTTATACTTTGCTGTCTAGCTGCATTATGGAAAGCTCTGAGTTCAAGAGCCAAACCTACTTGGGACTATCCGAGGGGTTGCTTGAGAATCTGTTTTGGAGTTTGTTTCTCTGTCAGCCACAACGGAAGCTCTGGCTTGCACTCTGTTAAGAGAGGAATCACCACCAATGACTCCGCACGAAACACCTCCGTCCAGTCTATCTCCGCCCGCAACGCCAAAGTTGGTCAAGACAGAAATCCTGGATATGGCCGAAATCCCCCCTCCGAATCTTGCTATTGTTCTGGCAGACCTCCAACACAACTTGGCTATCATGCAAGAAAGGGCCAATCAAGCTGATACCTCTATGGCCAATCTGCGCGCTCTGATTGAGGAGCGGCTCCTTGCGGGAGGGGGAGGCAGAGAAAGAAACGAGCGTCAACCGGAGGCCGAAGAAATCCCTCTCGATGGAACCCCTCCTCCAAATCCGAAAATGGCTGCTCTGATCACCAAGATGGCTAAGCTCGAAGAAACGGTTTCCAAAGCTAAAAGGATAGGTGCTGGTGGTTTGGACATGGACCGTCTTTGCCCGTTTCCAAATGCCAGGCTGCCTGAAAGGTTCAAGATGCCGGACTTCGCAAAGTTCGATGGGACGGGGGATCCCAAGACCCATTTGTTGGCCTATCACGGTGCTATGAAGCTACATGGGGTAGAAGAGGAAGCCATGGCTTAGTTTTTCCCGCAGCCAGAGCTGGTCCCGCTTTTCAATGGTTCTTATCTTTCGACATTGCGAAGCGCCGAACATGGGAGGACATTGGTACAGCTATAATGCCCAGCTCAAGATGACCACCCGGGAGCTCGAGTCAACCAAAATGAATGCTAAGGAGTCCTTTGCGGACTTCATCAAAGGGTGGAGGGTTAAGGCAGCTCTCATGACTGATCGGCCTAGTGAAAAGGACAAGATTCGCATCATCTCCCGTAATCTGCAGCCCGATTTTCGCCAAGAATCTTGTATTAGTTCAGGGTGCTGACTTCGATACCTTCTTTGAATCCAGCCTTGCTATTGAAGAAGCCCTCTAAACTGGAGTTCTGCAGCGAAGTGACACCCACTCTTTTACGTCAACCCCGAAGTCCAAGCCTCGTGTCTACACGGGCAATAGCACTGCTCTGTTCGGCGGTAACAACTACGCCAATGCAACATCTACCAGAAACAGTGCTACGCAGGGTTCCGGTCATGTTGCCGACATCAACCAAGTGCAAACCCCTCAAAAACCCTGTAATCGCGACCAACCCCGAAACTTTGCTAAGTTCGAGGCTCCACTGTCTCAAGTGCTAGAAAGGTTGGTCAAGTCCGGTCACCTCAGGCCATTGGACCCAACTCCGCTTCCTCAAAACCAGTCTCCAAGTCATAACTCGAATGCTTTCTGCGCCTATCACCAAATGCCTGGCCATTACACCGACTCTTGCTATCGTCTCCGTCATGCGATTCAAGACTTGGTGGACAATGGTACTCTTCCAACCCCCCCTAAGCCTAATGTCATTACCAACTCCATGCCCAACCACAATTCCAACCCACAAGTGAACCAGATAAACCCCACCTCCACTATATTCAACCCTACTGACCATATAGCCCCAGAGCATCACCCTAAACCTATTGTGACCATCCCGCTGGAGCTCAATATTAACATGTTAGCAGTTGGCTGGGACATGGAAGACAAGGCAAGGGAATGGGAAAAGCTGGCCAATGATTGGAACGAACGGTATTTCATGGGATTTCCTTAGGTCCCGGCTATCGATCAAGCTCAATTAGATCAATGGGAGAAAGAATGGAATGCATCAAGAGCAGATCCGCTCGATGGCCTATCATTGTTTATGCTTTTCTATTAGTTTGAGCTCGCTACAGTCGAAGCCAAAGAAGAGTATGTGTGGGATCCAGAACCCGATGCTGCGCAGTTAGCCTGGAACCGGAATTTCAACATGGAGAAGGCAGACGTTGATCAGGATGGTCATCCCCGATATACATCGACAGCTTGGGGCAGCATTGCCACTGATAGATGCCATTTTGAATGCTGTGCATGCGGGCGACCCAACGGTCAACATTGTGCCTATGGGGATGCCGCATCCGGTAGTGGCACCTCGTGACGATTGTTCGATCATGGTCTTGAATGCACCACCTAATGACCTGTGGGAGGTGGATGAAATTGTCGATCTTAACAAAAGCCCACTGCCGGCTGACTTTTGGGATGTCGATAAAGTGGTTAATGTGAATGTGGGCGACGAAGTATGGACTGTTAATTATACTCTAGTAGATGGGGGCTTCTGGGATGTTCTGTTTGTCACTAATCCGGGATTGCCATTTGAGGAAACTGCTGCACAGGATCCAAGCTTTTGGGAAGGGATGGTAATGGAAGACTTGCTATGGGATATGGCTTCGGGACAAGACTCAACAGCAACAATTACATCAGCTGACAAAGGAAAGCACAAGCTAGAAGAAATACCCGCAGATTTCTGGGGCTCGCTTGATACATCTTCTTAGTGGGACGTTGCAAATGTCACAAGGAGTGGTCGGGTCTTTTAGCCACCAAATCTGTCAGCTGGAAGCTCATCTAACCCTTTGGCTCAAAAACCCACCTCTCCACCTGCTCAAAAGAACTCACCACTTGTTCCTAGTGGGGCGCCAGATGAGGATTTTCTCCAGAAACAACTAGACTGGATCCTTGTTGCTGTCTCTATTTGGGGTTTGATATCGTCATCAAAGGGGCACCGTGAACGATTGGCCACAGCTTTAGCCCGTCTTGAGGTACCAACCGACATCACTCCCGAATCAATGATAGCTCTGGTTTTGCCTTTGCTCTCCAAGCATTCTGTCACCTTCACTGAGAGGGATCTGCCAGTCGATGGGACTGCTCACAACCGCCCATTACACATCACCATCAAATGTAGGGGACACTGGGTGCCGACCGTGTTGATCGATAATGGCTCCGCCATTAATGTCTGCCCGATGAGGGTCGCCTACCATCTAGGGCTCACCAAGAACGATCTTACACCCTCCAATCTGGCCGTTACAGCTTATGACAACACACGCCGTGTGGTAGAGGGGACCCTGATGCTCAAGCTCGATGCTGAGGGTTTTGAGATGGACGTAGAGTTTCATGTGGTTGACATCCCTGCTACTTTTAACCTGCTGCTGGGCAGGCCATGGCTGCATAGGTCAGACATTATGGCTGTACCCTCGACCCTGCACCAAAAGGTCATGCTGGGGCTCCCTACTGGAACTTTAACTATCTGTGGGGACTCCGGGATCCGCCCGCTCAAGGATGATGGGACACTTGTTCTGGGGATAATGCACGGAGAAAAGGACTCAGACTTTGGAGGTTTCGCTTTTGACACATCCGGCTCAGTCCTATCCATTGTCATGGATGATGACTTCATCATTAGCTCAACTGCTCTCGAAATTATGAGGAAGATGTCATTCATGCCTGATCTAGGACTCGGGATCAACCAGCAGGGGATCGCTGAGTTCCCCGTCTTTCCTTTCACCTAAGGCCGCTTTGATTTGGGATACGTTCCCCCAGCCAAGGATGCTAAAAGGAGGAAAGACATAGGAAAACCTCGAACCCTTTATGGTAATCCTGACAGCTGCTTCATCCGTGAAGGAGGTGGCACGGCTTATCTGGGACAGATCGAGCCATTTTGGGATCCTAAGACTCGCACTTGGCTGCCCGGCTTTGAGATCTTTGCTGCGGACACTTGGGCTGATGATAAGGATGAAATAGCTGAGGAGCAGCTGGCTCGGGAGGAATTCAAGAAGCAACTGGCTGAGATCAAGGAAAAGGCTGACTAGGTGAGGGCCTTCGATCAGGGGAGCTTGGAGATGCTGTTCTCCCTAGTAGGTTTGGTTGGCAAGGAAGAAGAGGCTGAAGTGCTGATGCTTGGGCCCGACTCTCAGGACGCTCTCGAGGACCCAACTTCTCTCATCGTGAAAGTGACTGGTAGTATCAATAACTGCATTTTTACTCCGCGTTTAACATGCATTAATGATGCTTCTGAATCTGACACGGAGTCTGTCGAGTCTAAGTCTAGCTCAGAGTCGGAGTTTGTGCCTCTCGACCCTCCCCGTCACAGCTTTTACTTCGAGTTCGAGTCAACTGTACTTGGCACCCTTCTGGGTTTTATGAAATGAATGCTTCTACTTCTGACTGCTTTGCTGACTTTTATATAAACTGTGTCAACCCCGACGATGAAGGAATCGACTTCAACGGGAACATCCCGGCTGAGTTGCGTTCCCTCATCGAAAGGGAAGACGAAAGGCATGCTCAACCTCTAAAAGAAGAAGTAATTTCAATAAATTTGAAAGATGGAGATGACCCCCGTATGATGCAAATTGGATCAAACCTGTCCCTGGAAAACCACGCTGGTACAATCGAGGCGCTCAAAGAATATTTTGAGGTTTTTGCTTGGTCTCATGCAGATATGCCCGGTATCGATCCCGAGATAGTGCAACACCGAATTCCATTAATGCCAGGAGCCATTTCTGTCAAACAGAAGCTTCGTAGAATGAGGCCGGACTGGGTTCAGAAGATCAAAGAAGAGGTCACCAAGCAGATTGACGCAGGTTTCTTAAGGGTTGTTGAATATCCCAAATGGGTCAGTAACATTGTGCCCGTTCCCAAGAAAGATGGGAGGATCAGAGTCTGCGTCGATTTCAGAGACTTGAACAAGGCAAGCCCCAAAGATAGTTTTCCCTTGCCTCACATCGATGTGCTTGTGGACAACACGGCGGGTCATGCCTTGCTCTCCTTTGTCGACAGATTTGCAGGATACAATCAGATCTTTATGACTCTAGAGGATCAAGAAAAGACAACGTTCATCACCGAATGGGGAACTTACTGCTACGTAAAAATGGCGTTTGGGTTAAAGAATGCTGGATGCACCTTTCAGAGGGCCTAAACAACCCTGTTCCATGACTTCATCCATAAGACAGTCGAGGTATATGTGGACGACATGATTGTAAAGGCGAAAGAGGAAAATGACTACCCCCCTTCACTCAGGCAGTTTCTCGAAAGGCTTTGCAAGTACAATGTGCGTCTCAACCCACAGAAATGCACGTTCGAGGTCACAACAGGCAAAATGTTGGGGTTTCTGATTACCAAGAGGGGGATTGAGGTAGATCCGTCCAAGATCAAAGCGATTCTCGAGATGGAGCCCCCACAATCTGAGAAAGGAGTGCGAAGTTTTCTAGGGAAGGTTCAGTTCATCGCCAAGTTGACTCTAACCTGTGAGCGTTGTTCCGACTACTCAAGAAGAATGTTCCGTTCGAGTGGACAGACAATTGCCAGGCTGCTTTTGAGTCCATTCAGAGGTATTGCAGAACCCCGGTACTAATGCCGCCTACGCCAGGTCAACCTTTGATTCTGTACTTATTCGTGACTTCGACAGCCATGGGTTGTTTGCTGTCGCAAGAAAGGGAAAACAGAGTCAAGAAAGCCATCTACTACTTGAGCAAGAAATGGTGGGTAACGAGAGCGATATACCCCTTTAGAAAAGACATGCTGGGCATTAGTTTGGGCTACCAGAAGCTTAGCACTACATTCTAGCCTATTCGGTGAAGCTGATTGCTCGTATGGGACCCTATCAAATATCTATCGAGAAGCCAGCGCTCAACATGAGCTAGCATGTTGGTTGCTTCTGCTGGCTGAGTTCGTCTCCAACATGTCAAAGGAAGTAAATGTGCGGCGCTGGAACAAGTGTCAAATTCACGAAAGAGCATGTTACTCCGTCGAGATTGTGCACCTCGCCCTGGCCTTTCGGTGTGGGAATTGATGTTATCGGATAATCAGACCCTCTGCTTCAAACGGTCACAAGTTTATACTGGTAGCCATTGATTATTTCACCAGTGGGTCGAGGCCGAGTCTTACAAGACCTTGACCAGTTCAAGTTGCGCAGTTTTCGGAAAAATATCATCTACCGGTATGGTGTCCCTCAAGCTTTCGTGTCGGATAATGGGAGCCACTTCAAAGGCAGGGTCCTGGAACTCTTCGAGAAATTCGGAATCAAGATCCACCATTCAACAACCTATCGGCCACAGACGAACGGAGCAGTTGAGGCTGCGAACAAAAATGTCGAGACGATTATCAAGAAGACCACTGAATCTGCAAGGGACTGGCATGAGCTGCTACCTCTGGCCCTCTGGGGGTACCGCACATCAATCTGCACTTCCACAGGCGCAACTCCGTTCTCCCTAGTCTATGGAATGGAGGCAGTGCTTCCCATTAAGCCAGAAATTCCGTCTCTGAGGATCATGGTTGAAAGTGGTCTCGAAGAAGCTGAGTGGCTGAGTGGAAGGTTTATCGAGCTCATGTTATTTGATGAGAGAAGGCTCCGCGCTCTGTATCATGTTCAAGGGTATCAGCGTCGAATCGCCCGAGCGGTCAATAAGAAAGTGAAGTCGAGAGGTCTAGTCGAAGGGGACATGGTTACAAAGGAAATCTGGGCTCCAGTGTTCGATCCTTGTGGGAAATTCCGGCCGAAGCGCTTTGGGCCGTACATCATCAAGACCATCCTATCTGGGGGTGCTGCTAAGCTCATTGATCTCGACAGAAATGAATTCAATACCCTGGTCAACCTGGATCAGATCAAGCGTTACTACCCCTGAGAGATGCTCATTGGGTCGAAAACTACAAGGATGGGCGATTCCAAGCAAAAGTTAGAGCAGCTTGCTAGACCGAAAACCTAAGGAGGTGGTCTAGGCAAAAATAAATAGGCAAAATATCGAAAGCTCGCTAGACCGAAAACCTGAGAAGATGGTTCTAGACAAAAGTTAGAGCGTAAAAGGAGAGGTGAAAGACATTAGTGAACCTTAGCCTGAACTACGTTCTGAGCTGATTCCCTGAAAAGGGATACGTAGGCAGTCTTACCTTGAGACCTGGTCACATTCTATCAAGTCAATCCAGGGTTTGACATTTTGGGTTCGCATCAAAGGTCAAAAAGCTCAAGGATAAGCTGAAGCTGCATTAAAGAATCAGAAGGGGGAGACCCTCCATCTTTCAACTTTATTTGCAAAATTACTACTTCTAATACACAAGCTAAGCATAAAACCCTTGAAAACGGTAAAGCATGAAAAACAGAACAAAATGCTTGAGAAGCCTAACGACTCACAGCTTATTCTAAGTACAGCAAGGTGGTTTGGAGTCAGTCGATGTTTTCTCTTGCATGCACATCTGCTCTTAGCCACTGTCTATAGCAATTCTTCAGCCTTGGGGTAAAATCCGGCACTTCTGCCTGGAGAACCCTCAGGCCCCAGCACTGGTAGCCATTCAGTGTCTGAGCGCTGAAGTTGGGAAGATGGAAGCCCCCAGTGCTGATACGGTTGTTTTCTTGCAGAGCGCCCAGCTGGCGAAGAGTGCAACCGGGAATGTAAAACGTGAAGTTGGTTAGTCCCGTGATAACCATCCTGTCAAAGCGATCAGAATGGACAGCCATGTCCGGAGATCTAACTAAGGGCACCTCCAGACAATTTCCTCGGGCTGCATCTGCTGCATGAACTCATACTAACCTTCTATATCCAAGTCAGGATATCTCATCTCCCTCTGATGGATCCTTCTCGGGAACAAATTCCAGCCCGCCACCGGTGGGTGAAGTACATTCAATTTGTCTGACAACCACAACTACATGAGCGAAAAGACAAGTAAGAAGTCAGATAAAACTTGAGCGAAAAGACAAGTAAGAAGCCATGGAGTAGCCTACGTCGAGTGTCGAGGTAAAAAGAGAAAGTACGAAAGCCAGAAAAAGGTGAGCTGAATGAGTTTACCTGGAGCAAAAGCGGGCTCCCGTTGAAGATGGCCGACTGGCCCGTGCTCACTAGATCCAAACCCAAGAGTGTCTCAGCCAGGACCAAAGGGATCACGTTGCTTCGTGCCCCCATCTAGGCAACAACACTCACTAGCAAGGGGCTGACTTGCCCGTGGGCAGGAATGAGCAGGTAGGCGGCAAGCAGGCAGATTACTAAGGCAAAGCATTAGCGCGCCTGCACCTCATCGCTATCCAAATCGCCGTTTGGACTGTACATCTCGATTAGCCGCAGGATGTTCACCTGGCCACCCTCAAGGATGGTGTTCGCCAAACCCCGAGAGATGTTGAGCGAGTTGGCTAACAGCCTGGGCATGCTCACTTGATATGGTGGAACAACAAGTGTAGGGGACGAGTAGGTTTGGAGGTATGCTTGGAACTCCTCAACGGTCGGGCACATCTCGCCATCACCAAAGCGGAAGACATGGACGTCAGGGTCCTAGAACCTGAGCGCGGCCCACAAAAGAGCTGGATGGAGCGGCACGTGTCGAAGAAAACGGAACGAAGCAAGGCCATGATATTGAAAATTGAGCCAGTCAACGCTCAAAAATTGCACCAGCCAACGCCTAAGCAATGTTGGGAGGGCGTTATCCATGGAAAATGCCAGAGTATACTGAAGAAAAGGGGGAAGCAATGGAGCTACGAAGGCCACAATGCATGCATCCCAGCTTTATAGGCCTTGGCGATTCGTTCTCATTGCCATGATTCATTCAGACAACCTGCTAGCTTCCAAAATGCATCACAGCAAAGGACTCTGCCTTCTGGGGACTCAGAAACCGTGTGCAAACCGTGTGAGGGTAAAAACAAAGTACCCCCTGAAAAAGGACAGTTGGTCAGTCAAGTGGGTCTGACTTTCAGAAACCTGGCGTATGCCAATTTCTAACTGGCGTATATGTGTCCCCCACTTACTGGCATACGGGGCCAAACCCATGGCGTATGCCAGTAAGGTTCACCAGAAACCAATTGCAGTAGCTACTGCCTCCGCATGGCCGTTTTCAGTTCCGGGGCTCACTTTGGCCTTTTGTTGGTTCCTACAAGTCAACAAGGGTAAATGAGACTATGTCAAAGCATCGAATGTCAAATGTCGCGCCTAATGAAGATTTCGAACCCCCGGCGGCCCGTTTCAAGTCAAAATCAAGGATACGGAAGGTCAAATCTCGTTTCAGGGGCTTTTGCCAAGTTTTGTCATACCGTACACATTACATAGGCCTTATGTGACTATGCGGGGGTGTCGGTTTCAGTCAGGGACCATATCGAGTCATCTTTGGCGTCTTATGTCCATTTTTGTGGCATTTTTAGCTTTTTATGGGTATTTTTCCTTGTACCGGGATGTTTTTACCAGTTCTGTCAATCTACGCAAGTCATTATCCACCTATATTGTCTTTTCAAAGAGTCAATTTCCTTCGTTCAGGAGAGTTTCAAATTTTGGCCTACTAACGCCCAATTTTCCTGTATCCTCTACGTGTCTGGGATATATGTCGTATCCTAGGGCTTCTCTGTCCCTTTTTCTTCGAGCTAAGTCGATCATGCGCATATGCAAGTGTCTTTTGTCAATACAGAGCAATCATTAATGCATGTTAGATATTAGTGGATGGTTTATTCTTTTCCTTTGCCAAATCTCATCAAAGAAGGAGATCAATAAACAGAAAATGCAGATATTATATACTACTATTGTGTTAACATTCAAAAGCAAAGGCAGAAATGTATCAAAGCGGCACAACGGCCCAAACAAAACAAAAAGTACCAAGGCACACTCGCCCAAAAGTCAAGAAGGCACGCAGGCCCTATGTCCAACGTCAAGTATCTACTGTGTCAAAATGTCAAAAGGAACAGCAAAGTAAACCAGGGCTCGGTGATAGCCCTCAGTCATTAAAAAGGTCCTCGTCGTCGTCATCCTCCTCGCTCTCCTCCATCTCTTGCGGGTCCATCCGGAACCTAGGATCGTCCGCGGAGTCAGAGCCGCTACTGAAGGACGTTTGCTCCTCTTCTTCTTCTTCCTCTTCCTCTCTTCTCTTCTTCTGTGAAGGAATTCTTCTGTGAAGGACCCTCAGCAGGCCTCTTCTCCGCGGGCCTCTTCCTCAGTTCTCGGCCGAACTGGAGCTCCCCGCTAGCCGGAGTGATCTGCACTCCCCTCTGTACGCTCGCCGCTGGCCGAGAAGAGCTCGGAGCTATCTTCTTTTGTGGAGGAGGCCGCACGCTTTTCCTCCTAGGAGCCGCCCTAGCCTGTCCCTGCATTGCATTTAGCTTTTTATCATCTATTGTACATATTGCACATTTATTGAAATGCTTAAAGCAAGACATGTTCTATCAAAAGTCAAAGGCCAAAGTCATACCTGAGACTGCACAGTAGGAGCTGGAGTTGGAGCTGGAGGTGGGTAGTGTAAATGCAAAGAAGCGCCGCCTGTTATCCTGTGAAACTCCTTCTCCATGGCCTTCATCAAGCGCACCGCCTCTCGCACCCACTCCATCGGGGCCTGTGTTACAGTTTTGTCAAAATCAAAATGCAAGCCAGGTATACATGCCAAATGTGAAGTAAGAAAAGTACAAAGGATGAAAGAGTATCATACCGGTCCTGTGATCTCTGCTGGCTCTGTCCTGGCGGGCTCAAACCTAACTGTAGCCTCTTCTCCTTGCGCATCCTGCACCGCTAGCGTCCAAGAAAGTCGGGGAAGGCCCGTCGCTGTAGCATATCCACTCCTCTCCCTCGAGCGAGCAGTCCTGTTGCTCTGGCCACGCCTCTCCTCTCTAGCCTCCAAAGCCTCGCTCTCCATGGCTATGTGCTCTCTCACCCCGAATGGCCTCGCCAAGTACTGCCTCCGATAAACAGCATAGTTTCGCTCGGGCCTCAAGAGAGTAGTAAAGTCTGTCCGGACGGTGAAGCGCTGTAGCTCGGCCAAAGTTTATTGGTCTGTGTGTGAAGCACGAGCCGGAAGTGGCCTGGGCATGACAAACTCAGACGACGCAAGCGACTGCCGTGTCACTCGGTCTCCCAAGTACCACTGCCACCCAAAGGCTGACTCAAGCAGCACGCAGCTCGCAGCTACCACTCTGCTCTGTGCAAGGTACTCCGGCTCAGCCTCTGCATTTCTCCATGGGTACCACTCCACCTGCAAAGCAAGCAACAATCAGACAACAAACGGCCGATCAGCGATGGCATTGAAGCAATTCAAAGGTAGTGATAGTTATCAGAAGGCTATGTTTTACCTAAGTACCCGACAGCTCATCGAGGTATGCCCTGAAAGCACGGAGACTCCCTATCGATTTCTTCTTGCCCCTATACAACGGCCCCTATACCAGAGCACGTGGAAGCATCTTCAAGTCCGGGCAATTGTTCTCCGGAGGGTACATTTTCAGCACCTCGTAAGCCCATAGCTGCAAGTTTCAAACAATCGAAATGTCAATGCGACAGTCATAAGTCAAAAGGAAGGGAAATACTAGGAGGTTAAAATCACAAGTTCGGTTTCTTACCTCCCACACCCTCCAATAGCCAGCAATCGCTTTCTTTCCTTGCGAGAACTCTCCCATAAAGCTGTAGCAGGCCCCCAGAGCAACAACTCCCCAATCATATCTGGCGGTCGCGCGCAAGTCGTAGAGGGCCGGCAAGTAAGCCAAGTGCACCATGGCTCGCTTGTTGGGGTACAGCGTGGCCCCAAACAAGTATAGCAAGTAGGCCCTCGCCATCTACTTCTCTTCCGGCTCTGTGACAGGGACCTTGCCCTTCAGATACCAGCGGAATTGGTCATGGGGAATTGTCTCTGAACTACCCCCTGGATCCCGTCCCAAAAACCATGTCAACGCCGCCTTGTCACCATGAATCCCCGAGCCAAATGGGATAGGCTCTCCTTCTACCCTCAGTCCTGTCAAAGCTGCGAAGTCCGTCGGAGTCACGGTCATTTCCCCGATCGGAAAGTGGAAGGTATTGGACTAATCCCACCACCTCTCGGCCAACGCTGTGAGCAGAGCATGGTCACTCTTTGTCGCCGCCAAAGTAAGGATAAATGGCCTAAACCCTGCAGCGTCAACCAGAGCCTTGACCCGCTCGGGCAGCTCCCTGTACAACTCAAGCGAACTAGCAGGACCACCATGCCCTCGCGTGCTGGCTGCTCCTCTCTGCACATTGCAAAGGCAAGAACGGGCAATAAGTCATCAATATGCATAGTATAACAGGCAATCGAATCGAGAAAATTTCATAAGTCAAATGCAGTCAAATCAAGATTAAAGGTGTTTTGAACGCTCCGCGGTCGATTCAAGGTTTTCAACTATTATGGGGTTGAATCAGGTTATGGGCATATTGTTAGTCGATTCAAGCATCTGAAGTATCGTATTCAGTCAATTCTCTTCTCAAAGGAGCATTGTTCAGTCGAATCAAGCGAGTATGGCATTTTATTAGTCGAATTCAAGTCCTACAAGTGTGTTATCAAGTCGAGGCAATTTACGGTCGATTCAAGTTCATTATCAAAATGGTTCTCATCAGGGTTCTAAGCAAACTACAGTCAAGATTCAATCGATTTTCAGGAATTCAATTTGTCGAATCAAGCTCTAAGGTACGAGCGTCACCATGTCATCAAAGTTCATGCACAGCAAGATACATGCAAATACAATAAGATGGAATTGAAAGCTAAAAGCAAGTTCGAGGGAATACCTGCGCCCAATCTACGGGTAAATGTCTCTCAGGGTCTCTCAGAACAAACTTTACGTCGTAGTCATCTCGGCGAGGGATGTAGCTTTCAAACCCGGATGGTACAAACAAGTGGGGCTCTGGTGGGACATAGGCCTCTGCCGCGAACACCGCACGAGGTGCGGCCCGTATAGACTTCGCTAGCGTCACCGCACGCTCACGAGCCCTGCCACCCTCCTCCTGGGCCTACTCGGCTGTGTCGGCCTCTCGCGCAAAGTCCTCTTCCTCCGCTCTAGCACCTTCGGCCTCGGCTCTCAGGCGCTCCTCCTCCTAAGCCCGCTCTATCTGCCTCTGCCTATCCTCCAGGGCCACTATCACTGCCAACACTACCCCGGATTCTCCTGGAGTAAGCGACCAAGGTCCTCCTCGGACACGAACTCTGCAAAATCCCCCCATGTGATGGGCACATGTGCCGAGAACCCTACCGCTGGCCTGAACTCGGCCGCCCCTGTGGGTACTCCTCCGGAAACAGCCTCCGTAACAACGTGACCCTTGCCCCTCGCTGGATTTCTCACCGGTGTCTCCGGCCGGCCACCATCATCACCATCATCACCACCACCACTGCTGCCACCGTTGACCCGAGCCGAGCCCAGGCCCATCACGACCGGCTCCTCTACACCGCTTTGGAAGTCTAGTCGACTCACTCGTGGGCCCCTCGATTCAACAGAGGCTGGCGTACGCCCAGCGGTCCCTGGCGTACGCCGCCTGTCGCCGTCGTTGCCCTCTGCTGCATGGCCACCGTCGCCGCCGCCGCTACCTGCAACCACTACACCAGCACTCGATGAAGGTTCGCCCGTCGTCTGATCGTCGATTCGAGGCCTCTCGGCCTCATCTCTACCCACTCTCGGCCGTTCCTCGCTCTTGTCACCACCATTGCCGCCGTCACCATCGGATTCAGTCATGGGTAATGTGGGTAAGTGGGTTTTGAAGGAAGATGAGAGAGTTCGAGAGAGATATGGAGTTTTCGAGGGAATTTGGGAGTTTTGGGAGTTCAAAAACCGACTAGGAACGGTGTCGAAGTTTCTGCAGAAGTTTATACGACATGGGGACCAACTGGCCGGGTCTGGGCTGGATCTGGGCTCGGGCCGACCGAGATACCTGGCGTACGCCAGTATAGTCATACCGTACGCCACTATCATTTGGGCCGCAGGCCCAAATCTCACTTGGATCGAAATTCTTTCTCAAATTAAGACCTAAGTGGCCCAATGATTATTGCTTATCCGTGGTGGGCCCATCCCCAAGCAGAGGCCTGTCTGACAACCAAATTCAAATCAACGACGGTCCACCCGTCCAATTTTGAATCAAGGACGGTCCACCAGCCCAATTTCAAATCAACGACAGTCCACCTGTCCAATTTCAAATCAACGATGGTCCACCCGCCCAATTTCAAATCAACGGCAGTCCACCCGTCCAATTTCAAATCAACGACGGTCCACCCGTCCAATTTGAAATAAACGACGGTCCACCCGTCTAATTTATCGTCTTTCCCCAACAGAGTCAATGCTTTAGCGGAGGATTATTCCCCAGCGGAGTTCGTCTTCTACGGTTGCCTGTACTGCCCATCCAATACGGATCAAGCAGCGGTCCCTCCGTCTATAGTATCCCCAGCAAACGGTGATTTTTCTCAAATAATCTGCTTGGCTGAACTCAACCGATTAGGTTCTTTAAAGCTCATGTCTTCTTTGACCTGTATTTCTTGCTTTGGATAGCCTAGAGGAGGGGTGTCTAGAAAACCTTTGACGTTACTTGTACCATACCCCAAGTGCCGTCAAAGGGGGGGCTATTGTAGACACCCTATTCTGAACTATCCGGATTAGCTTATTTATGGTCTTTCGTTGCCCCAATGATGATTAAGGTCGAGAACATTCCAAGGTCGATGGCAGGTTTTGAGCTTTGAGCTTTAGGCATTCCTCATCCAAACCCTTTCAATGCCTATTTCAAACCCTTCAAGCCAGAACCAGATGGCCCCAGCAAAAACCATACTTGCATACGCCAGTGTTCTCCTGGCGTGCGCCAGTGAACTGCCATGTGTTGGTCATCGACCGTTGACTCAGTTATAACTGGCGCACGCAGGTCCAACTCTGGCGTACGCTGGTCAAGGCCAGTCAAATCCCCACTTTTTTTGTCACGTGCTTGAGACTTTGTAACCGTCCCAGTACAGTGCGCAGCCTCCTGATGATTGTTTTCTGCAGGGGACATCCCCCTCTCTCTCCTACACACCCCATCACCTAGTCTCATGCATTAAATGCATGGGGGACTCCTCTTCTTAACTCAACCCACCTCCTAACCCAACTGATCAGCCCCTCTTCCTCAGTCCATTCCCTCTATAAATACCCCCCTTGCATTCATTGGCAAGGGGTTAACCACCATTAAGAGTCTAATTTCATTTTCTCCTCTCTTTTGCTCTCTCTCTTCTCCTCCATTGAAAGAGAAAGAAGTGAAAGACTTCCACCCATCCACACTACCATTCAATCAAAAATCCAACCTCCATCTTCAACTTCAAAGCTCAAACCACCTTCAATCCTTACACCAAAGGTATACCACCTTTGTGTGGTTTTCTGTTTTTGATCCCTGAGGGGAACCAAAAGGATCCAGGCTAGTAATCAATACTAGTCCTGGCCTTAAACTAGCTTAATACAAAGATTGTGTGAAATGAGAGATGGCGCACGCCAGTAACGTAAAGCCATACGCCTGTCATGGCAGTATGTGCACTACTAGCGTGAGGATCATTGATCACTATTTCTTACTTGTATTTTGCTTTCATCACCTTAATGCATGCTAAAAACCAATCTTCTGCCCTTCTGTACTGTAGAACTGTTTAGCTGTAGCTCTCAACATGTGTTCTTTGTTTGATCTAGAAGGCCTCTGGGATCATTCTGGTCATATTTCATAGCCCAGATGATACAAAACTAAGCACTGAACTAAAGTAAAACTGGCGTACGATCGTTGGGGAATGGCATACGGTTGTCATGTCAGGCTCCAGTGGCTGGCCCTTGCATTTAACTTAGCATTGGCCTCCTTTCATGTCCCCACACTGGTTTTGGGGTATTCTGTTATCTTTCATGGCTTGAAGCCATTTTATTTGTCTGTAACTGTATATATTCTGCTATGTCAACTGCATGGTTTGTCCTGGGTATGCGCTGGTCCATTCTAGAGCCCAGGGGGTTGCAAACAAAGATTGTGAGATCAGATGAGTGAAGTACGCCAGTTATGTAGTGGCGTGCGCAAGTCATATCAGCATGCAGTGGCTCAGTCAGTGCATACTGGTGTGATACCTGCCCACGTCCCTCTAGTGCAGCGTACTCCAATTTATTTGGACTACTCTCGGTGCTTGTTCTCAATCTATATTCATCATTGCAAGCAAATCATCTCCATGAGCATTTTTGTCACATAACTGCAATTTGTCACCGTTTTAATCCCAATTAACTGTTCCCCCATCCTAACTAGCTAAAAAATGATCAATGAGAGAAAAGTGCAAACGTTTTATAAAAATGCCTGAGTAGAGACTGATCTCCGGATTGGGCAAGAGGGGTGCCATAAAATCCTTCCCCTCTCGTAACCTGGCTCCCGAACCTCAGATATCGAAGGTGACGATGAACTAGTCTACGCCTTTTCAAAATCAAACAACGCAGCAAGCGTTTCAAGTTCTGTTCCTTGGGTATTTCGCCGCTAAAAACCCGAGTGACGATTCTGAATCGAAACATTTCGCCGCGCTTTTTCAAAGAGAGCCGCACCCGATTTTAAAACATTAAAATTGAAATTTTGGTGCGTGTGCTCACAACATACATACCCAAAATCCTCGTAGGACTCTTTTTCTAATTTGTGCACCAAAATCGGTGTAGTATCATTATTTAATTTTGATTTCGAGGCGTCCTAGCGTTGATACATGTTCTCATCAGGTAGGCGCATCCCACGACTCTCTCTCTCTCTCTCTCTCTCGCTCTCTCTCATTCCCCACCTGGCCGTCAATCCAAAACTAGTTTTCTATTAGACCACTAGAGCGAGAGGGGGAGAGAAAAACGACACCCTTGCGGTGCCAAAAGCCCCCTCAGAACCATAAAAAACCTCATCAAACTTCTTCGATACAACAAAAGCCAGAACATAAAAAAAGGTTCTTTTCGGAAAAAGTCAGATTCTGTATAGCCTTTTTACGCCCAGGAAACCCAGCCATGTGGTCCACCGGCGGCAGTAAAAAACTCCCAGCTCCCTCCTCTTCCCTGGTGTTGCTGTTGATGATGCTCTCTGTTTCCCATTTCTGGGCCTTCTCTCACTGCAGAGTAGGGGCAATCCGTGTATTTTCACCATCGAAGGAAACAGATCAGGCCCAAACGATGAAGCCCAACAAGAATCAAGACCTTTTCCAGAAGTACTTCAATCGAAGTGCTTCTGATCTCAACACTAGCAGCAGAAATTCTACTCACAAGGGCTTCCAAGAGAGCAAACGAACGGTACCCAGTTGCCCAGATCCTCTCCACAATTAAATTATCTCCATTTTTTTTTGGGGCGGAATTTTTGGTTTTTATTTTTTTTGGCAAAATACCCACGTTTTTCTTGATATTTATGTGATACTACTTTTTTGATGGGTTGATAATTTCCCTTGAGAAAAACGGGGGTATTGTGGTACTTATGATGCTTGGATGAAGAAATTGAAGAGCATGATCTGTATAGAAGCTGAGATTTCTCAAATGTTCCTTTCATTTTCTGAGGTTATATAATAGTTAGTAGCTTAGTATTACTGTGGGAAATATGTGTTGCTTGAATGAATCTCTGTCTCCATTCTCTTTCCTGGTGGTTTTTGTGCTTCATTTTCAATTTTGCTGATGGAGAAATTGAAGGTTCAGATCTTCTCCGGTCCTCATTTTGGTTTGTTCCAAACTGCCCAAATTTCGGCCGCTTCGTTCGGTAATCAATCATCTGAATTTGTTGATAGCATCTTATCGATCAGACTATTTACTTACCGGTGGAGACTACTGTATCTACAATTACTGGTCTAGTCCAAAATGAGTACCGGAGAGCATCCATTTCAAATTTGGGCATTCAAAAAACAGAAAAGAAAAGAAGACCAGAGTAGGTGAAAATGGCACAAACCCAATTACTGTCAGAGTTTCATCTTTCGAATCTCCTCCTTTCATTTTCTTTTTTCCTTTCTCCATGGTGGGGGTGAGTCCGAACACTTCAACTAATCTCTTTTTCGGTCTGGTCAAAAGCACGTCGTCCACCAATCCACGTTAGTATTAGAAAATTCACAATAAATTATTCTATTATGGCTTAGCCCAAAAATCGAATATTGGTCAATAGTGTGGGAGTAGATCCACAAACCAACCAAACTATAACCCTTTAGTACTGTACTCCTTGAGAGATTTTTTAGTGCCGAGTGGGTATATTCCACATAGTATCCGCTCGGCTTGTCCGAGCCGTTCGATACACTTTTGGACGGCTCGAATTGAAACTCTCTCTCCTCTCACTTCAACACTTTCTCTCTCCAAATTTGTGCCGTTCAAAAACGAAATAGACGGCTAGGATGCGTGAGCGGGCACCACGTGGTATCCGCTCGGCACTGAAAATTTTTCCATCCTCCTCCTTTCACTATTGCAGGAATTCTTTTGTTTTGTGGGTATAAATATGTTGAGTAATGGTTAGCGCTCTCTCTCTCTCTCTCTCTCTCTCTCTCATAGAATGAAACCTTGTTCTTTTTTTGATCAAGCGGAAAATTTAAGGTTTCTGCCATTATTAACAGATCAGTCAACAGTTTTCATAGGAGTATTTGGCATTCCTGTACTGGGTTTTGGGAAAGAATCGCAGATATGTATTAGAAGCAGATAAATACTCGTTTCACAGCTGGGGCAGTGAAAACTCGTCCATCCATTTTCAGTGGTTTGTATTCCTGACTTTATAAATTGAACAGTCGACAGTTTGCTTTTTGGGCATTCCTTGACTCTCTCTCTCTCTCTCTCTCTCTCTCTTTTTCTTTTTTCTATTGCATTTGGTAAATCTGCTTTTCACTGTTGTACTCCTTTGAACCTCTGTTTTCTCTGAAGTAAGTACAGTAATAAAAATTGATGGTTTCTTCTTCCAACAATCTCTGATGCAGAGCAGTTCTGTTTTACTACTACTACTACTACATCTACATGAGATGTCAGATGATCGATCTATGACTATAAGCCACATGATGGATCTAATAATAAGAGCCACATGCAGCACTTGTCTTTTGAATGCTAGATTCTGATATTCATTCCATTTTTGTGAAAAAGAAGATTACAAAAGAGTATTCCACAGGGAGGGAGTACGGCACAGCTGTTTGATTGTTAAATTACTATTTTTAAGAAGGATCAGATAAGGTGAGATTGATGCAGGAACTAGAAGCGATTTATTGGGTGCACGGGGTAATATGACCCCTCGGATTATGAAACAGAGACATGACGTTTATATGTTGCCGCTTGACGGGGACAAAAATAACCCAGAAGAGAAAAGTGGAGCTTTGGGGAAAAACTTCATTTGGTAGGAAAAACACAAAGAAAATCCAATATAGCCATAAATTTGAGTAAAAATTTTATTAATGACATAGTTGTAAATTTGGGAAGAGAAAATAGTTTTGCAAAATTTGAGTAGAAATTTGAATCTCCCTTAATTTAAGTAAAACTCAATTTGATAAACGTTTGAGGTAATGACTGGGGTGGAGTTCAGTGGGTTTTAACCAAATTTTGTTTTCGAGTTTAAAAACATAAAAGAGTGAAGGATGGAGGCTCTAATAAGTAACACCACCCGGATTATGGTATTAAGTTAATCCCTATACGAGGTATTAATGGACAAATTATATGTGGTATTTAAGGAATAAATTGATATTCACATTCTTTTTTTTTTTTTGTTATTCCTACACTCTTTTTTTTTTTTTTTGGTGTTGAAAGTCTATTTTTTTTTGCTAAAAGTAAAAAAAAAAAAAACTATAAATAACAAAAAAAAAAAGAAGTGAATGTCAATTCCCTTCAAGGAAATCCACAGTTTGGTGGTAGTAATAGTTATGGGTTTTGTCCGTTAGTTGTTTGGATTTGGAATCAAATTAATTCTCTGTCTTCAATAATTTCTCTCCCTCCAAAAGTTCACTCATTAACACAAAGATTCAGCACATCGGTCAGTACCCCACCATTTACTGAAATGCATAGTGCTTGCCTTGGGTAGGTTTAAGAAGCAAAATAATGGCCTATTTTGGGAAGGAAAAAAAAAGTCACTTTGTTTTTTTTTTTTTTTTTTCCCCATTGCCTTTATTTAATTTTTTTATTCCCTTTATTTCTTTTTTTAGAGTCTAGTATTTTATTTTGGGTTGTCTCTTAGTAAGTGTCTATTTTGTAAAGTTAGTGGGTAAAAGTTGATATATTTTACATTTTGCCCATAAAAAGTAGATTTCATTTTGAAAAGTTAGTGAGTAAAAGTGTAATGATAATGTCTCCTTAATTAGTTGGAGTTACAAAGCTGAACTCTTAAAAAAAAAAGACAGAGGGAGTATCTTATTTTTGTTTTTATTCAAAAAATTATGAGTTTCAATTATAATTTTATTTTTTCGATTCTTCTCATCAAGACCATTCAATAATCCACAAATTTCGATGCAAAATTAACAAATGTGAAAAAATTGAATAAAGATAAACCAAAAAGCCAACCCTTTTTTTTGTTTTTTTTTTTTTGTTTACAAAACTAGCCAAAGATTGGTATTCACTTAGTTTTTCGGTATGTAACATTGTCCAGTGACGTAGTCAGAAATATGCATATGGGGGCACTATGGAATAAAAATTCCAGTGATACTAAATCTCACACATCCCACTGACTCACGACTTGATGCTATTTGGTAATACGCGATAGTGGCTTGTGTGTTAAATCACGAGAAACAAATGAGAGTGTAAGCTCCATAGGCTGAGCTCCTTTTTGGTTGGCAAGTTAATGTCAAAACACAATTTTACATGTATCCCATTTTATCGAGTTGTAATCTTCTCTTCTATTATTTTTATTAGAAGCGTCTGTTTAGGTTGTGGAAAGAAATCATTTATATTGTATTGTTCTCGAGTGCGGTAGGATTGAGTCTAGACCTTGCAGCTAAACTTGCTAGAGCCAACCTGATGCATCAATCCAGCAAGCGGTTCTGGAATAATTTGCTCGCGCGAGATTAAGGTTGCTCGAGCAACTTGGTCGAGTTTCACTTGCTCTATAAATATTTTCCAGTTAGGTCAAGAAAGATACCCAACAGGCCAACACAGCCGCAGCCACTTGGTGAGCCCTTGTTTTACATCTCAAAATACTATTGCGGGGTAGGTTTCATTTATCTTGAAGAGTTATGATATCTTGGTGCTAAAGGGTCAACTTCAAGAGGTTTCGATCATTCATCTCCATTCAAATCGTAGAAGCAAATTATTTCGAAAGGTATTTCAGGAAGACTTGAGGATTCAAGATTCGGCGATCATGCAGAGGTGTAATGAACGTGGATTTGGCACGTAGTTCTTAGGATTTGTGGTGAGGATACATGGTCATCGAGTAAGTCTACTTGTAATCACACAATGTTTTTAGTGCATGATTCTTTTCCGTGGTTTTTTTTCGTTTAGGATTTTCCACATAAATCGTTGTTCTTCAATCGTTTGATTATGTTTCATTGATTGGTGGGTCGATTATTAAAAGATATTAAAACATAGCAAATCTTTAAACCTAGGCGATGTAGGATTTTATCAATTGGTATTAGAGCGGGTCGTTTTTTATTGGAATCGTTGGGTTTCTAAGCGGGTCATTTATTTGCTATGGAATTGAGTTCTAATCGTCCTCTGGTACCGGTACTTGATGGAAGAAATTTTGACCATTGTAAAGCTAAAATGGAAGCCTAACTAAAGGCTATTGATGAGGATGTGTGGAATGCTTGTGAAGTCAAATACACGTACGGCACCTACTGAAACCGTCAATGGAATCGTAATCCCGAAAGCAAGTGCAAAGTATTCAAAGACAGAAAAAGCTGAGAGTGCAGCAAATAGTCGGGCATTACATGAATTGTTCACGTATGTTGACACGAAGTAGTTTCATCGGATTTCGACATGTAAACTGGCAAAGGAGGCATGGGATATTTGTGGGGGGCTGATTTCTGATGAACCGTCTTGACTCGCTTAGACCGAGTGATGTGGCTCCGGACGTCGTGTACCTGCAGAACCGGAGGGGGTTGTTCCTCCGGAAAAAAGCTCCGACGATCTAGTCAGAAAGTGAAGCTAAGAAGAGAGAAGTATGGTAAGAACAAAAATGCTTTTAGGAGGAAGAAGAGTGTTTTTGGAATTCTGAACCTCTCTCTTGGTGGAAATACTCATCTATTTATAGGCTCTGATGATGGGAGTAAGTATGGTGCCAGCTGTCTCTGACGCCCATGTGCTCGATGATGCTCGGATGACGTCATGAGTCAGAAGCATTAATTGACTGCCGCCTGTTGGAATATGGGTAGCCGTCTAGTCAGAGCAAGAAGGGTAACATCAATCAGAATGTCACTTCACCTATCAGAGAAGCTCCAACATGTTTCCTTAGAAGCTTTCAGAAGGTTCTGGAATGGCGGTCTCCGAGTGAAGCCATTCTGTCCGAAGAAAAGAAGTATGGAAGACAAAGCACTTTACCGAGCATATAAGATGGTATCACTGCCTTATCTGAACGAAACGAATAAGTCATCTTCGGCTGGGAATCGAAGCTCGGCAAAGCACTTTAAGATTACTTTATTCTTCGGATAATACGTACAAACTACGTACCCATACTTGGACCAGAACAGTACATCCAATCCTTTGAGTCATCCGAACCTTTCGGGCCTTCGGATATTTTGCTCCCCTACAATATTTTGATTACGACACACATGAAGGAACAAATACAGTGAAGCAAGGGAAGTTACAAAGAGTCGCAACACAGTTTGAAATGATTCGTATGGAGGAGGATGAGACCTTTGACGAGTTCAATGCAAAACTCAACCACATCGTCAACACCAGCTACATTCTAGGTGAGCCTATTACTCCCTTTTGTGTTGTTAAGAAAATTTTACGCTCTCTTCCTACTCGTTTTTAAAACTAAGGTAGATATTTTAGAGAGTAAGAGAAAATTACCAGAGATGTCTGTTAGAGGGAATAATAGGTCAATTTCAAATTATGAACTCACACACTTTGATCAAGATATCATTTCTACTAAAACTTCCACAAAAACTCTGGAAAAATCTACTATTTTTTCTAGTAAACTAAATGAGTCGAATGAGTCTGACAGCGATGATAATTATGATATGGAGGCTATGGATTTATTTACAAAAAAATTCAAACGTTTCTTTAAGAAAAAGAATCCTGAAAATGAAAACAATTCTAAAAAGAATAGAAGAAAATTTGAATCTCCATAGAAAAGAGCGAAAAGGAGTGTCATGGTTACGGGCATCTTGCTGAAGATTGTGCCTAGTAAAATGCTGAAACAAGAAAGGTACAATGTAAAGACATGGGATGATGATTCAGATAGTGGCAAGTCGAGTAATGACGGAGACGAGGAGAATAATGGGAAGAACTTCTTAGCTTTCTGTTTATGCCTATTTTTGGCACATAATCTCATACTAGTACGAGAGGGCTATTTACTTAACTTTTAATTAAATTGGGCTGATATTCATTAGTTTCTCGGGCTGAAAATTAATGGGCCACATTAATTTTGTGATTTGGAGCAAGGCCCAATTAATTTTAGTCTACAAGCTTGACCCGTGTTTTATTTTGTGAGAATTGGCCCATGATTTGTGGATAAACGGTTGTGGATTAACTCCAGCCATTGGGAACAAAGAAGATTGTGGGCCGTGATACATGGAATAATTGTTCCAAAGCCATGTGGTCAAATGGATCCACGTCCTTTAATTTCCCCACATAACAGAAGCAGTCAAGTCTTTAATTCAAAAATTGGAGGCAATAAGACACACATGGCTGTCAGTGGAGAAACAATTAGCCCATGATCTCCATTATCTTTAGTTTCTTCATGTGCAAAGAAGATGAACGTGGCGTAACTTCCTTAACTGCCAGTTTGGAGGGAAAATTGGAGGCTTGTGGGACACTTGGCATCCAAAGAGCAAAGGATCGGAGTTATTTTGCCAAGACATGGGACACATGTCAACATACAAGGAACCCACTCCCCATGATCTCAATTTATTTGGCCACTCTTCCATAATTCGTGCTGCTTCTTTGCTCTTTTCTGCACAACCTTGGAGCCTATAAATAGCAGAATCGAAGACGGAAGAAAGGTCCAACAACAATCAAAGCTCAACGCTTACAAAAACTTTCGTACTTTCAGCAAAGTAGACTATCGAATACCTAGTATTCAACCCCATTCGAACTAACTTCATCAAGTAGTTTGGATTTTATTTTTCTTGTACAAACTTTATTATCCCGGAGTAATAAAGTTCACGTTTTAAGTTTCATTTCCTATACGGCTAGGAAATTTTAAGTCCACAACCGTGTGGTAAACCACGAACCTCCTTGTGATCATTACCCTTTGGGTCACACGCAATCGCTTACAAGTTAGAAGTCAAGATTCACGAGAATCTTCACCAAAAGTTAGGCGCTACAAGTCTTGGCACGCCCGCGCACCACGCATTCACGCCTTGTGTCAAAAACGAGAGTTTACATTGGCACGCTCGGTGGGACCTTAGTTGTTTCAAAGGGTATTGCGCTGATTCATTCGTATGTCAATTCGATACGTTGAATTGGATGTTGAGATTCGGCGATGTCAAGAAGAAATTCGTTGGCACGATGATAAGGTCGACGAACTTGAAGACGAAATCTACCGCCTTGATTCTGAGAGGCTTCGACTCAATCATATGGAGGATGGGTATATCAACACAAACAACTACTACAATGATGAAATTCGAGGGCTTGAAGATGAAGTTGATAGGCTTGAAGAAGAGGAAGATCGCCAATTACGTCGTGAGGTAAACGGTCTCTTTATTGCCAAGTCACGTGGCGATTCAAGCATTATGTCTTCAGCCCTGCCCGAACAACATGAATTCCAAAATGGTGCGCTTGATGATCCTCCTACTCAGACCTTTGATGGCCAAGTTTAAGAAAATATGGGCATTCAGTCCTGTACTATTGCATCCAACGAAGGACTCTCACAGGAATTCATTGATCCCTGGAATGAATGTAGGCGTACGGTTGAAGAATGTCTAATCAAATCCAGAAAGGCCATCGAAGACATGAATCAACTCTAACTCTTACTCCACCACAGACATCACAATTTAGCACTTTAGGCCAAATTTCAGGCCTGAATGTGTCTAAACAAGTTTCCAACAAGGCCTCCAGGCCTCCAGGCTTCTCTCAGTCCTTAACTTCTGAAAGGCCTACACTCGGGGGGGCAAGGAGGCCAAGGAATTGGACTCGGAGGGCAAGAGTCTCAACAAGCTTCCAGCAAGCACATCAGGCCTCCAAGCTTCTCTCAGCCCTTAGCTTCGAACAACCCTGCACTCGGGGGGCAAGGGGGGCAAGGAGGCCAAGGACTTCGACTCAGGGGCCAAGAGTCTCAGTTCAGCCCTTTGAGGATTCCTGAACAGCAGCAAGGCCTAGATGATACAGATTGTGGTAGCAGTTTCAGGCCTGAGTGCAACAGCCAACATTCAGGAGTGTTCCAAAAACTTTTGCATGGTAAGCTATTTCCATGCCCGGAGGACCAAAAAGATAGATCTGTTTCAACACAAAAGGAGCAAGATTTCAGACATGGAATAAGCCAGAACATGAAAAGTCCAATTATGAGGCAAGATCAGCCCATTATCTCCTCTCAGAAGCTTTCTCAAGTGTCTGAAGAGCCACCACATTCAGATTCACTCCTAGGCAGTGATGCAAGTCAGGAACGATCTAGTCCTGCCATCAGCCTTATGGGCAGGACTGAATTGCATGCCACACCCGTTTTAGAACAGGAGGAACTGAATGAAGATGAGGAAACCGACAACACTCCAGGGCTTGATCATGATTCATTTGTAATCGGTGATCCCCCTCCTCCACCGGTTAATGAAGGCCTTTTTGGCATTGTTCAAACTGCCAAAAGACATTACAAGCATAGGCCAACTGTAGGCCTTAAAGTTGTGGAACTACGCCCTCATTGGATTTGTGGGGCACATCAAAAGCGGATCTTATTCACTTGGTTTACGTAAAAACGTTGTGGTTGTAAAAAGGGCTAAGTAGCCAATGAAAAGTCCTTCATAGGCCGAACAAGCATCTCTAAAATGTTCGGCCAAGGCCTATCAGTCATTAAGTAGGCTCTATTAGAGTTTTACTAGGCCTTTTCCACAAAGGTGGAGGCCTTTTCACTTCTTCAAGTAGGCCTAAAAGTTCACAAGCAGAGATTCAGGCCTTCCAATCTATTTTTAGTATTTACCAGGCCTTTTTCATGATTTTATGGTTTCTCTATAACTAGGCCTGGACACAAGACTTTATTGATTTACAAAGGCCTTTCCGTAGAGACGAAGACCCTTTGAGCCCTTTGTTAAGGCCTGAACCACATTTATAAGCATTCCAAGAAGAAGTTCAGGCCTTCCAACGTATTTCTAGGCCTTTTTGACGAGCCCTTCATGGTTCAGGCTTGAAGACAGATTTCAAATTATCAGAGGCCTGGATGGAGCATAAAAATGCCTAATGCCTACTATCCATAGGCAAGGCAAGCAAAAGAAGTCATGCTACAATAGGATTCAAGGCCTGTTTGGATGCCAAAAACAGTTTTCTTTTTTATACACGCCTTGATCCTAAAAGTAAAGAATCAAGGCGTGGGGGGCAATATATATGCCCATTTTTGGCACATAATCTCGGACCAGCAGTGGAGGGCCATTTAATTAACTTTTAATTAAATTGGGCCGATATTCATTAGTTTCTTGGGCTGAAAATTAATGGGTCACATTAATTTTGTGATTTGGAGTAAGGCCCAATTAATTTTAGTCTACAAGCTTGGCCCATGTTTTATTTTGTGAGAATTGGCCCATGATTTGTGGATAAACGGTTGTGGATTGACTCCAACCATTGGGAACAAAGAAGAGTGTGGGCCGTGATACATGGAATAATTGTTCCAAAGCCATGTGGTCAAATGGATCCACGTCCTTTGATTTCCACACATAACAGAAGCAGTTAAGTCTTTATTTCAAAAATTGGAGGCAATAAGAGACACATGGCAGTCAATGGAGAAACAATTAGCCCATGATCTCCATTATCTTTAGTTTCTTCATGTGCAAAGAAGATGAATGTGGCGTAACTTCCTTAACTGCCAGTTTGGAGGGAAAATTGGAGGCTTGTGGGACACTTGGCATCCAAAGAGCAAAGGATCGGAGTTGTTTTGCCAAGACATGGGACACATGTCAACATACAAGGAACCCATTCCCCGTGATCTCAATTTATTTGGCCACTCTTCCATAATTCGTGCTGCTTCTTTGCTCTTTTCTGCACAACCTTGGAGCCTATAAATAGCAGAATCGAAGACGGAAGAAAGGTCCAACAACAATCAAAGCTCAACGCTTACAAAAACTTTCGTACTTTCAGCAAAGTAGACTATCGAATACCTAGTATTCAACTCCATTCGAACTAACTTCATCAAGTAGTTTGGATTTTATTTTTCTTGTACAAACTTTATTATTCCGGAGTAATAAAGTTCACGTTTTAAGTTTCATTTCCTATACGGCTAGGAAATTTTAAGTCCACAACCGTGTGGTAAACCACGAACCTCCTTGTGATCATTACCCTTTGGGTCACACGCAATCGCTTACAAGTTAGAAGTCAAGATTCACGAGAATCTTCACCAAAAGTTAGGCGCTACAAGTCTTGGCACGCCCGCGCACCACGCATTCACCCCGTGTGTCAAAAATGAGAGTTTTCACTTTCACAGCGAAACATCAAGAAAGTGAGATGTCTGATAATGATGTTCAAGAAGAGAGTACTGTGGATTTTTATGAGTTAAAGGAGGCTTATGACAAGTTGTATCGAAAAAGCCTGAAACTCACCAAGCAGAACATCAATCTAGCAACTAAGATTGAGGGAAGTGTTGTTGATTTGACCAAAGCTTTATCCTTAGCAAGGGAACTATCAGGAAATCTAGATTGTGCCACTCAAGAAAGAGATCAACTTAAACAAGATATGGTAAAGTTTCAAGAGAAAGTTAGAAAGCTTGAAGAGCAACTCGTGGTTAATGAAGGTAAAATAAAACAGTTATCCAATGAACTAACAGAAGCTAATTGTATCTTTGAGCGTTTTAATGCAGGGTCTAGGTCGTTAGACGATGTTCTTGGAGTTCAAAGACCAACCAATGATCATTCAGGACTTGGATATCATGTCGCATCATCAAGTCAAGAAAAAGGAAGCAAGGTATCTCAAGACAAGATTAAGGGTGTGATGTCAGGAAATCCAATAAGTTCTACAAAGTTTCAAAATCAAAGTAAGGAGGTAAAATCTAAACCTACTATTAATACTGTGAAATCTCAAGTTTTTGTTAAGATGCCTGCATATATTCAAAGAACTACAATTTGGTAAATTTATTCATGTGTGTCATTATTGTGGTGTTAAGGGTCATATTCGTCCTAACTGTTTTCAACTCTATGGCCATCCTACACATCACCACATTCATCGTAGCAAGACTAATGTGCATAAGAATAGAAATGATCGTAATAAGCATAGGCATGCCCATGTTAATCGTGATAAACCCACTGTGAAAAGTCAAGTAAAAACTGTTAGTGTCAAGACTCTACCTATTTGGGTGAAAAGGTCAGATTTGTGACCTTGTGCAAATGTGTCTTCCAACCCTCTAGATGATACTGGATCATTTGGAGGCGTTGACCTTGCCTTTTAAGGCTAGGTCTCATACCCATTATCTACGTTGGTTTACATTGCATAGAGTTTACCTAGAAATATGGTTTGTGTTGGTCTGTATAATTTTGTTGCTCAGTTTCTCAGTCGTCTTCACATATATATATATATTCAAAAAGATTTTGATTATTTCCTTATTGTTTTTGAGTATGTTACGTTTGTCCTTCATAATAATAAGTATGAAAATGACTATATATAAAAAAATTACTTGTTTTATTGTTGAAGTTAGTATTTTTGAGCGATAAGTTGTTGGCAAATTTGATGCAATAGTAGTGTGTTATTGATTTTAATGAACATCCTCATGAGAGTTTTTTTGTGTGCATGAGATTTTTGAGTTCAAATCTTGATATACCTCGTGTAGTTTGGAAGTAGCATGAGTCTTGTCCAAATGGCCTCCGCTTGCTCACGTTAGAAATATTTGCTCCCTAATTCTTGCTCGTCATTTCTCATGTAGCTACATTGTGTCTTGTTTTTCTAAAACTGAGATTGACCTTTCAGCATTTTGGATAAGCTGTGGGAGTTGACTATATATTAAAATAATCTTATTCATAATCATCAAAAGTAGGAGGAGGAGGAAGGAAAAGATATATATAAAAAGGGGGAGGTTATGTACGTATATGATGAATTTTGTTTCTTATGGACTTTAGGGCTTTTCACTTAGCAACTAGGCCTTTGCCCTCAGTAAGCAGTGAGTGTTCGCATCAACGGTGAAGAGTTCCAAGAGTGTCTTATGTGGTTTGCTTAGGTTCGTAGCCTTTTTGACTTGGGTAAATAAGTCCGTTGGGGTGTCCTCTACACCTAGTGCTCTAAGACCGTTTGGTTTGGGTGTCACTGGCCCAAAACTCGCTACAAGGGTCAATTAGAAAGCTTAATGGACCAAGGTATTGCACGACCACGTAATGGTTGTTGGCGTTTGGTTGAGGGGGAGTTTTTGGATAACTGATTATCGAAATGTCTTGGTTTGACTTCTTGAGGGGGAGACCGCTTGACCATCTAGCGTACATGAGAAACCAAGGTTAGCTCTTACGTCGAGCTGCATGTCTCTAACGTGATGCACACCCACTTTGGTCCTCAAAATTCAAGTCACCGGATTATTTTAGTGCGTGTTTTCATGATTTTCAATAACCCCCTCCTGTTGATCTTAGTATTGCCATTGAATTAGGCTCTAAAAGATTGTCCTTTATTAAATTTATTTGCCCTAAATTTCTAATGGCCCTTTCTAATGATATGGACTATCCTTATTTTTCCATTGTTCCTATTGTGCCTAAGGTTACTAGTTTATGGTTGGCGCCATTGATCCATGGTTCGTTTTTTTTTTTATTTTTTTTTTTATGACATTTAGTTCTATGGGTTATAAGTATTGCTCATATTATTGAATATCTTTTTTTTTTTTTTTTGATGTGTTCTCTACGTATGAGTGTTTCCATTTTCTTTTTTATCGATCTGAAGCCAGTAACAAAGGAGGGTTTCATCGGATGGGAAAAGATTTTGACCAAAAATTTGATTTCCCAAAAAGTCGTGTGCATATTTTGCTCCGACTTCCCGGCCTTCATAGAGACCCACCTTTCAACTCTTAGAAAGTCTCTCTTTTTTTCTTATATATTCCCAGCAGAATCCATGATTGGGAACCATTTACACAAGAAGATATCATTGGGCGACCCTTCCAATTTGAGCATGAGATCCCCGTGTGTACATGGGCTAGATCATGGGCATGTATTTTTGTTTGGAAGAAGTCCATGGACTTACGGCACCCAAGGTGATTCTCTTCCCAAATTTGTAGTTCCTTCGTAATCAAAGATTTCCTTTTCAGAATATTGGTATATATTCCCTTTCATTTTGTTCCTTTTTTATGATGACATGAGAGGACTATGCTCAACATCACGGTGAAGGATTTGATGTACCTAAAAAAAAAAAAACTGAATTGGATTTAGGTACGTACCCAGTACATTCCTTAATTTCCTTGAAGCAAAAGAAAAAAATCTTTAAGCTTTCCTTTGTTTCTTTATTTCCCTCCTTAATTGATCATGTACCAAAAAAGAAAGTTTGGCTTCTTTCATTTGGGAATTTCGTCAGCCGGCCGGGTATAAAGGAATTCACCCCTCTTCCCTCAATCACACGCTGCCGTGCATGCCTAATTGGAGTTCGTAACTCTGTCCAAAAGGCTATAGAAATGCGAAAGGACTTGAGTCTTTAGTGCATGTAAGGCTCTCTAATTACATGTGTCAATTTATACTCTTTTACATCATGCATGCCTGACCAAAAATTGCATGCATCTTTGTCTCTCTCTTCTTTTTTTTTTTTTTCCCTGTGGAAATGCTTGAGCATTGAATTCCAATCCGGGGGACTCCAGACATGTGGATGCGACTTCACCATGCTAACACATATCCTTGTTTCATAGCCTTCATGTATTGTATTTCTAAACTGACCAGAAGCTTTTTCATTTGCCCCCCTCACTTTCTACTCTCTTTTTTTTTTGTTGTTATTTCCACCATGCATGACTAGTGTTTCGTTTTTAGCACATTGTACGAATGCAAGAAAGAGAAGTCCATGGTTCAATAAAAATCTTTGCGGCTTGTCGACATGGCCTCATCTTCGTTTTGACTGCTGCGCGCCGTCCATATTGTTTGTCACGAGGTCTCAAATACCAAAGCCACCTTCCACTGTCACCACCGCTCTTACTGCTAGCAACAAGAGATAGGCCGGAGTTTCCCCTTTAAATCCTTTGATGCTTCTGCCGATTGTACCCTCCATCTCTCATGTGGTGCCGCCAACACAGAATTCTTCCTATGTAGGTAAAATCGGTATGTGCTGTCTTGTTCCCTTTCTTTTCGTTTTCTTTTCTTCTAAGATCTTTGATTGATTTGATTTCATTTGATTGGCTTGATTTCATTTTATTTCCTATGTAAGAAGATTGGTAATTCTTTTAAGGAAATAATTTTAATTTTAAAAGAGAAATAATATATTTGTTATTTAACTCTGTTCTTAGGATTTATTTGAGGTGGGTCTTATTTGAGGTGGGTCTACACCATTGGGCTTGATAATTCCTCATCCCATTTGGTTAAAGAAGCTAGCTCAACTCTTTGATCCGTTAGGCTAATTAAGTTAGCTCAGTTTATTGATGCGCTAGGTCAATTAAATTAGCCCAACTTATTTTGGTCTTCATAGCATCTCAAATGGATTGAACCGTAGAAATTTGCCCAGCCCAAAGCTTATTCGAGTGCTTTGACCAACTAAGACAATTTATCCCAATTGATCGGATGGCGATTAAGTCATGCCGAAATTTTAGTGTCTACAGGAATAAAAAGGAATAACATTACAAAAGAAGTAGATACTTATAGGTGTGTGTGAAGATCATACATTAGCTGGAAGCTGAACAATTATTATTTTTGAAACAATAGAACCCAATGTATTATCGTCTCTAATGCCATAAAACACCCGTTTTTCATCAATGAACTTGGATCGTTCCTTAATTACCTAGAAACAACCAAATGTATGATGAGCTATGAAGTACGGATACTCTATTTTGTCCTTCGTATCACATATCGTATTCGTATCGGATATCGATACTCTCTGGATATGTATCCAATCTGTTTTTTAAAGTATCCCGCTTTTAGAATTATTTTTTGGTATCCCGATAAGTTTCGGATATGCACGAATATATGTTGGATACGTTCGGATACGTTTTGGATATGCGCGAGGGTAAATATATTATTACATAAAATGTATGGGTTAAAATTGGAATTCGGACTATTTTTCCTTTTTCCCTACCAATCGACACCAGAAAGGCAGAAACACACCGACGATATCCTCTCTCTCGTCTCTCTTGTCTCTCATCTCTCTCTCTCTTCTCTCCCATCTCTCTCTCTCGCTGTGTGTATGTAGATATATATATATATATATATATACACACACACACACACACACATAGGTACAGTTATATTTAACAATATGTAAATATATTTCTCTGGGCATGTGAAATGGTGAACTTGTGCAATGAAATTTTTTTATCATTAATGAAATTTTAGGAATTAAAAATCATTTATAGAATATAATTTTTATTTACTTTTATATTCAACGTATCCCCTAACGTATCGTATCTTTCTTTTTGAAAAAATTACGTATCCGCGTATCCGTATCATATCGTATCTGTGTCCAGTATCCGTATCTGTGCTTCTTAGACGATGAGTAATAGACGACATATTTTTAGCATCAGTACTATTAAAATTAGTGAGCGAACAACAAATTATTTCACTGCTGTAGACACCCCAATTTGGAAATCCTGGATAACTTTTAAGTCCCCAATGATGATAAACAAAGCATGATTTTAAACCTTTGGATTGATCTAAACCTTTCGGAGCGTTGCCTTTCGAAAATCGTACACAAGTGGCCGATAAGCTTTTCAATAATAAAATGTGCCTTGAAAGTTTTAAATAAAGCTCTTTGTACTCAAAATAATGAGGAAACACCTTAGAAGTAGGTATAAGAGTGCCAAGTGACACTTAAAATGAGTGAGTACGTGTTTTGGCCGTCGTGGCACCAATGGTCTTCGGTTTAGCCTGCTTTCAGCCCATTTTTCATAAATCAAACTTCCTTATTTTTATGGTTGGAGTCCACCATCTTTTAGTACATTCAAAACCCTTTTTATCGATGTATAATAAGCCTTAATCGGATTTGAAATGAGGGAGATATGAGAATTTTGCCAAAACGACCACTTTTTCGAATACCTAAGGGTAAAATTGTCATATCTTTTGATGTACAAAATAATTTTTATCCAAACCACTTGGGTTAAAAAGTAGACTTAACGAGCTTTCCAACAGTTCAAAGAACACCTAAAACCGAGTTCGGGAGTGTCCGGGGCGGCCATTCGAAGTTCGGCCAGTTGAGCAGTCACTGTACCGTACGGCGGTCAACTGTGCCGTACGGTTGTCAACTCTGCCGTACGGTGGACATATTTCTACCGTACGGTAGAGTTTTTGACCGCCTAAACTATAGTCGGTTGGGATGTGCCGTACGATGGAAGCCTAGTGCCGTACGGTAGAGTTTATGTGCCGTACGGTACATATTTCTGCCTTTATTTTTGCTTGACGACCAAGTTTTTCAGTTGCAGGCCGAAGGCTTAACTTTCAAGCCAAGTTTTCTTGATTTTCAAGTCATTTTTGCCCTATAAATACCTTCCCTTGGTATTAGACATGACAGACAACATTTTTGGAAGAAAAAGAAAGAGAGAAAGAACATTTTTTTGGAGAAGAAGAGAGAAATTCAGTTTTATCAATCAAAAACAGTTCCAAAATGCTTTGAAAAAACGGTTTTGCTAACCTCCGCCCACTAGGCAGAGGATAATATACACATACTTCCAAACAAGTTCGGATATCAATGCATATTTCATGGATATTAATATATACTTTCACAAATATCAATACACATTTCTCGGATATCAATGCACCTTTTTATCTATTATCCTACCCATTTTGGTGGATTTTAGCATATTCCTTGAAAAAAATCCATACTTGTTTTCGTATATATTTTAAATACCAAAAGCATCATCCTCTTTCAAAACCCATTTTTTCACTCCTTTTCACTTTCAAAAACACCAAAAATACCATTTTCTTTCCAAGAAAATCAAGTCCATAAAAAAATCACTCAAGTCTCATACTTTGTCATCACAGCATACCAAAGCCTTGCTCGTTCCAAAAGACTTTGCAATTGTCACAATTTTCCAAAGGAAGGTTTCGCTCCAAGAGGTACAAATCTTTTATCCATCATTTGTCTCTATAATCTGAGGAGAAGCTACTAAGTTCAAGCTGGTTCCTCATACTAGTCCTGGGCCAAAATGGTTTAAATGTTTCCAAGGAAATTAAAGTTGATACCCCACATACTTCCACCGTACGGTACACCTTATTGCCGTACGGCGGAGGTCCTCCAGGGGACATGTTTTGTTAAAACCTCTTTTTCCTGCTTTTGTTTCGTTGAAATAACATGAGTAGAGTATCCATTTCTGTTACATGAATCGAAACTGTTTTATGCCATGCTAGATTACTGTATTAAAATTAATGAAGTATATTTGTCTTGCATTATGTTGTTCACATAACATGTAAGCATTCATGCCATTTTCATATTGTCATATGATGGGTAAACATGGTGCAAAACTGCTAACCATGAAAAACAGAGCCTACGGGACAAACATCTACCGTACGGTAGTGTTTGCATGTAACAATAGATTTGGTGTTTATTATTTTATGTCGATATTCAAGCATGCCTATATCTTCTGGAATTAAATATTTATGTGTTATATCTATTTATGTGGCATTAAAAGTTAAGCAATAAAATGATTTTCAAATCCCACAAATATTAGTAGAGACTGATTTTTATCGGGCGAGGGGGGTGCTTTTCCAAACAAAACCTTCTCCTCACGTAACCTGGCTCCCGAACCCAAAACTCTCTGTTTTTAGACCAAACCTTTTTCAAAAGGCAAAAGAGTCACATTTTTTCAATAAAAGGTTTCTCGGGGTTAATCCTTTTCAAACCCGGGTGGCGACTCTCAAACGAACCAACCATTTTCCCTTTTTGTAACAATAAAAATACAAAAGGAGAGACGGGGAATTTTTCTAGGCACGTAGCCCACAACTGTATCTGCAGCTCTATAAAACCACTGAGCTGAAAATACAACTCTACATTGATGGTTTCAAAGAGTTCCATAATTTTGGCAATATAATCAAGTTTTCCTTCTTCAGCCTGATAACAAACTACCCAAACAAAAGAATAAGAAGTTTGCATTTATGCTCTGCATCCGAAGTATAAATCAAGCAAAGTCATTTCAAAATTTTCATCTACATCAGCATCCTTTATTGCACTATTTGAAGTAGCATCGCTAACTGAGGATGCATCACGATCTACTTTCAAGCTTTCAGGAGCAACCAATGCAAACAAAGTAAGTTAGAACGCTTAATCGAATACAAGATTATCGATCACAGAGCTACTACATAATTGGTTAACGTGGATAAATGCCAATTTCAAGAAGTTTGCATTTATGCTCCACATCCGGAGTATATTTCAAGCAAAGTCATTTCAAAATTTCATCTACATCAGCTTCCTTTAGTGCACTATTTGAACTAGCATCGCTAACTGAGGATGCATCACGATCTACTTTCGAGCTTTCAGGAGCAACCAATGCAAACAAAGTAAGTTAGAATGCTTAATCTAATACAAGATTATCGATCACAGAGCTACTACATAATTGGTTAACATAGATAAATGCCAATTTCAAAAAGTTATCTTCCAAAAAAAAAAAACAAAAATACAAGAACCAGGTTATATTCAATGATGGTCAATGAACTATATATATACTTTGACCTATTGGAGAAACATACTAACCATTGGTTGCATTCAAAGTGGTGAATGAGAAGTGTGGCATTGAATAGGCTTTGCAACAATAGTAAACTAAAGATAAGATTAATTAGTTTCTGTTTTTTAGCCAAATACATACGTCGCGCAGAAAAGCTAGCAATGAACATTGAAATAAATAGGAACAACATTATAAAAGAAGTAGATAACGTGAAGATCATATATTGGCTGGAAGCTGGAATTTTTTTATTTTTGAAGCAATAGAGCCCAATGGATTATCGTCTCTAATGCCTGAGTAAAACACTTGTTTTTCGTTATTTACATAATCTTCATTTCCAATTCACCAAAAATCAAGAAACATGAGGGGCATGCCATAACAAGTTATTCTCTGTTTCACTGTTCTAAGCAACATCAAAACCACTCTAACCTCCATATTTGACGACATAGTGATAAAAGACATAATCATAAAGTCTCAACTCGAGAGCAGCAAAGAATTCATTGAGCAGTAGACAACAGCATTTCACCAAATTACAACACAATTATGGTTTGTATCAAACTCTAATAGGTTACCATATATAGTCACGTATAAGCTTATCACACAGTCTACAAGATGTATTAGTATTGATTGTAACAACAAAATGACCTGCATATAGAAACTTTATTCGAAGACGACAAATTCATTATGGAAATCACAAGTATATATACACATCCGAAGACAAATTCTGATGGGAATCACAGGTATATACATCCAAACCGAAGATATAAGCACCAAAGAAGACATGCAAAACAGGCAAATCAACAATTGAAAAACAAAATCGATGGAAGCAAATAACAGTATAACTCCAATTAACGGGATCAACCAACAAAACCCACGCAAAGAAACCAAAGCCATGTAAAATTTGCAAACAATTTCCCCAGCCCAAAATCATTAACACAAATTAAACACCATATATGGAAGACTCATCGAACACGCTTGCGGACCAACGATTCGAAGCGAAGAGAAACCGTACACACTTACCTTAACCAGATGGGACGAGACAAACACGTCACTCTAACAAACATGAAACATCTAATAGTTGGCAGAAACAATTAACGTCGCAAGAACATAACACAGTTATGGTAAGGCAAACTGATGGTAAGGGTTACCTCTTCAGAGCAAACTGCAACGCAAAACATCCAAAGAACATCGGGAAGCACACGGAACAGCAGAGTTTCAAGAACACGAAGCCTGCAGAGCAGGAAAAGCTTGCCCTCCAAAGTCAAGGAACGTGATCTAGTTGTTAGAGTTGAGTTCGGAAAACCATAGGCGTTTCAGGCCCCGTTCACGCAAGTGATTAACTTCTGCAACACAAGTCAAAATTGGCCCAATTTGTGAACCAAAAACATTAGTCGAAACACCACCAACACAACTTATTCATCCATAATCACAAGTTGTTCGCACTAATGAATACGTTGTTCATTAACATGAACAACTGCAAAATCGACACAACTTATTCACTAAAAACATTAGCGAGAGGCGATGTACTTGTCAAAAATGGAGAGTTCTGGAGAAAGACACGTCAAGTATGTCTCTTTGATGGATGGATAAAATTACAATTCAGGACACCCGACTAAGAACAAAGCCCTAGAAATTGGGGGGCAAATGTGTCCCAAATTGAAAAAGGGCCATAGGAAGCACCGATTCTTTTTACATAGCAGGAAGCAGGAAATCAACTCTTACAGAGTTTGTGCGTATGGAGATTAATTTGCCGCAACTTTATTTGTATACGCTGGTAGTTGTCGATGTGCCATAATTCCTCTCGAACACCTTGAGTTGTTGAAAACAATTATGGGGACGCTAATGCGTGACATTGTGGTCACCCATTGCGAGTAACAATTTTTAGATAAATTTACTTTCTTAAGTTAATGAATTATAGCAGAATCAAACGTAAATGATTTAAATTTTTGATACCATGGAAGGGGTTTTTTTTTTTTTTTTTTTAATGTTGATAATGCAGGGCGTTCTGTGCCAGCTTCCGCACTCCTCAGACTAATCTTTACAGCTCCTCCACACCATTTGACACGCTCACGAGTGGGAGTAATAAGTTAAATCAAACCTGAGATCTTAGGAATGAACAAACTCTTAAATTTAAGTCTTGTAATGTTGCAGATCTTGAGATGAGATCTCAAGTGATACAAAATATAGAGATCTGTTTTACTGAATTTTTTAGGAGTCAGCTCAAAATGTTGGAGATTGACAAAAAGATAAAAACCGGAGGCGCAACCCCATTTCAAAGGCGCCCACAGTCTCAAACTCTCAAAGCACGAATTTTATTCCGTGCTTGCGTCCCGATACTTCTAAAAGACGCAAAAACATACAGGATCAACCACCAATGGTGTAAGACCTATGCGAATACTGCCTCAATTCCTTATTTATAGTCCATATATTTCAAAAATTAAGTTATTTTTCCATTTTTAAAATACACCACTTTTGTGGATAATATTTTATACCAAATAAATATTTCCACAACTAACGATCCGAATTGTTGAATAAGTTCTCTGGAAACACAAAAGAATGTCATGAAGATAAAAGAAAAGAAATTGTGGCAAATTTCGAATTAATAAGTGAAAAATAACTTAAATGTAGACCAACTTAAAATTATGGTTAATCTAAGGGGAGTGGTTTTCATGCTCTCATTTTTAATAGTCGCATCCTGGTTTTATCTTCAAGATATGCATTTACAGAGGTGTTCAGAGGTGTGGAGACAACGTTTATTGAGAGGTAGGGGGATTATTTCCAAAAAAATATAGAGGGCAACTTGGTCTTTTTGTCTCCAAAACTAATCAGAGGTAGAAAATGAGAATGTTAAAAGCTCCTCATCACCACCTCTTTTTAACTTCTGCTCTAAAAACCCAAAAACCAAAAAAAAATGTTTTACCAAAACTCATTTATTGTATACACCACCACTCAAACACCTAAAATTTTAAAACGCGTAAAGAAACGGTGTTAATAAGCATATAAACATGTTATGCATTCAAAGTTGTGTTTTAAAGGTGAATTTGTAGCATTGTTCTAGGCAGAGATGGAGCCAGAATTTTTGCGTAAGGCGGGCGCATATACATAATCCAAAATTTTTGTTTTGATGATAAATTTTTTTAAAATGTAAAAGTAGGATTTTTTTAAAAATTGTAGGGACGACAGTTCGTACTAGCCCGACTCCATTTTTGGTTCTAGGCAATATGAATGTGGCGGCTTGCAGCCAGATTGGAAGTTTTAAACGGCCGGTGCTACAAACTCCTCGCATATTTCTCCTCATCTTTTGGCATGATTGCGGACTCATTTTCCTCCCTCTTCTTCTCTCTTGTCCTTTTTCTTCTTATTTGACGACCTTTTCCCCTTTTCTGTCCTTCAGTTTCGTACATTAATACCCTTTCTTAATGGGTAAATTTCACTGACCTCCCCTGAGGTTTCTGACACAAATAGAAACCACTCTTGAGGTTTCTGAAATGTCACTGACCTCCCTTACGTTTGCTGACATTGTCAAGATTCCCCCTTCCGTTAATTTAACCTTAAACAGCGTTAACTATTGTGATAAAATGACATATATGCCCTCTACTTGTATCTCCATTTGCCCTCTACTGAATAATTCTTCCCCTTTGCAGAGAAATCCAAAGGAAATTGCCAATTTGGATGCCGGCATAAGCACAGAACAAAATGGGAGAGAAATAAGTAAACCTCACTTGGGTGGGTTTAGATTAAAAAGTCAAGAGTGACTTTTTTTGGGTCTTTGTTAAAAAAATTTGCATTTATTAGTTTTGCTTCAAATTTTTGACCTATTGCTTCGTCTCGGCGAGAGGAATCAAAAGAGTAAAAATAAAATTGATTGGAAGTCTTAATTTTTCTAAGAAAGAAAAAAAGTAAGTCAAAAAGACAGTTTTTTTGACTTTTTTTTGTCTTTTTAAAGAAAATTATGAGTTGCGATTAAAAGTTTATACTTTTTTTTTATTCCTTTGGCCAAAATGAATCAATAAGTCACAAAAAATTAACATAAAACTAATAAATGTAAAAATTATTTGAATAGAGAAAAAAAAAAGTTACTCCCGACTTTTTAATCAAATTGTGCTCTTATTCTGCATATGCAATTACTACTCGAATAAAATAAACATACACACATTTTTATATAAATCGGGTGAATTATTCTTTTTAGGCTAATGGAGTGAGTAGCATGCGAAATCGGTAAAATAATGATAAAAATTGGTAGCACAGTGGCAAAATTGGGTGCGGCGGTTTTGGGCAATTTTTACTATGGGGCATTGGGTGGTGATAAGGTGATAAAAGAGGTTTCTGGAGGTTTACAATTTAGGCTAGGTTAGAGGTTTTGAGAGGTCTTTTTCTGTATTGAACCAAAAAAATGGATAGATTTGCTCAATACAACAAGTTCATATTCTAGAATTTCTTATTTAAGACATTTTAGATCTTTTAAATAACTACGGTGTTCGAGCTAACTTAAGCGCACCTCGAATAATTTTGGGGGCCAAATCCTACCGCCCATTTGCGGGAAGCCCAACTAAAGGTAAAAATGGGTGGTCCGAAAATAGTTGATTGCATGTGAGAGATTTCAAACTTGAGAGTCTAAAAAGGAGTAAACTCCTAAGTCTCAAGTCTAGCTTGACCACCAGGCTAGCTAACTCCTTGGGGTTTAAAACATTTTAGATTTGTGTTCAATTTTTTTAGATTATTAATTTATATCGAGCAAAGAAATAAAAAAATTAAAAATAGGAACTAAAATTGAAAGAATTAGAATAACAAAACATAATACCACTAAAAAATATTTTGCATTGTTTATTTCCTTAGTCAACTTTTAAAAGGTTTTGATCATAATTTTTTACATTTTATGTTTCTCTTGTTGAAATGAATAAAAACTCCATCAAAAATTGACGCAAAACTACCAAGGCAAAAAAATATTTGAACAAAGACCCAAAAAAATCGAAAAGAATTATTATGCCAAACCACACCTTAGTTTATTTTACAAAGTAACTAAAGAATTTGTTGTTTTTCTTTTTTGAGCTTATTAATATAGTCATTATTATAAATATTTTCAATTAAATATTTGCATTTGAAATAGAATAATTGATAGATTCATATGCTTTCTATCTAATATCCAAAATAAGTGGGCTTCATTGCGGCAAAATTACAATCTAGATTGTAATATTGGTGGAAGAACACATGGGTTTAGAAGATTTAGAGAGGTCAAAGGGCATTTTTGGCAGTTCAAAGCACATAATATGACATCATCACCAACTTCTGTTAGCATATGTAACGGCTGGTACCAGAAGGGGGACTTTTAGTAATGTCAGCAAAAGTAAGGGAGGTCACTGAGATTTCAGAAACCTCACGGGAGCTTTCTGTTTGTGTCAGAAAACCTCAGGGAGGTCAGTGAAATTTACCCTTAGTTAATTCTTGTTTGCCCCGTAACAAAATCCAAAGCCATTCTCAACCTTTTTTATAGGGCTGGGCTATTCGCAGCCACGTATTTTCTCTCACAGCCCGTTAAAAATTTTCAATTAGACTCGACAGCTAGTTACCGAAATTAAGATACATTTTCAACATCAAATTACCGAAATATGATATTTTTTTCAACAGTTATTTACCGAAAATGCATGTTTGGCAGTTGTCTACCGAAAGTTGAATATATTTTCGACATGTAGTTACCGAAATATAATCTTATTTTCAACAGCTATTTACCGAAATGTTATTTATGATTTTCAACAACCACTTACCGAAATAAAGTGGGTTATGGGAAAAAATAAGTGGCTGCGAATAGCCCAACCCTTTTTATATACCCCACAGTGGGCCCATAACTCATACATACTACAATACAAGTTCTCCGAATCTTCATTCCACGTGCATCCCATTGAACCATGGTTTGTGGAAAAATGAGTACTAGGGGGGGTGTTTCGTTCCCTATTTTTACATTTTTATTTTTGCATTATCCCATTATGGTTGTTTGGTTCATTCATTCTAAAATCCATTTTGTCAGAATGAGTTCACCGTTTTTTGCTTTAGTGGGCAGAAGCTAAAAAGAGCCCAAGAGGTCCTTTACACATTTTGGGTTTTTCACATTTTGTTTTCAATTACCAAAATACCCTCACTCAAATTTGGTAATTGCCACTTCTATCCTCACATGTATTGTCATTCCTTACACCTTCAAAAACAAAATTTAGTTTAGATGTGTTGGCATAACTTTGTAGACTTTCAACGCTCAAGCAAGTCCCGACTTTCAAAAAATTTATCATAATTTTTTTTTTATATAAATGAGTAAAAACATTATTACATTCATTTAATACATTACAATTAAAAATCAAGGGCAGCATGGCAAAATATCAACTCATAATTCATTTTTATCATTCATTTACCAAATACTCCTATTTCAAAATGTATTATGCACATACCTCCCAAACACTTTACTAGATTCAAAATACATTTTGACCATAATCTAAAAAGCCAAAAAGCTAAAAAGTTAAAAATGAAAAGTCAAAAAGTTAAAATTGATCTGAAATGTGTGGATAGATGGAATAAATTTTAAGGGCCTTGTAATATTGGAATGAAATTGTCAATTCTACACATTTTTTATTATTTAAGTATCTAAATATCTCATTTCAAACTAATCATTTTCAAAAATATTGTACAATGTACAGCGTACAGAATGAACATTATTTTAATTCCAGTGTTTTTCTTTCGAAAATATATTAAACGATACCCAATTAATATGAATTTTATCGTGCTTAATGTTCTCGATGATGTCTAAATTATTAACAGCTTTGATCATCCAAAAGGACCCGGAAAGGGCATTGAAATGGCCCGAACAGGACTGTCCAGTCCCTTTGATCATCCTGTTCCTTCGAAATAGTATTGCTATATATGGGATGACAATAGAACTACAATGCTGAATTTTGTAGAAATTCAAAGGATGGTGATATGGAGGTGAGCTGAACCCGTTTGGCAGGGATCACGGAAATAAAGGGAGTACAATTTTCTTGGGATACAAAATGAAAGTGCAGGTATGGTACCCCGTCACATCTATCAGGGAATATTGCCTCATCACATCAGACCATTATCTGTAAGGAATTCCACCGTACTTACGTTGGGGTTGAAGCTAAGATTCCATCACGCGTTAGTGATGTTAGGAGTATCCGAGTATATTGAGTCCTAACGAGAGACTATAGAAACTTGAACCTAGGCCTTGTTCAACCAGCAATGCTACACACACAGCAAAAGTGCACAGATTTTGTGCACAGATTTTTTGTGGGGCCCACTACGGGTCCCACACAAATAATCCGAGCCGTTCATTAAATGTAAAACATTTTTTCAAGGGCCACCGCAAAAAATCAGCTCAATCCGATACTCATAGGTGCTCTATTCAATCATTTAACTTTTCATTCGAATTTTAGAATAATGAAAAGTAAAATGATTGAATCGAGCACTTATAGGTGTTGGATTAAGTTGATTTTCTGCGGAGACCCTTGAAAAAATGTTTTACATTTAATGAACGGTTCGGATTATTTGTGTGGAACCCGTAGTGGGCCCCACAAAAAATCTGTGCACTTTTGCTGTGTGTGTAGCATTTCTGTTGTTCAACCAAGTGAAAGGGAGTACAATTAATGAGTATATGATAAAAGGGGTGTAAGGCACAAATCACAGAACGAGTGAAAATAACAAAGTAATATATTGATTTAAAAAAGGACCAGAGGCATCTAATTGCTTGTTATAAAGTTTTTTTTTTTTGTTTTCTAAATTGCTTTTGGGATTGGTCAATGTAAATTAATTAATGTGCTAATAAAGTACAACTCCACTTCCTATGAACAACCTTATAGCCTCTTTATCTTTTCACCTCTCGAAAGGGTCACTGACCCCATTGCATGGAAGCCAAGTCTAACTAAATCAACAACTTTTTACCATCTTCCTACGAAAGAGGTTTGTTCCTACTTTACCTCAGCAACAAAGTAAATAGAAATAATTACTCTTCAATATTATTTGGAATAGAAAATTCAGTACATGAGCAAACGAATCCATTTGTTAATCGACTCAATCTATGTTTTCCGTACACAACCTCAGCACAAGTTATAAAGAGCACTGGGCACCCTTAAGACAGAGAAAAATCTCGTCACAAAGGCAACTATGCAGCATAATTAAGACGAATTTAAGTTATACTGTACTACACTATGAATTTTACAAGATGAGCAGTTTGGATTATAACAATAAACGCATGGTGGGGTCTACAATGGGCGGCAATTTTCACCACCGGCGGAAAGAATTTAGACCCGTTCAGCTTAACTTTTAGCAATTCTTTTTTTGAGGTTTTGTTCTTATTCAAAATTTTTTTTTTGCATTCAATAGTTTTGTGCCTAGTATTTGTGGATTATTGATTGATCTCGATGAGAGGAATCAGAAAAGTAATTTTTTTTAATTTTATTCAAATATTTTTAAAAATATCCAATTTTAAGCCAAATAAACTAACTTTTTTTTTTACTTTTGTTAACAAAAAGTAGTAGTTATTTTCCAAAATATTTTACTCCATAAAAGTCATATTTTTTACTTTTTCAATTCGTCCTGACGAAACAAATCGGATAACCAAAAAAGTAAGGCGCAAAATTAACAAATACAAAAAAAAAAAATTTGAACAAAGACAACTAAAAAATGTCCAAAAAGTTTTTAGTGGAACAATAATGGTTTTGTTTGTTTGGTATTTTAGTTTAGTTTAGTTTAGTTTTGGTAGCGAATAGAAAGAGAAATAAAATAATGATTGAAGAGATGGGTAATGAGTAGAGAGAGATAAAGAGAGATGACAAAATAATAATTAAAAAAATATAAATGATTGGAAAAAGAAATAACGTCATGATTGAAAAATAAAACTAAAATGGCAAACAAATACAACCAATCTCTTTTGGGAACCCTATAGACAGGGAGGCCCCAAGTGGACTGGGAGTTGGGGGGCTGCTGTCCCTTCAAGGGACAACAGCATGCTGTCTCAGCTGAGGGGGCTCCGCTCCAGTCTTGCTCCAATGATCGAAAACGTTCACTTCGTAAAGCTCGTCGAGTTGAACAAAAATGTAAAAAAATTAGCTCGATCAGATATCATTAAGTTTCTAATCGAAACCTTTTTGTCTTGAAAAGAATGGATCCGTAACACTGGATCAAATTTACTAGGAACTCATTATTGGCAAGTTATATGTGTTTCGATTAGGTACTTAATGATATCCGATCAAACTGATTTTTTGCATACTTATTCAACTTGACAAGCTCTACGAAGTGAACGTTTTCGATCGTTGGAACAAGACCGGAATGGGACCCCCTCGACCGGGACAGCAGCCCCCAAAGTCCGCAAGTGGTCCGGGCGGGTAGAGACTCCCTGTGTGTGCCCCTAGCAGGGCTGCAAGTAATTTTCTTTAAAATTAATTCACCAGTTCTGCCCTTTGAGGAAACAGGAAACGACTGCGCTCATTCCTATTTCCTCCAAATCCCCTCTTCCACCAACCACTTTAAATACCCCATTTCCAACACTTCCAAACCTCCGTCTTATTATTAATCCACAAAACTCTCTCTCTCTCTCTCTCTCTCTCTGTGCGTGTGTGTGCGTGTGTGTTAACTGTTAAGGAAGAAAGAAACAGAAAGCCGATCGATGAGGACAAGCTGTAACGCCTGCAGAGTCCTCCGGAAAAGATGCAGCGACGACTGCTGTCTCAGACCCTGCCTTCACTGGATCAAATCCTCCGATTCTCAATCTAAGGCCACCATCTTCCTCGCCAAATTCTACGGCCGCGCCGGCCTCCTCAACCTCATCAATGCTGGCCCCGACCACCTCCGCCCTGGTACGTATGTATATATCCATTTATTAACTTCATATCATCTGTATCGAAAATGCTATACTCTGTTTCTTTATAATTTCAGTCATAGAAATCACAAAAAAGATTTTTACCCGTCAAAGTCACCACTCTTCCTAGTGCCATTCGCAGCTGAAATTGCACGAGAATTGAGGTGTAGAGCTATTTGTATACGTGAGCTGATGTCCCATGTATTAGATTTGGGGAAAATTAGATGTGACCCTTTACTTGGCCAATAGAACCCATCAACGGTAAAGTTGATAAAATGACTTTATTGGTGTGCCCTGAGGAAAAAACTTCAAAATTTAAATTGATTCTTTTTAAATTGTTCTTGATTTTTTTTACCTTGTTAATTTTGTCTCTTTGACAAGTTTGAGTTCGAATTCTGCTATGTATAACGTTACATCAAGATAATATACAGATGTGATGTACATATATATATATATATATCGGGGCGGTTCCGTGGACACCCTAAAAAAACACCTAAAAAAACACCTCATAGTTCCCGATCAAATTTTGACGATCCGAGCCGCTCAATGTGATCAGAACGTGATTTTAAGGGTACTCACGAGAAATCAGCAAAAAAAAAGACCGGGAAAGGCTTGATCCAAACAGTTTCGAACAGTTTTTTATTGAACGGTTCAAATAAAAACTGCTCAAATCAAGCCTTTTCCGGTCAATTTTTTTGCTAATTTCTTGCGGGTATACTTAAAATCACATTCTGCACGAATTGAACGGTTCGGATCATAAAAATTTGATCGGGAACTGTGAGATTAAGATTTAGGGTGTTTTTTTAGGTGTCTTTTTAGGGTGTCCATTGAACCGTCCCCAATATATATATATAAAATTCTTTCCAATCGATATGTACAAATATTAAATATACATTGTGTTGATGTTTTGTTTTTGTTTTTTGGGGAAGTATTGTGTTGATGTTTTGGTTATTTTATGTTGTCTTCGTGATAAATTGACAGCTATTTTTCGGTCACTGCTATACGAAGCATGTGGACGGATCATCAACCCGGTATCCGGTTCAGTCGGATTATTGTGCTCCAACAATTGGGACAAATGCCAAGCCGCCGTCGACTCGGTCCTCAGTGGCTCTACTCTCAAACAAGTCGATGAATTGGCGGCGGCTCAGCCTATTATGCCTTTCAAGGGGTGTGACATACGCCACCTCACCAAGGGCTCCAATGAGATCCACCGGGTTCAGACCCAGACCCGGTTCAAGCGCTCGGGTGGACGCTGCCGTACCAAGAGCCGGCTCGTTTCGGTCGACGAGGTGATGGCCGAGTCGACCCAGTTCTCGATATCTGGGTGGGTGGGTAATTACCCGGAGGAAAGGAATGTGGATCCGAGTCATGACTCGTCCACCTTGTTCTCGGCTGAAACCGTTGAGGCCTCGCTGGCGAATCGGGTTGTGAAGTACGAGAGCCAAGTGGTGGAGAGTGAGGTGGAATTGGAGCTTTGTTTGAGTTTCAATCCGGTGTTGCTTAACCACATACCTACGGTGGAAGAGCAGCAGACAGTCATTAATGTCTCTGATGGTGACGCGTAATCAAGCTGGTTTTTTTTTTTTGGGTAATTCGTAAGATCAAGTTGTTGCTGCCATGGAACTGTTTTGGATTCGATTTACAGTTTTAACTGTATTTTTTTTTTTTGTTGTTGATGTTGTTCTTTTGGAGTTGGGTTTTTGGAATAGTTTTGGAGGAATGATGCGTACACACACATCGACTACGTGTCTGACCACGCCCCTCTTACATACACGTGAGTTTCATATGTGGAGCCAACATTTATATTAGAGAGGGGTGTGGTTGGATCTATGGTCGGTCAATTCTAATTATTATGGAACTTTAGATAAGGGATGGACCTTATGATGATGCATTAATGCGGTTAATTCCAGCCTCATTTGATTGAAATACTCCCTCCTTCTTTGTCATCTTTTGATATTCGTGCCAGTTTTCAATCGTTTATATTTCAGCCTCACGTGAATGAAATGCTCCCTTCTTCTTTTGTCCTCTTTTGATATTCATGTCAGTTTTCATTCGCTTTTATCTTTCAATATGAATCTCCAAAAATAGATACTAATATAGATCTTATTTGATAGTTCTCGATTAAGTGTACAATACAAAATTTCCAAAATCATGAAAAATATTATAAATTGAGAGATATAAGCTTTTAAAGAACGACACAAATAACGTTAATGGGCAAACAAAATGGGACGGAGGGATTAACTTATTTTAGTGAACTTGTCCAATGTAAAAAAAAAATTTATCAATACTAATTGGTCATTAGTGTACATAAGCAAATCGCATACCGCACATCAATGATTTTCATAGTAAATTACTGATAAACATGTTCATAAGCCCACAAGTCCACTTATTAGTTTTGTAAGATGTCAAGTCCAATTTATTTTACATATATTACTTTTCAACATTAATAAAAGGGCCCTTAATAAAATGAACATCGTAAATGAAATCTTTAAGGTTGGTTGCTCGTTTTTATTGAAAACATTATGCACAGTACATTGGTAGGGGGCTGTTGTGCCTTCAAAACACGTGTCATTTCGAATCAAACGTATGATCTGTATGATGTACGGTACATTGTTCCACAGGTAGGTGGAAATTACTATGAAAAACGATAATATCAAAACTATTTTTGTTGGTGTCAAAATTTTAATGTACAAAATGCTTGTACCATGTGCAGTGTGCAATACTTTTACACAATCAAATTTTGACACTAAAAAAAACAGTTTTGACATTATCACTACCAACTATTAAATGCACTCAAACATATACTCCATTTCATCATGTAGTTGCTGCCGTTTGATCGATCAACTTGATTTGTAACAGAGATACTTTTGTTAGACTTGTTTCATATCGGTTATTTAAGCCGCCCAAATTTGATTAATAAAATCTAGAGGTTACTCCACTTATTACAAATTGGTTTTAGGTTAGAACCCTCTTACAAATCTAATAACTTTAAACATCAATCGATCTTTTGTTATCTCGTAGTAAAATTTTAGAGATCAAGATGAATCCCGTTTCGAAGGCACATGCAGCAGGCCGCCTGTGGGGTCGCGGAGGCCCCCACTCCGTTAAGAATATCTCGAAAATTCGTAAGAATGATGCAATGAGCTAGCTAGGTATCCATTTTTCTGTGGAAGTTAAAATACGTGTAGAGTTAAAATAAGTGTGGATGAGTTATGACGAGGTGGATAGATCCGGAAATGGGATAAGAATATATCGTACGTACTATTCCTATCCCATTTTGATACTCCTAATTTGAGAGGGAGAGAAAAAGCCTGCTACTGCACTAACTGCAGCAGGGAGAGTGAGGTGATCTGCTGATTTTTGAATGCGTAAGTACACGTAAAGAGCATGCATCGAGAGGATATGTGTGGGTTTTTGGCAGCTGCTGTTCATGCAACGGCCCTGTTTGTTTGGACTCTTATCTTTTGGAGTTTCTGCTAGCTGATTTGTTGGTGGACAACATAACATGGTGGTGGTCTAATGCGCCCGAATTTCGGATGAGAGAGAGAGAGAGAGAGAGAGAGAGACTTTGGCTGTGGGGAGGATTTTGAACTTAAATTGTACTGCAGAAGTTCCATATGGTCCCAACGAGGTGTGAGCTAAAATTGGATCCACACAAATATTGAGGGTAACAGATGATCACTTGATGCGAGTTTTCGTTTGTTTTTTTAATTAAAACGTGTGCTAAAAAACATTTATTAATGCTATTTTTCAACTTATTACAAGGTCAAAAGTTTAAAATAGAGTGATGTTGGTTCATGTGCTATTTTTGCACAATCTTAAATTTTGGGCACCATTGAATTAAATGTAACGCCCCGAATTTGGGTACGTTAAATAAAACATTTTATTGATAAAATCAACTGGAGTCTGGCTCCTTATTACAACAAAACTCCCACAAGAGTTCAATATTACAAAAGGGAGGGAAACTAGGGTTTCCTAACTACAGCTCCTCTTGCTTCTCCAGCCTAGCCTGCTCCTCGGCTCCGAACGCCTCCAAGGTGAAGATCTCGCTTTGTTCGTCTATGAGATCTGATACATTATATCGGCGTCGCCACCCACATAATATGCCAGGGTCACCAAAAGGTAACACCGTGAGCTACGAAAGCTCAATAGAGTAATCCCTACCCACTAACCCTTAACTTATGAACCAATATCATAATAAAACATCGATTTCCACATGATACGTATATAAGCAGTAACAAAAAGCAATATCATATCCACATTCATTTCATAATTATCGTTGGTGTCCAAAATCCTCGAAGTTCTTCCTACGTAACCCATCATAGACCGGGTTGTTTTTACTACCTTTCTTTTCCAAAGTCTCCTTTTTAACTCACCCAATCTCGGTTCCGCCGTGCCGGGTTCCCGAGCATCCTCACAACGGTTCCGCCGCGCCGGGTTCCCGTTGGCACACAAAACTTGCATTGGCTCGTCTTCACGGATAACCAAGCCATATTACCAACAAGGCTACCACGTCCGGCCCTATTGGCAATCTTCACAAAGGGCTTCCAAGTCCGGCCACTTTGTGGTTTTCACAACCCACGCAATGGGCTACCAAGTCCGGCCACATTACGTGTTTTCATTCACACAACGGGTTACCAAGTCCGGCCACGTTGCAGTTTTCATAATCCACACGATGGGCTACTAAGTCCGGCCACATCGCGATTTCAAAACACATTTCTCTTGTTAAACACACCCTAGGTGCCATGTTTCTAACTTTCTCGGTTTTCGTGTCTCGTTCTCATGCAAGACTCCGTGTGTAAGACTTTTCATACAATCATGCATTCAATCAAAGCCTTGAAATAGTACAACAAGATCATCTAAGCTACATAGCATGCTTGAATCAAAACATCACACATCATGCATTTCCAACTTTTTATTTACGATCAAAGTAACTTCCAAACAATATGCGATTCATACAATACATAGAATTAAGGTGAAAAACTACTTTATACTTGGAAAAGTAGGTAAGGATAACTACCTTGATCCGAAACTAGTCGGGGCCGAATAAGATAGTTGGAAAAATTCTACGGGCAGTGAAAGTTCCAAATCTGAACCGAACTTCGGATGGCAGTAACTCGATCAATCTTTGACCGAATAGAGTTGTTCTTAGGTCGAAATCCAAGATCTCGAAACCCTCTACAACTCTCGTGAAGGAAGTTAATCCTAGAAATGACTCTAGGTAGGAGAAAAATGGTGATGAAGGAGAAGACAGTAAGCTGTCTGGAATTTGGAAATCCGAAATTTTACTGAACTTCGGATGCCAATATCTTGGTCATTTCTTGACCGATTGGGTGATTCTTGGGTCTAACTTCAAGGTTTCAAAGTGTTCTACAACTTTGCCGAAGGAAGTTGATCCTAAAAACTACTCTAAGCAGGAGAAAACGGAAGATTTTCGAAGGGGCAGTAGGCTGCCTGGAAAATCAGAAATGGTTTCTAGAGAGAAGGAAGAGCAAATGAGAAGGTGTGTGTTCAAATGGCAAGAGAATGGCTCTATTTATAGGCCAAGGCATGCCCTCTCCCTCTCCCTCAAGGCCGCCCCCCCCCCCCTCTCTCTCTCTCTACCTCAACTTTTGACACTTGTCATGCCAACTAGAAAGATCAAGGCCTAAACCCTAGGCTTGCATGGCTAAGATTGTCCTTCTTGGAAGACTTGGTGGGCAAGAAGAGGTGTGAACAAGTTTAAACAATTGTTAATGGTACAAAGGAGGACAACAAAGGACTAGATTTTTGGTTAGGAAGAGTTCACACCAAGGATTTTGAAGTACAAAGAAAGATCAAGCATGGTACAACAAATCTCCTTCCTCCCTCCTTCCTCTCTCTTTCTCCCTCTCCCTCCTTGGGCCGAATCTCTCCTCTCTCTCTCCCATTCGGCTCTCTCTCTCTCTCTCTCAAGTACTAATATATATATTACAATGCAAGCATACAAATAAATTAATAATACTTTTGTACTTAAGCCAAGAGACTTAAGGGCTAAGTTTTAACCAACTAATTGGCACATGTGTACTAGTGTACTCTAGGGGGTTTACTCCCCATTAAACTAATTTAATTGGTACCAAAAACCCCAATAAAGAATAATACTAGAGTACTTAGGAAATCTTAGGCTCAAAGACTACCAAGTACTTATTTAATAAATTACTAAGTACTTTCACACATGGGTTAAAAGAAAATATTAAATTAGCCATCCCATGTACTTTGGTGAAAGACTAACTCTTTTATCCATTGGGTAAAAATTTCCCTAACTTCTATTATCCAATGGATAATAGTTATTAGGTCAATTATATACTAAAGAAATCCCCAAAAGTACTTTCAAGTAATTAAAAAGTATTTTCCTTAATATTCTTAGTACTTTGGCCAAGTATACCTTTAAAATAAACAAATGGGGTTCTATTATCCAATGGATAATAGTTTCCCTAACAATCTTTGTCCAATGGACAAAAAATAAAACTAAAATAATTAAAAGAAAAAGAATATTCAATACTTTAGTCTAGGGTACAAAAGGTTCACGAGGGGCAAAATGGTCATTTTGCGGTTAGGAAAAAATAACTAGATAGCTTGCTAGCTCGGTTTCTCCAACAAGTTGGTTAGAAGCTAACTAGGCTTGCCAATTAGGGTTAAAGTGCAAGAAACGAAAGTTTAAGGGCAAAAACGTAATTTTGACAAACTTTGGAAATTAATAGAAATTCAAATATTTAACGAAATTTTTAACGACCAAAAATCAGGGTCATTACATTAAACTTGTGTCTTTTTTCGTGCAATTAATCACTTGAAAAAAATTGAAAGAATTGACAATACCACTGATCTTTGGTGCCAAAGATGACATCTTCCATTGTTTGGCACTGCTGGGCCTTTAGCCACTCTCAGGCTCAATTTGTCAAACATAAATGCATCGATAACACTACATCAGCGTGACATATGGTGTGATCATTTCATACATAAAATTCAGTTTCTCCTTTTCTACTACTTCTCTTATTGTTTATTACCACATGGCACAAGCCTACCACACGCCAAATACTTAAATGGAAAAAAAAATCAAATCAAACTATGTTATCTTGGACCTCCAAATACTAAATAGTATTTGTATTGATATATATTAAACCTTTCTTGATGTATAAGCTTATATTCAACTGGGAAGTTCATTGATCTTGGACCTCCATAGTCAGCTGATATAAATATATATTATTCCTTTTTCTCGATCGGTGGTCCAGCTTAGTTTGAAAGCAGATTACAACTAATTAATTAAAAACAAAGGACGCCCAACCGGCAAATGGAGGTACATTAATGAGTGGATTCATTAATATTAATACTAATATAAACCTGTTTATATTAATGTGCTTTTATTTTTATATATTCCCTGTTCTCTTACGAACGAAGACGGAATACAATTTGGGTTTTGCTTTTGCTTGTGCTTGTGCTTGTGCTTGCCACACTCCCATGGGCCATGGATTTCAACATTCATTTAAATACTAGCTATACCATGGTATCAAAAAAAGGACTCGTACGTCTAGCATATATTAATTTTCTCATAATTTATCTCTGTTCTTTCTGGTATACTCAAGTTTATTTACCCAACTCATTTATATATATATATATATATATATATATATATAGAGTCATTTTCAAATGAGGAGATCTTTATTTTAGTTAAAATAAGGACTTCTCCATTTCTTCCATTTTCTGTTCGAATTTCGATGATCCGAGCAGCTCAATATGTTCAGAACGTGATTTTCAGAGTACCCGCGATGAATCATAAAAAAGAAAGACCGGGAAGGGTTTCATCCGAGTAGTTTTTATTTGAACCGTTTGATAAAAAAAAAAAAACAAAAACTGCTCGGATGAAACCTTTCCGGTCATTTTTTTGGGCTGATTTCTCTTAAGTACCTTTAAAATCACGTTCTGAACATATTGAGCGGCTTGGATCATTGAAATTTTATCGGGACAGTGAGGTCCTTAGGAGAAGAAGACTCTATATATATATATATATATATACACACACACACACACACATACATACATCTCTAGTCACCACTTGATTAAATCTTTTTCATTTTTTTCCTGCATTTAAAAAAAAAGAAGGAAAAATTAGACCACAATCCAACGAAATCCACTTTTGTATCGTTAGAACTCCCTCCGTCTCTTTTGAAAAGTTCAGTATTCTATTTTGAGTTGTTCCTTAATAATTGTCCATTTTGTAAAATTAGCGGGTAAAAGTTGATATATATAGTTTTCATTTTGCCTCTAGATATCATTTTGAAAAATTAGTAAGTAAAAAGATAATGATGATGCCTCCACAGAGAGTAAGGAAAGTTATAACTTTTGGAGCATAATGATGATGTCTTCATAAAAAAGTTGAATTTACGAAGTAGGACTTTTAAAAAGGGACAAAAGAAGTATCTAAGGTGTATGCATAAATCAAAGAAGAACGCAAATTTTTGCATATATAGAGGAGCGAATATACACGATCAAATTTTGTTTTTGAACTCTGTTGTAAACATTGCCATTACGTGGCAATTGGTCATCACAATTTTAAACCAAATTGTACACAAGATACTGTACATCCTTTGGCTGATAGGATTATGACTCGTATTAACCTTAATTACAGTAGATCCACTACAAGAGAATATGCTATTTGCGTCAACCTATTTGCGTCGGCAAGGACACCATTTGCGACGGGAAGAGTTTTTTGCGTCGGCAATGCGTCGGCTGTGGGGGGGACGAAAATGGTGGGGTGTCAAAAAAATTTTTGCGTCGGCAAGTGCTGTCGCATAGTATTTGCGTCGGCATGCGCTGTCGCTAATAGTTTTTTTGCATCGGTATTCTTGCCAACTCAAAAAATTTGGAAAACATATGATCATTAGCATCTGGACGCCTTGCTGTCGCAAATAGCATTATTTTCGTCGGCCTATGCCGTCGCCAATGGTTCAGATATAAACTTATTCCTTTTGCATTTGAGTTTGTGCCGTCGCAAAATTGCAAAACATCTATACATCTTAGGAGCAATCGCTGACCCCTTTTTTTTGTTACTAATTACATATACTAACCTGCATATATAGTTTTCTGGACATATAAAACAACAAGGCCTAATCCATCCAAAGCATGTCCTCATCCATTCTAATATAAAAACCATCTTTCATTCAAAAACCAACATTAATCCATTCATTCAATCTCCAGAGGAGATCCATATTACAATATTGCTCCAATTACATGTTCAGGGAATAAAAGCTAAAGTAGGCAATGCCAATAGTACTAAAAAATAAGTGGAATCCAAAATATTGCATCTTCACGATCATTACACGCTTTAGTCCTCAACAAACACCTGCAGAAGAAGATAGATATACAAGAATGAGAATCTGACTTATATTTATGTATGCATTTGCAATCACATGAAACAATAAAATTTCATCATAACATACATAAGAAAACCGCCAAGCAACAATGCAACCACCAGATCTCTTGATAACCACAATACGTGCCCATGTCCAAACTTGCTACTAATGTATCAGTAAGCAGAATCTTCGTATGTATAAATATCAAAACTTCAATTTAAGAGGCTATTGACTAGGGACATTGGTCGGATTCGGGTCGGGTTGGACCCGACCCGACTTTAATCACATTCCCCCAAACTCCATCCAAGACAGATCGACCACTGGTCAGATTCCCGACCGACTGCAGAAACGGATTGGGCGGTCGGGTTTGGTCGGGTTGTAGATCTACAAACCCTTTTTCTGAAAGTGAAAATCAATTACGGAGAGAGAAGGAAAATTCAATAACATCGACAGATTGATCGCTAATAGTAGTTACAGTACATAGGAAACACAAGTCAATCAAAATACTATTGACCCTCAGAATATATTCATAGGAAACGCAAGTCCAAGTCGACCACCCACCATAAATAACCATCTTAATACAAAATAGTCTGCTAAAAAATGGCACATATTCAGTGCAATGCTCAATTGATTCCTGCTCGACAGATCTCAAAAGTCATTTGGAATGTTAAGCGCATATGACGGAAAAATAATATCACACTTCACAGAATCTAGAACTGCATAACACATGCTATCGGGAAAGATGTTAACAAACCTTTTGTTTTCTTATCGCTGCCTCGGCTTTTGCCTTCTGAAGGTTCTCCAATTCAGTGATTTTAGCTTCCTCCTTCATGCATTTTCAATGAATGGATGAACTAAGAGTCATTTATATATCTCACCATGCACTTAGAGAGTATTTCATCAAGAGAAAGTTAGGTACTCAGTAAAGCTGACTAGGTTGAACAAGGCGCCAACAAAAGTATTTCGTCAACATTATTATGATCTTCCATTGACAAAATCTGACTAGGTTGAACAAGGTGCTAACAAAACTACAAGACAGCGTCCTTGTTAAAATTAATGCCTTTTGTATTTTATTGCAATGTTCTAGTGCTTATGTTAGTTATGATCTTTCATCTTTACTGGATTGTATACACTCGAGCCAGGAGTGTGAAAGATAACAAAACAAAAAAGTTCCAAGCGCACAACACTATTCGCAGCCTCACAGGTGAAATGCTAAAATCAATGCATTTGTCACAAATACTACACTGATTCTTTTACATGAAATGCTACCAAGATCGACACATCAAGAAAATACCATGAGATAGTAATTACCATGTATGTATTCCAGTTATCAGAATGCTTGGACATCAAGCTTGGTCAAATACTGTGCTTCAGTGTCTAATAAGCCCCCTTGAAAATACTCTTCCAATTGTCAAACTTCAAGGAAAAACAAGAATCAAGTTAGAGCTTTATAAAACTTTTACGTCAACACCACTTATATGAAACTAAACACTTCGGTTATCCATTAACATAAGAGTAAATGATATGTTTGGTTGCGCGCGCGCGCGCGCATGCACACACAATAAAGCAAATATTGTAAGTTAAGTATTTGGCTGTAGCACGGTTAAAATAAAAAAAAAATCGGCTGTAGTCAATACGATTACGATTGGCTCTCTGGGCAACCAAAAAACAGCAGGTCAAGTTCTAATTTTATTTTTTTTGGTTACAAAGGGAAGGAAGTTCTAATTTTGTTTTGTTTCCATGATGCTCTGGAATCTAACAGCAGCAAGTCAAATTAACATTATAAAATCGTTTTTTTATTTTATCGGCAAATATTAGAAATCATTTGTAATAAGATGAAAGGTCAACTACCCCAATTCAAGTCTCAACCATGGGAATAAAATTTCAGAAAATTATTGCCCAACATGTATCTTTTGCCTATGTGATCAACAAAGTCAAAGCTTGCGTAAATTGACAAACCGCACAAAGCATTTGCCAATTAGAGAAAACCAAAAACAAGTAAAGGAAAGCCTAAACTTTGAAACTACAGACGGGCTTTACAATCTTAAACACAGTGCAGATGTATAACCAAAATAAAGGAATTGATTCAGGGAAAACTGGAAATTATTAATCTGCCCTAGTTTAATGAAAAGAAGCTGATTTGACAATCATGCCAAAAATGAAAAAGAAATGGAAAAGATAATTTCTAGATCCGTGCAAAATATGAAGGAGAAAACCCAATAACAGCAATCGGAAACAGGTCCAAAGAAGAACTCCAACCTACAAGATGCTTCAAAAGATGGGCCCATCGGATTCTTCGCATGGAGAGAGATTGAGAGAGAGAGAACACATGAGGATGAGGTTGGGATCTATAGTTTATCATGCATTGGGCGCAATACAGTACTGTAACCATGGAAAGCAACGATCAACCTTGAGCTTTCCAACATTATCATGCACTGCTACAGCTGCTACAGAGTTATTGTGCATTGTACTCAAAAGATAGGTGCTTTATACGATAAGAAGTTGATAAAAAGCTACTCAAAACATTCCCAGTGTTACTGCAACTACCGAGACAAGAGACAAGTAATCAGTCACGTTTTTTAGCACCTTAATCAATTCGACAAACAAAACTAGAACTACACAATTACGTTGGCCACCTTAATGGTCACTGTCCAAAACATATATCACCTTTCATATCCAAAGAATGAATTTTATCCCAAGAATATGAAAATAAGAATCTATCATTGACCCAAAAGAATAGAACTACTGATCAAATATTGAGGCTTGATATCGCATGAATACCCTAGAACTAATTATTAGCTTTAACAATAGCAATTCATTGCTTATAAATAAAGCAGACCAAAATTTGGGCACCAGAAATCTGAAATGGCTAATTCTACCACAAACAGCCTATATATACCCAGAAAGAGGCGAAGTCCTTGACTTAAGTAGAAAAGTGTAAGAGGCAACAATACATACATAGTGACAAGAAGCACATTATTAGTTTTAGCAAAAAAGACCCCAATTTTATACTCCCATATGCTAAAAATTAGAACTCAGATGACTTCCTTGCAATATACCTAAACCGTTTTCCACTAGCCTATGAGAAGGAATCCAATCTCGCCAGTGTCCATCTACATCTTATGGAACTTGAATGCCAGGGGATGCATTCCCACATTGGATTGCTTCTAAACCTGAACCAAATATGATATTTAAGCATGAATAAACATTATTTGCCAAAGAGCTTCATTAAAAATTCAACTTACAATAAAGTTTCAGCAATATCAAATCATCCCACAAAGTTCTCCACATTCTAGACTAAAGTTTCAGCAATTGAACACATTATTCAGCAAATAAAATTCAGTTTTCCATGTTTAATCACCAAATTTCAGAACCTAAATCACAGTTCCAGCACTTATGTACAGTTTCAGATTCTAAAAAGGAAACTCACGGTGTTTCAGGTTGGCAATCTGCATCAATGTAGAAGGGATAGGGCCAGTCAATTGATTGTTCTTCAAATTCCTACATTAAAGTGCACATAAACCCTCAATTGAGACAGCTAAAAACTTTCCACAGTGATCAAATCAGACTGTACTTCAAGCGTTAACTCACAATAGCTCAAGCTGCTTAAGCTTAGATATTACGAATGGAATGCCTCCATGTAACAAATTAGTGGATAGTCCCTACATCATGCAAACACAACCTTTAAAAACATGCAACTCTTCATCGATTAAATAACACAAACTTCTCAGGATTACTAAACATTTCACCAGAAGATAACACATCACAATATTACAACGAAGAAGAGACTAGAAAGTGAAGTATTACAGTAATATCAGAGAAACACAGTTGCCTATCTCATTTGAAATTTGACCAGTCAAGTTGTTTCCCTGAAGATCTCTGCAATATTTCAATAACGCATGAATCATCAAAACTAATAACCTTCGAAAACTTCTGTAGAAACTAAAAAGCTCATCAATAAATTGTGTAACTCCATCAACAAAGGGGTTATCATTTCCTACGAGTAAACCAAGCTTTTTTTTTTTGCTTCTTTTGACATTTTGCCTTTCTTTTTTTTTTTCTCTAAGTGGGCTCTTCAATCTCAATAACAAAAGTTTAATACCCCTCTGTGGGGAAGAATTCTTAAAAAAAACTCTTATATAAATATATGTGTGTGTATATATATATATATATATGGGGATCTCTTTCGGTTCTTTTGGGGGCTCCTCTTGGTCCTATTGAAATCACTCCCAACCGATTGGGTTCCCAATAACAGTAGCATACATGTGATAAATAGCAATAAGGATTCAAAATATACACAACCATACAACTGGAGAGAGATAGGAAATTAATGAGTAGAATAAAGGTCCCCTTTAAGCATACCAGAATCACGAGGAAGCGAAGGCGTGGTGTGGTCTTCGGAAACCCCTGTGGTAGTCTCGTCGGAAATCCCTGTGGCCGTGGTCGTCATTGTGGTGCTCTCCTTGTCTTCAATTAGCAGATGAAAAAAGTTAGGGCAAAAGAAACGATGAGAGAGATTCCTGTTGCAGTGGTCGGTGTTGTGGTGCTTTCGTTGTCTTCGATTCGCAGCTGAAAAAAAAGGCATAGGAGACGATGATGGGGAGACGATGAAAGAAAGAGGAGACGATCGATGAGAGAGATTTGGGGTTTGGGGCATTTGAGATTTTGCCCTCCAAAAATTAGAACTTCTTTTCGTCCCCCGCCAATTTTATTTCGGTCGTACTCTTTTTTGGGCTTAGAAAGTTATTATTTACGTCGGGGAGTACTTTGCAGATGCAAAAAAAATCTATTTGCCACTGGTTTTTTGCAACGGCGATGTGGCGGACGCAAACCGGTAACATTTGAGACGGGATGCAATGCCAACGCAATTAAGTAATTTTTTGCGATGGCATTTCTTGCCGACGCAAATAGGTCGACGAAAAAAGCATATTCTCTTGTAGTGATCCTTTGGCTTACAAATCCGGTACGTGCAGCCAGCTAGGGCGACAAATTAATGGTATCCATATGATTACTGTACAAGATTGCAACTTGGGCATCCCAAGCACAATTAGCCGCTTTTAGGAAAGTTTCAGACATGGAAAAAACAACAAAGAGTGTCAAATGCAGACAAATTAATGGTCATCATCTAATTAAGTCACATAATCTTTCACTCTCATTCTCTATTCTCATCCTGCGCATGTCTCTTAGTTCTTACTCTCGCGAGTTTTGAATATTTTGGGATAGTTTTACAAGACGCTCTCATCTTTACGTACAAGCATGTGAAAAAGTAATGAGATAAGTTGCATGGATTAATCCAAGATCCCCATAAACTAGCTTGAGATAATAAATAATAATAAAAAAGAGGGAAAATGATAGCCAATGACATATTTTGATAATTAATACCCGCCATAAAAACACGTCCTGGACCGTCATTTTTCCGAAAAATGATGATGTTTCTAATGCCAAAATTTTTAACTGAAGGAATTAAGAGAAAATAGTGACGAATGAGCAGTTATAGATAGATGGTGATATTAGATCCCGAAATCTAATCATCTGTTCATTTTGATAACTCCTCTTATATCTCATATCCTTTTATTGAAACTCATTCTCTCTTATTGCATGTTTTATCTCATTTACATATAGCTTGAGTATAGATTTTTCTACTGGGTTAGTGTAACTCAAGTTATCATTTTCAGGTAAGAAACATGAAAGTTGGCTTGGCGTGCATCTCGTGTTTGTTGACCATATGTCTCGAAGGTATAAAAGGGAATTAAATTTACTTTTGAAATGAAAATAGTTATCGGGGGAATGATTAATGAAAACTGTAATATTATTTTGGCATTTGTATAACTTGGGCTTCGAGCCAATTGTAACTTTTGAATGTGATTTGAGAACGGGAAAGATATGTCTTTTGGGTATTATCGGTACTTCAGTAATGATTTTATTTATTGTAACGATTATTATTTATTGTAAACGATTATTATTTATGTTTAAAATTGAGAGCGTGACAGTGCCCATAGTGGCAACCCTGCAGGGGACTTTCTACATTAGTCTATACTTAGAGTTTAATACACTTGAGAACAATCCTTCAAAAGTTTGTCAAAACAGTGAGCTTTGCGCTGTTGAAGACCGAAATGGTGATTAAATAGGATGCTCATATCCAACCATTCCAGATTGAAACTTTTCCGATTGTTCGCTTGTATAGTTTTCTCTAAGTATCCATTAATAAAGTGAGCCACATTTTAAATGGCATTTGCAAACATTGCGATTCTATTTCATTAATCAAACTTTTGGCATCTTCACTTGCATCAATGTTGGCTAGCCGCGCTGGTGTGTTTTGGATAACCGGCATAGTTTACTAGAGCCCGGGGTCCTCGAATGCCCAACAACCCTAAACGATGATAAGTCATTCTACTATTTGACCGTTGGTTTGCGCTACACGTTGCAGTGGGAGATATATCTTGGCTATCGTTCAAGGAACCTCTCTCAAACCAAAACCGGCCTTTGTATATACAAAATATTAGAACTCTCCAAACTAAGACAAGAACTCACAGGGTGAGATTATTTGCATCTAACCTTCATATACTGTCTATGTGTTACCGCTTTCTCTATTTTATACTCCATCCATCTCTTTTTTAGAGTCCGCTATTCCATTTGGGGCTGTCCCTTAATAAGTGTTCGTTTTGTAAAGTTAATGAGTAAAAGTTGATGCATTGTTTATTATATCCCTAAAAATAGATTCTATTTTGAAAAGTTAGTGAGTAAAAGTGTAATGATGATGGATAAATAAGGAAAATGGAGGAAAAAGTTGATATGAAAGGTATAATGATAATGTTTTTTTAATAAGTTGGAATTGCGAAGCAGGACTCTTAAAAAGGGACGGAGGGAGTACTTGTTAAGACGCTACTGGACCCGATAAAGAGTCGTGCATCTCGATGCACGTTGTCGAATTACAAAGTTGTTAGATAAACGAGACTCTGAAAAATTAAAACTTTTTAAAAGAACAAGAGCTGTGGGTTAGAGTAGATTGACGCGCGCTGGTAGAGGACTGACACGCGTCGGTTGGAACTGCATGCAAGGGCTGGTTCGATGTATGCTGGTTCCTTCCCATACACGTCATTCCCAAATAGTGCCCTTGAACCTGTTTTGTCCAACAGAACTGGTCTTTTGTCATATTCTAATTGTTTTTTGAGCGAGTATGTCATCTATCACATCCTGCAAACATGTTACAGTTTTAAATCCCCTTTAAACTGTTCTTCCGTCCTAAATGGCTAAAACATAATTAATGAAATAGAATCGCAAACACTTTATAAATGTCCGAGTAGAGACCGATCTCTGTATTGAGCGAGAGGGGTGTTTTTTTCCTCTCATAACCTGGCTCCCGAATCTAAGATATTTTGGTGACAACGGACTGGAAACGGGAGACAATTGTTCTTCGCTTCTCTGCAAATGGTCCGAGCCTCCTCACAGCTAAAGGCCTTGCTCAAAAATGGCCCCGGAACTTCTGAGATCAAGGTCTTTTCGAAACTGTGTTGGGCCCAAAGACAATTGTACTTTGCTTCTCTGCAAATGGTCCGGGCCTCCTCACAGCTAAACTGGCCTTGATAAAAAAATGGCCCAAGAACTTTTGAGATCAAGGTCCTTTCGATTTGTTAAAAAATAAAGGAAATTGATTTTAGCACTCCAAAAATTGATAGAGGGGCTTCAAAACAACTCATTTTGTGTATCAATATAGTGCAGTTTTGGAGCCCCTCCATCAATTTTTGAAGTGCCAAAATCACTATCCAAAATAAATACTATGTTTGACGTATACTCCTAATTCATTGGAGAAAGAAATTGGGATCGTGGGCATGCATCTGCGGTTAATGGCCCGTGGGAGCTCATGGGCCAGGCCAGTGTGTTCAGCTAGCATTGATCCTAAGATTGGTCTCTCGCTTTGTATACTTGTAGAAATGGTTGCAAAAGTCCGACGGTGAGACAAAATCCCAAGGCATTTGGACCATTTCCTTATGCATGCCCCCTCCAAAATCCGAATTTGAGTAAGTCTAACGGCGTTTTCACTAAGTAATAAGTTATTGACAATAACTTTTTGGTTTTGTAATTATTTAAACTCTTTTGCAACCCTATTCTTCAATTTCAAATCGTAAACTTCATCAATTAATTTAGGAAAAATTTCAAGATAGCACCTGACCTTTCACACAAATCATGCATAGACACCTAACCTTTTAATATTATCAAAAAAGCACCTGACCTATTTTAAAACCTATCAATTTTTCACCCGCCGTTAACTTTCCATCCAAAAACAAACGGAAATGCTGAAATGGCCTACATCTGGCTATTTGGAGGGAAACCAATATATATTTTGGGAGAAAAACACTTTACTCTACTGATTTCTCCCGCCAAAACCCACCTGAGGGGCCATGGAGTTCCAATGGTTTGTTATGGAAGTAATGCTTATAAGACTTCATCTCGGTTATTGTAACTGTTTGTTTTTGTTGAACTGGTTATTGCATGTTTTAGGGATCAAATTTATGTGCCATTTTTTTCGGTAGAGCTTGAGATGGTGTGAGATAAATGAAGGAGAAGAATGAGATGTTTGGAGATTTTGGGACATCCCCATTTCACTTAACTTTTTCTATAACTTTTAGTTTTGTTCTTATTTAAATTTTTTTCGTGTTTCTTAATTTTGCGCCTCACTTTTCATTCTGATTCGTCTGGTCAAAATGAATTAGAAAAGTTTTAAAAAAAATTATATATTTGCCTAAATATTTTGGAAAATAGTCATTTTTTTGACTTAAAAGTGGTTACTTCCTAAAATATTTGGGTAAAAGTAAAAATATATATATTTTTCCGATTTGTATTGTCGAGACCAATTAATAAGTTACAAAAGGTTAGCGCAAAACTAACAAACGTGAAAAAAAGAAAAGAAAAGAAAAACAAAATTAAAAGTTATAGAAAAAGTAAAAATAGTTGTTATTGGAACTCCATGGCCCCACAGGTGGGTTTTGGCAGAAGAAATCAATAGAGTAATGTGTTTTTTCCCCAAAATGCATATTGGTTTCCCTCCAAATGGCTAGGTGTAGGCCATTTCAGCATTTCCGTCTATTTTTAGATGGAAAGTTAACGGCAGGTGAAAAATTAATGGATTTTTAAATAGGTCAAGTGCTTTTTTGATAATATTATAAGTTCAGGTGCCTATGTCTGATTTGTGTAAAAGGTCAGATGCTATTTTGAAATTTTCCCATTAATTTAGGACGTATTCATCCACCGCTTCTAATAAACCTCAAAGCAACACGATTATTAGTAGATTCGAAATGCCTATGCAGAGAGAGAGAGAGAGAGAGACCTCAAAGCAACACGATTATTAGTAGATTCGAAATGCCTATGCAGAGAGAGAGAGAGACCTCAAAGCAACACGATTATGAGTAGATTCGAAATGCCTATGTAGAGAGAGAGAGAGAGAGAGACCTCAAAGCAACACGATTATCAGTAGATTCGAAATGCCTGTGCAGAGAGAGAGAGAGAGAGATCTAAATGTGGCGTCCGGCTATGATGCTCCCACCTGGTATTGGGAGCATCATACTCCCATGTTCCTGAACCGTCGGATGTAATTGGTTTCATCCCAACCATTGGTGGAGCCCTTCTCTCCCTCTCTCCATCTCTCTTTTTTACCTACTATTACCAGTTGTACGTGAAATTTTTTAAAAGCCCTAAATTATTTTGGCCCTTCTTCAAACCCGCTTCTCCTTCCTCTGCTCTTCTCCGTGTCAGTTATCACCCTATCGCCTCCCCTTTGCTCCTCTCCACCTCCATAACTTCCTAACGCAGACGACGAAATCAGACCCGGACGCCTCTCATCTCGCTCTTCTCTGCTCCTCTCAGTGTCGACGGAAACCTCCACAGCTCCTCCACCTCCGTAGCCCCTAAGCAAACGACGAGAAGCCCTCGCTCTCACTATCCTTCAAATTTGTGAGGTATTATATTTCTCTCTCTCACTCTCTCCCAAACACACACCCACCACTACGAAACACAAACACCCCTGTACATATATATACATGTACACCCACATACACATAGAGCCCTAGTTGAAATATTAGAATCTGTACATGATTGGCTCAAACTTCCACAAGTTTCATTAGAGTCTGCAATTGAACGTTCCAATAATTTGGACAAAGAAATATGTTTTTCAAATATGCTACTACAAGTACGTAAACATCCTTCGGGCTTCTAAATTTTGTCGGTCGATGAGCCCCTATTGCATTCAACCACGTTATGCCAACATATGAACTAATAACATTACTTTGTCTCAATTCCATAATCTTAACTGTTGAAGTTTAGCAGGTGGGATTGAGACCAAAATTGGAAAACACCGAATTGTGGGCGATACCCCTTATTGAGAAGGGCTCAATTTTTCCCTTCTGATCATCGATTGAGAGTTTAATGTGATCACAAATTGGATGCTTAAAGTGTTTCCTTTTTCTAACTAGCAAGAATTGTTCTTGCATAATAAGGTTCTATTTGAGAATGCTACTATATCTGTTTGAGTAACCTTTTCATGGAAGTCACAATTCAACTCTTAAATTACTTTTTACATTATTATTTCCTGTCCTGGAGGAATTGAGGATTTCAGAGGTGGGTAAAATAACACATGTTTGGCATAAGCAATTAGTTGCATCCGCTGTTGAGGAATCTAGAAGAGCTACATGTGCGTGGTTGTTGAACCATGGAGGGAATTGGAATTGTTGGATTTAACCGAGAACTAGAGAAGAGCTACATGTGCGTGGTTGTGGAATAATGGAGGGAATTGGAATTGTTGGATTTGACGAAGAACTAGATGAAGATGGACTCACGCATGAGGTATGTTGGGGAAATACATCACTTACATCTAACATGATCCATAGTCGCATGCAGACATCTTTCTTATGTTTTGGATTATATCGTACTTGTGCCTGAAAATTTTCCATGCGAGTGCGCCAAAGATAACATCTTTCTTCTGTTTTGGATTATATCTTACTTGTGCCTGAAAATTTTCCATGCGAGGGCCAAAGATATTACTGAATTGCTTGGGAATCTTTCTTTATTTACTTCTTTTTTGTTTATTTGCAGTTCATGACGATTAGCAACCGATAAACTCTGGTGGGCCAATGTAAGATGCAATTTTGGCAATTTTGTGATGGGACTCGGCACCTGGCTTATGTAAATAGGACTATGCACCCCACTTGTACAGTTTTGGAGACGTTGATTTCCTAGCAACATGACCATTTTTTCTCCAATATCACTAGTAAAATGATAGATGATAGGTATGACAATGCTCGGTTTTGTCCCTCCTTATTGTATTGTTGTAAAACAAGCTTTTAGTTTTGCGAAACCTAACTTGGAATGTAATTGATAATTTAGATGAAAACAGCTCAGCGTGGGCTTGGATGTGTATGCATGATGAGCATCCGGCATGGGTTTTATATTGATTGTTGATAATTAGGATAAGCGAAGGCCCAACATGGTTTTATATGTGAATTTGGATTCTAAATGATAAAATTTAGAATGAGAAGTACCAACCATTTCGATGACCAAGCTTACCATAAATTCAGGGTATGTCATGAATGGATTGGAAAGAGGTATGCCATGATCATGGAGTGTTACTTAAAAATTCGACATACTTACCACAAATAAAGGATACGTTTTCTAAAAACGAGACATACTACCATAAACAATGGAAAAATTACTACAAGCCGTATGAAAAATTATTGCAAGAGCTAGAAAAAAGGTATGCCATGATCAGGGAGTGTTACCTAAAAACTGGACATACTTACCAAAAAGAAAAGTTATACTTACAAAAAAATTAGACATTATTACCACAAACAATGGGAAAATTACTTTAAAATTATATTACCTACGGAGAGTACCTACCATTTTCTTAACCATACTTACCACAAATACAGGATTTTTGCTAAATTATGGATATCTTTACCACAAATACGGAGAACTTATTCTCTAGATACTTCATAAATACAGTTTCATTCGTAATAAAAATACCATAAAAAGTGGTAAGTATAGCCATAATCAATGGTAACAATAACCATAAAAAAACGTAAACCTAGAAAGCTTCATTAGATTATTGTGACACACTTATTCGAAATTCTTCAACTTTACGAGGAAATAAGCACAACTAAATTCAGTTTGTTCTTGAAAAAAGTTTACTTAGTGAGCTTCTTCAACTTGTCATTGAGTTTCTTCTTAAATATTAAATTTTTTTGGACAAGAGGAGAAATGAATGAGAGCTAGAGGAGTTAGAGAGGATAAGTTTGCAGAATTTAAGGTAGGTATGTAGAAACCTAGTACCATTAATGTTATTATTGGTGGTAGGTGAACAGGGCAATCGTCAAAACGTGATCAGTTTGCGTGGTGAAACTGGTTTAAGCATATAGTTGTTTTGCCCTTATTGCATGGTAAGTATTGTTAACCACGTGGTAAGTGTTATCAACGAATATTAGTCCATCGTAAAAATATTAATTCAGGTTTTGTGGTATTCTAGCCTTATGTTCTGGTAAGTAAGCCTTAGTCTATATTAAGTATGACATTAATGACGGGTAGGCATACATTTATGTATCATCATTAATGCCATAATACCTATCACATTAAATTTTATTTTGGATCTACTTGTATTACTGTTATGATAAATTAAATAAAAGCATTTATATTCATAAAATTACTTTTAAAAAAGGATCAAAAAATGAAATATTTCAATTTACTGGTTCATTAGTGGTTACTCCTCTATTGGCCAAGTGATCAATGTTAACCACAAAGATTGTTACTCCTTCATTTGCCAACTGATCAATGTTAACCATCAAATAACCATTTTTGAAATTTGCTAGCGCATATAGGTTTATTCCTGCGTGTATCATTCCAAATCAACGTGTTCCAATCTGTTTAAAATGCTTACAAAAGCGCTTGTTCTCGATCTAAATCCATCACTTCAACAAATCATCCATGTTCATCACTTTTATTGTTCCCCTGCCCTAATTGGCTAAAAAATGATTAATGATAGAAAAATGTAAACGTTTTACAAAATGTCCGAGTAGAGACCGATCTCTGGATTGGGCGAGAAGGGTGCCATAAAACCCTTCCTCTCTCATAACCTGGCTCCTGAACCTCAGATATCGAAGGTGCGACGGTCCAGTCTACAAAGTCTTTCTCAGCCAAAACGTAGCAAACGTTTCAAGTTCGATTCCTTGGGTGCATACCGCAAAACCCGAGTGGCGACTCTGAATTGTAGCGTTTCGCCGCGCTTTTTCAAAAAGGGTGCACCCGATTTTTATACGCAAAATTGAAATTTTGGGGCTTGTGCCCATACCAAGTATATTAGAATCAACACTATTAGTTGTTAAATTTGCAAATATATCATATTGATTACTATAATTACTGTAATAAATATCTTTCTTTTTTCATAATATTTAAAACTAAGTTACTTAAATATATCTATAATATAAATGATTATTTGAAAATTATTTAATTAAATACATTTATAATGTCATTTGGAAATTTGAAAAATATTTTCCAAATTTTTATATTTTCATAACTAATTAAAATTTCAAACTAGATTTATAAATGAACACCATTTTTTAAACAATTCTTCTGATTTATAAATCCCTAAAATCTGCAAATTTTCCTGCCAAAAAATTGGGTACGTATTTTTTTTTATAAATGAACACCATTTTTTAAACAATTCTTCTAATATATAAATCCTTAAAATCTGCAAATTTTCCCGCCAAAACATTGGGTACTGTTGTTTTTTTTTTTTTACTTAATGACAACTTGTTACCTGACCAATCGGTCGTAGTAAGTGTTGCCTGTTTGTGTGGTAAGTATTCCTTATACAATGGTAAGTGTTGCCTAGTTAATGGTTTAAGTTGCCTGTTCTGTGGTAAGTAATTCTCCGTTTTTTTGGTCAAAACCACCTCGTTTCAACAAATATTATTTGTAGTTGAAGTACTACTATATGTGATTTGAGTTCTCACAAATGTGAAGTGCAATGGGACTCTGCTGATATTACCCTCAATCTCCTACAAAGCAGATCTACCTATCCTGTTTGTTATAGTAGCAGATTTTTTACCTATCTATCCTGTTTGTTACTCTCGAAGCTTCACTTGTCTTTCAATTGAATTGTGAGTTGTCTGTCTATTATTTTACCTGAGATATGTTCTGACAGTTGATTAGAAATACTAATTTCGTAACTTCTTTCATTTTCCCAAAGCTGTCCTCCTAATGGTAATGAAAAACTTAAAACTAAGAGTAAAGAAGTGTAATTGTACAAAACAAAAACCAAAAATCATCTTTTGATTGAGATTTGAACTCTTCACGAACGTATACAGTCAGTAAATCTCAACTCTGAAAAGTAATCAACAAATGAGAAATTTTCGGTGCCGGATGGGTATATCCCACGTGGTACCCATTCAATACATCCGGGCTGGTTCTATTTCATCTGGTATTTTGTAGGAATAAAAAGGAGACAGATAAGAGTACAAAATCTCTTCTTTTTTTTTTTTTCTGGTATTTATATAATTTATTGATATGTCTAATACACTTTTGGACAGCTCGGACTGAAATCCTTTCTCTCCTCTCATCCCAATAATTTCTCTCTCCAAATTCGAGCCGTCCAAAAACTTAATAAACGACTCGGATGTGGCGAGCGGACATTACGTGGTATCCACCCGGCACTGAAAAATTTTCCCTCAAGAAACAATTGTAAGATCCTCCTTTCACAGAGGTAATCATGAATAATAACAAGACCAAAATAATTGCACTGTGGAAAGATATTTTTGCTTTATGGAAGAGGAACTTGAGATTGTGAAAAGAGGAGGCCACCTCAGACAATCATGAATACTAGATGTTTGGGTCAATTTATACACATTTTTATTAATCGCAGGATCGTAATGTTAATGATCGGACAAACTTCTAGTTGGCCCAAAAAGTTGATAGAACACGAAAGATTTCAAAATTCAAACCTTAGAAGTGAACAAATAACCAATTCCTTAGGCCATCCGCAGTGGTGTAATAAAAAATGAATAACCAAAAGTTGACACATCAGCTTTTGATTATTCATTTAAGAGGTTGCTAAGCTTAAAAATGTTGAGGTTCACAATGCTTACTTCTAATCCATAACCAGAATAGGGGGTCCACTATAATATCACTCTCTCTATCTCCCCCTTCTATTTTCTGCCATTCACTTCTCTCCATTATGTTTTTTGGAGGCAAAAATATATTAATTCCCTCTCTTAATTTTGGGGGAAAAATAGGTGATTTCCTTCCCTCCTATTATTATTTTTTAATTATTTTTCCGGGTCGGGGCCGGGGGGGGGGGGAAGAAATCTATCGTTTCCATCCTTTATTTAGGGGAAAATCAAAGCTTCCCCTTGCATTCTTCTTCCCTCTTAATGGAATTTTTGAGCACATCTTCTTCCCAAACGATGGAATCACAGTCACAATTCCAAAGCCAAAGGGAAGAAAATCAAAACAAAACAAGGAAAACAAATTACTTGCAAGATGCAGATGGAGTGCTAGTGAAATAGAAACGAACAAGGAATAAAATAGAAATGGAAAAAAAGAGTGAAATACCTTAATCCAGCGAAGATATGTTGAATTATAGATGATCGAGAGATATGAGCTTCAGTTTTGGAGGGAAAGAAAGAGAAATAGTTTGTGGGTGAAGAAGATATAGAGCAAGCGAAGAAGAGAAGAAGAAAATGCTAGTTGAAACACACATGTATACAAATTTTGGAACCAGTTAACTTATGTGGTGTGTGATTCACAAATTTTGATTATTAAAAAAATATTGCTAGTTTTGGTTATCCAAAACTCAAAATTTGATTATTTCCAATGATATTGCTAAGTTTGATTATACTATTGTGAGCCATCATTTATACAGATATTGTTAACTTTAAAAACAATTAGCTTTAGATTATATTACTGTGGATGACCTCAGGAGGGAGCAAATTACCCTTTGGGACTACGAAAAGGTTTGAACTTTTAGGCAAGTAGTATAATGAAACAAGTGAGAATCCAACAGAAGAGTCTGTTTTCCATTAATTGGGGAAAAAACTCAGAGAGAGAGAGAGAGAGAGAGAGAGAGAGAGAGGACAATTGTTTCCAAGACTGTTCATTCTCATCTTCAGCAAAAGGGGGCCCACTAGAAATCCATTTTGATTGGAAAGGCAACCAATCACATTGAAATATTGAGGATGATCTTTTCAAGCTCAACCAATAGGATAACAGATAACAAGGTGGGTCTCAAAAGCGCAATGCCCTGCCCAAAAGTGCATCCCAACCAGAGCCATCACACTCCAATTAGACTGTAAAAGTGCACCAAAAGGGTTCCACCCCACCCCACAATACTAATTGTTCATTTCACTTCTCCCCTCCAAACCTCTACATAAACTGCAAAACCAAACAATTTTTCCCAACCCATTCCTCCTAGTTCGGTTTTCTTGATTTTGGTTTGATAAAAAAAGGATATTCAATTTTGTCCATGGTTTCCAAAAGAAGGCAGGCCAATGCCGTCGGCGGCAAAACAGCTAGAGCCTGCGATGGTTGCGTGTGCAACCGCGCTCGTTGGTTCTGTGCCACCGATGATGCTTTTTTGTGTCAATCTTGTGATATTTCCATCCACTTGGTGAACCCGTTGGCTTGTCGACACGAGAGGATTCTCCTCAAAACGTCTTCATTCAAGCCTCCACATGAGTCCACTGGTGAACCCTCTTGGCACAAAGGGTTCACGACAAGGGCTCGAACACCAAGAAATGGAAAAATTTTCATTTCCAAGCATAAAAACTCTAAAGAAACGACACAGTATTCGGATACTCATGTGCCGGATTTGGGCAGCGGGGAGACTTCATATGAAGAAAACGAAGAACAGAGTTCTTCTTATCGGGTTCCGATATCTGGTCAATTCGTCGACAATTCAAGTGAAAGTGGGTATGGTGGGAGTGATTTAAATGAGTTTCTTCTCCCTTCAGAAGTGGAGTTATCTGAGTTTGCTGCCGATGTGGAGAGCTTACTTGGAAAAGGGTTGGAAGAAGAGTCATTCAATATGGAAGCACTTGGGATCTTTGATTGGGAAAAGAAGGATTCAAGGAATATTAAGGTAGAAGAAGAAGAAGACGAAGAGATGAATTCTATGGCGGGTAATTATGTTGATGCAGAGATTGATATGGAGAAAGAATTACCGTTCGAATTCAATTTTGAAATCGATGAGGAAGAGAATGAGGAGGGAGGTGGAGGGAGAGTTATGAAGGAGGAGAATGAAGAAGGTAAGAATATGGGGGAAGTGAGGAGGAAGAAGAAGGAGAAGGTACTACTATTGAGGCTTGATTATCAAGGAATTATTACGGCGTGGGATAACCAAAGGTCTCCGTGGACTACCGGCGATCGGCCGGAGCTCCGGCCTAGCGAGTGTTGGCCTGACTGCTTGGTATGTTTTCTTCTCATGCCTCTTTTTGGTTTCATTGTTTCATTATCAATTGATTCCCGTTCAATCTTGGAACAGTTTCTTCACAATCTGCATTGTAAAAAAATTCCTTCTGTATTTGAATAGAAGGCTTGAAATAATTTTATACCTTAGTTTAAATATTTGAAGCAATATCACAATTTTAATGTGTTCAAATTTACCACTTAACTTACAAACCTCTAGCAAGTGGAGGTACTAAAAAATCGGAATGTCTATGGGTACATACATTCATGCACATACGCACTTTAGATCTGTCTTGGATCCCACAAAAATTATCCGACCCGCTCATTTTGTTCAAAATAGTTTGTTTACAGTCCTTATAAAAAATCAAATCAACTCGATATCAGTAAAGACGTTTATGAAATATCCACCTTTGCTCTAGAATTCAAGTCTGGATTCTGTAGGAAAAGTATTTTGTAGGACTCGAGATCTTAAACAAACTATTTTGAACAAAATGAGCAGCTCAGATCTTTTTTATAGGACTCGAGACGGGTCTAAAGTGCGTATGCACGCGATATATATACATGAGTGTATGTACCTATAGCAGCACTCCTAAAAAATTGAGTTGGGTCAATTGGCATCGGTTCGTAAGTCCTTCTGCCCAGGCTATTTTAGTAGCCCATTTTTGCTTTGAACGTGTTTGAATGTGGAAGTGAAATTTAAGTATGGATAATTCAGGATCAACCATTAGTGTATTTACACATAAAGCGACAGACGCATGATTTGTCAGAGTTGTGGCTGAACCAGTGTATTTGTATTTCTACCGTAATAACAAAACTTATATTTTATGTTTATATACTCGTACTTGGTAGATCTAAGTTCGTGCATATAAACGCAGCCATCATTTTTTGTTAACACTCGCGATCAAAATTTTGTTGGTAAATTCGAATTATTGGGAGTTTTTCCCATGCCCATCTATTTATTTGAAGACTTTTTTTTTTCACCCAAGAGACTTGCAAGGGCCAATCTAGTCGAACTTTCTTAAATTAACCTGAAAAAGTAGTGAAATTAATGGGAAATATTTGGAGTTGTGGGCACCCCTTCGGTCCACCATTGATAATACCCTTTCTGGTAATGAACAAATGGGGCATTGCCACAGTTGTGATGTACAAAGAAGAACCAATATCTATGGACTACACTCATCAATCTTATGAATTATTTCATGAATGTTAATACCACAGCTTTTTACTGAGTATTCAGGCAAAAAATTAGGTAAAAAATCTGCATTCCCTAGTTGAAATAGACGTGCTTGTATGCTAATTTTTCAGGGGAGTTGTGGAACAATTCACCATCCGTACGGAGATATAGGAGTAATTGGTGGAAACACCGCAATGGGAGACGGAGGGAGAGAAGCAAGAGTATCGAGGTACAGAGAAAAGCGACGTACAAGGTTGTTCTCGAAGAAAATAAGATATGAGGTCCGGAAATTGAATGCAGAGAAGAGGCCCAGAATGAAAGGAAGGTTCGTCAAGAGGACCGATTTTGCAAACTATTGAATCAAACTCGGGAGTAGCTAACTACTGGAGTAATAAGGAATATGCTAAGCAGATAAATATTTTGCGGCAAAATTCACATAGAATGATGTTTTTATTTTCCTTTTTTATCAGACACAGAGAAAGATGTTGGTTTTGCAGTTGGCTTTTTTGTTGTTCATGTTGTAACCCATAGTAATTGGTTTTTGTTTTTTCTGCCTCTGAATTTCTGTGAAGAAGCAACACATCATTCTGTTTGAATTGCTCCATATGAAACATTCTGTTTGTAATTTTGTATAGCATAGTTACCTCAATAGAACCTAGTCTTCTGGTCCAAGTCTTATAGTCAAATGCCTACTGTAGCTGAAAAATAATTTCTCTTTTCAATCGATCTGATTTATTTGTAAATAGCAAAACAGAGAGCAAAAAAAAGAAGAATGGTAACATAATTTCAGTTCTGCCTCTAATAGGCAGATAAAGAATTAAGGAAAAATGAACTGAGAAAATAGACAGAAGCCTAACAATACAATTTGAACTTACGCAAACTAGAGCAAGTTACCATCCAACGTGAACTCATGGCCCTGAATTTTCCTTCAACGCCTTTGAGATGACTCGAATGGTGGAAGGTGTAGTTCGGCAACAGCCTCCAATGAGTTTAGCTCCTGCGTCGCGCCATCTTGTTGCAAACAACTTGAACTTTTCATCATCAAAACACTTTGATGGCTGTCAAACCAAGAGCACTATTTGGAGTCAATGAATATACTAAATAACTATTTTTCTAGGCATGATTGCTTTGCCGTATACGAGAAACAGGTTACTGCATATTCATGGAGACCACATGTCCTATTTTCGGTTAAACATTATGTGACAAAGTAAATTTGCATCGGATTTTGTGTCCCAAAAAAGATAGGATATTCAGAGAATTGGCAACAACATGACTCACCAGCCATCTCTTAGCTCTGCCATCCCACACTTCACCGCTATTCGGATATACAACTATTACTTTTCCGGTTAACTACAAACAATTAAACGAAGTTTAGATCAATACAACATATTGCTATCAAAATGGAGAAAACAGAATATTTTGACAAATCATTACCTCCTTAAATTTCTGAACAAGACCTTGTACAAAATGGGGAGGAGCACAATTTATACCAACAGCTGAAATTTTGTTACTGCTATTAATGATATCAAGGCACTCCTTGAAGCTCTCTCCTGAGGGTGCATTCTCACCATCTACGGAGCTGAAACAAATCCAAGAGGGGATTTGGATGTTTTCTTCTTCAAGCAACTCAACAAGGGCCTGCATAAAAGTATTTTTTCCACAGATGAGGTGCTATCAAAGTTAAAATAATTACTCCAATGTGAGTCCTTGGGGAAGCCTAGAAAGTCTAGTTTGATTGGTCGCACTGAATACTGACAATGAGTGAATCAACCCTCCTATGGTACCAAAAACCTAAACAAACTTCGGACTAGATATTCACAATGGGTGTGGGTTGCATACAATTCCGCCTGGGTTGCATACAATTCCTCCTGGACCATATCCATTGTCAGTCTGAACTCTGAAGTACATTTCTCGGTATATACTTCACATATCCTGATCCTAATACTTTCCATGAGAGAAACTAAGTGTCCAACAGAAACGTAATCCATCACAAATTGTTACGGTCAAAAAGTAAAATAACGTTTCAATGGAAAGCCAATCATATTAATATAGCCAATTGAACCGGAACCAAAAGCATAATTGATGGAAGAAGATATATACCTGAGCTTCTAGTTTATTTGGAATGGTCTCAAAGGCAAGCAAATCTGGACCTGCTTCCACAAGAACTTGCAATCTTCGGCGATGAAAATCCTTCAGCTTATCCAAATCCACAATTGGTCCATAACATCCACTACATCCATAGACACAAAATCATTACTTAGAGCCAACGATCTGTTTCCGTCATACCAATACCGCACTTGTTTCAATGCACCCGTAGCAACATGATGTGATGGAAGTCACAGTGCAAAATTTTGGAGACATTATCATGCATCTAGATCTGCATTGGGCCAGATCCTCAGTCCCTAAGAATGTCGATTACTAGTGTTGTCACTTCTCAATTTTTAGTGTTGTCACTTCTCAATTTTTAGGGTTCAAATCTCATTCGATTATCTATTACTCGTACAAATAAGTTTGAACACATTTTCGAAATTCATCAACTTTTCAATAAATTCTGGGGATATGGGGAGTTTTAGGGCACCTGTACTCAGAACCATCGGCAAGATAAGCTCCATAGCTCCCTATGGAGGCTGCAACCAATGCTCTGTTATAGCTATGTTCAGATATTATTTTCTTGGCATCCCAAAACTTATCGCGTGCCTGAACAGCCAGTTCGACACTCTTTTTCAGTAACAATTCCCCTTCTTCAATCGACAGTCCTTTGGACTGAAATCCTGGGAGGGAAGCCTATACACAAATAAATTAAAGATTGTTACTCCAATTGTCAAGTTAATTTGCCTATGACTTGGTTTTGTCAAAATAGCTTTAACCATGGTCCATTAATAAGTGCAATGCCCTTGAGCCCTTCCGTTTGTCAATATGTTGAGGGAAAATGGAGTCAATTTTGTTCTTTCTTAGAGCTCAAGGGCGAAAGAGGACAATAAAACAGATCAGAATAAACTGTTTAGGTGATTAAAAGAAAACCAAAGAACATATATAACTTAAGGGTTATAAGGAATGAATTGCAAACCTGATAAGATGAAGTTATCAATATGTCTGCTCCAGCCTCCAAATATTCCAAATGAACCTAAATATAATTTAAACACCTTCAGATTCACAACTCTTGTCTAAACTACACAAACTACAACTTGTTGCACGGTGGACTTAATTCATTCACCAGTTGTATTGTACAATATCAAATAATATTGCAAATTCTGTTCACCCTCGTGTTCAAAATAATACGAATTGGACTAAATAAGTCTGCAATATGTAATTTTGCAGAATAAACTCTACAGGAAGGTGCTCTCTAGTTCTCTATTGCTTCGCTAATTTCTTGAAACACTATGTGTGATTGCTAGAGCTTATTTTGGGGCTGATATTGCATCCTACTCTTTGTCTATTTCAGCTGTTAGATTCATCTAATTTGGTGAGGCCTGTTCTCTATTTGAGTTGTAATTGGTTGAACAAACCATATGGAGTTTGTCAAATCATTTTACTACATGTAACTCATTTAAATCCAATTTCTGATACTGGAACCGGTCTTTGGTCCCGTAGATGTACATCCATCTTTATACAAAACCACGTAAAAATCTCGTTTGTTTTTCTTGTGGTTTGCATATTCCAAGAGTCTATTCGCTGCATTATTATATCTCTACCTTAGTTTCAACTAGTGGGAAATTGGTCTACTTTTATCCAAAAAAAGACCAAATCACCTAAATATTTAACATATCATCTTTGGTAGAATTGGATATCAAATCCACGTATAAATAGTGACACTCAAACACCAAAGATGTATAATCCAATCTCATGTTGTAATCCATGCATAGCAACCCTCCATTGGGCGTGACTATACAGACTCTAGACCAGCGATGGGCCCTGGAAGGGACCAAAGAGCCATAGCTACTACCGCCCCACCAAGGACTAGTGGACCACAGCCGGGCTTCGCAGGAGGACCAAGTTCGAGAGGCGTGGTTAGCACCACTCGAACCCGTGACCTCCTTGCCACCCAAACCCTATGTGAGTGACTACCAAGTGAGCCATGAGCCACTAGGCTACCACCCCTGTTGGTCATTCTTATAACTACACTTACACTTTGACACTATAATCTCATTTTGAATGGACGGATTAGACAAGAGACCCAATAAATAAATAAAAATTCTCGTGAAAAACCCATTTGCTGGATATCGATACCAAAAATTGCACGTTTTGTTAAACGAGAGGGCTTGAAGAAGATACCGGGAGGAGACAAAAAAATTGAAAGCACGGTTGTTTCTCTCTCCCTTCTCTCTTGTTTCTCTCTCTAAACTTTTCTTCAACTAGGTTTTTCCGTTGGGGGGAGGGGCTGCCGCCCCCCTCCTCCCCTTCCTTCCCCCCCCCCCCCCCCCCCCCCCCCCCCTTTTTCCCCTAACCTCCCCTCCTTTTTGTTGTTCCCACCTCTCTGTTTCTTGTTTTCGTCCATTGTTGAGCTCCACGCTTGGACTCCGGCCATGGCTGTGGGTTTCTCCGTTCGGCCCTCACAATGGAGATGCAGATCTGGTAGCTGGTGGTTGGGTTTAATAAAGTGAGGTGTTTTGGAGTTAGGTTTTCTTTTCCTTTTCCGACGATTTTTTCGTCTCCTCTACCAGCTGGTTTTCACAGTCCGGTTGTGTACCGATTCAGGTCTCCCCCAGATTTGGTGAGGTTGTGGTGGTGGGCAAATAATTTCTTTTTCGTTCTTGTTCTGGTATGGGTTGTGGATGGGTCTCAACGGATAGTCTTCTTGACGGTTACCGGTCGCCGTGATCACGCTCGGCCGACCGGGCCTGTTTTGGTTTGCTTTGGTTGTGTGGTTGGAGCTTGCCGTGGCAGCGGAGGCTTGCTGCGGAGTTTTTTCTCTGATCGGCCGGCGTGCTAAAAGGACAGCAGTCCATGGGACCAGAAGGCTGCCTATTTGGTTGATTTCTCTCGTGGGCCGGCCTTGCGCCGGCGGAGACGGCTGCAGGTCAGGGTGAAGGAGGATTTGGTCTTCCGCCGGCCTTTTCCGCTTGTGATCTGTTTGTTGTTCTGATTACATCTATTTTGTTTGTGTAATGGTTTGTACTGGGATTTCGTTTTCGATTTCTCTCTGCCTAGTCCCGGATGGGATTCTCATATCGGCACCTAGTGTTGATTTACTTTGGCAGGGTGTCCTTTAATCCCGGGGTAGGTAGTTTGGTGCACTTCTGTATTTTGCGATTTGCGATGTAATCTTTGCCTTCCGGCTTGTTATGATATGATATTGACATTTAAAAAAAAAAAAGATACCGGGATAGCAAAACAAACATTAATCCAAAAGCCCCAAAACGAACAAATGAAGAAGAAGCACGAACCAAACAGAATGCAGTGCAATCCGTACATATTTTTTCTATATACAAACTGTGTAGGAGGTTGAAAGAGGCATACCCGTTTGATGAGATCAGGATCTTGGATCAGGCAGACAGCACTCCAAAGGGCATCATTGAATTGGGCACCGTGTTTCTCAAGCTGCGTCGACAAGCCTCCGTCTACGACGGCACAACCTCCTGCTTTCTCTATCAGATCTTCCAAAACTCCCATTTTCTTCAGAATCCCCATTTCCTCTCTATCTCTCCCGCGGTCTAAAATATAGTGTATATCTACAGACCGGATTTAATGGAAGCAATCGGAAAGTGAAACGTCAAGAACAGAACAGAGCAGAGCAGAGCACGTCTAGGGGTTTGGTATTGGATTCGCTTTGAAGACTGTGAGTAGATGTCACCAGACGTTTTTATAGGCAGCTTTACAACTATGCATTTTGTAAGGAAAAAAAAAAAAGAAAAGTAAAGCTTTTTTAATAAAATTATTTTTGAATGGGGACGGGATATGCAGAAGGGTTCTACCTTGGTTTTCATCTGCCCCTTTTCTTACCTTGATTCTTACTAGTATGAGAGATGTATGTACTCTCTGGTTTATCTAATCGTTTACGTTAAGGCAGTTGATTTTGCCACTGCTCTATGTCTTAATGTCATTTTTCTTTTTGTTTTTATTAGAATGAATTTACTAAAACACCCTTGCATATTTTTTACGTGTCAACCAACTATCGAAAAATAAAAGTTCAAAATTTGTTTTTGACATTTTACATCAAAACAAACGGAGAATAAATATTTTAGTATTAATAATTTCTAGAGTAATATTGTACTGATCCAACCGAAGAACACCTAGGCTTTGTTTGGTTGAGAGTTTAGTTTAGTTTAGTTTTGGTAGTGGGTAGAGAGAGAAATATGGTAATGATTAGAAATAGAGGTAATGATTGGAGAGAGATAGAGAGATATGAGAAAGTAATAATTGAAAAAATAGGGTAATGATTGGAAAAAAAAGTAGGATAATGATTGGAAAACAAAACAAAATCAAAACAAAGTTTACAAACGAACATAGCCCTAGTACTCGTATGTCATACATACAAACTTTATTATGGCTATAAGTACTTATTTTTTAAGAAGACAATCTCAAACTTAAAAATAATAGGTTTAATGAAATCTAAAAATATACAATATGGATCTCGTTTGAAAGATTTTGATAAGATCTTTAATACGGTGCAAAAAAAATTAAAAAAAAATTTTTCATTTATATTATTTTTGAATTTGAAAATGTGAAATAATTACTTATTTTTTAAGAGAGTGTTCTGGAACGGGGCCTTAGTCTTGTGAAGGAAAAGAAATCTTGAAAATAGTAGTAATCCAAAAAGAAAAAGAAAAAGAAAAAGAAAAGAAAAAGAAAAAGAAAAGGGGCGAAAGCGAAATGGGGGTTGGTGACGGTGGAGGGTGCCTTGACTTTGATTGTTTCGATCAACCCCCACCAAACCAAAATTAACATGGCAAGTGGTCTAATAAATAAGTTCGGTAAACCAGCAAAGTAATCAAATGCCCAAAAATGTTACCAATAATAACCCACATAAAAAATAATTCAAATGAAAACGGCCGGCACTTAGAAAGCAGCCTGTTTGTGTGACAGAAGTTTGGACTTGTACGTACCAACTACTATTAAAAAGATTAGTGCTCCCTCCGTCCCTTTTTTTTAGGTCTAGTATACTATTTTGGGCTGTCCCTTAATAAGTGTCCATTTTGTAAAAGTAGTGGGTAAAAATTGATGTATTATCTATTTTGCCCCTAAAAGTAGATTCCTTTTTAAAAAGTAAGTGAGTAAAAGTGTAATGATGATGGGTAAGTAGGGAAAGTGAAGGAAAAAGTTGATGTGAAAGGTATAATGATGATATCTTTTTAATAAGTTGGAGTTACAAAGCAGGACATTTAAAAAGGACGGAGGGAGTAGTAATTGGGTTCGCCCATGAATAGTTAGGATTTTTGTGTGGGGAGCGAATATACACAATCAATAAAATTGAAATAAAGAGAGCCAATAATATGAATTTTTACTAACTCAAAAGAATACTGGAGTACCAAACAATGACAATATATATATATATATATGTATACATATATATAGTTCCCTTCTCCTAAGGACCACCTTGACTTAATAAAATGAGGACCTCCTTTTCCCAATAGAATTTCAATGATCTAAGCCGCTCAATGTGTTCAGAACGTGATTTTCATCCAAGCAGTTTTTGTTTATTTTTTATCGAACAATTCAAATAAAAACTGTTCGAATGAATCCTTTTCCGGTCATTTTTTTTGTTGATTTCTCGCGGGTACTCTTAAAATCACGTCTTGAACACATTGAGCGGCTCGGATCATTAAAATTTGAATGGAAAATGGGAGAAATGGAAAGGTCTTTATTTTAACTAAAATAAGGATCTCTTATTTGAAAATAACTATATATATATATATATATGTATAAATAATTGAACATGTTTCTTATGTGATTTTTACCATCCATAGATTTGTCCGTTTTAGTTTTGACTAAAAGGCCTAATAGAAGTATAACAGTAGTACACTAGTATTTGATTAATGACAGTATTAACCAATTACTTACTTTTTTATTTTATGTTATATTAGCCCATAGCTTTAAGTAATTGTAGTTGGTATCCTTATTTTGTTTAAAAGAATTTTAATTAAATCTCCCCAAGACCAACTTTAGTACAAAGTTGTTTCATAGCTCAAAAAATATTAAAGATGTTACTATTAAATTTTTTGTAACAAAAAAATGGAATGGGGCGGGCTATATCTCTGGAGAGTGCAGGGCTATATAATTTGATGATAAATTCTTATCTATCAATATACCTAGTTTTTTAAAATTGTAGGAGGGTAACGGCCCCTACTAATCTCCCTCTAGTTTCATCCTTGGGTTCGACTATCAGTTAAATTTGTTTATTTTCTAATTGGATACTGTTGTTGTCTCATTGGACACTTTGAGGCCTAACAAGTTCTTCGTTGGACCGGCTTAAATCACGTCAAGGTCTTGGGCTTTGTTAATTGTTTGAGCCAGCATAAGCGCTTCGACTAATAGTGGATAATCAATCCCGCAGTTCAAGGGCGGACTTATCTTGGGGCACATGGGGTCCCTTGCCCCAATCAATCTTTTTGACTAGATTTTTCTCTTGTTCAATTTAAGACTTCAAAGTATAGTTTGAACACATTTGAGTCTTTTATCAATGATCTGAGTGGTGTATAATGTAGAAATTGTCAAATAGTTTGCCCACGCAAAAAAAAAAAAACAAAAAAAACGAGTTGATCGGACCCACATAACTGCTTGATAAGAATATATATATATATTTTTTTTGCAAAAAATAGTTAGACGGGATATTTTTTTGAATAAAAGTATTTCGATGAAGTGGGTCAAAAAGTCGGATCAATAAAGATTTTTGCCGAGACATTTTGTTTGACGAGCCCTATCATATGAATGCTATCATATTAAGGGTTTGGATGGACGATGAGAGATATGGGTGTCAACGAATTACACTCGCAGGAACCAGAGTGCTTTTACTAAGTTTGAAAGTAAGAAAAACAGAGTGCCTCCAGAAGAGCACAAAAGTAAAATCTAATTTTGCAACACGTGTTTCGTCGCTTCACCGCTCGGATCGCCAATTTCTTTTAACCTTCTATGTTAGATAAAAATAGGTTTTTTTAATTTTTATTTGTTAGATACATTAGGACTTTTGATGTATCGTAATGAAAAAATTCAACGATAAATACTTAAATATCCTTAAAACTATTGGAAGCATATACATGTAACTCGCTTTTCATAATGGTATACAATTGTAGCTGACGGTGAAATAAAGGTTATGAATAATTATGTGTCCCCACTATAAGGAATTTTTGGGTCTGCCACTGTAATTGTCCACTGGAGAGGATTCAATTAAAGTCAGAGCAAAATTTCGTATAACTAACTTCAAAGAAGCTAATAGCATCCGAGGGATTTTGAATATTAGACTTTAGAAGAGAAGAAACGCCTTAGTCATAAACCTCGATTATTAAGTCAACCCCTTGGGGTTGGTACGCACCTCGTTTCCAAGTTTTCTTTTTTAAGCAAAAGATCATCCTCTTTTTATTAAAACAAAAATTACAACAACAATAATAAAGAAAATACAAAAAAAATAAAAATAAAGAAAAGCCAGAACAAATCAGCACCGAGTCGAACCCATCAGACACACTTGTGAAAAAGGGTTAACCAGATTTGCAGCTAGCTGAAACTGATTCCTACCGCAGGCTAAAGGATCACCATCGGATCCGCTGCTGACACCTTCATCGATCGTTGCCGTTGGAGAGCTCAAAAATCTGTCGTCAAGGTCGATCAGATTGAAGAGCCAAAACCCAAAGTTGATTCCCCAGATTTGGGCAATTTGAGTCCAAAAATAATGGGGAGATGGGAGTTCCTTAAAAAAGAGTCTCAACCAACTCACTACTACAGGGGTAGGAGAAGTGACAAGAGGAGAGGAAAGAGAGAGGCTGGAGGAGAAAAGGGACGGAGAGAGGAGGAAGAAGGAAAATATCTAATAGGGGAAAAAGGAAAGGGGAAAGACGAGGAGAAGGGCAGTGGATTGGGGTGAGAACCCATCTACCCAACTCTCTATCCGTCTCTAGAGCTCTATCGGCTCTCTCAACCCTCTTTTTCGTTTTCGAGTTTCAAAAATAGTTTTAGATCATATGTCTAATGCTTTCAATGTTAGATTTATTTCTGACAACCAATTATTTAGGGCAAAGTCTACTTTGACCCCTATGATTTGGGTTATGTGTGGATACACTCTTTATGGTTCAAAAGTGGGCACATAACTACCATGTGATTTGTTAAAACATACAGATGCACCCCATTTTGTCCATGTTAAAGGAATAAACACAAAGTCCACTAACGAAATTGTGAAAAGTTCAATATACCCTCAACCCTCATCTTCTTTCTTCATTCTTCTACTTCCTTGAATCTAATCAATCTATCCCATGTAAAAAAAAAAAATGAGATCCAAACAATTGATATTGTAGAGTTCGGCGAGTACTACATCCGTACCAAAATTCAAGTCAATCAAAAAATGGAAACCTAATGATAGAATAGAAATCATTACAAAATAAATTTTCAAATTTAAATTTACATTTTATTTTAACAAAAACAAGATGATCGACAGAGTTATTCATTTCTAATCGACATGTTTTTTTTTTACAGATATGCTCTATTATTTTATTAATACATTATGAACGGCTCAGATTAAATTTTAGTTAGATTTAAGAGACGTATGAGATACAGCTCAGTTAACATAAACGAAATGGGATGTATCTGCATGTTTTAATAAATCACAAAATGGTTGTGTGCCCACTTTTGAATTATAGGATTGTAAACACACATAGCCCCAAACTACATGGGGTCAAATTGGAATTTGCCCAATTATCTAATCAAAGCACCTTCAAGTGAAAATGTCACGTATGAGTCATATAATGTGTTTTCGGTGGCGCGAAAGTTTGAGAAATGAATGTGTTGTCAGTAGCACCGAATATTAGGAACCTTCACATGCAAACAAATCGATCGAGTCCACATGCCAACAGCTTAGGCACAAGCATGCATGGGTGTTGTCTCTTCTATTTACAAAAAAAAACATGAGTGCACAAGGAAGCAAGGAGCTTAATTAAAGGTACTTAAACAAGATCACGTTCGTGTACTAATTAAGTACTCTCTCCATCTCTAACTTGTTACTCCCGGCCACCATGCCTAAATGAGAGTACCTTTGGAATTTCAATTTTTTTAGGGGATATATAATTATTACACATATTTTTCACAATTAATATTCCTATACATATTCTACATATTTTGCATTATTTGTATTCACATAAAAGGGACACTTTTGAAATTTTATCAAATTTTCACTTCTATTTTTGGAAAAGGATAATCGCTTTGGAACATCCTAAAATGGAATAGAGAATCTCAATTAGGAATAGAGGAAGTAGTTCTTTTAGTCAGCCGTGTCCCTTGAAAAACCATAAATATTTCAAAATCTTTAGTATTTTTTTAAAATTTTTTGAAAACTAATTAAAATCTATCAACAAGTTCTATATTATGTACAAAAAAAAATATCATATTTCCAAAAATATAGATAATTTTTAAGAGGTCCAAAATAGTGGATCAATGGGAGTATCTCAGTTTCACCAAATCATTTTAGCGGTCTCGAGATCTTGTTCGATTTGAATTTTGAGGGAAGTTTTTGAAAGTAATGAGTGATAAATAGAGAAAATTTACTGAAAACTATGTACATAAGATTTGAGACCCAAAACAAACAAGAAAGTGTCTTCACTAGTGTAAAAACTAGAATAAATGAAGTATGATAGCATTGGAATAGTAAATTTGACATATCTGGAGTATTATTTATATGGAGAAAAGGAAAAGCTTTGTGTAGTTAAGGAAAGAACAATGCTACTACATCTTGGTGAGTCCTGACCAATATTACCGTTTGGTTGGTAAATTGAATTATTTCACTATTACACGTCCTGATATTTCATTTGCAGTGAGTATTATGAGTCAGTTTATATCTGCTCATCGTTTGCCACATTGGGAGGCCGTTCTTAGAGCTAATAGTCATTTGCGTATTGAGGAATGGTGATCATGTTCTTTGTATCATACGATGTATTATTATTGTATTGGTGGAGAGTCTTCACTACAAACCTAATATATAGTTAGGCCTGACCGTAAGATTTTGGAGACTTTAGGTGAGATTAAAAAGTGATGCCTTTCATTGTTTTGTTTACATTTTAGTAGTACAAACACAAGATAGGCTGTCGGTGCTGTGGTTGACCTCATGTAACAAGGTTTCTTATCTTGGTGAGTTTGAATCTCACTTCTTTCGCGCTAAAATTGTATCGATTAATTCCATTCTTTTGTTGAAGTTCAAAATACTTTCACGTTAAAAATGTAGGTATTAAGGGTAAAAAATACGACCTCTTAAATGGAAGGTTCTATTAATTCTAACCGTTTGAGCTACGTTTTAATATATGAAATATTACTGGCATAAATAGCTTAGTACTCCCTCCGTCCCTTTTTTGGAATTCAGTATTTTATTTTGGGTTGTCTCTTAATAAATGTCTATTTTGTAAAGTTATTGGGTAAAAGATGGTACATTTTCTATTTTGTCTATAAAAGTAGATTCTGTTTTGAAAAGTTAATGAATAAAAGTGTAGTGATATTGTCTCCATAGAAGGTAAATAGGAAAGTGGAGGTACAAGTTGATATAAAAAGTATAATAATGATGTCTACTTAATAAATTAGAGTTACGAAACTACACACTTAAAAATGGGCAAAATGAGTATATTTCAATACTTGGAGGCTCAAGGCAGTGGTTTGGTGGGCATATGACCAGGGGCGGAGTCAGGATTTTCGTTTAGTGGGGTCGAAAATTTAAACTATGTATGATTCACTTTTTCTAGTTGCTATTTGAAAGTAGGGCTGTAAGTGAGCCGAGCTACTTGCGAGCTCAGCTCGGTTCAGCTCGTTAAGGCTCGGTTCGGCTCGTTAAGGCTCGGCTCGGCTCGTTCGACAAAAGCTCGGCTCGTTAAGGGAGGCTCGGCTCGATTAAGAGAGGCTCGTTTAGTAAATGGCTAAGCTCGGCTCGTTAAGGGCTTGGCTCGTTAAGGCTTGAGTCGAGCTCGAGCTCGAGTTTTGGGCTCGTTAAGTAAACGAGCCGAGCTTGAGCTCGCCTCGGCTCGTTTACACCCCTATTTGAAAGGAACAATCAAATTAACAAGTTAATCAAAAAGTAAATAACTAAATATTTATTAATAACAAAATAAAGCTTCGATTCACAATTGACCTCGAGAGCGAGAACGACATTTTGGAAATTTTTGTGGGTGGAAATTCTATTTTGACTTCTCTTTTTCCTAAGTACAAAACCCTTATATATGGGTTGGGGCAAAAATGAATTTTAAAGGGAGGTCAAATAAGTAAAAATTATACCAATTTCTAAAAAAATTTGAGAGGCAGCGGGGTCGGCCGCCCCCTCTTGACTCTTACTGGCTCCGCCCTTGCTTATGACCAAGGTTGGGCCTGCAAATAGTGCACATTGCACTTATGTGTTGGTGACACATCTCATAATATCAAAATTGTGGTTAACATGTTCACCAAAGTATTAGTGTTAAGGAAAGGGATCCTCTATTAAAGACGATCCATTGTGTCCTTTTGTGATTTTTCCCACACTATAACTTTCATGATCCAAATTGTTCACTTTATAGAGGTCAATGAGAGCAGCGATCGAGCCAAAAAATCACATCGACAAGATACTGATTGATATGATTTTGGAACTTACTCATCCTGAAATAATAAGGGTGCAACACCATATTATATATAGAACCCATTGAACTCATTTGCATCAAGGTAAACTGTTCTTCAAATCATAGAAATCAAAATGCAATTAACGTGATTTTTCGCACAATCAATGCTCTCGACATCTCTAGCAAGTAAACAAATGAGAGCTGTTAACCACACATACATCTGTGCCCAAATTGTGCACAGATTTTGTTATGGATCCCACACAAATGATTCGAGCCGTTCATTAGATGTAAAATATTTTTTCAAGGGTCTCCATAAAAAATTAACTCAATTTAATACCTAGAGGTGCTCGATCCAATCATCTAAATTTTCATTCAGATTTTTGAGTAATAAAAAATTAGATGATTAGATCAAGCACTTATAGGTATTGGATTGAGCTGATTTTTTACGGGAACCTTTGAAAAAATGTTTTACATTTAATGAATGGCTCGGATTATTTGTGTGGGACCCGTGGTGGGTCCCACAATAAAATCTGTGAACAATCTGTGCACAGATTATCTTTTGCATTATCATTTCCCAAATTAAAAAATAGTAGTAATTCTCTTGATTTTAGTATTATTTTGCTCTTTTTTTTTCATTTACGAGAGAGAGGGTAATGTTCACCCTCTTTAAAAACAAAATTGCACTTGTCCGTTCGAGAGACGAGAGAGAGAGAGAGGAAATTGGAAGCAAAAGAAGGGTTTTTTAAAATGGTTATGTGGCCATATGTGGTTCACAAAAAGAATATGTGGTCCACTCTAAGGTAATAGAGCAAATTGTCCCTCATGAGAAAACAGTGAGCTGGCAATTGGAAGGCTAAAATTGGAAAAAACAAAGGGAAATTTTGGCAACCCAACCAATTGGCTTCAATTCTCTTTTATTTAAAGGTTTAGACTATATTGCCCATTCCCATTACATATATATTTTACATACAATCAACATTTAACCGTGATTATATATTTCTCATGCAAAAAGCATTGCAAACCAAAAGTTAACATATCCAAAACCTGCATTCGTACGTATATTCCACAAAAGCAATGCTACATACAGAATTCTATACGAAACTCATTTTATACAAACTTGACACTGTCAACGTACAAATCTTAAAATTGTTTTGGTGCAAAATCCGAGCGTATACACGTCTGTGCATACATTATATTAACTTTTGTTGTTCACAATGTCACGTCCACGGCAGGTTCAGATACAAAAATCTTACAAAAGATGAGTCTCACAGTTGGATTCGAGTACTCATATAACATCTGACCGTGAGACTCGCCTCTTACGAGTGCGATGCTATAGGTAATACAAGGGTTTTTTGTTTTTGTTTCCTTTCACAACAGCGATCTTGCGTTAGAGCTTGACCACTTCAGGAATCTGAACCGGGTACCTGTCAATACAGTCAAACCAGGGTCCATCACTCGACACCTTGATATTCCTATTGCACTTCCAAACAGCACTATTACACTTAAACCCACTCCCAAACGCGATCATCCACACTCTGTCCCCTCTCCTCATCCTCCCTTTCGCCTCGACGTACCCCATCTCATACCAAAGCGAAGACGACGACGTATTCCCGAACCTATGCAACGTCATCCGTGACGCCTCTACGTGCTCTGCTGACAGCCGTAGGTTCCGCTGCAGCTCGTCGATCACCGCCCTGCCCCCCGCGTGGATGCAAAAGTGCTCGAACGCTTGTTTGAAGTCAGGAATGTAAGGTTTCCATTTCGGGTTGAAGATTTTGCGGCCGATGAGGGAGAGGAGGAAGAGGATCTGTTCGGATGCAGGAAGGACTAGTGGGCCTATGGTGGTGATGTTGGATTTCAGGGCTTCTCCGGCTATGGACATTAGGTCCTTGGATAGGGATATCCCAATTTTGCCTTGTGGGTCTTCTTCTTCGTAGACACAGCGATAGGCTTTATCATCTCCACCTGCTAGAACAAGTACTACATTTGTTAGGATATGGGTGGACGTTAAACTTCATATCATATCAATAAATAGAATAAACGTCGGGTCTTAATAGTATAACATTGAATAACTCACCACTAACATGATTAAACTTTTTTATTGGGTCCGAACATATTCGATCTATAATGGACCCTAGTGATGTGGTGCTGCAATCACTCAACAATAATAATGCACGCAACGCAATGGGTGGATAAATTAATGCAAAGTTAACAACATTCAGTTTGGATTTTGTTACGATATCGATCATGAATTGGTTTTCATTGTTTAGACCAATTTTCGGTTGCATTATATAACGATTTTGTGACGTGAGGTAAGAGCCTATCTCTATTGAAGACCTGTTTTAGTTCTTTCTTTTGTTTTTTTTAATTTTTATCCGCGGCCTGTTTTAGTTCATATCCACAAGAAAGACATATTTGTTTTTTTTTTTTTTTTAAGAAAACAGGCAATTTCATTGCTAAAAAACCAGAAAACTATCCGGAGGCCACAAAATCCCAACATCCAGAGCTCGTTGTTGGGTGCAAAGACCTCAATGACCGGGTTATCCAAGGACGAATCCACAAGGCGTTGGGAGGGCACTCACCTATGCACATGAAAATAAGCTCCACACAGGGATAATACGCGTACGATAATGAAGACGACAACAGTAATTTAACCAACCTCACCGTCCTGCTGTTCGTGCAACTCACTGAGGGAACAGAAACGCCCACAGAGGATGGCTAGAGAAGACCCCGCATAGGGAACAAAGCGCTCCGAAACCGGAGGGAAACCAAAAACAACAAAAATAAAAACTCCGGTCACTGTCACAAAAAGACATATTCATTCATGTTTTTTCTGGAGCTGTTACACTTCCCATTCTACGAGATCAATCATTTGTTGAGATATTTGTCTGTGCTATTTTTATCGTAACACAATTAGATACAGTCTAACTAATCTGCAACAAAGATAACAATGCGTAGTATTAATACTCCATTTCCGCACTAGGGAATGTGACATTGTTAATAATGTACTTTGTTGAATTGCTATGATTGAGCAACCATGTTCTAGAACTTTGTATTGCGTATTCAATAAAACAAAGTGACCGCATATCTTGAGAAGAATTTCATAAAACATATTACCTTTGTGGGTTCTAACAACGTGAAGCAACCGGTACTTGGCTCGCCACCGGTCAGTCCTCCGGTTGGATAACACAATAGCGGCGCCACCCATTCGAAACAAACAGTTGGGAAGAAGCATCGACCTCTCTTTCCCCTGATAATAATTGGGTGTAATAATCTCCGTGCTCACAACCAGAGCATTCGAATTGGGGTAAAATTGAAGAAGATCATGAGCTAAATCGATCGAAATCACCCCAGCACTACACCCCATGCCAGATAGATTAAAAGTCCTTATGTTACTCCTCATTTTGTACTTGTTTACCACCATCGCAGAAAGTGATGGTGTGGGGGAAAATAGGCTGCAATTCACGATCAATATGTCGATGTCTTTGGGCTTTATCCCGGTTTTGTCTAATAATGAATCGATTAAGGAGAAAATTACGAGCTCTGCTTCTCCTCTGGCGGATTCCATGGTTGGTGTTGGAGGAATGAAGTGTATTGCCGGTGGCAAACATGTCTCCTCTCCGAGACCGGACCTGATGCAGGGAAACATGTAAGAAAAGGGGATAAGGGGAGGGGGTGGCAAAACTAATAATACAGTCTCAACATTAACACTCTTGTTAGTTATTAGTTAGGGGAAAGACTACAATACAGGCGTGTGTATCATATGCACCCCCAAAATGTTATTAATTATAGAGAACATGTTACGAATCGTATTGCTAAAAAGTTACGAATCGTATAAAGGTTACGAGATACACCAAAATGTTATGAATTATAATGAAAATGTTATGAATCGTACTACTGAAAAGTTATGAATTCTAAAACAAAAGTTACGAAATACGCTAAAATATTATAAATGAATCATAAAGAGGTGCATATGGTATACCCTTTTAAGGGGTGTGTATTGTAGATTTTCCCATTAGTTATTACTCTCTCCCTTCTGAAATTGTATTTGGGGTCAATAATACTTCTTCATTTCCCAAGTCAAAGAGGAAAATTTGAAAGATTTCTTCATGTCTTGTCCTCCCTCGCCATATTCAAATTAAAGTGTAGTTCTGAAAATTTATTTGTTTTAATAGGTTGTGTGCCCAAATATGGCCCAAACAGATTCCAAAAGAGGAATCAAAAGAATGAGGACATACATAAAAACCCTAAATAGCTTCAGAGCTGCAAGCTTAGTTAAACTGAAGTTGCACGTTTTAGGGGGAAGGAGATTACACGTTCAAGAGATTAATCACAGCAGAGTCCCAAAACACAATCTCTTAAATGCTATCAAGTCCTTTGTGGCCACTTCATATGGAGTGTTAGTCTTGCTTTAATTGATTCCTGTCATATGGATAGTAGGATTGAGCCCCCAAGAAATAAAAAAAGTGCGCATAAGTTGACTCGGACACCTAATTATTAAAAAAAAAAATGTATTCTAATCCTCATGGTTTGATTGCAAGATTAATTTGTATCCATGGAGTAGAAGGGTAAAAGGATTCTTTAGTCCCAAGACGTCTAATTCCATCACCCCTTTAGTTAGTTAGTTTTGAGTTTAAACGGATAAGAAGTGGGACCTATCTAATCTGTGATGTGCAAGTTGTCCAATAACTCCAATCTAGCTCTAACCAACTCATGGGATTTGTATATCCAACGAACCATATATATATATGTGTGTGTGTGTTTGGATATTCTCTGTTGGAAAGAATTAATTAAGTTTGTTTTGATGCATGGGACATAATCACCCTCACGGACAGGCCCATGGTATTACCCACCAACCAAACATATAAGATAAGTGGAACTATCTCATAAATAGTTCCATCCTTACACTTCAGTTCAGTACAGTTCATCAGATATACGTAATATATAATGAGGTAAGATGTCGATTAGGTTTCCTTACCCATTTTAGATTTCACATGTTAATTTTAGGGAAAACGACGGCCCAGGACGTGTTTTGATAATTAATACCTTTCAAGGACATGCTAAGAACATCTGTTAATAAACAAAATGTCCTTGTCGAGTATTAATCATCCAAACACGTCCTTGACTGTCATTTTCCCTTAATTTTATGAGGGTTACCCACATACGTACATATGCAATTCTATCATGATGATTGTGGAATTTGAAAACTTTCTTAACATTATTTCTAAATAATCTGATCCCACCAAGCAACGTACTAAAGGAAATAAATGTCATTACGTATCGACGATTACGTAACGAGATTTCTAACCTATGATACCGTTCGTTAATTGCTTATGCAGTAATGGTGATACAATCTAATATATGGCCGTGTCACCAATATTAGTATGCGTTTTGATACCACAATTTAAACCCTTGAAAGGATGAGTAGTTAGGGAGTCAATATTGTTGGAAATTGACTAGAATTCCTAAATTGACTAGGATTTGTTTTCCTATTCGGTTTAGCTTTATTTAGTATTTTCCTATAAATAGGGACCTTGGGGGTTCCTAGGGTTATGCTCTTTTGTTCAAGGGCTTAGATATTAGGGTTTTGTTCATCTCTTAAGGTTCCACCAAGGGTTTGTGTCTGCCTTTTGGGTTCCACCAGAGATTTGTCCCTAGATATCTGTTTGGTGCTTCAAGTAGAGTTACGGGTATAGCCGGCTCTTTGTTTCTCTCCCCGTTTATAGTGAATCCTCTTGCTCTTTTCCCCGTGGAGTACGTTCTTGATTTGTGCTTGAACGGAATCACGTATATCCTTGTGTTCTTGTTTATCGCTTGTTGATTTGTTATATTCTCAATTTCGTGTTCGGCACAACAAATTGGTATCAGAGCTCCGGATTTTAATCCAAGGCTTTTGTTTTCCGCTGCGTATTGTGCAATTGGTGATCGTTTCAATGGCGACTCGTTTTGAAATTGTGAAGTTCGATGGGCAAAGCACTAGCTTCAGTTTATGGCGTATTAAGATGAAGGCTTTGCTTGTTCAACAAGGATTACATAAGACTTTGTTGGGAAAATCAAAGAAGCCTGCTGATATGCAGGATAGTGTGTTTGAGGATCTCGATGCGAAGACGCTCAGTTCGATTCAGTTGTGTTTAGTCGATGATGTGCTTCGCGAGGTCGGGGAGGAGGATACGACTGCCGGTACTTGGTTGAAGTTGGAAAGCATCTATATGACGAAATCTCTTACCAACCGGTTGTATTTGAATCAGCACCTTTATACGTTTCGTATGAGGGAAGGTACGCCCGTAAAAGACCATCTAGATGAGTTAAATCGAATTATTATGGATTTAAAAAATATTGATGTTGTGATTGATGATGAAGATCAAGCCCTTATTGTGTTATGTTCTTTGCCTGCGTCTTATGAGCATTTTGTTACTACCCTACTTTACGAAAGAGATACGATTTCCATGGAGGATGTTAAATCTAGTTTATATTCAAAGGAATTAAGGAAAAAAAAGTATCCGGTGAAAGTGAGGTTTATGCTGATGGGTTGGTGGCGCAAGGAAGAACTTCTGAGAGGGATAATGGCAGTAGAGGGGTTTCTGGCTCTCGTTCCACAAATCAGGAAGTAAAGTGTTTTTACTGTAGGAAATACGGACACATGGTGAAAAATTGTCCTAGGTTGAAAAATAAGGACAATTTTGAAGAGAAGGTTGTTGCTCTTATTGTTGAAGAGGATTCCTACAATTCACTTATGGTTCTTTCTGTGAGTGTCGGTGATGTCTATTCAAAAACCGAATGGATTCTGGACTCCGGATGTTCTTACCACATGTGTCCGAATAAGAATTGGTTCAATACTTATGAATCGGTCAGCTGTGGTACAGTTCTTATGGGGAATAATATGCCCTGTAGAATTGTTGGGATTGGAACAGTTAAAGTCAGAATGCATGATGGGTTTGTGAGGACGTTGTTTGGTGTTCGACATATACCAGATTTGAAGAGGAACCTTATCTCTTTGGGTACTCTTGACTTTTTGGGTTGGAAGCATACCGCTGAAGGTGGAGTCTTGAGAGTTTTGAAGGGTGCTCGTGTTTTAATGAAGGGTCAAAAATCGAATAACCTCTATGTGCTTGATGGTAGTATGATTGTGGGTGCTACATCTTTGGGTTCTTCATCGGAGAATTCGAGGTTGACTCAGTGTTGGGTTTTTAACTCTGTGGTGGAGTCGGTAATTAACTCCGTGTGGAGTTTAAGCAGATCTTCGTGTGTATCCGGGAGGGATGCGTTGGGTGGGAGGTGCCCGTTGAAAGATAGAGGCTCAATTTGGAGGCATGTGCGGCTGGGTTTCCTGAGTTGCGTTTACAAGGTCAAGTAGGTGTGCTTGAGCCTTGCTCGTTTGTGCCATTGGTGATTGCCCCGTGGGGGGCTTTTGGGGGAGATGAGCGATTGAAGGAGAGGATTGCCTATCGTGTTGAGTTCGAAGGAATTCAAGTCAAGGTGGAGATTTGTTGGAAATTGATTAGAATTCCTAAATTGACTAGGATTTGTTTTCCTTTTCGGTTAAGGTTTATTTAGTGTTTTCGTATAAATAGGGACCTTGGGGGTTCCTAGGGTTATGGTCTTTTGTTTAAGGGCTTAGATATTAGAGTTTTGTTCATCTCTTAGGGTTCCACCAAGAGTTTGTATCTCCCTTTTGGGTTCCACCAGAGATTTGTCCCTAGATATCTGTTTGGTGCTTCAAGTAGAGTTACGGGTATAGCCGCTCTTTGTTTCTCTCCCCGTTTATAGTGAATCCTCTTGCTCTTTTCCCCGTGGAATACGTTCTTGCTTTGTGCTTGAATGGAACCACGTATATCCTTGTGTTCTTGTTTATCGCTTGTTGATTTGTTATATTCTCAATTTCGTGTTCGGCACAACAAATATTTCCATACATAGTTGGGAGATTCCTTTTACTCAAATTTCCGTTCGAGAAAAAAAAGAAGAAGAAGAAAGATTCCTTTAGTCGATATAAAGCAAAATAAAAGAAGGATTCTTTCAATACATAAGTATCAAAATACTGAAATAAAATATTCTGATTTTCTTTTTTTTAATCAACGAAAGTGAGTACTAATTGCTTGAATAATTAACTGGATTTAGACCTTTGACGAGGACTTATATAACTTGAACTCTTGACCTTTTATCTCATGACACTAAAATACACCTAATGTCGTTGGACCAAATGTCGTTGGACCAAAAGGCCCCTTTGCAATAATTCAAGATGTTCGATCTAGCTCACGCGTACTCTCGACTAATTTCTTGGGATCAAAATATTGGCCGCAGAAGGATGTACCTTTCGAGAATTCTCATTTGGAAATCAACACTCTTGGGCTCTTCACTCAAGTTCAACCTCGAATGCTCCATAAACGTCGCAAACGGAACTCGGCACGACACCGGTGGCTTATAACAAGCGTAATCGACGAGGAAAACAGGCCTTGGCTTCGACATGAAATACAGAGTCGCCGCAAATATAAGCACAAAACAAGAGCACAATACATGAACGAAATCGGACCAGAGAGCTGTCCAAAGCCCAGAAATCTCATTTGGGCCTAACCGAAATAGTTGAACCATAACACCAACGATTATGGGTACGAGTGAAAGGGTGAGGAAGTGGTTTACGAGGTATTGGTAGCCTAGTTTTACGTACTTGAGATTGACGGAGTTGGAGAAGTCCGGCATTGTGGGGAGAGAGAGAGTAGAGGAGAGAGAAAGGGAGGTGGGTATTAGGTGGGGGGAGGGGGAGGGGGAGGTGCGAGGTGGCGATTTAAAGGGAGGGTAGGGAGGACGGACTACGGAGCAATGAATGCTGGTAGATGAGGAGATTGAATGAAGGTCACAACGTCATTCAACGCTCCACATAGCCAGCCGAGTGAAGTTTGATGTATTTATGTCACATTTTTTTCCACTTATTGTAAATAACAACAGCATTCTTGTTGTAGCAACTTGACTTTTGGGCTTAAAAGATTGCCCGTTTTGTACCGGGTCGGTGCTGTACGTGAGTGTCATTAAGGCTCGTGTCGTGTTCAAGGATTGATCAGAGACGTTCATCGTATACAGCTTTTGGATAGATTTCGGCCAAAAGATTAGGTTGTCTGGATCGCTAGATAGATAATCAGATATTGTCTAGTTCTGAAGCAGTACTTAATGGATTTGTATTTTGCATAGTTTCTAAAATAAAGTGGACGAATGCAAGATTAAACCTTTTGGCCACATAGGAGAGAAAAGAAAAGAAAGTGATGTGGTTTCACCACTGAGGTGGTACCCCAGTTGGTGGGAGTCACCACCTCTCTTTAACAACTGCGCAGGTTCGAGCCCCGGGAGGCACATGTGTGCATGTACTTGGTGGTGCCATAATGGGCTTTGATTCGAACCCGTAGTTGGACCGAAGAGGGGGATTTCTCGCCGCTGTACACTAGGTGATGTCGTGGTGACGGCCCGTCCTTTCGGACGGTAGTTATGGCTCGAACTGGACATTCCACGGCGGGTCGGGAGCCCCTATGGTCACGCCTAGGGAGGAGTTGCTACGCTGGTCGCCCCCTCCCACCTTTTTAATGATCAAAAAAAAAAAATGTGGTTTCTAAAAAAAAAAAAAGAGGAAAGGAATGTGATTTCTCACCATCTTATTTAGATGGACAAAATATAAGTGAAAAAGTGCCCTGCCGTGATTCCATCGGTGATTCCTTTCCACCCCAGTACCCTCCCTCACTCGACTCCTACCACTGTGGAAAGGAAACAACCTGGTTTTGAAGCCCTAGATCGACCGATTCTTAAAATCATCTCTCTCTCTCTGTGGAAACAGTCCTGCAAGTTTTGGTATTCCCGTAAGTTTGCACATCGATCCAAACCCTCATCAAAATTAATTTTCATCAAACCTTTGCTCGACGGGGTCCATCTTGTTTGCTCATTAACGATTTCGAACCCCCCCCCCCCCCCCCCCCCCCCCCCCCCCCCCTCTCATCACTCCGCTCCTGGGCTTCCAAAAATTCATTTGATTCATTAATCACCGGAATTTTTATAGCCTGATGATCACAATTCTTACTCCAAAAACCACATCATTCCTACACTTCCAAATTCGCCATTCAATCGCGTTCATTATGAATGTCACCCTTTTACTCTCCTCTTTCCCTTTCCATTTGACCAATAGCTCAGTAAACCATAACTGAAAATTTTCCTGCCCCAAAGTCACAAGAAATCCAACCGCAACGGAGATGATTTCGACATGAGTTGAGCCATCTGTTGGGCTTCACCCACGTTGGATAATTTTCATATGGTTTGGAATATTATTTACGTGATTTTGGGCCTTATTTGCATTAGAGATATTCTTTGGCAGAATCCTACTAGAGAAGAATTCATTATGGAATAGGACTCCTTTCCTAATTGAAGTTCTTACAGAAAAGGAATCACAAGGCAGCCTTGGGCGTCAAGGCTGGGGTTTTTTCTCGAGCAAATAAAGGCAGAAATTAATACTCTATAAATACCGAGGCGTATTAGGGTTTTAAGGTATTGTGTATTAGATATACACAATTGCTGAGAGCAAGAGAGAAAATATATTGTGAGAGTGAGGGAGAGATAAAAAAATATTAGTGAGCGTGGGCTTGGGAATTAATATTTTTCTATCTCATTGTACTCGATCAATAAAGTGGAATTTCTCTTTTGTTTGTGGAGTAGGTATTGAGACCGAACCACGGAAATCTTGTGTTTTTTATTTTTCTTGTGTTTGTTTAATTTTGTGGTGTGCTTCCGTTGCGGCGAGGGACTAAAAATCCCAACACCATCTTCCACCCAACAAAAAGGTGAGTGATCATCTCTGGTTCCTCCCAGCATACATATAATATCGGACACAACGGTTCACTGATAATCTTCCGCTTATATAGCACATCTTTAACAGGCACAATATTATGATAAAGCTTCCATACAAAGTGCTTACTCTTACCATGTATAGGCGCCGACCACAACTTGTTCCACATTTGTTTCTGTTCTTCTCTTCGGCTTGATTACCCCGTACCCCTCCTTCCAAGCAATTAACCCATTCCCTTGAAGCTGAAGCGCCAATTCATAACCCGAACTAACCGAATAATCACCTTTAGGATTATAGTGCCAAACCAGTTATAATCACCTTTAGGATTATAGTGCCAAACCAGTTTGTCCTCCGCACCAGTTAAAGAGGTGGGTAAAGCTCAATCTCCTTTGCATCCTCCTCCCAAAAAATCCGTGCCACCATTTAAAGAGGTGGATTATAGTGTGAAAATCATTTCCCTTAATGATAAATTCATAATGGTATTACCGCATTTGAGAAGAAATAAATTATTAGAACTTAATAAAAAATACTAATAGTTTCGGCAGTTCACATCATAAACGAAGAATCGAATTTACATGCACAAATTTGAGCGTCAAATTGTTTTCTATTTCAACAGAAAAATGCTCTTGACGAAATTAATTATTCAAACACCGATATGTCTGCAGCTGTTGTCGTTACGAGCATGTGTCTCATGTGTACGTAGCATAGGGATTCACCTGTACTGAATGCTTATGATCACATCTTTATTCAAATCGATGCCGAGACACATGTCTCTGTGTTCGTAACACTGCTTCATTTCGAAAGTACTATACTACACTGATACATCATTCTACTATACGACACTGCTTCATGTCTGTGTGTTTGTAACGCGTTAATTCTCCATAATTCTTACAATTAATTAAAGAAAGTAGGGAATGACTTTGGTGTCCCCGGTCATTTTGGGGACACCGTAACTTTTGGCATAACAAAACCATTATAAGTATAACCAAATTCATTACAAGCATAACCAAAACCATTATAAGCACAACCAAAACCATAACAAGGCATAACTTGGTTGGTTATGCCTTGGTTGATTTTTGGTTATACTTTGATTGGTTTTTGGTTATGCCTTGGTTATGTCATGTTATGGTTCTATTATACTTCTAATGATTTTTGTTATGCTTGTAAGGGTTTTGTTATGTCAAAAATTACGGTGTCCCCAAAATGACCGGGGACACCATAGCATTATCCAAGAAAGTAAACTAAAAGCTGGATGATGTTATGGTGTCCCCGGTCATTTTGGGGACACTATAATTTTTGGCATAACAAAACCCTTACAAGCATAACAAAAATCATTACAAGTATAATAGAACCATAACATGGCATAACCAAGGTATAACCAAAAACCAATCAAGGCATAACCAAAAATCAACCAAAGCATAACCAACTAAGTTATGCCTTGTTATGGTTTTGGTTATGCTTATAATGGTTTTGGTTATGCTATTAATAAATTTGGTTATACTTATAATGGTTTTGTTATGCCAAAAGTTACGGTGTCCCCAAAATGACCGGGGACACCGAAGTCATTCCCAAACTAAAATGCATGACAAGTTGATATATACTTCTTCTTTTTAACAAAAACTATCAACACTATCAACATGATCTACTATCTAGTGCAAACCGTGGTTTTGGTTTAATTTATTTCTTCAATGGTCAGTACTTTTAAATAACTTGTAAAGATAGATATTCCAATTTCAAGTAACTTGTAGTTCAAAATCGTGACTAAAGCATATTTGGATGGTTTTGATTGGTTTGGTTCTATTAATTTCGTGGATTGGTTGATTCTCTAAATTCATAATCCATAAATATTACACTTTGATTCTTCGTTTATGAAAAAATAAAACCAAACTAATCCGGTCCATGCTCACCGGCCCCTAACATTTGGTGTTGGCCCTAATTAAGTAGAGGCGAGAAAGACTATCGCCTTGGGTCTAAAAAAAAAAATTCCTAAAAAGATGGCCCCAAAAGTAACTTTACTACAGATTTATAAAATTAAAGATCTATTGATCAAATTGAGGCCATTAAATGAGAGAACTAAACTTATACAATATAAGAAAGCCGCGAGGCCTAAATCTTCTAGCTAGGTGAAAGTTGAGGAGACACGGGGAATAATGTGAAGCTACAGTTACCGACGGGGAGTTCCCGACCAAAATCCCGACCGCCCGCAGGGCCCACTCCGGCCACCGGACGGCCGATCCGAGCCGTCCAAAAATTCTGAAAATAAAAACCGAGTGGGCCCACGCGAGAATTAATGGCATCCGACGTGTGTAGGTGACTGATCTAAACACTCCATTTTTTGTGTGTATCACTCGGTTTTTTTTTTTTTAAATTTTTGGACGGCTCGGATCGGCCGTCCGATGGCCGGAGTGGGCGGTGGCCGGAGTGGGCCCTGCGGGCGGTCGGGATTTTGGTCGGGAACTCCCCGTCGGGATCCTCAGACTTTCTGTATCACAAAAAACGGAGAGTCAAAGAATTGAAGAATTCTATTGAGATATGTGAGAAAACTTTTGGATTTTGTTTGATACAAAGAAGTTAATTAAACTCTAAGAGTGATGATTGTTTGAAGACAGTTTGTGCCAATCTTGAAGATGTAAATTTGTTTCCTTCTGATATTGATGGAAATGATTCGTTCTCGCCGAGCAAAAAAAAAACGATTCGTTCTCAGTATTGAAAGTCTTGATTGGAGAAACATTACCGAAGGAGATAGTGGTAGATTATTTGAAATTGATGGGCGGTTGTCACCCCGAATGTATGAATTGCTTATATAATACTCCTGACTATTTCCATCACAGTTGCTTTCGAAGAAATAAATTTTTCAAAGTTGAATTGATCAAATCCCTATCTTTGCGCGACCATATCACACGAGCGATTAAATAAATTGACTATGTTATGCATTGAAACAGAGACAACAAATAAAATTGATCATACTAGCTAGCGTACTTTGGCTTCTAAAAATTCGATTATTAAGTCATTGTTTCAAAATTTTGAAGTAATTCCTCAATTTGGAATTGTTACAAACTTTAATGTCAATGTTATCCATTTATTTCTGAACCACCGTGTGGAGGAAAAGGCTTCTCAGGGGCTGCGACAAGGTGGAAAACCCTATATTGGATATATATATATATATATATATATATTATCTTTTAGTAAAATTAATTTGTTTTTGAAATCGTCTTTTTATCATTTTGCTTGTTAAATACAAAGAGCCCCATTTTTTAGTTCGTCTCTGATTCTTGAAATGTTAGGGCCGGCCCAGTAGATAGTTGTAGATGTTTAGTTTTTTGTTGATAGCTATAGACAATTACCTTTTCTTTATATGATAGCTTAGGGTGGCAGCACGCAGATTTGTAAAATGTGTAGCTGGTTCTACATTTTTAATTTAGGTATAAATTAAGGTGTGATGTTCGGAAAAACGAAAAACTATTAACATCACCCCTAAAACTTGCCCAAAATATAATACAAAAATTCTATCCTTACCGCACAAATTCACGGCTCCATCCACCACACGAACAAAACAGGGCAGTTCTCGTGTAATTAGGCAGTACCCCTTGAGACTTGTTTGTTGCCCAATAAAAAGACATGATTATTGATGATTTTATGGGGTCCATTTCGTGTCCCAAAATAATTATTTAAACCACAAGTTATTTAAAATATTTTTTTTACAAGAACCTATAAAATATATTTTCAGAATAACTTGGGGTTTGAATGTTTTTTGGACCCAAAATGAGCCCCACAAAATCATCAATAAATTGTTAAGGGCTTTTTCAAAATTCGTAAGATCCCTATGAATGATGAAAAGCCGTTACGGATATCTGATTAAGGTAGTTTTTTTACAATAACCTATAAAATAATATTTTAAGAATAACATGCAGTTTAAATAATTTTTTTAAGATCCTAACTGGACCCCGCAAAATGATCAATAAATCGTTAAGGGTTTTTTTTAGAATTTATAGAGTCCTTATGAATGCTGAAAAATCCCATATGCATATCGAATTGAACTAATTTTTAACAAGATGTCAAGAATCCATAAAAATTATTTTAAAAATAATTTGCGGGTGAAATAATTTTCTTGGAACATGAAATGGACACTAAAAAACCATCCATAATCATGCCTATTTATCGGGCAACAAACAAGGCTAAGGGGTATTGCCTAATTACACTAGATAAGGCACCAAACAAACGAGAACGGCGCCGCGCGTTTTTGTTTGTGCGGTGGATTCGTGCCGTAAGAGAATATAGTAATAAGCTTCAAACTGTCTATGTAAAACTGAATTGCGTGAAACATGGAGTACTATCTTTCCTCAAAACCATCGAAGTCCACTGTCCAGTACCATAATATATACCAGCAACCAGGTCGAAAGTGGGGAGAGATCGAGAGAGATGGGAGTGTATTGCGTAACAGGGGGAACGGGATTCATAGCGGGGTACCTAGTGAAGACGCTGTTGGAAAAGGGACACACCGTCCGAACAACAGTTCGAGATCCAGGTATAACTTTGATTTTGTTCAACAACCTTAAAAAGTATATGAACGTTATCCACCTTCTTATTGATGGATATTAACTCCTATTGATGGATATTAACTTGTGAAGCGCTTTTTTTTAATAACTACTTGTGAAGCACTTTATGTTAAGTTGTGAAGAACTAGCTTATTTACAGACTTTTCCGTGTATTCGCATTTACGAAGCCACATCGCGTGCGTCTAAAGTGTATTAATTGGACGGTTTAGATTATAAAAAAACTATTCGTGGAGAATTAAAACTCTTCTAGCTAGCAAATAGTTTTTCTAAAATTCAAACCGTCCAATACTAAAATGGATGGCTGTAATTGCGCAGTTTCATGAACAAGCTTCCGTGAAACAGTTTAGAGAAGATCTAAAAGCCTTTTGAGTATTATTCACTTTACTTTTTGTTGCAACAACTTTGACACAAAAGATCAGAGCAAAACAACCGAAGGCCCCAGTGATCGACGAATATAGCTCAGATAAAACGTTCTCTTTCTTTTTGTCCAACATGATATGTTTACAAATTCCAAATCTTGCTTCAGAGTGCATAAATTATTACAGTATTTTTTTCGAAAACTTGTTTGCAGGAGTGACTTTTTGTTTCTTTTGTTCACAGAAATGTGGAAAATGTAGGGTTCCTTTGGGACCTGAATGGAGCCAAGGAGAGACTAAAGATGTTCAAAGCTGATTTAACGGTGGAAGGCAGCTTTCATCAGGCCATACAGGGAGTTGATGGGGTCTTCCATACTGCATCTCCGGTAGCCGTGCAGTATGATGAGAACGTTCAGGCAAATTAAGCTGATCTAACAACCCTCGATCTTTGTGGTCGACATCCGGATAGTTTTTGTTCGGCCTTAAATAGTTTTGCATGTTTTGTCAAAATTTGATTAAACAAACAATAAGCGGGAAGTTATATATTGTGCATATTTTGTCAAAATTTGACTTACACACACAATACGTGTGGCCCAGACTTAGGCTATATATATTGTGCATAGATACATGAATCAAACACTATCTATATATTTATGGAATCATCATGGACTTAGGCTCAAATTTTACCTGAATCCCTGCCTTATGCTAAGGCATAATTAGGTTGGGCTATATATGCTTGCTATCTATATATGATACTAGCTAGTCGCGTATTGAACCAAGTTGAAGGAAATTGATGCATAGATTAAAGCCTGTATAATCGGACACAAAACGAAGAACCGCACTTTTGGTTTGTAGCCGTAATTTTCGACATGTGTTTAGGTAGTTTCATTTTTTCCCGGTTTCTGATTTCGGATGTCTATGCAAAATCTTTAAAACCCATTGGTTAAGTTTAGCAATAATTCTATAACCACGCCCATTTTACAAACCGAAATACACATCCACTCACATAAGTGTGTGGGCTCCACACACATTACACACTCTAGTGTATGTGGAACCCACACACTTGTGGATGTGGGTGTGTGTTTGAGTGTGGTTGTAGAAGGACTCTAATTGAAATTGTAGGGTAAAAAAATTGGGGAAAATGCTATTCAACCATTATAATTTATTTTCTTTTCCTATGTTACATCTCTCTAAAATAAATTCATGTTGATACTTGACACTTGTTGCATAATTGCTATCGAATGAGTGAAGTGTCTTTCTAGCTATAAATTGAGTTACTAGCTTGGAACCCCATTGTAATTTCAAAAATAGAGTACGTAGAAGAACAAAGTTATGATCCTAAGGCGATTTGGGCGATCTCGTTGTACTTGGTCTCGTCGTGTTGTCTAGCCTCTCGTCGATCTGCTCCTCGGGTAATTCTTCTCGTTTATTGTTTTGTTTGCCGTGTCTTTCCTTCCTTCCTAGCGTTATGGCGTCTGTGCATTTAGGCTCTGGTGTGGCTGTTCATCCTTCGTCTGCGGGGGAGTTGTTTGTTAATCTGACTGGCTTGACTGCGTGTGATTTGCAACCGGATTTCCCGCCGCTTCGGTTGTCATCGAAGGTTTCCCTTAACCCTACGTCATCGCCGTTGGGTCCATCTAGGGTTTCGCCTCCGGAACAGATTGCTGTCGAGAACCTTGATCACTCGAATCCGGGTGCACCCAGTTCCTCTCTGATGCGACAAATTACGGACTTGAATGTTGAGAATAATCGGTTGAAACTACTTTTGGCTAGGTCTTGCCAGTCTACAGAGTTGGGGGCTACCCCTTCTTGGAAGAGTGTAGTGGTTAGTGATAAAAATGTCTCTGGAGTGGTTGATAAGGAGTCTTCTACTCCTAACGCTGGTAGAATGAAGCTTGAGTTCTTTCCCCCTACTGTTGAGAATAATAGGATTGTTGTGTCTCCCTCTGAACAAATTGAACAGCTTGGGCAGTCTAAATGGGAAAAGTGCATTGTTGGGCACTTCCTGGATAAGAAGTTAGGCTTCACAGCTGTGAGGAATATTGCAATGAACATATGGGATAAGTTTGGTATTCGTGAAGTGTTTTCTAATGAAAAGGGTTTTTTCTTTTTCCTGTTTGAGGGGGATAAGTTTAGGCAAATTCTGGAGATAGGGCATTGGCATTTTGGAGGGAAGCTTCTGATCCTGAAGATGTGGCATCCTCACCTCAAGATGGAAAAGGAGCAACTGTCAAGGATCCCTATTTGGGTTCATTTCTATAATGTACCCTTAGAATTCTGGACTGGGCCTGGCCTTAGTCATATTGCTAGCTCAGTGGGGTGTCCTTTATATGCAGATCAGTTGACTGAAGCTGGGAAGCGACTGAGTTTTGCAAAAGTTTGTGTGGAGGTGGATTGTTTCTCCACCCTTCCTGATTCTTTTGATTTGAAGTATGCTAATGGGGATGTGGTGGTGATCAGGATTCAGTACCCTTGGCGGCCTCAAGTATGTACTGATTGTAAAGTGTTTGGGCATGGGACTACAAATTGCCCAAAGAGGGTTGGGGTGAGCAAATTTGGGGCTGGTGAAGCTAATGGTCGTATTGGCAAAAGTCAATCTTGGCAGGTGGTGGGCTCTCTTCGGCAAGACCCTGGGACTGGGACTGGGGTTCTTAGCTCTCTGGGGCACCTTCCAAGTGCTCTTGCTTCAACTAGTGACCCTTGTGGGTTAACGACTAGTGACCCTATTGTAGTTGGAGAGTTGGGACAGCAAGGAAGTGGTGTTGAGTTTGTAATCCCTGGAGGTGGTGTGCTTGGCCTTTCTCCTAGGAAGGTTTCTTCTGATGTTAACCGTACCTCTCCTAAATCTGGGCCAAATAGATTTGAGATTCTTACTAGTGCTACTGGTGATGATACTAAATTGCAAGGTTCTGTGAGAAGGTTTGAGCTTGTGGGCAAGATTTCACCAGATGAATTACCTGCTGCCTTGTTTGATGAACATCTTGTCGGCAATGCTAGTGTGAGTGCTGATATTGATTCTGAGGTTGTTATTGTTCCTCAGCAAGTGTCCACCTCTCCTCCTAACTTGGGTGATAAAGTAGGGGTCGAAAAAGGTGGTGGGAAAGGTCCCGCTTCTAAGAAGGGGAGGAACAAATCCAGGCGTTAAAATTCAGGATTGGATGTTGGAATATTAGGGGACTTAATAATCCCCTTAAACAAAAAGAAGTTAGGTCTCTTATTTGTTCTCAGAGGCTGAGTTTGTGTGGGGTTTTGGAGGCTAAGGCTAGGAAGGAGAATCTTGATGCTATTCGAGTAAGGTGTTTTCCTAACTCTTGGTTGATGCTTGAGAACTCTGGAGTTCAAGGAATTGCAAGAATTATTTTAGGATGGGATCCCAACTCCTTGGATGTTTCTTTGCTGTATAGTTCTGCTCAACTCCTTTGTGTACAAGTAAGGTGTTTGACTACTCATAAAGTGTTTCATGTCTCTGCTGTTTATGGAGCCAATGCTATGGTTGATCGAAGGTCTCTTTGGGATTCTATGAGGTTGTTACATTCTTCTTTCGGTGATTCTCCCTGGATCCAGATGGGGGACTTTAATGTTGTTGCTAAAAGTTCTGAGCGTGTGGGGTTGTTTGATGCTTCTGCTGCTGCTGAATTTAGTAAATGCTTGTTTGATATTAATATGGAGGATTTGATCACTAGGGGAGCTTGGTTTACCTGGTCCAACAGACGGGGGGGTGGAGGTGCAAATATGAGTAGGATTGATAGAGTTGTGGTTAATGCTGCTTGGATGGATGCTTTCCCTGACGCTGAAGCTTTAGCTCATTATCCAGGTATCTCTGACCACTGTTCCCTCTTAGTGACTGTTTGTCCAATAGTTAGTTGCAAAAAGCCATTTCGGTTTTTTAACTTTTGGATGAAGCATCACAAGTTTAAGAATTTGGTGTCTGATTCTTGGGTTCAGCCTATTTCTGGGTCTGCTATGTTACGTTTGTCTTTGAAACTCAAACGGTTGAAACCAGTTCTCCGGGAACTAAATGCAAACTGTTTTTCCAACATTTCTGGGCGAGTGGGGGAAGCTAGGCAGATTATGGAAACCATTCAAGACCTGTGTAACCAGAATATTGGGGATGATAATCTTAGGTTTCAAGAGAAAGAGGCTGTTAGGGTGTTTATGGAGTTGAGTGCTGCTGAAGAGTCTTTCAAAAAACAAAAATCAAGGGTTAATTGGTTAGCCCTTGGAGATCAAAATACAAAATTTTTTCATCATAAAGTTAGTAGTAATAGGATGAGGAACAAGATCTTGAGTTTGGTGAATGCTGATGGAGTGAGGCTTGAAAAGCCAGAAGAGGTCCAAGCCGAGATTTTGCAATTCTATAAAGGTTTGTTGGGCACTAGATTTATGCATAAACAAGATGCTAAAGCTTGTCTTCAACAAGTCATAAAAAAGAAGGTGCCTACTTCCTTGCATGAGGAGTTAATCAAATCTGTTACTATTGACGAGATTCAGAATGCTCTTCGCTCTATAAAGGGGGACAAAGCTCCTGGCCCTGATGGTTATTGCTCTAGTTTTTTTCAGCAGAATTGGGAGATTGTGGGTCAAGATTTGGTGGATGCTGTTTTGATGTTCTTTGAAAAAGGTTTTTTACTTCGAGAGTGGAATTCTACTGCTCTCACTTTGGTTCCAAAGACCCCTAGCCCTTCATCTGTCAAAGATTATAGGCCCATTGCTTGTTGCAATGTTGCCTATAAAGTGATTTCTAAAATTTTGGCTAAGCGGATGCAAGGTACTCTAGATCATGTTATTAGTTCTGCTCAGTCCGCTTTTGTAAAAGGAAGGAGTATTGTAGACAATGTGCTGCTCATGCATGAGCTAATAAGGAATTATCATAGGGATGACGGCCCTCCGCGATGTGCTATTAAGGTTGATCTCATGAAAGCGTATGACTCAGTTGACTGGGATTTTTTACTCGATACCATGGCTGCTATGGAGTTCCCTGTAACTTTCATTGGATGGGTCAGAGCATGTATTACATCTCCCATGTTTTCTATCATGATAAATGGAGGGTTAGTTGGTTATTTTCCGGGTGCTAAAGGGCTTAGGCAGGGAGATCCCATTTCTCCCTACCTATTTTTGCTAGTTATGGAGGCTTTTTCCTCTCTTCTGACTTGGAATATTGGTCAAGGGGAGTTCACTTTTCATCCTAAATGTCAGGCTTTGGGGATCTCTCATGTTGTTTTTGCAGATGACCTTTTTCTTCTTAGTGGTGCTCAGGAGGGATCTTTGCAGATTTTGTTGCGAACCTTAAAGGAATTCCATGGTTTTTCAGGTATGCAGCCTAATCTACTCAAGAGTTCTATGTTTTTTGCTGGTGTGTCGAGCACTGCCAAGCTATCTTTTTCTGTTTTGTTGGGCATTCCTGAGGGCAAACTCCCCGTTAAATATCTAGGAGTTCCTCTTATTAGTACAAGACTCACTTCAACTGATTGTTCTGTGCTTAAGGAGAAGATTTTGGCCAGAATTCATAGTTGGACCCAAAAGTTTTTATCTTACGGGGGTAGGGCTCAGCTTATTCAATCAGTCCTCTTTAGTATTCAAACTTATTGGAGTTCAATTTTTACATTACCTCAAAGCATTCTCAAAGAAATTGAGGGGGTTCTGAGTGCTTTCCTATGGTCCGGTGCTGAGCTGAAACATTCTGGAGCTAAGGTAAGCTGGGTAAATCTTTGTGTTCCGAAAAATGAAGGAGGTCTTGGTTTTAGATCCTTGAAGGAATGGAATAAAGCTGTTAATATGAAGCATTTATGGGCCCTTAGCCAAAAAGCAGACAATCTATGGGTTAAATGGGTTCATGTTTATATCCTCAAAGGACAAAGTTTATGGGGAATTCAATGTCCTAGTGAGGCTTCTTGGGTAATGCGAAAGTTGATGAAGCTGCGAGCTACCTGCCAAAGTTGGATCCGGCACATCATTGGCAACGGTAATGATACTTTCCTTTGGACTGATAATTGGCACCCGTTAGGAGTGTTATACCAGCAATTTGGGGAGGCCGTAGTGACTAATCGGGGTCTTGCTTTGCGTGCTAAAGTTGCTTCTATTATTGATCAAGGTCAATGGAAGTGGCCAAGGATACGGAACAGAGCTATATTGAGCATTATACAGAATACTCCTGAAAATTTTTTGCCTTCCACCTCTGATTGTGATAAGATTGTGTGGACTCTAACTGCTGATGGCTCCTTCTCGGTGAAATCTGCTTGGGAGGCGTGTAGAAAGCGCAATCCCATCCAACCTTGGTATAGCTTGGTCTGGTTTAGTCAAGGAGTGCCTCGTTGGAGTTTTATAGAATGGCTTGCCATTCTAGGCAGGCTATCCACTCGGGACAGATTGTTTAGTTGGGGTGTAGCAGTGAACCCTCAGTGTGTGTTGTGCTTGGATGGTGTGGAGTCACATGATCACCTCTTTTTTGAGTGTCATTTCTCTTCTGACATATGGAAGCAAATTCTGACCCGTAATGGTATTCATAGGGTTGTCTTGCCTTTATCTCAAGAAGTTGCTTGGGCTGTGCAGCGTTATGCAAGTAAAGGGCTTCGAAACACCATTTATAAGCTGTCATTGGCTGCTTCTGTTTACTTCTTATGGGGGGAACGTAATGCCAGGATATTTCAGGGCAGATCCAGAAGTGTTACTGAGGTTACTAATGAAATTTTTGCTGCTGTTCGTGCCAAGCTTGGTTCTTTGAGTTCGGTGACGTTCCATGCCCAAAATAGGGGGTTGTGTGAGGATTGGCTTCTTGATTCTCGAATTTTTGGGATAAATAATTGTAGATAGAGAGCTTTTGTTTTTTTCTTTGGTTTTGGTGTATAGTTGGGCCAGGGGTATGCCTCTGTGAGATTTTGTAGCTTCTTGCGCTGTTTTTTGGTGAAATACATTTTACTTACCAAAAAAAAAAAAAGTTATGATCCTAATTTCTGACCGACCTCGTGTATACTTTTGTTAGAGGTTTGATATATCAATCTTACTCCTTGCCTCCATGGTATGCACTAGCATCCGACACTCCTACTCGATCGCGTCCTTGTAACACACAATCTTCCCCTTTCCTTTTCTTTTTTATCAAAAAATACCCCATTTTTCCCCAATTTCTTTTGCTCTACATATAAATATAAGCTCTATTTGGAACAGTGATTTGATAAGAAAAAGGAAACAAAAATAGACAAGTTGAAGGATCTAACAGTTGACATGGAAGCTTATATTTATATGTTTACTAATGCTACAGACAACTCTGATAGATCCATGTATAAAGGGAACCCAAAATGTTCTAAGCTCCTGCACCAAAGCAAGCAGTGTGAGAAGGGTTGTGCTCACCTCTTCCTGCTCTTCTATAAGATACCGAAACGACGTCCAACAAGTTTCTCCTCTTAATGAATCTCACTGGAGCGATCTGGAGTACTGCAAACGCTACAATGTAACTTCACTAGATCCTAAATATGTCTATATTTCAAAAAACAGATCATACATCAATGGATGTGTTCACACACTGCCACGCATTCGATAGGGGTGAATCTTAAATAAAACCAAACAGAATGTATGCCACATTATGTGCCGCGCTTGCACTTGGATATTGGCATGGAAAACGATTCGCAATGAAAACTTTTATTTTTCAAGTTGGTCAAGGATAATATATGCCCTTAATATTTTTCAAATCTATTGTTGCAAAAAATTAGGTTCCTATAGCATCACCAACTTGTCATTGCTGACATTATTGGGTCAAATGCTTGCTTGAATATGTAGCTGTGGTATGCATTTGCAAAGACTATGGCAGAGAAAGAGGCATGGAAAATAGCAGAGAAAACCGGGCTTGATCTAGTGGCGGTCAACCCTTCTTATGTAGTTGGTCCCTTGCTTGCTCCCCAACCTACCAGTTCACTCCAACTGTTATTGGCCGTTGTTAAGGGTAATACGAATTCCCCATAACTTTAATACATCAATTTCATACGTTGAATGCAAAGAGTTAATTTAGTTGCGAAAATCAAATATCTAGACAAGATGCAAAGCTCATCTTAATTAATTTAGCTGTTTTCATAATCTGTCATCAGGTTTGAGAGGAGAGTACCCGAATATGACCATAGGGTTTGTGCACATAGAAGATGTTGTTGCTGCACATATTCTGGCAATGGAGGAAAGCAAAGCATCAGGCAGGCTCATATGTTCTAACTCAGTGGCTCATTGGTCTGAGATCATTGACATGCTTAGGGCCAAATATCCATCCTATCCATTTGAAGACAGGTTAGATATGAATATCTTTAAAGTCCACTCTTCAATTTCTTGACCATTTCGTTGATATTAAGACAAATTCACTTTATAAACGAACAATAGAAAAAAGGATACGGGAATGTATACATTCCTACGGAGCACTTGTATTCAGAATGATGTGGTAGTGACATTTACAAAATCAAGTAAATAATGAGAGGATGGATAGAAATTTCAAGCTTAAGTTTTGTTTCTGTAGCGCACTACAACAAATAATGCTATAGTTGGTAATAGATATCGTTCTGGAGAACGCCTAATTAGCCCATGTTATTAAAAGTCTTAACTTTCTATAGCGTTCATTGCCCGCTGTTAAAAACTTTCTATAGCGTTCATCGCCCGCTGTTAAAAAATTTTCTATAGCATTCATGGCCCACTGTTGTATTTTGTACCTTTGATAGCATTTTTTGCCTGTTATGTTATTTCTTTTTACGGCATGATTAAAGGTAAACAATAACGTTTTTTGAACATTATCTTAGCCAATTTTAGCTTCTTCTTTTTTTTTTAAAATACTACAAATGCAATATACTAGCATTTTCATAATCTATATTCCATTCAATACCAATGCACATCCAAACGCGATACAATTTCAATGTAAGATATATAATTCAACCAAAGATTCATTACAATAGCTTGAAGAATAATTTTCCAGCACAAACTACATTTAAGAGTCAGACTAATTACACTCATAAAAAAATCACTAATGTAATCTCTCTTTCCAGAAAATGTAATCCAAAACTAGGCAGCCATCTCATTCAAGTACCCCAATTCTTCGCCCACGGAGATGTTCTTTATTTGAAGCTTACAATTTTGCCAAGTTTACACCCTTTTTGCTCCCAATGGCGAACACATACCTGTAAATATAGATTCAAAGTAACCCAATAGACATAATAAAAATTATTAACGAGAAAAACAACTTTAAAGCAACATCATGTTTGCGGTTAGAAAAAGAAGAATATGATGGATAATTGTCAGTAGGAACCAAGAACAACCTCAGAAGCAGCCATACCATGACAAAATGGCGAACGACATATACCAATTTGTGCCCAATTGTGTGAAAAATCCTAGATCATCTAGGCTTAAAAATATTTGCTATTTTTATCTTTTTAATAAATCAATCCGCCAATCGATAAATAAGCTAATCACACAAACGAGAAGCAATAAAAAAATGAACACCAGATATACGTGGAAAACCCTAAACGGGAAAAAACCACGGGAAGGAAATCATGCACTATAACTCATTGTACGGTTACAAACAAACCTATACTTACAACCTAGAATCGCTCTCGGTTGACCAAGGTTGATTGCCGAATCACTCGTTCACCGCACCCAGTGCTTGACTGCCGCTGCCTTGAATCACTCAAGCCTTCCAATAACCTACGGAATCCACCGTCGGTACCCACCGGAATTCCACCGGAAGAATGATTCACTCAATAGAATCAAAGGTTGAAAAGAACTCTTAGAGTTAAGTTGAAAGTCTAATGATCAACCGATCATATGATTACTCCAAGAGACAAGCCACAATCCCCCTTAGGTATTTCTCATATTTGGAGCAAGAGAGAGGAGGCACAAAAATATTCGGTGCCCTCAAAATCCCAAGTGAACCGCATATATGTAGATGGACAAAATCTGTCAAGTTGCTCAAGCACCTGTATAGGCTTGTTCGGAGTTGCTCGAGCAATCACAACTGATGCACGTTGCCTTATTTTCAACCCACGGATTTTGAGATCCTCTTTCCTTATTCATCTGCTTTGATCACAAATTCCCTTGATTCCTTCCATCCTTTTCCTTCTCTATCTCTCAATTACAATATAATTGATTTAGTTCCTAAAAACGCATCCTCTCAATTACAAAAGATTTGATTTCCTTCCACTTTCTAAATAGACATTCTAGAAATAAATAAAGAATAAATTTCAACTCAATAATAAGAGATACAAATCAATGTATTTTTGTCATGAGATTTGCCAAATAAAAACTTGACCTTACAATCTCCCCCTTTGGCACTTCCATGGCAAAACATACATAACAACCTATCCCTTAACAGATTGATCACGACCTGCGAAGCTGCAAAAACAAATACTTAAAGACAATTTGTTAATCAATAAATTTCTCCCCCTTTTTGGCATGGAATGACAAAGGCAGGGCACATATGAATAAGCCCAAATCAATAAGGATTAAAAGGATATTAGAAGTCCAATAGATAATGCCATCCATTAGCAAACTAAAAACTAATATGCCATGTTAAGGAAGTCCAGATTCTAGAAAGCATTACCACAGAAACATATCAAAGTACCAATCTAGAGAAAAAAACAAGCAAAGCACCATCGAGCCTGAAAGCAAACGCAAAAAATAAAATCAACTCTCACACTGGGCAATCACTTAACACAAAGAAAATACGGACAATCAAAATATGAAAATATAGCATAAGTTGCAGCAATAATGAAACTACTGAACATGTAATAGCCACTTCCCAGGGAGCAAACACAAAATGCAAAATTGAAAAACCAGGGCAAATTTAAAAATTTTTTTTTTTTAATAAGATGAACACATTAATTCAAGATACGAGTGTTCAACCATGAGGCTCAGTTAAAGTCACTACATTTTCAAAAAAATGCATGAGTAAATTCGTATGCATCCCAAGCATGAATAAATCTGGAATTAAGTACAACATGCAATATGAGACTATGACAATAGTGGGTGTGAGACACGTCAGAAATATTAAGACCACCATCTTCGGATACAAGATTTCTTGTGTTCCATGAGAATGGCAACCACCCTTTCTCCCACGAAGTCAAACCAGACATGATGATACGAATGACATCCCAAGGCCTAACAAACTCTCCCTCAACAATTAAATACTCCCCCTCAACCAATGAGTATTTTGCCATATCAATATCTATTGAATCTTCCAAACAAATACACGTGTTTTAGTATTTTTACCCCACTGCCTTTTGACACGAATATTGGAAATAAGAGTACCTCATACCCAATCCCCGGTTACTAAGCAAGTGGTCCAACACGGAAGCCTTCACAAAGTCTATCCATTTTGTGACACGAACGCTCAGAGGGAGAGTACCTCACCCCAATTGTCCGGTACTCGATGAACGCCCAGATAAGCATTAAGAACTCACAAATAGACTTTTGTTTTTCTTATATGGTTTTTTTTCTTTTTCTTTTTTTTCAACGAAACCAAGAGAACACCGTATCCAACCAAAATGCCAAAAGGTCAATCGCCGAGGAAACAAAATGAGACATTCCAATGGACATGAGAACCAACTATCCAATCTGAATAATCTCTCTAATCCTGACGTGTAAATGTGGCGATCATAGAGTCATAAGGCATGGTGCAACTAATGTCCAAATGTATCACATGAGAGGAATGAACAAGAAGTACGCATGCATTTGGAAAAAAAAGTGCATTTTGTGAAACCCATGGCTGACTACTCACTCCAAAAATATGCTTAGCCCAAAAATATTTATTGATTATTAAGTTTTCAAAAACAAATAAATATATGAATGTTTTTGGATTTTCTTTATAAATCATAAATTAAGCAGGGAAGCGAATCACCAAAAAAAATTGCTAAAAAAAATAGAAGCAATAAAACTAAACAAATGACTCAACTCGTAGCTCTAGGAACATTATAAGCAATAAAGACCAACCTAGACTACGGAAACGAGACCAAGCCTCAAAAGGCAAGGTCAACACCTCTAGATAAATTCACATGAGATTTTAAATCCAACCTCCTCACCCAAATAAGTCTTGTCTTGACTTGACTAGTGTTACACAATTTATTTGGTTGAACTCCAAGAGCCATGTCTTTACCAGACATGTTTCTAGTATTATCATATTTAGTGTAACTAGTCCAAGGCTTTCGAATATTGCCATGTTTAGAAATAGCTTTATTGTTAACAATATGATTGCGCGCAACAGGAGGGTATCCGTGTAATTGAAAACACTTGGGTCTAATGTGACCTTTAACTTGACAATAGTGACATGTTGGAATAAATTTAGGAGTTGCTTTCTTATTATCAAGGGGCTTTTTATCAAAATTCTTAGCAGTATTAATAGTATGGAATTTAGACGTTACCTCTTTAGGTTCTGCTTCGTTCAATTTATCTTTATCTGCAAGTTGTTTACATGATGAAGCTCCATGAAAGCCAATTCCTGACCTATCACTCGTCGGCCTTTGTATGCCAAGAATTTCATCCAACGTCTTCGACCCTGCATTTAACCGCTCAAAAATATTGTTAGCATTAGTCAATTCAATATTCAATTCTTCAACTTTTCCTTCACATAATGCGTTTGACTCAATCAAGAGTTTGTTTGTCTCTTGGAGGCTTCCAACTTCTCTCCTAAGTTCATCACATTCATTAGTAACACCATTCAGCAACCCTTGCAATTTCTCTACCTGTTCCTTCACGGTAACCAACTCCACACTTGAACTATTACATTTTTCAGCCAACTTAAAATTTGTCTCAATGATTTTTACACTCTCTCTATAAAGCATTTGATATTTTTCTCTCAACTCCTGAAAACTCTCAATCTCATCTCCTTCCTCATCCTCACTATCGTCAGATGATTCATGCTCACTACAATTAGATTGAAGGGATGCCCCAAATGCAATGAAATTCGTGTTGTTCTCTCGTTCTTTCTCAAACTTTTCGGAATTCCTATCATCATCCCAAGGTATATTGACTATTAAGTTAGTCTTCTTTTTCAGTTTGTTAACACATTCATGTGCTAGATGACCGTAACCATAACATTCATAACATTTAAGACCTAGTGGTGCCCCTTTTTCTTCCCTTTTTTCTTTTCCAGAAGAGAAATTAATTCTACCTTTGTTATTGGATATTTTAAAACTTGAATCATGGGTAGTCCTATTCTTTTTATAAAACTTTTTATAGATCTCACTATCTTGTGTCAGAGTAAGATTCGAATAATGATTCCTATTTTTATTCATGTTCATCGTAAACGCTAAGGATCCACTCAAGAAAAAAAACTTTCTTAATCAAAGAGCGACCCGCTTTGATACCAATTGAAAATTCCTCTTTTGCTATTTAAATATTCAATCAAGCAAAATAATAGGAATCGAAAAATAATAAACGATGAACACCAGAATATACGTGGAAAACCCTAAACGGGAAAAAACCACGGGAAGGAAATCATGCACTATAACTCATTGTACAGTTACAAACAAACCTATACTTACAACCTAGAATCGCTCTCGGTTGACCAAGGTTGATTGCCGAATCACTCGTTCACCGCACCCAGTGCTTGACTGCCGCTGCCTTGAATCACTCAAGCCTTCCAATAACCTACGGAATCCACCGTCGGTACCCACCGGAATTCCACCGGAAGAATGATTCACTCAATAGAATCAAAGGTTGAAAAGAACTCTTAGAGTTAAGTTGAAAGTCTAATGATCAACCGATCATATGATTACTCCAAGAGACAAGCCACAATCCCCCTTAGGTATTTCTCATATTTGGAGCAAGAGAGAGGAGGCACAAAAATATTCGGTGCCCTCAAAATCCCAAGTGAACCGCATATATGTAGATGGACAAAATCTGTCAAGTTGCTCAAGCACCTGTATAGGCTTGTTCGGAGTTGCTCGAGCAATCACAACTGATGCACGTTGCCTTATTTTCAACCCACGGATTTTGAGATCCTCTTTCCTTATTCATCTGCTTTGATCACAAATTCCCTTGATTCCTTCCATCCTTTTCCTTCTCTATCTCTCAATTACAATATAATTGATTTAGTTCCTAAAAACGCATCCTCTCAATTACAAAAGATTTGATTTCCTTCCACTTTCTAAATAGACATTCTAGAAATAAATAAAGAATAAATTTCAACTCAATAATAAGAGATACAAATCAATGTATTTTTGTCATGAGATTTGCCAAATAAAAACTTGACCTTACATTGTGGAACAAACTATTCATGTGAGAAAACTACGTAAAAAGCTGGAACTTCAACCACACGCATTTAAGTACCAGCCGAGCCACTTAGCTATTCAAACGCATACATTATTGATCAATGGTGGCAGACAATGAGCATAGTGCTCTTGCAAAAGATAAATGACACCGATATCACTAATCATCCCCATTAACCAAAAGGCTTAGAGTTTTGTGCACGTGTTGACATACACACAGTGGACGAGAGCAGTTCACATTAACCTATTAGGATATAGTCATTCACTATCATCAATGTTCAGATCCACATTACACCAGCACCCTCTAAGTTGCATTTGAACGACGAGGGATGACAGAGTAGTTGTTGGAGCAGGCACGTAGAAAGGGATATATCCTGGAGTCTAACTAATGTCTAAACAGGATCATCTGATTCTGGAACTAGAAAAATGAAACTTAAAAGACCAAGACTTCCCTTACTTAGTTACCATAGCTATATGCTTAACACATGCAAGTCGAGTCTTCTTATTCACAATTGCGGTCAGTCTTGCTACTCAGTTCAACCCGGTCAATGCGAATAAGGGAGTAGTTCTTTGCAGAATAACTCTCAAGTGGCTTAGGTTCCTTCACTCCTAAGCCTAGAAAGAAACCTCTTCTATGTAAAGGCTTTCTGAGGTCTAAAGCTAAAGAAGTAGCCACTTGAGAGTTATTCTGCAAAGAACTACTCCCTTATTCGCATTGACCGAGTTGAAATGAGAATCATCTCCACAAAGAGGAGGAAAAATGATAATAGCCTTACTTTGTCCAAGAGATGAGCAGTTGTCAGGGGAAGACGACATCTGACATCAAATTTCATGCATGCATCTGCCAAATACTTGTTAGCTTCATCACTTGAAAGATCCTTGGGAATGCTTAGATTAGCCATTTTCTCCAACTCTTCGATCATATCAATCCTCCTACACATGGTAAAAAGCAGATATAGTTTGCTAGGTGTGATTTTCATTGTGAAATGATATAAAGATTTCCTGAGTCACTTGAAAAGTTAAACCCAGCATTGCCTACATCCAGAGACCTGAAAGGGGGAGTGAAATTGATCTCAATCGGGTCACTCTCTAACCCTCCAAGAAATCTAAAAGGAAAACATACTTTCTTGAAAATTAATGCCATAAGAAAAGCACTGCATGTTGACATCACAAAATTTGTAACTTACCGCTCAACATTTTCTCTGTGAGCTCCATCAAGTCATATAGTTAGCAAAAGCCATATAAAACTCACATGTAGTGAACTCAGGATTATGTGTCAAGTCAATTCCTTCATTCCTAAATTGTTTTCTATCTCATAAACACGGTCCAGTCCACCAACAACTAGCTCCTTAAGATATAGTTCAGGTGCAATCCGCATGTACAGCTTCATGTTCAAGTCATTGTGGTGGGTCACAAAAGGACAGGCAGCCGCTCCCCCAGCAATCATGTTCATCATTGGTGTTTCAACCTTTAACAGAAGGAAATCGCATGATGAATGAAAGAAAGAAATGCAACCGAGGAAGGAAGAAAGTGATGCCATCAAAACAAGAAGATCCAGGACAACTGGAGAAGCATCTTACCTCCAAGAAACCAAGATTGTTGATGCTCAGCTCAATGGCATGAACAATCGTGGGTAAATACTCAGCTCTCCCCCTTTAGTTCTCCCTAAAATAAGGGAGGAAAGTTATTGGGAAAAATCACACAACTAGTACTAAGCTCTATTGCAAGGTTAAAATTGTATCTACAACAACATCTAGTCATGGACACCCCTAACAGCAATAAGTACTGACCCGACAAAAGAAAGACAACTCCCCCACACAAAAAGACAACATATAAAACACAACTCTGCTCACCAAGCACTTGTTCCCAACAAAAACCACTCCCCCACACCTTCCCCAAAAACTTCAAAGAATGAATGGTTGTCGAGAAATTGTTCTTGGTAAGCTAGACTTATTTATATAGGCTCTATTCCGGTGGGATAGTAGGAAATGGCCTATCAAAGGGGTCGACACCTCCTTACACCCCGGACTGGAATCTTGTAATCAAGATGGAATGTTGAAGAGATCTCTTTCATAAAGCAGATTTCTTCCAGTAAAAGGATATTCTCATCAATTTAGTCCTATTCACAATAGCTAAATCCATAATACGTCGTTACTAAATCAAGCAGATTTCTTCTTGCAAAAGTTTTGTTTATATTACCTCTTTCTTGACATCGGCATAACCAAAATGAGGAAACTAAATATAGCTTCCAATTGATCCTCTTTCTCCTCCAGCAGCTTTGTAGAATGCTCCTCTTCCACGATAGTCAGGGAGCTTCCAAGTCTGCTTCTCAATGGAGTATGTTACCAATTAGATTATTATAGTAGTAAGCAAATAGTGGGAAGCTAGGGAACTAGTTAGAATCATCACAGAACTAATGATAGCCCTTAAACCAAGATCATTAAGAAAAAAGAGTCCATCCAACTTGAAGATTCCAACTTCAACACAATTATCTTAGCAAAATAAAGGATAACAGTTGGTAAACCATATATGCCAAACCACTCATCGTTGAGAGTCCAAGATAAAACTCCGCTCTGGTCAAGGGTATTGGGCATGTTGCATGGTTCAAATGCCAAGCAGCCAAACTAATCCCAATTTCATTAGTGTAATCTAAGTTTGATCCTATAATAAATCCAATTACTCAATCAACAAGAGTGCGGGGCTCTTGATCTTTCGGCAGCAAATATGTGAATTTGAGAATTAAACAAGCCTTATGCCCACATCTAACTATGTTGATACCTTGTGATTATCTATTAAGAGGCTAAACCCCAGGGTAAAAGGGCATTGGTGCTTGACAACATAGGGAGAAATCTAAGTTGGTTCAACAAATTGATACGTGAAAAGGTTTCTTCTTACGTGATAAAGGAAGGTTTTCATGCTCCAGTTGGTGACAGATAATAACTACACCCATACCCATCTCTCTGTGTTTTTTTAAAGAAGTTAAAAGGAATATAATTCATTACAAGCATGCTTTTTTTTGCAATAGGAAAATATGAAAACATGCTTGGGTAATTTGGATCCCAAGAGTACAAGAATGTTTTGTTTTGTTTTGTTTTGTTTTTTCCAGTAATGTCTTCCATTTCTACCTTGTTAGTTGTCAGCAAGATATAGGTACCTAGAAGTTGAGAACAAAGTTAGACATTTACGACACAAAGCATCTTAACATTGAAGATTAACAACAGATTTCCTTACGCAAATAAGCTATAGATCTAGAAAATACAGTCTATGTTAGATCAAATAATATTTTAAAGTCATTTTAGGCTGGAACAATAATGAAAGAAAGCAATAAAAGGCTTGAATTCCAACAGTTTTAGTCTTCTACTAGCACGTGTGGCCACAATTCAGGGAGGTAAAGAGAGCACTAAAATCAAGGAAAACAACGCACAACTAGCCATGAAATGCAGGAAACAATGCAGATTAATTCTGTGAAATGGGCAAACATTTGGTCAAACTAAAAAAAATGTAAACATATATCATACAAGGGTAAAATCATGACTAGAACATTTTTTGAAGTACATACTCTAGGTGCCACTGTAGCGACGAATGCGTGACATGGGCATAGGTGGATAAGGTATTACTTACAAAAGATCCAATGAAATTCTCAAAACCCTTTGATTACAAGAAATGAAGGTCACAAAAGAAGCAATCCTAAAAAATTTGCATAAGATTCCATCGATAAGAAGTCCAGCCAGTCTATAACATCAGGATAATTTACCTTGAAGTAGGATAACAAATTATCTTCACAGGATAATTACCATGGCCATCAATACTATAAAATAATACCAAACGCAACAGTAATGTATGATGTTCATATACGCAAACTAAAACTATGCATAGCCCTAAAACTATTTCCAGACCATTGAGTCAAAAACTCCAAATTTCACTATCAAACAGATCAAAGTTAACCCTAGACCACGAAATCACAAGATTTATTTGTATTCTCGTACCTGTGTAGGAAGATGAGGGTGGAGAATAGTCGTGTCTAGCGAGACGACGTCAAAATAGCAGAAAAACAAAAAGGGCCATTCGTCCATCACATGGCAAACATTGTTTTGATTGCCCCAAGGGCCATTATTTTTCAAAACTTCTCCCTAACCCCACCCAATCACCCACACACACAAAATCCCCAATGTCATTGGAATGAATCAACACAAAGCCCAAATAACGAATAATTTGATATGAAACCCTAGCCTTGTATTTGGGCAAGAATTAAGGAAAAAATCCAATCAAACCTTGTGAGGACTCTCCAAACTGACTAGGCTTTGATTTTCTCTTACTACTAATTCAGAATGGGGAAGAATAAGAAAGATGAATATCGAGAGATTAGGAGGAAACAAAAGTTAATCAATTGGATAGCAGAAGAAATACAGAACACAGAACAAACCTGCACTGAAGATTAAAACCCTAGAACCAGAAGATCGATCCCTTAACTGTCTACCGGAGGTCTGGAGCTCTGAACAACTACCGAAATCTACACTAGTTGGCAAGAAACGAATGAGAAATCTAGTGTAAAATATGATTTTAATCAAAATCCAACCTGACCTTCAGCCGCAGTCGCCGGAATTCCGAGACTGTTGAGGCCAAACTGTGGCAGATCATAACAATAACTGGAGATACCTCTCCACGACATCGGCAGCAACTGTACCATCGGAGAACACCGGGGGTCCACCAGATGTGAACCGGATAGGACACCTCCATTTCCGACCAGCAGCTGCCCTTCGCCGTGCACAGCTAGAGCGGTGGACTAGCTGAGATCGGTGATTCCGTTTGGTGAAAAGGACCCACGAGTAATGAGCTCTAGATCATCTGCTTGAGGATGAGAAACAAGAAAACCCAGCCAAGACACCGTGTACAGCCTCGATTACCTCCGCCATGTATAGCTACGATAGTACCTGTTTTGGGTTTCTGGGAAACCTAGCTGATTTAAGCCTCCTTCTACGGCCATGACCACAATCGAGCAAAACTCGGCGGAACCGATTCGAATTTTCAGCAAAGGGAGGGTGCGAGGGGTTAGCACCTATGATTTTCGTTGAACGCTATTGAAGAGTTGAACGCTATTGAAGAGTTTAATGAAACACTATAGTAGTTTAGGTGCGAGGGTTTTCTCTACTCCTTCTCGCTGAGCACTATATTTGCTTTTCCATCACAGCATTTTTAAAAAAACACTATTAGATAATGCCATTAAAAGGCATAATTGTTGTAGTGGCATGACCTATGATAACTGATAGGAAATATAGGTGTTCCACCAAAAATTGCTACCAATATCGTCACTCCCTTGGTGGCAATTTTGGCTAGAACACTGGCATATCCTCTCCTAAATGGAACTCGCTTCTTTTTTTTTTGAACGGCAAAATAAATTTTATTAATCTTTGAAGTTGTTACAAAGACTAAAAGGACAAGGAAATGGCTAAAGAGTGCCCAGTCCGAGACCTAATCCTTGATTGGCAAGATGCCAACCAAGGAAACACCCAAGTGGACAAGCTCATAAAACATGGGATGCAACCCAAACACCTAAAAGCCCAGATACAAGGGATACACCCAAACAATTAAGTCCAAACACCTAAAAGGCCTAAAAGCGTAGATAATAGGAGAAGCCCAATCAATTAAGCCCCAAACACCCAAACCATACCCTAACTCTAACCAACACAGTCGCCACTACCAACACACTGGACTCCCACACCTTCACCCCCGACGCACAGCCACAACCAACCCATGCGCAACACCAAAGGAGCAAGCAAGAAAATAACCAACGACTGCCGCCGCCTCACAAAACCGTTAGGCCCAGAAACCAGTCAGAACCCAGGAGAAAAGACCGATAGAGTCGTGTGAGCCTTGTCGTCACAAGCTGTAGAGGTCAGGCATAGCCGTTAGGTAGAAAGGGTTACCCCAATAGTATAACCGGCGGTCGACCACCTCGATGGAGAGAGCGAAACCAAGGAGCAACGACGAAAAGATGCAAAGGGAAACCGGAGAGGCAAACTGGAAAACAAAATCGAAGGGACAATGGAGAGCATCGAGAGCAATTGTTGGAGAGCCAGGCTAAGGGGAATGACGGAGCGCAAACAACAAACGCTGGTGATCACTCATTCCATTCCCAAGCAATATAGGAATCAATATCCTTAACACCACAGAATTGTCATCACTTCGAAAGCTCACTGTCATCACATCAAAATACTCCACACAGCCCCCAAAGGGATGAGAAAGTCCCACCAAGGGAAAGAAAAGCCCGCACAGGGATAGGACAAACTAGAGAACAATGACCTCACAACAGAAGCCCAACAAAATAGAAAGAACAATCCTCCAAATGGAGGCAGAAAGTTGCAATCTGAAAAAGAAAACAGAAACAACCAGTCAATAACATGTAACAAGTCACCTAAGTAGCCACTTACCCAAAAAAAAAAAAAGTCACCTGAGTAGCCCATTGAGCCAACCACTAAGTCATACCGAGTCGCACCTAATTAAGGACGAGTCGCACCATCACAGACCATTCCGAGGCCAAGGCTCCATCTCTATCAAGACCCCAATGACCTAGACTGCCAAACCAACCTTTGGCGACCGCGAGTCGCACAACAAACTACCTCCAGTGGCCACAATGAGGAAAATCAGTGACAAACCGCTAGACAACGTGGTGGAATTGTTGGAGAAGGAGCGATGGAAAGAGGCGGCTAGTGCTAGTAGTATGGGGAGGAGGAGGAGGAGGAGGAGGAGGAGGATTGGGGGTGATGGAGGAAAAGAGAGAAAACTCCCGGATCTAGATCATGAAAGGGAGAGCACCTGCGACGAGAGAAACCCCGATTCCACATAGCCTTTCTCATTTAATGCAAGAAATAGCATAATAATATTCGAGATGCTAGGTGCACAACCATTCGAACACAACCCCTCACATACACGTGGGTCCCACACACATTTAACACGTAGGTTCCACGTGTATGTGAAGGGTTGTGTTTGATATTGTGTTCGGATACTGTGCACCTAGCATTTTTTATTTAAGTATCATGTGTTTTTTTTTATCGGCAATTACTTATTTGAATAGTATTTTTTATATAACTAAATATGTGTTGTAGAAAAAGAGCGGTTTGATAACCCAAACTGGGTGTGTAGGTGATTGGAATCGTCAGCGTTCCATTTGCAGTCTCTGCGGAATTGGAATAGCCCTTGGTTCGTGTAGCGAAAGGGGAAGGGACCACAATGCACCGTTTTTTTTTAAATTTCCGTGTTATTTAATTAATTACCACAAGTTCCAATATAACGTAAGCATGCAGTGCAATAACCGGTGAAATATTTGTTACTTTGATGTAGGTGTAGCACCAACGAAGGAGATAACAACCCACATAGCATGGACAGTAGCAAGATTATTAAGTTGGGACTTCCTCCTTTGAAGACACTTGATGAAATGTTTGGTGACTCCATCAAAAGTTTTCAAGACAAGGGGTTTCTGTGAGCTTCTCGTATTTCTCCCACGACTTGCTTCATCTATCTCGTGGTCCAATTAATTTATTCTAATAAACTCACAATGTACCATTGTGGTTTTTTCTCCTTTTAAATAATCGGATATTCGGAATAGCTTGGATGCACTCCAATTAATCCCGAGGCCTTTAGAGGCGTTTCACAAAGTTGTTGGTTATATTAATGAAGGTTTGGGAACGAGGAAAAACTTAATGTTTCTTCCAATTGCAACTTGTATTTTTGACTTTTATTCAGGGATTGAGCCAGGATTTCATGTTAATAATGGCAAACATATATACTAGAAATAAAATAATGGGCAAAGTATTACCTCACTGAGGGTTGAGCCTTTTGCTAATAACCTCCATGTGATTTACTAATGACCAAATAGCCTCCTTATGGTATTGGATTAAAGTGCAACTGTTACATTTTCCGTCTAAATTAACGGAAGGTAGACTACACGCCCATATTCTGAGAGTGGGAAAGGGAAAAAATAACTGGTAAAGGGAAAACGAAATGTAAAAAGACTATAACATCCTTTCTTCATCTTCTTCCTTGAACAATCCCACTCATTTCCGATCCACCAAAACCCAACGCTAATCTCCTCTCCCTCCTCCTTAAATCCATCATATGGTCCTTATCATCTCTCTCCTCTTCATCTTCCTAAGCATCACCGCTATATCTTCCACTACTTCTTCTTCGCCGGCTGCCACATCTTCGCCGCTGCCGTCGATAAATTTCCCGCCGTCGACCGTCATCGTCTTTGCTTCTAGCCGCTGGCCACAAGATCGTCACACCAAGTACGTCCCTCTTTACTCGCCGGACCAAACGTCGACCGAAGCTCTACAAAATGAGGCACTTCTCTCACTAGTTCAAAATCTTCTTTCATTCAACAATCTCTGTCTGTTTGTTCTCTTCAAGGCCAAAAGATTTTCGTCGGAGTGCCCTTTGATCCTCAATTTCTGAATTACGTAGCTATTGTATCTGAATTTTTGGATTTTAGAAATAGGTTTTTAGTTTAGGGGTTCTGGAATTTGGGGGCTTTTATGTGAAAATTTGCTTTTAGTTGGATTCATGTTCAGTGAAAATTATTTTGTGCAATTGTTTGAATTAAATCGTGAAATGTGAATTGCTTCCTATAACAATGGAATACCCTATTTTTTCCCCTTTTAATGGACATAGAATACCCTGTTTTACCAGTATTCCTCCTAAACAGTATTGTGCGAAGTGAATACTGGTGGTAAAGCTCTTTTGTACACTTCCTTCAACTGCATTCTCCTTAAAAATCTCTGCACTTACTCTTTTGAATTGGATTTTGATTGCGATGAAGCTTGTTTTGTTCTTGAATTCATATTTTGTCTGTATGTTCATATTGTTCATGATGTGTGGTGGTGAAGAAATTCTACTTCTGGCAATCGATTTTGTTCACAACAAGGAGGGAAAGCCAATGGTAGTCGGCGATACAGATTGGAGAGAGAGAGAGAGAGAGAGAGAGAGAGAGAGAGAGAGAGAGAGAGAGAGAGAGAGAGAGAGAGAGAGAGAGAGAGAGAGAGAGAGAGAGAGAGAACAAACCCATATGGGAAAAAAATTACAAGGGCAGTAAAGTAAATTACAATTTTTCGTTGACAGAGTTTTAGAGTTGCAAAAAAGTCCCAAACCATAGGGAGGCTAATTGGCCATTAATAAAATATAGGGAGGTCATTTGCAAAAGGCTCAAACCTCAGGGAGGTAATCCGTACTTTGCCCTAAAATAAAAAAATAAACTACAGTATACTTATTTATTGGCTTTAGAAAAAAATTAAAATAACATACTAAAAACTATAGTAAAGTTGTTTGTCTTATGCACATACAGTATTAAGAAAGAGTAATTTTAATTTAAACTATTTACCAAAGTGAATCATCTTGAAGATATTGTGATCCTCTTTAATGTTAGAAGTGTTGATAATATTAGAATCGGTATAGCCGAGCAAAAAAATATATATATTAGAATCGGTATAAAAACTTCTAGCATGTCCTATCAATATATGTGATCAAGAAACTTGCCAAAAATTCATCCTTCATCCTATAGCGCAATCTAGTATTCACAAGTTTCATAGCTGAAAATGCACATTCCACTACAAGAAAAAATATATTTGCTAACAAAAAAATGGTGACAAAACAACAAGATTTTCGTCATCAAAAGTTACTTTCAGAGACAACCTATAGGTGACGAAAGCCTTTCTGGAGACCAGCTATGTTTTTCGTCAGCAAATATACTTTTTCTAGTAGTGCTCCGCCGTATCTGCAAAAACGAGCAAAGTCATTATAAGATTAATTAATCCATCGACAAGAGAATAAATTTTGAGCATATATTCTTATTTTAACACCCGACACAACTATGATATGATAGTCAAATATTGAAACTTGGGATTCTTAAAATATTGAGCTCATAATTTTGCAAATGAAATCTTAAATGTAGTTTTTCTTGCGCTATGAAATCACAAGGATAAATGGATAATATTTCTCAGCAATCTTGCATACGTCTTCGATTTTAAAAAGGTTTCTTTGCAAATATCGACGCTGCTCAATCATAACCATGGATGAGTAGCTTTTTCTTTTCTTTTCTTTTTTGTTTACTTCAAAAAAATTTTTCCCATTTCTCCACGAAGTTTTCCTAAAACCATAGTGTGAATTTTGATTTTTTTTTTTGTCCTTCTTAATTTAGACCTCATCTTTCATAATATTTCATTTGGCCCATTGAATTTAATTTTGGGCTATTTTTTTAGGGCCTCCTTTCTTAAAAAAAATTAGTAAATTAAAGATTTCCTATAAAACAAAAAATAATTTAAAAAATAGTGAATTAAAGCTAGTGGTGGCGTATCTATAAAATTTGGAGGATTTCATTTGGCCCATTGAATTTAATTTTGGGCTATTTTTTTAGGGCCTCCTTTCTTAAAAAAAAAATTAGTAAATTAAAGATTTCCTATAAAACAAAAAATAATTAAAAACAATAGTGAATTAAAGCTATAGTGGTGGCGAACCTATAAAATTTGGAGGATAAAATACTCTTTACAGTATAGTAATAGCATTTTTTGAAATCCTTATGGTGGGAGCCATCGCCACTTATCCCCACTTGGTTCTATCCTTGCTTGTATAAACTATTTGCCATAAAGTAAAACTAACAAGACATGAAGAACTCAACCAACAAGCAATGCGATGAACACTGTACAACACACAAAATGGGCCGATTATGAGATAAATCTGCTAAATAAGATTATTATTTTAGTGTTTAAAGGATCCTTGTTTTCTAGCTTGTAGTTTAAAAGTAAATGGCGATGGAAAATTTCAAATGTGGCATCATGTTTCCATCAAAATATAAATAAATAAATAAATAGTGGCAGGATATGTTAATTTTTTTGATCAGGCAGCATGTGAATTGGGTTGCCTGTTCTTTTGTCCTCGTACGGTGTCACACACAGAAAACTAGCTGCCCACACCACACAAAGGACTCGGGGGACTGTGTTGTGCAGCTTCATGCTGCGCAGCCGTCGGCGATACTTTGCCGGCATCAGTCCGACGATCGGAGACGTTCACCGCTTAGAGCTCGTCGAATTCTACATGTGCCCCAAAAAACAGCTCGATCAAATATTGTTAAGTGTCTCATCGGAACACATATAACTTGAAAATAATGAATTCAGTGGTTTTGATCCAGTGTTTCTTATCAATTAAAATTCATTTTTTTAAAGTTATATGTGTTCCGATGAGTCACTTAACAATATTTGATCGAGTTTTTTTTGTACACTTGTACTACTCAACGAGCTCTACGCAGTGGACGTCTTCGATCGTCAAACTGATGCCGGAAAGGCATCGCCGGCAGCTACACAACACAGTCCCCACCTCCGTAGCCTACACGGTGTAGGCCCAATCCGCTGCGAAATATCCATAAAGTCCACACCACATCGCATATATGAATGGGTGAGCCATATTTCACTTCTATATTAAGGTCTGACAACTATCCTACTTATTTGATATGGGGCTCAATCTTTCACACTTGTCCCCAACACATATCGCTTGCAAAGCCCTCCTTACTAACTAAAAGACCCCTTGCAATCTATACTTTTTGAAGAGCATAAAAAGATTTTATTAATCTATGAAACAAATTAGTGAAATTACAAAGATTCTAAGCTAGCACTACAACAAATTCAGTCTTTCGTTTCAGAAGATACAAAATTTGTCGCTAAAGTTTTTGACGGTGAAAATTTTCATCCTCCGAATTCATCGCCTTTTATTTGACGCCAACGAGGTGACGGTTATTGGCAATTTGGCAGTGAAAAAAATCATCGAAAAATGTACATTTTGGCGAAAAAATATTTTTCGTCACCGAATCAAACATTTTAGCGACGATTTTTTTTTTTTGTCTCCCAAAACAACCAAACTGGAAAATTATTCCCCTTTGTTGTTGCTTGGATTCGAACTTGGGATCTCTAATTTCTAAAATATGATTCCTACCAATGCACCACTTATCATTTCATTGATAATATTGTAAAATTAATATATATTACTACTTTTTCAATAATTTTTTAAAGTAATCTATGTATAATATAAATCAATATAGATTATTTATTGAAAAAATTAATTGGTTTTGCATTTGGCTACGAAATATGGATTTTTTTTTCGCAAAAAGGGTTATTTGACGACAAAATCCCATTTTCTTGGCATATAGGTCTAATTTGGCAACAAAATATCATTTCCTCACCAAAAGGTATCATTTGGTGACGAATTTTGAATTTCATCGCTAAAAGTGTTTTTTATTGGAGTGAATTAGTGAAAGAGGCATCACAATGGAGTGAAGAGAAAACCAATGAACGATAGTACCCCGCACACTGACGATCAAATGTCAAAACCCCAAAGAAAAAATAACAATCCGAAACTAGTAAGATGCCAACCAAGACAGGAAAAGGTCAATACTCCCATTTGATAAAATAGAACAAACCTCTATAGCCTTCCAATAATACTCTCATGTTAAGGATACAGTCGTATGATCAATTCGTTTTTAAAAGATGAAAAGAATATTTCCTTAAATAGAAGTCTGTTGCATTGATTATTACAAAACGGTACCGCTATTTTTATAATATAGATGGTAGGAGAGAGAGGTAGATTTATTAAGGAAACATATCGTTAATCTTTTCAAAAAATAATTAATTAAACAGTTATAGCCTTAACGTTAAAATATGATCGGACGTCACTTTTTTTAAAGATAACGGATTTTCCAAACATCAAAAGTTATTTATGCAAAGACTAAAATTGTACAATCATCTACAGATTTTACAAAGAGGCGTATTGTCACCCCAAGCTATCATACAACAAAAAGATATCTGTCTACAGCTATAAACAAAAATATTTAAAGACGCACAACAATCTATATACAATTTTGATAGCTTTTGTTAAAAAAGAAGTATAAACTTGTCATGCATTTCAGTTTACTTTTTTCATGTCTCGACTGCGAGGGTTGGAGTAAGAGATCCAAGTTCATTAAATGCAATATAAATGTAGTTTTGATGAAGAACTTTGTGTTCTATATTAATTAAATGGAGGATTTTGCAATTGTGACCGCAGGACATTTTTAGGTGAAATGGCTACAAGGCATAGAGTTTAGGTGCATCGGGTCATTCTTTGAATTATTCTTTAGAACAACCCAAGTGTTTGAAAAATAATTTCACGAGTACGAAGACCCGATTTTTTGAAGATTAGTGGCTCTGTTATATGGTTTGTGAGATTAGAAAAGAAAGGATTATATTGAATTAATAATTTTGGCTTAGAACATCTTCAACCCAACATCCTCTATTGCTCTATTTGAGAGGATTATATTGAATTAATAATTTTTAATCGAAAAGTGAATATAGAGAAATTTATTTTTCATACAAACTCCAAGCACAAACCTCTATATTTCTATATTCATTTCTATTTCAAAAATTTCTTCACTTTTCCTCCAATCATTATTAATTCAATCTCAATGCAAATCTAATATATTTTGCATTTTATATCCAAAAAGTGATTTTGAAGGATCATCTATTTCTTGTTCCCATACTCTATATATAGACAGTGCCGGCCCCGACATTTGGGTTGCCCAAGCCCAATTTTATGCTTTGTTGCCCACCTACTATTAATTCATACAAAATTTTTTAAAAAAATACAAGTACAAAAAAAAATTCAAAGTTTCAATGTTCTTTTAGATCGAATAACATCAAAAAAATCAACATCGCAATGTAACACCGGTTATAGCGCTTTATGATTAACACGATTCGATTCAGAAAAAATAATTTCTTGCATTTTTTGAAGCAAATTTAACAAGTCACTAATAGTACTCTACTTATTCAAGAACTCAGGGCATGTTCATCTAATTTTTTGTTATTCGGCCTTTTGGACTTTTTAGTTGATATATGTGACGAGAATAGCTTGTCTCAAAAAGCATAAAAAAATAAAAAGGAAAAAGTTTCAAATGCCCAAAACTGCTCTTAGTGGAATGACACCTCAATCTCAATTGAAATCATAGCCAAACTACTTAGCCTCTCTTGCAAAACGGTAGTCAAATAAAAATAAAAAACCGTGTTAGCTTGACTTTTTCTTAAATTAAATGTAAGAACAAATCACTTATACACTACTCCACAATTTTGTTTGTTAAATAAAAAATTTTCAACAAGGTATACATATTATTTTCCCAATATTGTGGGAGTTTGGGGAGAGGAAAAGAAAAGAGGTAGAAAATGGAGAAAATAAAAGAAGGCGACGGAATCCCCAGGAATCGAACTTGGTTTCCGTGGAGACTAGAGAGAATGCAGTAGCCGCTCAACCAAGCAAGTGGTTTATGCAAACTATGAGAACTTTCTTATACTTATATGTAACTTAAAAAATTTTTTTTTGGTTGCCCGGCCCCGGGGGGTTGCCCAAGCCCGAGGGCTTGCGGGGCTTACCCCGGGGCCGGCCCTGTATATAGAGTACCAAAATTTATCCTCCAAAATAGAGTAGAAAATAGAGGATGAGTTGGAATGAGAATTTCCTCCAAAATAGAGAAATAGAAGAAGAAATGAAACGGATCAAAAAAAGAGAGAGGAAGAAATGAAAGATTAGATTCATTAGAGGTGGGATGAATATGTTCTTAAAAACAAGTTTTTGGAGAAAAGTGAGAAAATTTACCGGACTTGTAAAAAGTCCCGGCCGGAAAAATGATCGGAAGGCGTTTTCGACAGTGGAATTGGTTTGCTTATTTTAAAAGGAACATTTGGTAAAATCAGGAAAAGTCAACCTGGACCCGAAAAAGACAACCAAGGGCCGGGAGGTCGTCAAAAATATTTTTGACGACAAAATTTCCTTGTTTACTTGAAAACGAGCAATGTTGAAAACTTTCCAAAAAGTTCTCAGGCCAGAAAAGGGGGCTCCAGGTAGCAGGAAAGTTGGAGAAAATCAACCGGGCATAATTGAGTTCCCGAGGGGTTTGCAATGAACACACGGATCGTTTCGGGTTATAAGATGCTTGATACTAGAATTTAAGAAAACTTTTCTGTGTTGATTCGGTAAAAGTTTGAAAAATCGCCCTAGGCTTATAAAGTCGGTCTTAAAGAAGTTTACATCAAACACAATTTCTCACATACATGTATGACTTACAAATAGTAGTGTGTGTGGGACCTACATGTATGTGAGAGATTGTGTTTGGTATTATGTTAAGACTGTTGTGTGAATAGCATTTTAGTTTTGTAAAGCTGATTTAAGATGCGAAGTTGTTTTATGTTCTCAGTATAAGAAGCTTGAAAAAAGTTGGAAATTTTGATGATTTTTAGTATGGGAATGACTTCGTTTACTTAAAACACTTATTTGGTGAAATTTTGAAGGAAAAAAAAAAGGTCAAAAGTTTGACCTAGACCCATAAAGGGAATAGGGAAAATGACGGGTCAGAGGTGTTGACCCGGAATAATTCTAAAATCATGGTATGGAGTCTTAAAAGTACCACTTGCATGACAGTAGGGAAAATATTGACAAATACATGGTGTGCCCACTTGAAATGTCTATTTTACCCTCTTTTACATTTCACTTATAAGCCATAGAATTCATTCCTCTCCCAATCTGTCATTCGTTCCACACACCAGGCGAGTCCTTTCTCACTCAATCTCTCTCAACTAATCACACCAGGCGGCGACGACGACTCCTCTCTCACTTTGCGATGGCAACTCTCCTCTCTCACTCGGTCTCTCAGTCTAGTATCTCTATTTCCCTCTCTCTCTCTCTCTCTCTCTCTCTCTCTCTCTCTTGCTCTTCTCTCTCTTTCTCTCACACACAGACACAAAAAAGACACTCGTTGTGTCCAAGTCGAAGATGGGTTAAGAAGCTACAACTTTCCAATTTGTTTTTGTGGTTGTTCTTATTTAGCATATAAATTCATTGATAGAGCGAGTGTGGATCACTGAACCCTAGTTTTTGGTTGTTCTACACAAGATCTGGCTCACATTGTTGATTATTGGCTTGCTCTTGTTTGACATGTGACTAATGTTTACCTACAACAGTTGTACTGATATATTGTTGGTTGGGTCGATTTGTTGTCCCTTTTTTGTTTCCATTTTTGTTGATTGTTTGGTCTGTTCGATTACATGACTTGGTTTGTACAGAACATGTAGTTTAGTCCATATAAATATTTCACTAGGCACTGCTGTCTTGTTAGAATTTCAATTAACTTTGGCAGACAATTCTTTTAAGTGAAATTGGTATCTTTAGTGTAGGTTTGAACTCTACAGAATGAGAGAACTCATGTTTTATTTCAACCATCTCGTGTAATGTAATTCTTATTATTATCATGGAAACAAAGTCACATACTCGATGCACTTGTTATTTATGTTATATGACAGTTACATATTTAATTTTGGTTAGAGGAGGCATGGAATCTAATTCAAGCAGTGGAATGACTGGAAGTCCTGTGAGGATACGACTTTGCGAGCACAATGAGCAAGTGGTCTTGCACACCTCGTGGACGGATAAGAATCCAGGTAGAAGGTTCTTCAGGTGCCCTTATTGGTATCCTGGTGCGCTACAAACCGGTGGTGCACTGTGTGATTACTTTGATTGGTTGGATGGTCCCATTGATGAGCAAGAGAAAGTGATTCTCCGATCCCAGAGGGACATAAGGTCGCTCAAATAGTGTTTTGTGGAATATGAGACGAAGATGGAAGAAATTGAGATGAAGTGTAAGGAACAAGAGGAAAAATGTAAGGAATATGGGAGGAAGATCGAAAAATGTGAGAAAAAGAACAAGGATTATGGGAGGAGGATTGAAGAATGTGAGAAAAAGAACAAGGAATTGGAGGCAAATGTGAGGAAAAGCAATGGACTGATGTGGGCAGCGTGGGTTGCTTGTTCCATTTTGATTGTTATTCTTCTTGCTACGATAGGGACCTATAGTAGGCCTGGAAGTAAGTATTTGAGACTGCCCCATTCAAGGAGCGGTTAAATGGTTTGGTTTTAGAATTCTAGGAAGCAGGACTAGTTGGTGGTTCCTTTTTGTAAGAAGACAATGTAATTTGATGCTTCGACTTGAAACGGTATATGCTAGTGGTTGGTTCCTTTTTGTAAAAAACATATGTAATCCAAGGCGAGTCGTTATATGTAATATGTGAACACAATTTTATGAACTAATCATGTAATATATTTGTGGCATGTAACATTTTGTGGACAATTGTAACTAAGTTTAATGTGTTGTACATGAACATTAAATTTGTGGGTGCTATGTAATAGTATTAGTATTAAAATGATAAATTTGCATTAAACCGCGTCAACACCATTGACCCGTAATTTTTCCTTTACTTATCCTCTTAATCCCAATTAATTTGCAGATGGTATGTAACATATGGTTTTGAAAATTTTAGTGGTTTAATCTTTTTGATTAAATGACGTGGTTTTTGCATAGCATTGTAGTTAGTCCATACAAATATTTGACTTCCTACTGCTATCCTGTGTGATTTTGGTCCATATTACCTCTTCCAGACAAGTATTGTGGGTGTAGGTTAAAGGGTTATACAGGTACATGTACTTATTTTTTTAGACTCTTGGGACAATTGAACGTCCCTTGTATCATGTAATTGAGTATGAATTGCATAATGCTTATATATTTCGTTGATGTTGTGTAGCCATGTCGATGACTCCTCGGAGATTGATGTGTTTTTGTTATTCCGGTGGTGAGCGCATGGCAAATGCGGATGGTAGCTTGGGGAAGTATATGGGTGGTGTATCTGAAGCCACAGTCATTGAAGAGGGCATATCGTTTGAGGAGTTAGTTATCAAAGTTTGCTCTCGCATGGATATGAGTCACGATGGAAAGTCATTATTTTATAGTACAAGCAGGGACAAGTCAAAGCATTTGCGTATGAGGGACGCAGATGGTGTTTCTATGATGTTCTATTTGAATGAGGATGAGGTTGACATATTTATGGAAGAAGAGACCCTTACTAACACACCAAAACAATGTAACATAAGTAGCAGATATATATACACATACACATATATTAAGATTTTGCATGTTTATGTTTGGGTGAAGAGTGAAACAGTTTTGAAGAGATTATTGTTTTGAAGAGGTTACACATGGGTAAGATATGGTTTTGAAGAAGAGGTTACTATTTTCAACTTTTTCATTAACTAACTTGGTTTTTGCATAACATGTATGTGTTCCATATATGCATTTCACTGGCAACTCCTTTACTCTATGATTTACAGAATAAGTTCCCCAGTTAAGTGTCGTGTTGACACGTTTTTTTTTGTAGGGAGTCGAACTTGTTGAGTAGCAGTCCATCCACTGCTGAAGGAGAACCTCCTTCGAGTAGTAAAGATAGTTTGACTATTTGTCATGAAATGGGTTTGGTGCCGTATTCGCAACAGCGAGGTGAAGACATTCTAAGTGGGGATGGTCAGTTGTTTGACAACCATAGGCTATTTAAGAAGGCTGTCATTCTTTTTGCCGCATTGAACAAGTTCACTTTCAAGTATTTGGACAATAGTCGTCATTATTATAGGTTAGCTTGCGTGGTGATGGTTGTCCGTGGAAGTTAACAGCTAGAGCGCAAGGCAAGTCCGAACTCATTAGAGTCATCAAGATGAAGAATGAACATTGCCACACTGCAGTCATCAAGATGAAGAATGAACATTGCCACACTGCACAGGACAACACTAATTTCAAGCCAAGGATTCGGGCAAAAGAGATGGGTATGATATTCATGGACAAAATAGCAGGGCAGCCCAATTTCCTCCCAAGGAGCATATGCAAGGACTTCGAGCTTGCGTTCCATACTCCCCTAACTTACTCGCAAGGATGGAGGACTAGGGAATGTGCCCGTGAGTTGATAAGTGGGCCGGTATCCATGACGTATCACTTAGTGCCATGGATGTGTCAACGGCTTATAGAATCGATTCCTAACACGAAGGCAGTTTGGAGTTCTTCCGAGGATGGTAAGTTCAAGCAACTTTTTGTCGCTTATGGTTGCAGTATTACGGGGTTCTTGGCAGGATGTCGCTCGATATTGTTTATTGATGCATGTTTTTTGATTGGTCCATATCATGGTAGTTGTTTGTCTGCAGTCGCGTGTGATGCGAATGATCAATTATACCCTCTTGCATATGCTATTGTATCATCAGAGAACTATGAGGATTGGTTATGGTTCATGCATAACTTGAAGGAAATTGTTGCAGAAAAAAAGTTGTGGTTGTGACCGACCGTAATCCTGGGTTATTAAGGGCAGTTAAGGAATTGTTTGGGGAGGAATGCAATGCATGGTGTGTTCGCCACGTCAAGGAAAATTTTAGCAAATTCGCCACTGGAAAAGGAATGAAGAGGAACCCCAAGAAGACGGCATTGCATCTTTTCACAAAAATTGCCTACGCATGTGATGAGCGCCTATATGGGGTGTACTTGACAAAATTGTTTGGACTGTCACCTGAGTTGTCGAAGTGGGTTGAAGAAAATGGTCCACAACACTGGTCGAATGCGCGATTTCCGTATCAGAGGTGGGACAAATTGTACACCAACATTGCCGAAAGCTTCAACAATTGGTTATTGAAATTGAGAGACTTAGACATCATCCAATTCATGAAGGGGCACGTCACCATGACCACTGACATGTTATATAGGCATAACATGGAGGCGGGTAAATGGCATCCCTTACCTATTGGTCGTAATATCGATAAAATGATTAAGGAATCTCAGGAAAAAGCCCGGGTTTTCACTTGTCGACCCACGTCTCCCACAGAGTTCATCATGTCTACATCCGATTGGAAATCTCATGCGGTCAAGCTGCATCCTTGTTACTACAGTTGTTTGCGTTGGCAGATGAAAGGCATCCCTTACAAGCATGCGGTGCACGCAATAGAAGGTTCGTTGTACAATATATATAACCTTGTGGATCGTTTCTATAGGGTGGAGTCACAACTTCTTATTTACATGACTGTAATGTCTCCTGTCCCTTTGCATGACATGCCTTCTTCAACTGACATGGTACCACAAGTTGCTGAGATCCAGTACGGTTGTGAAGACCTTGACATAGCCACCTCTTCTTCCACAGCTACGGAAGCGCTTCGACCTCCTGCTACAAAGCGACCGGCTGGAAGGCCGAAGAAAAAAAGGATTGAGTCACAATTTCAAGAAAAACAAACTGTTTTTTGTGGGCTTTGCCATGAACCTGGACACAATCGAAGGACGTGTAAGTCTCCATTACCTGGTTGAGCGTTGGAAATCTAATCGAAGCTGAAGCTTTAGATACTTTGGTTGAATCTTTAAGGTTTTTTTGATATGCAATCTAAGCGGTACTTTGTATTTCAATCTAACGTATGGAACTGTTGTTGCCTCTAATTTGGATCTTGTTGAATGTAATGGATTGGGACGTTGTCATATATGCATATTTTTGCATGGAAATGTATAGCCGAAATGATTTTGATTGCATATATGACTATATGTTATATTCAAAAATGTCATCTCCCATTAAAAAAAACGGAGTGTTACTCTGAACCAACCTTGTTTGGGCCAAAAAAAAGGGCACGTCAACAATTGAAAAAGACTTTATGCTATATTCAAAAAGACCATTACGTTTGTTGAAAAAGACCAAGTCACATGTGGTTTGACGAATGTCATCTCCCAATCAATCTGAACCAACCTTGTTTGGGCCAAAAAAAAGGGGCACGTCAACAATTGAAAAAGACTTTATGCTATATTGAAAATGACCATTACGTTTGTTGAAAAAGACCAAGTCATGTATGGTTCGACGAACGTGATCTCCCAGTCAATCTCAACGAATCTTGTTTGGGCCAAAAAATGGAGCACGTCAACAATTGAAAAAGACTTTATGCTATATTCAAAAAGATCATTACGTTTGTTGAAAAAGACCAAGTTATATATGGTTTAACGAATGTCATCTCCCAGTCAATTTGAACCAACCTTGTTTGGGTCAAAAAAAAGGGCACGTCAACAATTGAAAAAGACTTTATGCTATATTCAAAAAGATCATTACGTTTGTTGAAAAAGACCAAGTCATATGTGGTTTGACGAATGTCATCTCCCAGTCAATCTGAACCAACCTTGTTTCGGCCAAAAAAGGGGCACGTCAACAATTGAAAAAGACTTTATGCTATATTGAAAATGACCATTACGTTTGTTGAAAAAGACCAAGTCATATATGGTTCGACGAATGTCATCTCCCAGTCAATCTCAACAAACCTTGTTTGGGCCAAAAAAAGGGGCACGTCAACAATTGAAAAAGACTTTATGCTATATTCAAAAAGATCATTACGTTTGTTGAAAAAGACCAAGTCATATATGGTTTAACGAATGTCATCTCCCAGTCAATCTGAACCAACCTTGTTTGGGCCAAAAAAAGGGGCACGTCAACAATTGAAAAAGACTTTATGCTATATTCAAAAGGACCATTACGTTTGTTGAAAAAGACCAAGTCATATATAGTTCAACGAATGTCATCTCCCAGTCAATCTCAACGAACCTTGTTTGGGCCAAATAAAGGGGCACGTAATGGTCAAAAAACGTAATGGTCTTTTTTAATATAACATAAAGTCTTATTGAATCTTGGAGGTGGCCCTTTTTTTTTGGGCCAAGGAAGGTTGGTTGAGATTGATTGGGAGATGACATTCGTTGGACCATATATGACTTGATCTTTTTCAAAAAATGTAATGGTCTTTTTCAATATAGCATAAAGTCTTTTTGAATTCTTGACGTGCCCCCTTTTTTTGGCCCAAACAAGGTTGGTTCAGATTGACTGGGAGATGACATTCAATATAGCATACAGACTTGGTCTTATTTTTCCTTGAAGAGGGCTGGTTGACGAGATACCTCACCTAACTTGCTCCATAAAAACTGACAATATAGTCGTCACAGATATATTGCTCCTGTTTACTTTCGAGAAGGTCTGTTGACGTGGAATGGGAGATGGGTCACCTAACTTTCCATATTTGTGACTTGGCTCAAATGAACATAATGTATGGCCTTCACATATTTGTGACGTAGTCATTTTAAATGACAAGCTTGGTCTGTTTGTCCACACTTCGTAACTTCGTCCTGGTTAAGGTATTAATTTGCTCTTTATACGTCGGACATTTTTGGTTCAACTAACTTTCCAACATTTTATATGACATAGTGTATAAAAAGAGATACAAGACTCATTGTCATTATCGGAGAGGAACTCTTCTCTTCAAGGCAGCAACATGCCATACACGGCCACCTTTAAATTTAGAGTTGCCATAGGAGATGGCATTCGTGTAGAGGAAAATAAAAGTGGTGTCATGGATAGTTAAATGGATTTCCCTCTCGCTTCCAGACATTCTGTTTATTTGTGGAGGTAACCAAAGTGGTGTCATGGATATTTACGTCAACTTATCCAAGAAGACGGGACTAACTCTCATCATCTTTAGTTTACTCTTGAAGCAGCATAGTTGAAACCTGAAGAAGCGAAGGAAGTTTGTCAACGTAGGGAAGCAGAACGGAGCGCTGTGAAAGCATCTTATGTAACCATGTAGACATATGGTCCACAAGTATATCTGTTGTAGTTTTATTAAATTATTTAGTTGGTATTTATATACTCATTCCGTCCCTTTCGAGGTGTCCTGCTTCGTAATTCCAACTTATTAAAAAGACATCGTCATTATAGCCCTCATCTATGTTGGTTGAGTTTATTGTGACGTGCTTTTGATTCAGAGATGACATTGGTCGAACTCTATTCGACTTGGTCTTTTTAAATAAATGTAATGGTCTTTTTAAATATAGCATAAAGTCCTTTTGATTTTGTGACGTGCTCTTGTTTTACCCAAAGTAGTTTGGTTCAACTTGACTCAGAGATGACATTCGTCGAACTCTATTTGACCTGGTCTTTTTCAATAAATATAATGGTCTTTTTAAATATACCATAAAGTCTTATTCATTTTGTGACGTGCTCTTTTTTTGCCCAAACCAGGTTGGTTCAAGTTCACTTGGAGATGACATTCGTCGAACCCTATAGGACTTGGTCTATTTCAATATAACATAAAATCTATATCATTTTTTGACGTGCCCTTGTTTTGCCGAAAGAGGGTTGGTTGAGTTTCAATGGGAGATAACATTTATTGAACAAGATATGACTTTATACATTTACTATGAAGTGTTTTTGGTCTAAATCGTAAGACATTTTTCATTCGTGTAAGCAGTTTCCACTGTTTTACAATTATGAAGTGTGGAAAGGTAGTGAGTCAAACAATAGCACATTCTACACTTTATAGTAGTTACCTGACTAATCATACTTTGTCCAAATCAAGATGAAATATGGTTATCGCATATTTCCTTTAAGAGGGTTGGTTGACGAGATGCCTCACCTAACTTGCTCCAAAAAAATTAACAATATGGTGGAATGGGAGATGGGTCACCCAACTGAAGACCTTTACACAGTAGCATCCGATTTAGGAAGAAAAACACCATCCAAGAAAACATAAAAAAACATAGATACAATTACCATCTAAGAAAAAACAGTTATAGCTCACCAACAAATTCTGGATCCACCACTAAATACCATTTCCAATCTCGCAGAGAAGTCAACTAAGAGTTCATAGTCAGCATAAGGGTCTACACTTATGAATTACACCTCAATTAAGATCGTAGATTCATCCAACAAAAAAAGTAAAAAGCATCCCAACATCTTGATATCACTCCCCATCCAATCACAGATCCAACATTAATAATAAATTCGAAGGTAAAAGAGATGTCATCTAATCAAACACTTCAAAAAATGCCCCTCGTCTTCCAATCATTCACCAACATATCACACATCCACCATCAACATCCCAAGAAGCACGTAATACCATGGCCAAAAAGGAACTACGGAGCTTAATTGCACTTACTAAGAAGCCCATCTCGCAGACTATTCAACAGGCTTAACACAAACCGTACAAGTAGCCTCTTTCGTAAAGCATTTTCCTCCAAATCCTGTCACAAAAGTAAAAGTGTAAGTCTCTTTGTGATGGGCTATTGTGTTATGCATACGGCAAATCATCACAAGCGTTGGGGTACTATTTACCTCAAGCTGCGATGTATTAAACCGCCCCCCTGTCCAATGCTCCATAAACCTCAGGACATAAAATCCACAATCGTGTCTGGATAACAAAAGTGTGTCCCGTTAAAATAAATGCATGCATTCACTGGAAAATAAATAGATAAAATGATTTTAAGTACCCACTCACGTGTTATTTTGTTGTGGGACTATTGGGTGCACGATCGGCCACTTATGAAATTCGCTATGTAGGTTCTTCCTCGTTCGTTGCAAAACCTTATACAATCCACTTATCTGATGCCAACAACACATGTACATTACAATGTCAAATGTACTATAACTCATACAAAATAAGGATAAAACTTAAATTGACTTAGTAATTGTAGTTACCACATGAGCATTAGCTGTTATCTTTTCTTGACAATCTAAAGACAACGAGTCAAGGACTTCAAGACACTTGTCAACTTGATTGATCGCAATAACATACCAATGTTTAGGTGATTTCAACAAAACAGGGAGAAACAACTGCATGCACCATTTTTTAGAAATCAAACAGGGGCCCCAATAAAAAATAAATACATTAGAATTTAATCACAATTGTACATAACATAAAACTTACCACACTACACATTGTCAGATCATATCCCAAGATTTTCGGATCTACTTCGTCATCCAACACAGAAGGGTTTGTAATTGTTTCATATTTTTGCAAATTCTCCTAAAACATGAGGGAAGCATAATATTAAAGCCCACTCAACTAACCTTGATGAATAAGTAACGATATTCTAAGAACGGGCATGTTTGAAAATACCACAAAAAAGCAGCAGAACATGTGCCGTTTTGGTTAGGGCACTTGGTTATTTCCACGAGGGGTGGCCGATTTTTCCATCGTCATCAACCAATTTGTCATCATTTTCGTCACCTTATATAAACAAAGTAGTTGGTTTTGAAACTCACATGGATACATGAAATGAAGCCGAAATGTGTAATAAAACTTGGTCAAACTTTCTGCATGGTCAAATGTACTTTAACTTACCATTGACGACATATGACCCCGTGGTTTGAACACATCTTGTAGCTGCTCCCGCCCAAGAATCCACCCAATGCCTTCATTTCTAAAAACAGACACCCTGCAAGTCTTAAATGCACGACATTAGTTAATTAAATATTGTATAAAGCGGAGAATGAATTAAGTAAATTAATCATAATGTAAGCCTGCTTTTTGGAGGAAGATTCTCTATTGCATTAACCTAAGTTTGCTTTGTGGAGGAAGATTATCTATTGCATTATACTTGAGTTTAGTTACAATGTAGGACTTAGTGGTGACTCACGTATCGGATTTCGGTGGTCGTTTCGTTAGATACGCGTAAACTGAATTTTCTTGGTTGGTGTACTTCGATTCTTTCACCTCTGGATGAGCAACATAGGGTGTCTTTCTAGATTGACTGCGTTTCAACACCCTCTTAGGCCGTCTCTTTGATGGCTTACTGAGACCAATAGGTTCTTCACCTTCAACACCGACTTGTTCATCCGTTGGTTCATTATCTTTTCTTTGTCCACCTCCCCTTTCTTTTCTGTCATCCAGTTGTTCCTCCCCTTGTTGGTTTTCACCCACATGCCTCTCATCTGCATAACCATATATACCCGCTTGCGAAATGTCATGGATGGTCACTTGCTCCGGCGTGCATATTGGCATATCCCCCTAATTGGCAATTTCTGGGAAAGGAGATATAGGTTCCACACCCTTCGGTTCAAAATCCTTTTCTTCACATTTTGTTTCTTCACCACCCTCATTTCCTTCACTTTCTTCACCCTCGTCACTTGGGTCACCTACTTCACCCCCATCACTTGGGTCACCTTCGTCAACCCCATCACTTTCGTCACCTTCGTCACCCCCATGACTCTCGTGACTCTCACTTCCCTTGTCACTTTCGTCACTATCACTTTGCTAGTAGATCCCTAGTAGATTCATCACGTCCACTTGGTTTATATTCCAGAGCTGCCATGAGGATGTCGTCCGTTTTCTGAATTTGTTCCACTTGTTGAATAAACGTTCTCTTCGCCAATTGAAAACCTTCAATAGAGATCTACATAGGAGATAGATATAAGATATAAGATATAAGATTTAGTTGAATGAAATAGCTTGTACCATCAACAAAAGTAAATAATTGTTCACTGACCGGATGACGAAGGCGGGGCTGCGGAAATTTACTTAAAGTGGGGTCCAAAAGCTGTAAATTCTCTTCCTTACCAACGCGTTCTTGTATACGCTGTTGCATCCAGCACTCAATCAATGGCCCACCCTCTTGATCTACAGTCATACCCATCGGCTCTTTATCAAAATATAAAAGCTGCAACAAAAATTCAAAAACACATTAGCACATGTATTCCGCACCATCCAGGCATTTTTGTAAATGTGAGGGCAACAAAATAAATACAATCCGCATTACCATAAGGAGTAGAACACAACCACCAACTCCTGGGGCCTCAATCTTCCCTGATTTTTTTGCGGCCTTTGCACCTCTATTCTTGTACATCGTAATTTGACGAACCAACCAGTCAAGAACAAACTACGGTCATGCATAATGTGGAATAGCATCCAGATCCATAACACCGGGAAATAATTTTGGGCCAGCTTCATCCTTTGTCGTAGGACAAAGGAAGCAACACAAGGCATAAAGAACGTAAGCAGTTTTAAACTTTGTCCCAGATGTCTTCTTCTCAAACACATGGTCCATCATTTTTACAGTCAGTCCTCTCGTCATCTTTTCTCCTTTCTCTAAAAATAGGGACTCAATGTGCTTGACATGATCGTCTTCACAGTTGGTGGGAATTGGTACACCACCAAGTTTGAGACCCAGGGCTCGTGCCACATCAGCAGTTGTTATTTCATAAGTCCTCAACCTCCCAAATTCCAACGTCCTCGTCTTGGGGTTGAAGTGTTCAACCAACTTCCATATGAAGTCCCGAGGCAACATATTGCATTGGACATTGAGAAGCGACCCAAAACCAAGTCGTTCAACAGCTTTTCTTTGATTAATGGTCAGCTTCTTATTTAATTCCCCCAATTTCTTCGGCAAACACCGACTTCAAAATATGGGCTGTACAATACAATGATTATAAATTTGCTGTCACATAACATTTGAACTTGAACGATATGTTGGATTAGAGCATGACTTTGACATGCATATTACTTCAAAAAATATACAATAACTAACTAACAAATACTCAATGCACAAATCCATACCACTGCAGTCTTCCTTTTCTCCTTTGGTGGTCTTTTCGCCTTCGCTTCATTGGCACTAAGAATGTATGGCGCTTTCTCCGCCTCAAACATTTCCTTCCACCTCTTCGCAGCTCTTTGCGTAAGCTGCATAATCAAGCAAGACAAACATTAGTGACACAACATAAACTAAGTATTATTACTTCTTATTACAATATCATCTAACCGTTTTTAGAATGTATGTAGTAGAAGGCTCTAGCTCTCTGACACCTTGTATGAACTCTTCCCTGCATTAGTAAAAGTACAAATTGCATTACATAATGTGAACGGAAAATTGTTGCTGGAATTCAACACATGTATCCACAACCAATGAGCAATATTGTACTAACAAATACATACTTGAAAATTATATAGGGATTGGTCATTGTATGTCCCTTAACTGCCTTACTCACTTCTTCAGTCCGGGGTCGCTTCTGTCCTCTACTTGTACTCGCCCTTCATTTGGCAAATTTTAAATTATATTTCAGTAACAGCTGGTAATAATATATATGAAATATAAAAGAAACAAAAAAACATTGCACACAAGCAACAGTTGCTAATAATATGCATGAAGTGCACCCCATGATATGCTTGTAGGTTCCTCAAACATTGGTGGTTTAAAGTCAAATACCTGAAATTAGTAGCTCTGTCAGGATCTACTTCAAGGCTTACTTATTTTTTTAACTAAGGTTTTTCTAATGGTAAACCAATTTAGTAAACATTCATTATTACCCCTACACCACAACAGAGTGCACAATTCACCAAACGTCGTATGCTCCATACAAATATCAGTGCCCTTCAGGGACAAACTTTTGGATATTAATCACTGGAAACTTTCTACTCCAAACACACTAAGTCAGTGATGCCACCTGTTGTAACTACAATATTCTGTGGTCAAAGTCATTTACAAAGCTCATATGCTTATCCTTTTTTTTTTTTTTGTGATATGTCCATACAAGCATTCAGATTTACGTGATATGTTATACCATTAATCTAGGTCTATACGTATTGTGTTTTGAGAGAGAGAATGAGAAGGAGAAGGGAAAGGGTTTTGATCTTACGATGCCGTTTTATATTAACGGCAAAATTGTCCCCACTTTTTCACCGGTGTTATGGTTACCATGTATTGGTGATTAAACCAGATGGTACCATGTATTGGTAGTTTCAGAACTGTAGACCATGAAAGTGGTGAATATTGGCTTCGTCCTCCATTGACTGGTAATTTTCCCAATTTTATATAAAGGGATATAAAACTAGAAAGGTTTACATATATTGAGAGGGGAGGCTAAGGAGCACATATACTCAAACTCAACTAGGGGAGGGGGAGACGCATATCATCTAGCGGAAGGTTGAATGATGCATGCCAAAACATAGTACATCCTAATATTGAATTTCACTTTGATCCACATAGCCACCATGAACTTGATTATATCCACCACCTCATCTGTTCTTGCAATCGCGTTCTTAAAAATACACATCCATTCCGCATCATCCAAATGGACCAAATTGTTGCATAGCAACAAACTTCCCAAATGTGTTTTTTCAAGTTGCGGAAGCTATCACCTACACAAGAGATCTGCTACCGAAGACAGGCAGACCCAGTTGGTATGCCACCAATCCAATCCACCCAATTGGTTTCCAATTGCAATTAACTGTTGATTTTTTTTTTTAGTACGAACAAGGTTGGTTAAGGTGGAATGAGAGATGGGTCATCCATATTTCCACACTTCACTCACTAACTAGGAACCACAGATACGGATACGGGATATGGATACATTTATATATAGTTATATTTACATGTACTTATATATATAACTGTATGAAAACATATCCAATCCTATCGAACACGTATCTACGCATATATAAAACGTATCGGAATAGCAAAAACTTATTCTAAAAACAAGATACTTTCAAAAAAATGTACAAAGAGTATCGGTATTCGGATACAATACGTAATACGGAGGCAAAAATAGAATATATGTGTTTCATATCTCACCAACAAACCCTGAATCCACCAGTAAATACCATTTCCAATATGGCTGAGAAGTCAACTAAGAATTCTACTTAAATGTTTACATTTAGTTGAGTAATCTTTGCCCATGAAGTATGTATTGAAAGAATTCATTAAAGTCCCCTTCCTTTTCTCATGGATTGAGTTTGATGTCTAAGATTTATCAAGGTTAGGGAAAGAATCAAATTGCCATACGAGAATAAATCACCCAAATGCGAACGCCGGTATCGAGCGGCAGTGTACAGCGAGAAAACCAAAATGCAATTGACGATGAAAGTTACTCATGGCCAAGACTAACTATTAACATTGCAACTACTAACAAATTATCAGAGACCAATTGCAACCAAAACCCATAAATCGCAAACCCTAACTCGAAAAAAAAACTTACATGTGAAACGGATTCAACGTAATTGAAATGGATTGAGACGGAATCAATGGCCAGAGGAAGTACGAGCACGTCTTCGATTCTTTTGGATCAAAGAGGAGATCAATGGAGACCAAAGCTTAGAGAGAGAGAGGGAGGGAGAGAGAGATGGACTTGGTCTGCTCGGTATTGTGTTTTGACTGAATGAGAAGGGAAAGAGGGTTTTGGGGCTTTTGATTCCAACGGTGCCGTTTTATAATCAGGGACAAAATTTTCCCAACTATTTTCACCAGTGTTATGCTTACCATGTATTGGTGATTAAAATTGATGGCACCATGCATTTGTGGTTTCAGAACTGTAGACCATGAAAGTGGTAAATATTGCTTTCGTCCTCCACTGTCCGGTCATTTTTCCAAGGGAATACGGTGTAAAAATAGCTTCGTTGACATTTACGAAAGTCAACCCGAGCCCGTTATGGGAATCCTGCGAGGAGTAAAATGGTTCAACCAAGCCCGCGGGGGGCTACCTAGATATACTGGGGCAAAAGGAGAATCCTGCCGAACGAAGTTCGAACCGAAGTCCATGTAAGTATGCTTGGGATGTTTAAGGGCAGTTTTGGAAGAGAATTGGGGGGAGTTAAAAAAGGGTTCAACGTCCAAGCCCACATTGGGTTACCTACATAGCCCTGCAATAAGGGGGAATCAGGTCGGATGTGATTTGGATCGTAGTCCAATATTTTTAGAAAATAATGTCAGTCTTTTTATTATCCGTGAAGCTTATTAACTCCAGTAAATTTATAGGTACTGAAAGGGGGGAGGGAAAACGTACCGACTGGCCGCCGGCGGGCTGTCTCCGGCCACCGGACGGCCGATCCGAGCCGTCCAAAAATTCTATAAAAAAAACTGATGGGGCTTGCGCGGGAATAAACGGCATCCGAGGTGTGTAGGGTGCTTGATCCGAGCACCCTTTTTCGTGTATATATGTATATACGTGTATATACACGAAAAATGGGTGCTCGGATCAAACACCCTACACACCTCGGATGCCTTTGATTCTCATGAGGGCCCCATCGATTTTTTTTTTAGAATTTTTGGACGGCTCAGATTGGCCGCCTGGTGGCCGGAGACGGCCCGCCGGCGACTGTCGGTACATTTTCCCTCCTCCCCAATCGGTACATATAGCAGCACTCTATTGAGTAAGCTTGAATTTTATTACTTCCTTCTTCTCTATTCTTTGGTTCCAATTAACAGTTTTTTTCATTCCAAAAAGATTGTACTACTTCAAAACTAAATGGATAATACATAATGAATTTCCTCTTTTAACCTTCCATTTTTTAAATTTGTAGTACAAAAAAGTAAGAAAATGGGAAAAGTCTACAATACACACTCCTTAAAAGAGTATATCATATGTACCTATTTTATGATTCATTCATAACATTTTAGCGTGTTTCGTAACTTTTGTTCTAGAATCCATAATTTTTCAACAGTATGATTCGTAACATTTTTCATTATGATTCATAACATTTTAGTGTATCTCATAACTTTTTATACTATTTGTAACTTTTTAGCAATACGATTCGTAACTTTTTCTCTATAATCATAACATTTTGGAGGGTTGCATATGATACACACTCAAATAAGGGGTGTGTATTGTAGTCTTTCTCAAGAAAATGTAATGACTGAAGGATAAAATGAGAAAAATAAGTTTTTGAAATTGTAATAATTATGTTCCCTTGTATAGTTGAAATCCCCAAAATGAACTAAAGAATAGGGACGGGAGGGAGTGTTTTCATGCTTTGTGACCTGATCCGACAAAACGGTGGAGCCGCCATTGTAACGCCCCTAATTTTAGGTACGTTAAAGGGATAATTTATTACAGAAATTAAAGAGAGTCATTGCTCATTATTACATCATAACTCCCGTAGGAGTATTTTAAACACAAAAATAGGAAGCTTGGGGTTCCTAACTACTGCTCCTCTTGTTCTTCCATCCTAGCGAGTTCTTCGGCTCCGAACGCCTCCAAGGTCAAGAGTTCGCCCTGTTCATCTATCAGATCTGACATATTATACCGGCGTCGCCACCCATATAATATGTCAGGGTCACCACAAGGTAACACCATGAGCTACAAGGCTCACTAGTAAATCCTTACCCACCTATCTTAACTTACAATCAATAGATTATCGTAAAGTATCGATTTCCACATGATACGTGTAAGAACAACTACAAAGGCAATAACAACCACATTCACATTTGTTATATGACCATTGTTGGTGTCCAAGATTTTCCGAATACCTCCTACGCAACTCGTCGTACACCGTGTCTCCATTTTCATAAACATGTTACTTTCCAAAATCTTTCGTTTTACTCACCCAACCTCGGTTCCGCCGCGCCGGGTTCCCATTGGCACACATTGGCTCCTCTCCACGGATAACCATACTACTCACCTAACCTTGGTTCTGCCGCGCCGGTCTCCCAAGTATCCTCACTATGGTTCCGCCGCGCCGGGTTCCTATAGGCACACACACAACTCACGTAATACCCTCAAAATGGTCATTATGTAGTTCCAAAATATTTCCTTCCCCGGAAAACACAACTTTCTCATTTAACCACACCCTAGGTGTCATGTTTCTACTTTCTCGGTTTTCGTGTCTCGTTCTCATGCAAAACTCCGCGGTGTAAGACTTTACATATAAACAAGCACTTACAAAACAAGATCATCCAACTCTAAGCTACATAGCATGCTTGAAACATCTTGAAAACAAACCATGCATTTCCAACATTTAATAAAAGATAACCTTATCTACTTTTAAAAGTAATGATCAAAGTTAACTACTAAATAACATTCTATTCTTTAATATATGATTTAAAACAATACTAGAGTTAAATTAAACGACTTATACTTAGGAAAAATAAGTAGAGATTTAAACTACCGTTCTTCTAGGCGGTGGTCGGCTACGGTGAATCGATCGTTGGTTTTGAGTTTCGGCGGCGTAACGGCTCCGGTTTGCTTCGAAAGGAAAAGAGTCGTGCTTTCTTTTCCTAGAAACAACTTCACTAACTAAGATGGACTACTTTGAAGATCTATGAGTGGTTTTTGGAAGTGTTTGGAGGTATTGCTCAAGAACTCAAGAACAAGAAAAATTCTTGAACTTTGAACTAAGAACACTTGGAATTCTAGAGAGAAGGAAGAGCAAATGCTTGAAGGTGTGAGTTCCATGCTTGGAGTGGCCCTCTATTTATAGGCAAGCTCTCCCTCTCCCTCCATCATGGCCGCCCCCCCCCCCCCCTCTCTCTCTCCATCTCATTTTTTTATTCCAAAAGAATCATGTTCACATGGAAGATCAATGGCCTAACCCTAGGCTTGCAAGGCTAGGGTTGTACCAAGGATTTGATTTGTGGAAGAAAAGAGGTGTGAACAAGATTAAACAATTGGTAGTTGTACAAGAGAGGACAATGGAGGTTAAGTCTTAGCTAGGAAGGAAGTTTCCCCATGGATTTGATGTACAAAGAAAGATCAAGGAAGGTACAACCCAAATCCCTTCTTCCCTCCTTCCTCTCTCTTTCTCCCTCTCTTCCTCTCTCCCTATCGGCCTCTCTCCCTCTCTCCCTCTCGGAAATTCTCTCTCCCTCTCTCTCTCTCAAGTACTAGTATATATGCATATATATATATATATGTACTAATATGCAAGAATACAAGTAAAAGAATAAGTACTTTTGTACTTAGGATCAAAAGTAGTCAAGATTTCCCATTGAACTATCAAATAAGCACATGTGAACCCAAGGCATTAGTCTAGTCTCCCATGTACTTAAATAATATAAACATGTGTACTAATGTACAATAGGAAGAACAACTCCCCAATATAAAATAAATAAAGGGTACTTAGGAGAATCTTAGTACTAAGTATTTATTTAATAAAATATTGTACATCATCCCATGGGTTTTTAGAAAAGACTAGTTTATTAAAGCCCATGTACTAGATGAAAGACTAACTCTTTTACCCATTGGGTAATAAATCCCCTAACTTCTATTGTCCAATGGACAATAGTGATTAGGTAACTTTTATATTAAAATAACATGTACTTTGTCATATGGGGATTTAAGAGAAAGATTAAACTAATCAACCCATGTACTTGGTTGAAAGATGAACTTATTATCCAATGGATAATAATCCTCCTAGCTTTTATTGTCCAATGGACAATAGTTACTAGGGAAATTTTATACTAAAATAATTAAAAAGTCCTTTAAAGCATTCATAAAAGTCTATATTTATATAACTCTTAGTACTTGACCAAGTACCTATAATATATAAAAAAAAATTGGGGTTTCTATTATCCAATGGATAAAAGTTCCCCTAACTTTTATTATCCAATGGATAAAGAATAAATCCAAAATAAAAGAAAATAAATAACAAATTCCAATTCTAGGGTTGAAAAGGTTCACAAGGTTCAAAGATGGCCAAATCGGTCCATCTATGGTTAGGGAAAAGTAACTAAGTGATTTTCTAATTTAGTTTCTCCAACAAGACGGTTAGAAGCTAACTAGGCTTGCTAAGTGGGGCTAAAGTGTCAAGAAACGAATCTCAAGGGCTAAAACGCAATTATGACAAACTACAGGAATTTAAAAGGAAATTTTAAAATAAAATTCAAATATCTAGCGAAATTTTTATTGACCGAAAATCAGGGTTATTACAGCCATGGTGCCGGACCTAAAACAGAGTAATGGAGGTGTCACAGCGGTCCCACTTAAAAATCATTGTCCTTCAACACGTAGTACAGTACTCTCTCCGTCCCAATTTAATTGTCACTTTTGGAAGTTCGTGTCACTTTTCAATTGATTATATCTTGTAATTTATAGTAATGTTTAAGGTGATTTTGAAAACATTATATTATAGAACAAATCGAGATCTATCAAATAAGATCTATATTGGATATAAAATTCATTATCAATTTAAAGATATAATTAATTTTTTTATCCAGTTAGAATAGAACTGAGACAAGTAAATTGGGACGGAGGAAGTATTGTTTTGACAGATTTTTCGATGTTTCTTCGCAAAGTCACGTTTAAATTTCGGAAAGTTTGCCGATATTTGCGGGAGTTGTTTAAAAAAGTTTGAGTTTTTGCCATTTCTATACCTTGTTGGGATGGTATTTTAGAATCTTTGACCCATTCCGGATTGCGGAAAGCTTGAGTCCCCATGGTCCACTGCTACAATCTTGGGCCTCATTCTTCTTATTTATTTATTTTTTTATTTATCCGCTAGGCCTCATTCTTTCTAAACTTCATTATTTTCTTGGGTGGTGTTCCAATTTTACAAAAGGTACATTTTTTTCAAGCGGAGTCAATTTCAAACTCAAATATAATAAAAATTATAAAAAAATTCAATTATTTTTGCACCGTTTAAAAGATTTTAATGAGATCTATCAAACAAGATCCATATTGGTAAGAAAATTATTTGCGTAAACACATGATTTTTGAGCTTGAAATTACCTTTTTTTCTTAAAGTTATTTTTTTAAGAAACCGGAACACCCATGTTCGTGTTGTGTGTTTTGTTCGTTTTTTCTAAATTTTTATTAAATTTGAGTGAAATGTTTTGGATTAATTATCTGTCTCGACGAAAAGAGTCTAAAAATTACAAAATTATTATGACTAAAGTTCACTAAAGACGAAAAAAGTATCAAACAACTGTCTTATTAGTTTAAAATGCCGTCTTATTTGAATTTTTTCAACATCAGTTCATATTTTTATACTTTTTCGATTTCTCTTATCGAGACGAACAAGTAACAATAAGTTTCAAACTTATAAGTTGACAAGAATGCAGCCTTAATAGAAAAATGATAGAACAACTGGAGAAGTAGTTCACATTAGTTCGTATATGCTACTCCCTCCGTCCCTTATTTATAGTCCGGTATTCCATTTTAGGCTGTTCCTTAATAAGTGTCTATTTTATAAAGTTAGTGGGTAAAAGTTGGTGAATTGTCTATTTTGTTTCTAAAAGTATATTCCATTTTAAAAAATAAGTGAGTAAAAGTGTAATAATGATGGGTAAGTAGGGAAAGTGGAGGAAAAAGTTGTTGTGAAAAATATAATGATGATGTTTTTTTAATAAGTTGAAGTTACGAAGCAGGACATTTAAAAAGGGACGGATGGAGTATATAGTAGTATTCATTCTAAAATGTCTACTCTGTCTGACTTTTTTTAATTCTCGGCATCAACTCTGTCTTACTATATACGAGTAGATTATTGATAAGAAAAGGAAAAGTGTGCTTTGATAAAATAGGAAACATATTTTTAGCATATAGAGTAATAATATAGGATTTAGAGGGAGGGGAAAAACAACTATTTTATTCTTCAAAAAAATTGATACATTTAAAGCGGATACATTCAGAGGCGGTTCCACTTGGGGAGTTCCATGGTCAACTGAACACCCGGATAAATTTTTTTTGCTTAAAATACATGTGAAAATTATGGGTTAGCCTTTCTTTGAACACCAAACGTAATTATCAAGGAACACCTAATTCTAAAGCCTTGAACCCCAAACCCAAAAAGATTCGAATACCTAACCCAAAACTAATAGAACACTCCATCACAACCCAATTTACAGTCCATCAATCCAGGTAATTTATAGGAGTATTTGAATATCTAACACATTACATTAAATAAAGTTCATAATCATAATAAAAAAAAAACTTGTAAAAACAAAGTGGAAAGAAGAATTTTGGTGCGAGTACTATGCTCTGCGTTCTCTTTGGTGCAAGTACTATAGCTTTATTGTCGATGGTCTAAATGTGTTAATTTTGCATTCATGACAAATTTTTTTTTTGGGTCTAGTTAGCTTATAAAATTATGGACAAAGCTTTAAAAAATTTCATCTATATTGTAAATCCCATTAACTTGAATAATATTCCTTCGAATTTAAGACTACGATATAAAATTCATCATGTCATCCTAAAGAACATATTTTCGAGAAGGTCAACCCCAATATACTCGTTCTAATTTCTTTCACAAGGTAGGGTTTTAGTAGATATTATACGTTGGTTAAATGTTGGCACAAAATATGAAAATTCATTTACGACAATTGTAAAATTTTACCCCAGCCATTCTCGACCTCTCCTTTCTCGAAACACTGCAAAATTCAACTTTCAAAAAAAATTAAATTTTTGTTAAAAAAATAGTATATATATACTATTTTTTAATGTCTCATTTCGCCTCATAATTAATTTTTTTAGAATAGAAGTTATATTTTTTTACCATACTATTTATACAACTATATGAGATTGTGTACATATATTATTAGTTAATATATCAGCTAGTAGAGTTAAGGTAATTTCTGAACACCTAATCACAAATTTCTGGAACCGTCACTGGATACATTGTCTATAAAGTAAGGAGAGAGTGGTAAAATTATAGAGAAACTATTCTCCGTATCTTCTTAAAAAATTGACATCCGATCATATTCTAACACGTTAAGGCACCGTTTGATCAATTTTTTTTTAAATGATTCACTATTAATAAATCCACCCCCTCTCCTTCCCAACATCAATCTATATTATAAAACAGAGCAATTTTTTAAAAAAATGTCTAGACATACAAACATCGATGCATCTGCAGCCATTCAATCGTAATCAGTGATAAGGTTATAGCCATTGGATCAGAGGAATGATGCTCTCTCTCTCTCTCTCTCTCTCTCTCTCTCTCTCTCTCCCATAAATTACTCCCATTAAGACATTGTATTCAAAACCAACCATTAAGGCATTATTCAAATGAAATCAAAACCTAAATTAAAGCCACCGAGATCATCGAAATCAAAGCCAACATTCCTTTTAATTCCTATTCGAAAACTCTATGGATATTGACCCGAGCACACAGACCATGGCCACCGATGGTACACGGTGCCCACTCTGGATCCTGCACTCTCTCTCTCTCTCTCTCCCCCCCATAAATTACTCCCATTAAGACATTGTATTCAAAACCACCCATTAAGGCATTATTCAAATGAAATCAAAACCGAAATTAAAGCCATCGAGATCATCGAAATCAAAGCCAATATTCCTTTTAATTCCTATTCGAAAACTCTATGGATATTGACTCGAGCACACAGACCATGGCCACCGATGGTACACGGTGCCCACTCTGGGTCCTGGACGGATGATTTGACCAGTTCAATAATTTAAAAAAACAACAACGAGTGGGCCGTGAAAAATCAGCTCCATCCGATATGTGTAAGTGCTTGATCAAATCTTCCCATTTTTGAAAAATCGGAAAAAAATAGGAAAGATTGGATGAAAAATGAGAAGATTGGATCGAGCATTTATACATATCGAATGGAGCTGATTTTTCACGTACCCACTTGGTTTTTATTTTAAAATTATTGAACGGCTCGAATCATCCATGCGGGTCTGGAGTGGGCCGCGCGAATGGTCGGTACGTACGATTTGTGTACTTGGGTCGGTATTCGTAGCATCCTCCTTTCCTATTTCTAGGCTATCAAATGTACATCATGGAAATCACCGAAAATAGAAGCTTTTATACATCATTCATATGATTTTCACATTTTTCTTCTTTACTTTCTCTACCTCTCCCCTCCTCTCTCTTTTGGGAAGTTCAATACCACAAAAATCTACTTCACCAAAACCACCGAGGTGAGTTCTTCCATTATTCTTTGTATATTTGCAACCTATTTCCTTTTCATAAGATTATGATGTTTATCAATAGATATGTTGCTTTATTGTTTATAGCATAGTTGAATTTGCTGAACATAGGTTGGTATATTGCATGTAAGTTTAGCATTAATTTGCGTGTTATGATTGTTTGAACCGTATATTGCACGCAAATTCAGTATTTATTTTTGTGTGCTGATTGTTCAAACCGTGCCTTCAGGCATAGACATATGCTAGTATATATATTATAAAACAAAGCGGTTTTACGACAATGATGAATAGACTTTTATTCCCTACAAAATCTCTCACTCCCCCCCCCCTCTCTCTCTCTCTCTCTCTCTCTCTCTCTCTCTCTGGCCTTTGCATGTCTCTCTCTCTGGTTTTATAATAATCAGCAGACTTCTATTTTGGGAAAATTTCAAAATGGCACATGAACTTTGCACCAAATGTCACAGAGACACCTGAACTTAAATTTATTTCAATTAAACACCTGTACTAACAAAATCCCCAAATTTAAACACCTGAACTTAAGTTTATTTCAATTAAACACCTGTAATAACAAAATTCCCAAATTTAGACCCCCGCCGTTATATTTCGTCCCAAAAATTGCTGACATGGCATCTCCAACTCGTTTAAGTTGCCCTATTACACATGTTTCCAACAAGGGACGATGCACCCAAGCGAAACCCATAGGCACACTTCATTGTCCCCTATTGGAAATAGTGCAATGGGGCAACTTAAACAGGTTGGAGATGCCATGTCAGCAATTTTTGGGACGAAATATAACGGCGGGGGTCTAAATTTGGGGATTTTTGTTAGTACAGGTGTTTAATTGAAATAAACTTAAGTTCAAGTGTCTAAATTTGGGAATTTTGTTAGTACAAGTGTTTAATTGAAATAAACTTAAGTTCATGTGTCTCTGTGACATTTGGTGCAAAGTTCAGATGCCATTTTAAAATTTTCCCTTCTATTTTAGGAACGATTCGATTAATCTCTTAATTAATTAAAGAATTGATCAAACAGCTAGCTATAACTTTAACTTGAGAATTTATTGGACGGCTGCAATTCTTGTATAACTACACATTTGCACCAAAAAAAAAAAACTAGTTTTATTATACAGATTTTTCCTCGATCAAAGCCATTGATATCCGCTACGATATATAGTCAGCAACCATGCAAAGTGGAGAGAGAAAGAGAAAGACACATAGAGAGAGATATAGAGATGGGAGTGTACTGCATAACTGGGGGAACAGGATTCATAGCAGGCTACATAGTGAAGTCGCTGCTAGAAAAGGGTCACACCGTCCGAACAACGGTGCGAGTCCAGGTACTATTTACATAATAGACACTAGTAGTGAACTCGTGCGTTTGCACGGGATCCTTAATTTGTCTATTGGAGTATAATTTTTACTCGCTTATAACATAAATTGGTAACAAAATATTACTACGATTTCTTGAACACTTTTTGAAGGAAATAACATAGAAATGAAAAAATATTAAAACTTGTTTACCTCACAAACTAATGTAATTAGTCGTTAAATTAGTCGTTAAATATGACTATTTTGTGTGTTCTGAAAAATTCAAATTGAGATTAAGCAAAGAGTAGCGACCGAAGAATAACACTCAAAGAAGTATTGGAGTAATATTCAATTTTGGAAAGAGCTGTGCTATGTGCACAGTAAGATGTGCACAGCGGCTGTGCACAGATCCCATTTTCTCCCGGCTCGGGTCACACAAAGATGATCGGAGCCGCTCATTTTGTTCAAAAAATGTCGTTTAAGGTCTCTGTAAAAAATGAGCTTTGTTCGATATCGTTAGAGGCGTTAACAAAACACCCAAAATCACTTCAGAATAAGTCAAAAGATGATAAATTTAGCGATTACATGGTTTCCAAAGTCAAAAGAGTTCAAATGAAGTTACAAATTCATCTTTTCAAAAGGGAGTTTACAAAAGATGCAAGAATAACTTCTCGATGACGGCTTTCAGAAGATATGATGTCAAACAAGCACTCCATGCACTCCAAACTCAATGCCCTTGCGGTGCACCTGAAAATAATGATAGGTTGAGCTACACTAGCCCAGTAGAGATTACTATGCTCAAGCTATAAGCAAATGAGATGATCAATGCACCGAAAGGAACATGAGCAACAACAATATTTCCATACGTTTGACAATGAGAACATGAGCAACAACAATATTTCCATACGTTCGACAATGAGACCATGAGCATCTAAACCAACCCCACTCAACTACAAGCAGCACAATGACCTCCAAAGTTCTCCATATTCGTTAAATTACGTGTTTGGATCTCATTTCCGGGCATTTGGGACCCCGTGCGTCGCACATTCATTCCGGCATCACACTCGTTGGTGGATCCGTGGCTTTCTTGTGCACTTCCAGGCTTTCAGGACCCCGTGCGTCCCATTTTCGGCATCACACTTTGCGGTGGATCCGTGGCTTTCTTTGTATCGTTCTTTCGTATCCATTCATGTTAACCATATCTCATTCTTTAATAACCTCAAGTTCAACATATACCAACTCTAATACGATCATGTCAACTTGCCAATGACGTTTTCTAAAACAATTTAAAGCAAAAATGACTGACGGACATCAAGTTCATTAAGTTCAACTTGTTCTTATCTTCCAACGAGGACCAAAAGAGTTTGAGAGATCTATGAACCATTCGAGATACCAACAATCAAGTCTAGAAGTGATTCAAAGGTGTTTATAGAGTGCTAGAAGTGATCGGGATTCCAATGAGCATGAAAAGAGCAAGGTGTACCAAATCTGTCCAGAAATCAAGGAGGTATCAATGTCCCAAAGTGAGGTATCAATCCCGGGTCGGCTGCTGTCCAGAGAAGGCTGGGGTATCAAAACCCCTTTTTGGGGTATCAATACCCCGAAACTTTTCAGCGATTTTTCAGACTTCGAAAGGTAAAATTCCAACAACAACAATGAACCAAGGCACGATTCAAGCACACAATCAACTCATATACGCATAGAGAAAGCAAGAAATCCCTACCTCAATGAACAAAAACGAAGATCCAAGCCCAATCAATCGAGCCCTAGAACTTGAAATTCGAATTCCTCCAAGGATGCCTCTCTTCCGGGCTTCCACCAACGAACCCCGAGCTTAAAATCAAGTCTAGAGTGTGGAATGAAGGTTGAACTTTGTGGGTTTTGAGTCTTGAGTGGAGTTTTTCAAGAGAGAGAGTGAAAAAAATGAGAGAGCCGAGAGAGAGGGGGAGGCGTCAGGAGAGAGAGAGATAGAAGATGGGAGATTTATCTCCTACAACACACACACACACCTTATATACTAGCATATATGTAAATTGCACGAACACTCCTTCAAATAACAATCCTAACACATTGAACCCAATTCACATTATTCAATAAATCCCTCATTTATTCCATATTCTAACATTAATCAAACTTTTAAACAAATTTCAAAAAAAAGAAATACACCATTGTTGTCGTACTAGTCCCATCAAACACCGGAGGGTTCCTACGACTAAACTCTCGCATCGCCACCATAGCTCGATCCTCAGCATTCTCTCTAGGTGCTTGGTTTACTAGATTTGCAGCTGTAAGTGCTGCGACGAGATCCCTAGCGAATTGAGTCTGATTAGGCGGTACTCCTGCACCCCGACCGGCCCCAGCCCCCGGATTCCCAATAGGATTCTCCCCGAGCTGACTAACCTCATCCTTCGGAGGTACTCCATGGCCACGACCACCCCGGTTCCCGGCTGCACCCCGCCTAACGCGCGACTTCGGAGGCATCTTACTACATGATATAAGAGGAAAAACTATTAATCACAACATTATTACTATGAGGTCAAAGCCACGGACTTCCGAACACGGGCAATAACGACTCTACTCCACTCTACAATATCGAAAAATGCAATGTCAAGTAGTCACATTAATGTTAGTCACACAAGCATGCACAAATTATGTTAGAAGGCGCGACATTTTGAACCCATGAGACGGAACGTCTCCCCACGGCCTCTAGGTGTTCTAAACTCACGCTCTGTGTCACGCCCCGCTTTAAAATAATTCGGCAACGTGATTTTTACCTCAATAAATAAATAATTTTGCCCAATAACTAAAAACAACTTTCTTTTCACTCTATCATGCAATGAATTACAAGTCTAACCAAATAAAATAAAAAAAAAAAAAAACATGACAAGCTATCCACTTCGAATATTTCAAATTTTTTTTGATTAGCCACCAAGGCACCAAAACACCACTTAAAGCATACAACCCCAATTACAAAAGGATACAAGTTTTCCCTTTTCTTTACCTAAAGACATAACAAAGCATTTCTGGAGGAGAATTTAACATTCATCATTACATTCCCAAAGTCAAAAAAAAACATATACATGAAGTCAAAAGATAGCCTTTAAAACCCAACAAAACTTCATATAGATCGACTCGTCAAAGCACAAAAGGTGTCTCCATCACCGTGTCCCTCAGAGCGTATCCTTGCCCTTCGAACCTGTAAGGTAGGGGTGAGCACGACCGCCCACACATAATCTACTAGAAACTAAAAGATGCAAGTGACAAGTTTGAAAATATGAACTTTCATGCCAAATTCCTTTTTTTTAACTTGAATCTCGTGCTAGCTAGATGCAGTTCTTACTGAATATAATTAAACTCAAAAAGATGAAACCAAAATATTTCAAACATAAAATAAGTCAACGCATTAAACCAAGTACAAGAAAATAAGAGCACATAAAACCAAGGTCCAAATTATCACAGTTGTGTACCAATCTTAGGCGACTGATCAGGTCCCTAAATCATCCAAATTTATGGGCTACTAACCCAAAGGCCTATGGGGCACCTTATCCCGCGCGGGTTTACGGACTATACACCGACGGATAAATCATTATCCATATGCTTCCGGCTACACAACGGAGCATAAAATGGCCAACTCAAACACCAATACATGGCTCACTAGCCCAAATAACCAGTATCAATCCCAAATCAATTCCAATAAATAGAAACAACTTGTATCAACATAAACCTTAATCTTTACTTTCAAATTCGAGAAGCACTAAACATAGATATACAAGTGTCTATACTTTTTCAACTTCACCCCTCAAAATTCATCAATTATGTCAACAAGAGGTAATCCATACCAAACACAAAAAAAAAAATGTGCTCTTCACAAAATACAAACAATTAACCCAAATACCCTAAACTAGTATATCCATGATCAATCCAAATAAACATAAGCCAATATTAGGCACCATAATTTCCTAGGCATAATATTCTCTCCACACCCAATCAAACACTAGATCCATCAATTTCAATATACAACTAAAAATATGAAATTTATATAACCACTCAAATTAGGGCTTTTCTTCCATAGATCAACTTACTACTTAACACATGAAAATAACCAATTCTCAAACACAATACTTGCATTTTTAAGGTATCTAGTAGAAAACCCTACCTCAATTGCTAGCACACAAGAGAGATGAGTGAGATGGTGATGGAAGAGAGCCCACAAGCTTGAAATCCCAAAATCCCTCCAAGTTCTTGATGTAGATACAAGATACCCAAGCAAAGGAAGATGGATGATGGAAGATGATCCGGCTCGGAGAGTTTGAGAGAGAGAGAGAGAGAGAGAGAGAGAGAGAGAGTGCACGACACTGCACTGGAAATGAAAAAAAAAGAAACAGAGAACTAGTGTTCTTTCGGCAACTGTTGGGAAATGGCTTTAAGGTGTAAAATAATTACACACTTCCCCCTTAAGTCTTTAAATTATCACCCAATACTTGCATGTTATAACTTCTTGCACTAGAGCCCCTCAACTAACCCTTAAACAAGTAATTAGCTCTAAAAATTTCTAACACTAATTACAAAACACATGGAAGTCTCCCAACACACGAGATCAAAGGACCAATGAATTCGAACACGGTCAACTAAATGCCTACACATGCACCTGCACAACTATATTCAACAAATTTTTTTTTTGGCTCATAAAATTCAAAGTATTTAAAATAACACATTTCACATTAAAGAAATATTAAATAAATAAACTTAGACACGGTTCTCTACAACCTCCCCTCCTAAAAAAAAATTCGTCCCCGAAATTAAAATAGCCTAGAAAGGAAGTGGTAATACCTTAAGGAGTAAATAACTCAGGGTACTTAGAACGAACTTCCGCCTCTAGCTCCCAAGTAGCCTGCTCGACATCATGGTGGTTCCACAAAACTTTCACCAATGGAATTGCCCTTCCTCGGAGAACTTTTTCACGTGTATCCAAAATCTGTACTGGTTTCTCTTCATAGGAGACATCGCTTTCAATACCCAAATCGACCCAATCAAGAACATGCGAAGGATCTGGCTCATACTTTCGTAGCATAGACACATGGAAAACGTCGTGAACTCCAGATAACTGTGGTGGCAAGGCAAGTCGGTATGCCACCTCCCCAACCCTATCAAGAATCTCAAAAGGCCCAATGTATCTTGGTGCTAACTTGCAACTAAGACTGAATCTCTTCAAACCCTTTCGAGGCGATACTTTCAAAAAGACATGATCCCCAACTTCAAACACCAAGGGTCGTCTCCTTCGATCAGAATAACTCTTTTGACGACTTTGTGCCGTCATTAGGCGTTGACGAATAAGAGCTACATTCTTCGTGGTTTCTTGCACTAAGTCCGGCCCTAAAGGTGTTGTCTCTCCGACATCTGCCCAACAAACTGGCGATCTACATGCCCTGCCGTATAAGGCCTCAAATGGTGCCATCCCGATACTTGACTGGTAACTGTTATTATAGGCAAACTCCGCTAGAGACAAGTGGTCCTCCCAAGAACCTCGAAAGTCTAGTACGCAAGCTCGTAGCATATCTTCTAAAATTTGTATTGTGCGCTCAGATTGCCCATCCGTTTAAGGATGAAAGGCTGTGCTAAACAACAAGTTGGTGCCAAGAGCTGATTGTAGACTCTGCCAAAATCTTGATGTAAAACGAGGATCTCTATCTGAAAAAATGGATAAAGGAACTCCATGAAGTCGTATGATCTCCCGAATATACTTTCTAATAAGCATGTCTACTGTGTCTGTCACACGAATAGGAAGAAAATGAGCAGATTTGGTTAAACGATCTACCACAACCCAAATGGCATCATGCCCTCTTGATGATCTAGGAAGTCCAGTCACAAAGTCCATAGTCACATGCTCCCATTTCCACTCTGCCACTGGTAAAGGTTGCAGCATTCCCGCCGGATTTCGATGCTCGGCCTTTACTTGTTGACAAGTAAAGCACCTTGACACAAATCGAGCTACATCTTTCTTCATGCCCCTCCACCAAAATTGGCGACGTAAATCATGATACATTTTTGTGCCCCCTGGGTGTACGACAAAACGAGAATGATGAAACTCACGGAGCACATTGTCGCGACACAACCTAGGAACAAACACTTTTCCCAAATATCTTAAACTCTGATCAGGGTGAAGATCCCATCCATCTACTTCATTACCATTAGTTATGTTGTCCCGAATTGTTTGAGCCTCGTCATCCTCCTGCTGAGCCTCAATCACTCTAGTGAGTAGTGTAGGTTGTACAACAATATTAAACAAAGCGGCTTGCTCTTCGGTCTCATTGACTTGCAAATCAAATTTTTGGGCCACGTGGTTTCGAAAGGTGGAGTGTCGGTTGATCCAGCAAAGATAGAGTCCATTATGAATTGGCAACAACCGAAGAACGTGTTTGAGATTCGAAGCTTTTTGGGGTTGGCCGGATACTACCGTCGTTTTGTCCTTGACTTTTCTCGTTTAGCAGCACCGATGACTAGATTGACGCGTAAGGGAACCCGTTTTGTTTGGAGTGACTCGTGTGAGACTGCTTTTCAAGAGTTAAAGAAGCGATTGACTACCGCACCTGTTTTGATTGTGCCCGAACGTGGAGTTGGCTACTCCGTGTATTGTGACGCATCTAAGGAAGGGTTGGGGTGCGTGTTGATGCAAGCGGGGCGAGTAGTAGCGTATGGGTCACGACAATTGAAAACTCACGAGCGGAATTACCCCGACATACGATTTAGAACTTGCGGCCGTCGTATTTGCTTTGAAAAGTTGGCGCCATTACTTGTACGGTGAAAAATTTGAAGTCTTTTCCGACCACAAGAGTTTGAAATACCTATTCTCTCAGAAAGAACTTAACCTGCGTCAACGCCGTTGGATGGAGCACTTAGAAGATTATGACTTCGAGTTGCAGTACCACCCGGGGAAAGCGAACGTCGTGGCAGATGCATTGAGTAGGAAACCGACACATCTAGCGAGCCTAGCGATTCACGAGTGGAAAGCAATGAACGATTTGGGCTCTTATGCCATGCACTTTGAGGAAGTTCGGGAAGGGGTCACGTTATGCAACTTGACGGTGCAATCAACTTTATCGACCCGAGTGATTGAGGCTCAACAACGTGATGAGGAAGCGGAGGAACTCCGTACTAAATTCCTTAGTGGAAAGGCTCAAGAAGGATGGATGATACACGCTGATCAAAGCTTGCGTTATCAAGGAAAGTTGTTCGTACCCGTATCATGTCGGGAAGAAATCTTACGAGAATTTCATCATTCTCCGTTAGCCGTCCATCCAGGAGGGACGAAAATGTATCACGACTTGCGTAGGCAATTTTGGTGGTCTGGAATGAAGAGGGACGTTGTGACTTTTGTATCCAAGTGTCTTATATGCCAGCAAGTGAAAGCGGAACATCAACGACCCGCGGGGGAGTTACAACCATTGCCAGTAGCCGAATGGAAGTGGGAGCATGTGACCATGGATTTCGTTACGGGCTTACCGAGGTCGCCGAGGGGGCATGACGCTATTTGGGTAATTGTGGACCGTTTGACCAAGACCGCTCATTTCTTACCGATTCAAGTTACCGATTCCGTCAATATGCTTAGCCGTTTGTATATTCGAGAGATCATTCGACTTCATGGGATTCCCGTATCCATCGTGTCCGATCGAGATCCGAGGTTTACTGCGCGTTTTTGGCAAAGTTTGCAAGCTGCTTTAGGCACTAATTTGTTATTTAGTACCGCGTATCACCCTCAAACCGATGGGCAATCCGAGAGAACGATCCAGATTTTGGAAGATATGCTTCGGGCTTGTGTGATGGATTTCCGGGGTAGCTGGGAGGATCATTTGCCGTTAGTCGAATTCGCGTACAACAACAGCTATCAATCTAGTATCGAAATGGCACCGTATGAGGCTTTATATGGGAGACCGTGTCGATCGCCTGTCTGTTGGACCGAATTGGGAGAGGCAACGCTTAGGACCGCTTGGTTGGTAACTAGAAGAAATATGAAAAGTTTTGAAGTGTAAAGATTTTAGTAGGACCGCTTGACTTGTGTGTTTGTGAAAAACAACATCCCTATTAACAAAAGGCAGAGGACTTGCGCCACGTCTTTCGCATCCTCCAAAGTGGTACCTTTAACAGCCTCGGCAAAGAAGTCCCTCAGTAACGGAATGGCCAATATCCTTTGTCCTTTCTTTAACCTTTGGGACCAGGGCAAAGTCGATCCGCGAATTCTGAATTTGGAACCCTTGGTGTTGGATTTAGAATAATCCTAGTAGGATCAGATTATATCCCAAATGTAAGTGTAAGCTCTTTGGCCATTATTTTCACAAACTCGCCACCCAATTTGAATCTCCCAGTCGTCCTTTCATATTGATTTAACAACTTCAAAACGTTAGTATCGTTCTTCCTTACATAGGCCTCATCCAGCTTCGCTTCAACAATCTCCAACACAAGCTCCGCAAAGGGTGTTTTCTTGATCTCCTGTATTTGAAGTGGTGTGAATTCCCCGATAGGAATAGTCTGTAGCAGTTTTACCACAGTTATAAAGTTGGACCTGCATAAAATACAGACATTGATATTTAACCATTTATGTCACTAATAGTGTCATGGTACAGAGGTAATATGGAATATATATAACATTATATGTTGTTGCATTACAATTAAAAGGATACATAAGATCATATATCAATATAACAAGGAAGGGATTTTTTCCAATATAATATTTGCTCCCCAAACATATCACAACCCTCCATTCCTACAAATCCAACGGTCTAATTCTATCCCTTTCACAAACTAACTTTTGGATGGCATTTTCTTAAATAGTGTCATAATGGGGTTGAGAACAAAGATGGCAATTTAATAAACATCGATATGATTTAGCGCAATTCTATAAAAGTGTAGGCAAATGGCATTTGGTAAAACTATGATTTGTTTTCAAAATTTGAAACCCATGTAAATATCCTCGAACCCTTTTACTTTCCCCTTTCTACCTTATCCCTCACACACACACACACACACACACACACACACACACACACTCTCTCTCTCTCTCTCTCTCTCTCTCTCTCTCTCTCTCTCTCCGAGGAGAGATTTGAGTTCACGTAGAAGGTCTCCGGTCTGAATGAATCCGAGGATCTCATCGTGGAGGAGCGCAACCTTTTCTCCGTCGCCTTCAAGAATGTCATTGGTGCCCGCCGTGCCCCATGGCGCATTATTTCCTTCATCGATTAGGAGGAGTCTTGCGGCAACGCCGACCATGTTGCTGCCTCCAGTTCTCCTCGATCTGCGTGCTGCTTGATTCCAAGCTCATCCTGTTTGCCACCTTCGGCGACTTCAGAAATCACTCTTGGTAAGTTCTACGAAATTATTTTCTCAAGTTTTGTGATTTTTATTGTTACTATGGCTTTAGAGTTGTGTAGTTTGTGGTTGTGCTAAAATGCATGGTCGAAATTTTATTGTTACTTGCTCACCATGTGTTCGGTAAAAGTCCACAATGGAAGCAATTCCTAACATGACCACAAGGTGGTTAGATACAGAGAGATAGTTAATGAGCACATGGTGGTTATATTTTCTTTCACTTGAAAAATTTGAAATCGAAGGCAACTTAGATTGTGGCTTTCAGTCAAGGGGCAATTTGAACCCATACATATACTCTTAGAAAACTGTACATAAAAAAAAAGTTCCTTAGAAACTCCGTAATTGTACCAATACTCTCATACTGGCACAAGCAGGGTAAAATGTTCCTTAGAGCCTAAGTAGAATTGGTTGTGAGAAGCTATAGTCATTCTATTTTGCTTTCTACAATTTACTGTGATTAGTAAGTTGTAAATAGAGATGTCAAATGGGTCGTGCCGGCACAGCACGGGCACGGAGCGGCACGGCACGTCACATGCACGGTTTTGGCCTGGCATGGCACGACACGACACTGTCTTAGTGGGCTCGGGGCACGACACGGACACGAAAGTGGGCGGCACGGCACGGGTATGGCACGAAAGTTGGCTTGGCACGGCATGGCACGACACAGTTGAAGACGGGCACGACACGGGCACAGAAAGTGGACAGGAACGGCACGGCACGACACGGTTCTAGACGGGCACAGGCATGCGCACGACACGGGCACGGCACGAGGCACGGAAAAACAAAAAAAATAAATAAATAAGCCAAATGGCTTTTTTTTTAATTTAAAAAAAAGTAAACAATTTCTATTCTGTAAAAAATATTTGTTTACTTTTAAACATCTAAGATGTTTAATTTAAAAAAAAAATCAATTTCTTAAAAAAATCAATTTTTTCCCTTTAAAAAATTATCAATTTTTATTCGGTAAAAAATATTTGTTTTGTTTTTGTTAGTGAATAGGCTTTGGACATTTCGTTTGTAAATTTAACATTACAAGTTAACGAGTAAAATTAAAAAACTTATCAAAATATTTATGGTGCAAGAGTAATTTAATACGAAAGGAAATGTGCAAGAATTGTATATTATTTACCCCAAATCTAACGAAAAATAAGAAAAAATAATACATAGTAGAAGTAACGGGTGTCATGGGTCAGTTGTTGATGGTTCGAGCAAGATCAATTGAAAACCAGTGTACTTTCAGCTGAACCTAGCTTGTGTAAAATTTGGTGTTGTAATGTACTAATGCATAGTATTATGTTTGCAGTACCAACACAAGCTTCCCAAATAAATTCCAAGACAAGGACTAAACAAAATCCGTATCCTGGGATTATTTCTCATTGTTCAACTTGTACAAGACATTATCATCATCCATCATTGAAGGAATTTATTTAAAACGACACAACTTAAAACGGCACGGTCCGACCAAACACGATTAAGTAAACGAGCAGGCATGTCTTGACATGATTGAAAACAACACGGCACGACACGATTTAAGAAAATGGGTCGGCACGACACGACGCAATTGAAAATGGCACGACACGATATGATTTAAGAAAATGGGTCGGCACGATATGACACGATTTAAGAAAACGTGCCGGCACGACACGACACGATTAGCAAACAGCACGGCATGACAAGACACGATTTAAGTAAACGGGCTAGCACGGCACGACACGATTGACAAACGGCACGGCACGGCACGATACGATTTGAGTAAATACTGTAAACGGACCGGCACGGCACGGCATGAAGCACGGTTAGCACGGAGTTAAATGGGCCGTGCCGGCATGGCACGACCCGTTTGACACCTCTAGTTGTAAACTAGAGTATTCTCCTCGAGTATAAATGTTCGTTCATTCGCTACAAGTTTCTTCATTTGTGTACATTGGTTAGATTATTCTAACCAGTTTCTGCATACAGTTTTCTTCTCTTAGCAAGGACAATGGGAATTAATTAGAATCCTCACACTTTAGGAAATTGGGAAGGAAATGGTGTGGACACCATTGAATAGGTAAGTCAGTCGGTTCATTTGTTTGAGAGGTTTTAGATGTGAAGATTACTTTTAATTTTTGGCAGTGTGCTTTGGTTTCTTTTACCATTGGTTTTCCTCTTAAAATAAAATATGGTCCGCTTTCGATTTTCAACATAAATATTAAATACATTTGATATACGAAAATCCTCATAATAGTACGTACAATACCCCAAAATACAATACAGTACCCAAATCCACAAACCTGCCCAATAAGTTGCAAAGTAGATAAAAACAATACAATACAGTTTGTTATACAAAGATTATCAAGTATTCTCCGAAAATAGCTTTAATCAATAACATCACCATGCACTCCAAGCACTCCATGACAGTGACCTGCAGTGTACTTGAAAATGATAGGTTGAGCTACACTAGCTAAGTAGAGAAATATATACACAAGGTAGTAGAAATATGCAGAGTTATGCATCGAGAGTGAATGAGTATAGACATATAAGCCCAAGGTTTATATGGCTATCAACAAGCAACTCACTATGGCTAAAGGATTCTAAACAATCCTATATGCAACACCTATTATCTCACACACCATACCAGTGCCTCTAACATTCCCACATCAATCACAAATAATCAATAGTTGGTTTCTCAACCATTACGTCACATCACATATGATTCCACAATCTTCTCCATTCTCATAATCATTCTCCTTTTCTCATAATTAGTCATAAACATCCTTTTCCCATGGATCAATCTCTTTCGTTTTCAAATAGGTGTAATGTCGAGAAATATGTGACCTATAACGGTCAAGCTCCGTTGAATCGAGCTTGAATAGCAGGAGTTTGTTGATTTTGTGCACAAATATTGCAAATTGTTGATTCGTTCAAGAATATCCGGTGGATTTTTAATAGAAAAATCCTTTTCCTTTTAAAACAAGTCAATTTGGTAAAAATCAATCTTTCTTTCTTTCCCAATAATCTTGTATCATAACATCCAAGGTTTTCGAATGTATCGCTCGTTTCCGGTCATCTCACCAAATGTGTATGGTGATACTCGTTCATTTTATCTGCAAATCTTATCACTTCACCGAATGTCCATGACGATACCAACAGTGTCCATTTCGGTCATCTCACCACTCCGGTATAAGCCGAATGGTGATACCCGATGTGTCATGTTCTTGTTGTGTCCATAATCTCAAACAGTTGTTCATATCCCATTTTATTACAAACAATCAACCATGTCATAAATCAATAAATACATAAATTCACACCTTTTTCCCGAGTATAACACCATGCCCGATGTAGCGTACCAACCCATAACGGCTCTATGACATACTACCCTCTAATATCGCTAGTTAGATCTCCTAGAATGAGTGCCAATGGAATTTAGAGGACGAGATGAATCATGACGATACGATTTTCTATGCTACACTTCGCCACATTAGCTTCTACCCATTATACTCACCACAACGCCTCGTGTTGCTTACGGTACTCCTAAAAAATCTTACGGTACGGCTTCCATTTACAACAATACTAAGATTACATTTAACGAGTGTCTCGGGATTAGGAACAATCAAAATCATTGGAGGTCAAACAATCAAGTTTAGAGATGGTTTAGAGAAGTTTAAGAGGTGTAAGAAGTGGTCGGGGTTCAAGACAATCAAAGGGGATTTCACGTTCTCTAAACTATTTTCTGAGCACTGGGAACCGATACCACAAAACATAGGTATCGATACCAAACCAATCCAGAGAGCAACCTAGAGAACAAGGTATCGGTACCTCAAAAAGTAGGTATCGGTACTAATGCATTATAGAGCGCGATTTGCAGAAAATCAAGAATGAACACGACTATGAAATCCAATGAACTACAACACGATCCTGGTACATAAACATCACATAAACTCATAACAAGAGTAAGAAATCCTGTCACGCCCTCGATTTTCAACATAAATAAATAACCAATTTAAAGAAGGTTCTCGCACAATATGAATAATACCCAAAATGAGATTTCCCGCCTGCTTAATTACAACAAGGACCACAAGTTTAAGAAATTACAGCTTTGGCACCACGGCCCAAATTAAGTTTAGTACATGTGCAAAGTATTAAGGATATTACATTCTGTTGCCAAAAGATCAAATAACGAAAATTAGTTACAATACCATCTCTATCCAAAAGTAAACCAAAACAAAGATGGGTGAGTAACTAAATCATGTTAGCTTCCAAAAATCCTCGTTTCCGAAAACACCAAGTCACGCAACCTACTGCCCTGCATTTGAACCTGAAAAGAAGGATTTTGCTGAGCTATACGAGCCCAGTAGGAAATTCTCTACAAAATTCTACATGCAATGAGATGATAAGCATGACTACAGGAAACCAAATTAGACATCAAATCCAAACGATTGTACGTTAGCACCATTTACGATATATCATACCATGCTTATGCACATATACACACACACACACACATACAACTCCCAACAATCCTCCACCCTTTACAGAATTGTGTTTCCGCACCTAGCGACACAATAGATTCCACTCCTCATGACATTGTGTTTCCCACACCTTGCGACACAATGTACTCCACCCCTTGCGAAATTGTGTTTCCCACACCTTGCGACACAATATTCTCCACCCCTCGCGAATTTGTGTTTCCCACACCTTGCGACACAATATTCTCCACCCCTCGCTTCACAACAACACCCAGATACATCACACATAACACATGAATCATAACACTCGAGTCCATAGTACTACTTTCAAAGAATACGCAATTCACAAGTCATAAAATATTCCATTCAACCATTTATGGCAAATAAACACTCAAAATCACGCATAACCATCGCAAACATGTAGAAGAAGAGAGAAATCCCTACCTAGATGGGTTTTGAGCAAAACCCTAAGTCTATCTAAGGTGATAAACTCGAATCCTTCAAAGATGAGCTTCACCCAAGCTTGGACACAAAATCTAGAGCAAATAAAGTCCAAAAACATGAATATTAAGCAAAGATCAACAAATGATCAAGAGGAGAGAGAGAAAAACGTGATAGAGCTTCAAAAAGAGAGAACAAGAACACAAAACTCACCCTTGGTTCACCAAATGCAAGAATCTTGTGATTTTGAGGTGGGAAATCTTTGGATCTTGAAGATTTGAGGTTAAAATCAAGGATCTTGGGTGAGATTGAGGTTGGGTAGGTGAGAGGGGATGTTTTCAAGTGTGTTTCGTGGGTTTTGGGAGTGAGAAATGACATAAGGGGGTATTTATAGAAGCCCAAAAAGCGTGCTGTAAATTACAGAAAGAACGCAGCGGGTACCGGTACTGGACGACTCCCAGTACCGGTACTGGAGCCTTCAAATTATCGATTTTGAACAACTTCTGACAAGTGGGTACCGGTACTGGGGAAAAGCCAGTACCGGTACCGGCTAGGCAGAAAAATGAAAAATGATCAACGGACTCCGAAACGAACCCAACTTGATACCAACACCTCCAAACAACATTATAACATCAAAACTTGCATTTTACTACTCTCCGAGAGTCCGACACGCAATCGGATACGTATATCCAAATACCCCCACGAACATATGCACGACTTTAATAATAAAACTATTCTCATGCACAACAAACGATTTTCGGAATTTACATTAATTTTATGGGTCTTTACAAATCCCTACCTCACGTTGAAGAACGAAACCCAAAAAGAGATCGAGCCCTACCTTCCAAAATCGACATCGTGAGCGATACACCTCCCCCGAGCTCTAGCCAACGAAGTACGAGCTCTAATACGCGTGTAAATGATAGATTGAAGGTTGATGTGTATGGGTTTTGAGGTGTTTTCGTGGAATTTTGAGTGAGAGAGCAAGAGAGAGAGAGAGAGAGAGCCGAGAGAGAGATAGAGAGAGAGAGAGAGTGGAATGAGAACTTTATTCTCCTACACACACACACACACTTATACACACACACACACACACACACAAATCACACGTGCACTCCCTCAAATAGCAATCCTAATACTAATCCCTAAACTCAATAAATTTCACATTTTCCTCAATTTCTAGCATTTATAAAACTTTTAAATAATATTCGAAAAATACAGGTCCTTAACACCCTTCTCTCCTTAAAGAAATTTCTTCCCAAAATTTGCCCAGCCAAGCCCAACCAAACATGCAACATGTGGGCAGTGTGCCCCTTTTTTTTAGGAAAGGATTCTGTTCCCTTCCTAAAGAAAATGCCGGTTCGCGGGAGTGCTTTAAGCTGGATGACAAGCGCATGCGAAAATACAGAGTCGCTACTCGGGTTTGAAGGTCCGACACCCAAGGAACCGTATTTCGTAGTACTTGTCGCGCTGTTTGATTTGAAAAAGTTAAGGAACCAGTCCGTAATAACCATATCTGGGTTCGGGAGCCAGGTTACGAGAGGGGAAGGGTTTTATGGCACCCCTCTCGCCCAATCTGGAGATCGGTCTCTACTAAGGCATTTGCGAAAACATTCATTTGCAATTCTATTTGATTAATCAATTCTTTAGCCAATTAGGGCGGAGGAACAGTTAATCGGGGATTTACAACTGTAACATGTTTGCAGGATGTGATAGATAGCATGGATGAACAGTTAGTATAGGATGAAAACAGACTGCTGTGGAAGTTTAAACAAACTGGGAGCCACTGTTTTAGAGTGACGTGCGCAGGAAGAAACCAATATGCACTGAACAAGTCACTGCATGATGTTCACTCCTGCGCGCACAACTCCAAGACTCGTGCACGCCGGTGAGCTCAAACCCACAACTCTTATTCTCAAACCCTCTGGGCTCTGGAAGGACCAGTGCACACCCAAGACAAACCACGTAGTTATAAGCAGCATAATATACAGTTTAAAGGTTGTAAAACCCTACAAATTAATAAAACACCCCATAAACAGTGTGGGGATAAAATAATGGCCTAAAACCAAGCTACCCGTGCAAGGCCACTCACTGGTCAGAGGCAGACTATCGCGCGATGGAGCCAGTCTGGTGCGTGAGGCTGCGCTCTGGCGCTTTGTCGTGCGATGGAGCCAGTCTGGCGCGCGATGGTGCGCCCTGGTGCAACCAGACCAGTGCTTGGTTTACATGTTTTTGGGTTCTTGGGACAGGTCCTGAATAATCCCAGGGGTACTCCATAACAGCAGAAACTCAAACTAACTACAAACTAGCAGTTTATACTAAGGAAAGTAGTAAAGAGGTTTTTAACATGCTTAACAGTGATCTATATGCGAAATGAAGCATAAAACCAATCCCCACGAGGACCATCGCACGCTGGACTGAGACAGTCGCGCGTGAGAATGGGTCCATCGTGTGTTGGTTCCTACCTCGACGGTTTTTGAAACCTTGCCAGCTTTAAGACCAGGACTGGTATTGATTACCAGCCTTGGCCCTGCCAAACCCCCTCAGGGATCTGAACAGAAAACAATATGTATGTTATACCTAGATTGAGTTTGAAAGAGCTTGAGCTTTGAATTGAATTGAAGTTGGATGCTTTTGAGTGGTAGAAAGAAGGTGGGTTGTTGCTTGATATTAGGGTTAGGATTTTGCAACCGTTTGGATTTGTAACCTTTCAAAAATTAGAACCCTTTCAAAGGAAGAAGGAGAGGGGTATTTATAAGGGGAGATGGTGGTAGGTTTGAGCTGCAAACAGAGGAGTTTAGCAAGTCCACGAGGCCTGGCTGAAGTTACATTGGTGGCCAACTGTGCTCCTTAAGAAAAGTAGGTGGCAGTTTTATCCATCGCGCGACGGAGTCAGTTTGTCGCGTGATGGTCAACGGTCAAATTTTGACTATTGACCACCACCTGGCAGGTTGACCGTCGCGCGACGGAGTGAGTTTGGCGCGCGATGGTGCGCCCCGGCGCGGGATGGTTGCGCCCTGGCGCGTGTCAATACAGTTTTTGATTTTTGAAGTGGCTTAGGCTAGGTTAGGTTCAAGGGTTTTGCAAACACTCAAAGCCTAAACACGCTATCATTCTCAGGGTGTTTCATCATCGGGGAATCAAAAACCGTAAGTAAACTAATCTGGAAGCCCAGATTGGGGTGTCTACACAACACATAGATATGCCTCAATCGTAACAGTATTCATCATGCAATAATTCAATAATCACGGAAATCAATGTCAAAACTCTCATCGAGCAAACCGAAACAAATGCGGATATTTCTTTGTAACTCTGTCCTCCCTTTCCCACGTAGACTCGCACTAACGGTATCATCTTATCCCTCCAAAACTTAACCACTTAAATCTAGGATATGTATCGATTTCTTATCATAGGACACGCCGGTTTCTACCTCAAGTTCGGACCTCTCTAACACATGCAATGATTCATTTTGTACTTCCTCAATATCTATATACGGCGATTCACGAATACCTGAAAGTTTCGGTGACAATGCCAAATGGTACACAATTTCCAAGCTCCCCTTTATCACAAAGTTTCTATATACGATTATCCATCTAAGCACAAAGATCTTGCCTCAAACGTAACCTAATAGTCCAATTGACTTCCAGAGACTTCCATCTAGAAGGTGTGGTGATCAAGCTCCTCTTCCAACTATATTTCATTGGTTGTCGCGTAGGTATCCAAAACATGTACACAGTATCCGACACTTAAACTACATTTAAACTATCTTTCGAGTGGTGAACGCTTCCTTTCTGCCCAAGACAAGACAAACTCCAACGCTGTGATGCTTTATAAAACATACAATTCCCCCTCGAATGGCTATGGATGACGACGGCAGTTGGCATAATTCCTTGGTCAACCTTGCGCGGTTAGCAATCTCAAATGAATTACCTTGATCTATTTCAGCCATTCTCTCTCAGGCATCCAATTGTCTTTGGTGAATAGATTTCATTGTACTCTTCAATACCAAGTCTAGTGAATCTAGAACACAAGTCAATTCCTTTAAAAGTCACACCAAAATTCTCGCTCCACGTTGGGTCTTCTAGATCATGAAAAGGATTCGATTTGTTATGTCAAATGAAATGAGCAAGCTTCAAAACTCAAACAATGCCAATCAAGAATTCACAGTATAGTAACAAGGTATCCGGATTTCAAATAACACATGGAATCTTTAAGGTGGCCTGTAGAGACCCGTAATTTCATCATTTAATTCTTGGTATTTATAATGCAATTGGTATATACAAAAAAAAAATGAATTTATGTTTTAAACAAAATAATGTTCTTGATGTGTGAGGAAGTATGAGTTTGGGGGTTATAATGTGATGCTTGTGGAATAGAGGGGTGTTAGTGCATTAGGGCTATATGTATGAACTCACACCAGGAGTACACTTCACTTTCCCTTTTCTTTTCTTTTCTTTCCCGGCCGGCTCTCTCTCTCTCTCGGCTCATACCTCTCTCACCTTCTCTCTTCGATTTCATCTATTACGAGTGAGATTCTTGAAAAACCCCAAGTACTAAAGTTGTTCTACGCGACAAGAGCTTCCTATCCATCCAAGAAAATTCATGATCGGAGCGCTTTGAAGTTTCCTCCATGCTCGGGCATGCTTCTAACCTTCGAGGTAGGGATCTCCTACCTTCTTTACATGTTTAAGTGTTAGTTGGATGTACAAGAATCAATTTTGAGTCTTGAATAAATCTTGGGTATGCTGAAAATTTCGTGGGCTTTGGTAATCTGTCTTTTGGAAGCCCTTCTGTTAGGAATTAAATTTTGGTGCCTTCATAAAAGTTGAAGTACGTTTCGATACGAAGATTTCGGTACCAAGATCATGAAAAACCGATAATCACACAATTAGTTATGAATTTTTGAATACTGGCTGTTTTCTGGATGCGCGAATCTGTGCGTGGCTGTCTTCTTTTAACTTTCTGGGCATGATGAACATTTTGGGTGGCTTTGGGTCTTTTACAGGAGCTGCATATTTAAGTTAAGAAGAGATTGGCGTTGGAATCAAGTAATTTGGTTAAGTATACAATTTTTGGTGAATTTCTAAAGCAGGGTTGGTTGACTGGTGCGAAAATGGTTGCGAATCGATTTTTCTTTTGATTGTTGGGTTAACCTCCTCTCGTTTTTGAACCTGGAATTTTTACTGTGTGTAGGGCTTGTAGTGGTGCAACTTTTGGCATTGGTTTCAATATTTTTGGGTTTAAGATGAAAGAGTTATGATTTTTCAATCAATTTTACTTATTCCCGCGTAGAATCTGACAGCACCGGCGGACTTTGGTAAAATGGACATAACTCCTAGCTCGGGACTCGAAACGACACACCGTTTGTTTTGTTAGAAACTAGACACATAGAGCTTTCCAACGATACATCACATGCATCATGGGTAGGTCCGAGCAATAACAGATTTGCATCCAAAGTTGACCCAAATTCTGCCTTTGCACTAGTTTCATTGTTACGTTGAGCTATAATTGCATGGCCGTAATAAGGCTACCCGAATTTCTGTTTGATGTATGACCTATGGATCAAAGAAAAAGAAGTATACTTTTCAATGGTTTAAGTTTCGTCCTTGAATTCATGTTTAATTGGATACAGGCTAATGTAAATGATTAACTTTGCCAATTTGACATGTGGGGATACGATGGATTGATCTAGATGACTAGGTGTTGGATTAAAGGGATATTCATTGTTGGTGTATTGATGTTGTTTGATACTTAGAGAAAAATAAATAGTTTTTCCTCTCTATGTATTGTATCCATGGGTTGGTTTAGTATGCGTGTTTTGGTATGTGGGTGTTGCCCTCTTAATTGTTTTAGTATATTAGACCCTGTTATGAAGTCGTATTGGCAAGTTTACATCATCAGTGTATATTGATTATGGGAATAGACCCGGGTCAAGCCGTGGTGACCCAAGTGCCCTGTGAATGCGGGAATAGACCCGGGTAAAGCCGTGGTGACCCTGTTACTTTGTGAAAGTGGGAATAGACCCGGGTAAAGCCGTGGTGACCTACTCCTTGGCGGATTTGAGAATAGACCTGGGTAAAGCCATGGTGACTCTTTTCCGGATCGACTTAGGGAAAAGACCCGGGAAAAGCCGCGGTGACTCTAAGGGCGATGCTGGTTGTGTTGAACTAATAATGTGAATGATGCGGTAGTTTTGGTGACTTGTGGGTGAACGGGGTCCCCATGCCCAGAAACATGCTTATAAGATTTGACGCACAGAAAGTGAATGAATGAGATTAATCACATGACATAAGAGATTGGGAATCTGTCGTTTATTTGTTACGTTATGCTATGAATCCTTCTGCATCAAGATGTTAAGTTTTAATGTGTATGGCATTTTGCAAATTCCAAAATGAAGGCAAATTATGGTTCTGCGTTGGTGGTATATTTCTAATGGCTGGGTTATTGATGTTTTCAAAAAGAAAAAGGAAAGAAAGGGAAATTGGTTTTTTTTGAAAATCGATGATGTGAATTTGAGACAAAGTGGAATATGTGTATGAGAAACACAGAACTTGAACTTGAGTTGCCACCTTGGATCATCTAGTATGTCAATACGTGTTTTATATTTCTTCTTTTAGACCTCCAAATCATTGTGGCTTGTTCTTTTGATATGCGGTGGGCAACTTATTCTGTGTGAGTGTATATTTGGTACGTTGTGGTGTGATGCATTGTGAGAGTTAACATATAGGTTATTTGCACGTTAGACTTGTAAAGGAAATCTTAAGGTGAAGGGTTTTTGGCTTGAAGTTAACTTGGGATTTGGAATTTGATTTGGGGTTTATGGGTGAGTCTTCCTTATTGTCGAGGTGTGGTATTGTTCGATGTGTCATTGTTATTTCATATTCTGACTCTACATGCGTAGTGTGTATATTTTGGTGAGAGGTTGGCTAGTTATGTGAGACAAGAAAAATGAGGGTTTTCATTAAAGAACTTAGATTAATCTTTGGGTCTTTGAAATGGAAATGAAAGAGCAGGGATTGTTTTGGGTAACGCCGTAACGGTAAACTGAGATTTTTAAGAATATTGGTATGTGTGGGTGAAAGTGTCAGTGTTTGAGAAATGGAGTTAAATATTTTCCAGCGTGGGTATGGTATTTTGAGTTCCATATTTTGACAAAACAAATATGCTTTGGAAAATGTTTTTTCCTTGGGATCTGTCTTCACTTCTGCATATAATTTAGGTATGGATATCTCTACGAGCTAGTGTAGCTCACCCTATCCTTTCAGGTACTCGTCATGACACATAGCTTGGATTGCATGGAGTGCACATTGAGACGTCTCTTGAGAGCTTCATTGGAATCTTGAGGAAGTGGTTTAGCATCAAGTTTAATTCACGTTATGCACTTTACTCGCAATTGAGGGTTGTACCATTTGATTAGATTATATGCAAAGCTCTGTATAAACTCATCTCTTTGATTATTGTGAATCTCTTTTAATGGAAGAAGTTTGGGAAGACTTTATGTAAAAAAAAAAAAAAAAATTTAGAGAGAAGAAGAAGCGACTTGATTTGCTTTCTGGATTCACATGACATTTAAGGGTAAATTTAGTTGAGAGAAAGACTTTTGTTTATAGAAAATATATTAATATTTAGCTGAAAATCGAGGGCGTGACATGGCCAGACAACAAACTCAATGTACCATCTCATGAAGATCCGAAGAATCTTGAAATGATCATTCATAACCTTCCTATCATTCTACAAGTCAACGGAGTCAGTGAATAACCTTTTGGAAACTGAACGATGTCGATACTATGGATAGATACAAGGTAGTGAAACAGATCTCTGGCAAACTAACTGATACAAGATAAAAAAATTGTCCATCACTAGAAATGATAAGAACTTCTAACAAGTTGAGGTTGAGCGTTACAGAACGAATCATCAGGTGCCTCCAAAGTTGAGGTACTACAATAGAATTGAATGACACTGAGAGGAATTACAACAAGTGAATTCGAATTGACCGGTAGCAACAAATGGGTTTCAATAAATGTTGCCACAAGATTTGACTCCAATTACGACATGAGAACTTGAGTAGGGTAACAATTTCCAACAAACAGACTAGTAACTGTAACAACAAAATCCACACCAACAGAATAAGTCTAGGCAAGCAAACGAATACAAGGCGAATACAAGTTTAAATCACGTGACTCCATAATCAAGAAACCAGAATAAATGGTGGCACTAAAGCAGGCAACAGTAGCATCAAAGTTCGAATTCAAGGCACCAATGAATTTGTATATCATAAAGTATGGGACCATAGATTGAGTTTAATCAGTTGAAGTTGCAATATAAGAACTTAGGTAGAATAACATTTACAAACAAATGACAAAACTGATAGTCGCAACGGAGGATCCTAAATTGACCAACAAAAACTTATCTCAAGCACAGTAGCGGCAACAATAAACTTCAAATGGGGAACAAAAGCATTTGTCAACATCAATAGCAAATGTGTCATAGGATATTTCGCCACAAGAATTCGAATATTCCCAAGAAATACTAGGTTAACTTGAATGTCAAAATCCATAACAGGTCAACAGTACAACTGACTTCACGGAATGTAGATTATGTTGCAATTCTAATAAGATTCAGCTAGGCCAACGAAAGAGGATAATAAAAGAAACAACTCTTACAAAATCACATTCGGAATATCACCAACCATCATGGTTACAACCAATCCCTATCCAAATCAAATCAAACCTCTCTATGCTTAAATTAAAGAAGTCAAAGACAACGCTTCCATATGGAATGATTAACCCCTAGTCTCGGCAAATATGATTTATCAATATTCCTCAACACGTGAGGACTAAGGTTTCTTGACTTTCAATTCCAAACATGAATAAGAACGGGATTCTCAATGAGTGAAATACTTCTGAATCAAAAGTATTGTAGCGAATGAGTCGAACAACGAGGAAAAAAAGATACCTTCAACAACTGACGTTTCTGAGAGCTAAAGAATAGTAGGAGGTGGTAGTTTAGCTGCGGAACTGCATCTGTTGCTTCAGTGTACATTTCTGCTGCTACATTGAGCTTGACTCACCATGTAATCCTAATTTCTGAGGATAATTTCTTGCCATGTGGCCAAGTTCGGGACAAGCATAACAAATCCTATTAAGCTGTGGAACTCGTTGTTTCCCGGATGAAGTAGGTGGCCTAAGATTTGTCTGGTTCATTGATAGCTGATTTGGTTCCCTTAGCCTTTTCCTCCCTTGGCTTCTTCCAACATTCCCTGGCGACGTACTTATGCTAACGGTTGGTTGCCTTTGTGAACTCTGGGGTCGCAGCTAACTAACAATTTGCCTAGTTCCTAGTTGTGTTAAGCCCAACTCATCTTGCATTATCTTCCCCTGAGGACAGTTCTTCCTAGCATGGTCAAAATCCCCACAAGTAAAATAAAACTTCAGACTCCTTGATATTGAGAACGGATATGACCTATCTGACCACATCGGTGACACATAATCTGACGTTTAAGAAGAACCCTCAAAGTTTCGGAATGAAAAGGTAGGTTAACGCCCTGCTGGCCCTACATAGACTGCTCTGGTCCCCTCGGTTTCTTGCTTCTTAAACTCTCAACACTCCCTGAGGATGATCTCGCACTAACGACTCCATGTCTAGCTTCCCCCACATTAACTCCTCTTTGCGCACCCTCCAGAGTCTCAACACCTTTCACACACTCAACAATCTCAGGAAATATTACCTCATCCTTGGTATACTGACTCGCCTCATCCTCCCTGTATGCACGACGGCCTTGGTGATCATGATCCCCGGCCTAACCCCACCTAACTCCACGTCTCGATGACATCCTACCATAAAAGCATTAGAAAGAAGATCATCAACATTAATCACATCGCTATCTGATGCAAGGCTCCAACCTTTCCAACATGGGTTAACAACTCTATGCCACTCTACCGTAATATAAATGCAATGTCACTTTAATGGACTAATATCATTCATGCAAGCACACACATGTTTTATTGAAGTTATGCAGCGATTTTTGAACCCATGAGACTAAAAGTCTCCCCACGGTCTCGAGGTGTTCTAAACCTATGTTCTAATACCAAGTTATCACGTCCTCGATTTTCAACATAAATATTAAATACATTTGATGTACGAAAATCCTCACAATAGTATGTACAATACCTTAAAATACAATACAGTACCCAAATCCACGAACTTGCCCAATAAGTTACAGAGTTCCAAAGTAGATAAAAACAATATAATGCGGTTTATTATACAAAGATTATCAAATATTCTCCAAAAATAGCTTTAATTAATAACATCAGCATGCACTACAAGCACTCCATGACGTGACTTGCAATGTACCTGAAAATGATAGGTTGAGCTACACTAGCCAAGTAGAGAAATCTATACACAAGTTATAAGAAAATAGCCGAGTTATGCATCTGGAGTGAATGAGTATAGACAGATATGCCCAAGGTTTATCTGGCTATCAACAAGTAGCTCACTATGGCTAAAGGATTCTAGAAAATCCTATATGCAACACTTATCATCTCACATGCCATACCAATGCCACTAGCATTCCCACAACAATCATAAATAAATATTTGGTTTCTCAGCCGTATCATCACTGTAGACACCCCAATCTGGGCTTCTAGATTAGTTTACTTACGGGTTTTGATTCCCCAATGATGAAACGGATCAAGAACACCCCGGGAATGATAAGTGCTTGAGCTTTGAGTGTTTAAAAAACCCTTGAACCTAACCTGATTCTAAGCCACTTCTAAAGGCCAAAAACCCTACTAACGTGCAATGCTTCCAGTCCTTCGCGCGATGGTAAGGCTGCTAGGTGGTGGTCAACAGTCAAAGCTTGACCGTTGACCATCGCGCGCCAGGGCGCACCATCGCGTGATTGACTAACACCATCGCGCGATGGTCAACCTGTCAGGTGGTGGTCAATAGTCAAAGCTTGACCATTAACCATCGCGCGCCAGGGCGCACCATCGTGCGACAGACTGACTCCATCGCGCGACGGACCAAATCTCCCACCAACCTTTCTTAAGGGGGACAGTTGGCCACCAATGCAACTTCATCCAGGCCTCATGGACTGGCTGAGCTCTTCTCTTGGCACCAACCAGATTCACCTCCCTCTCCCTATAAATACACCCATGGGTCTTCCATTAAAAAATGAAAGGTTAAGCAGAAGCTCTAGTGCTTTTCTTCAAAATTCACATTCCTCAAAATACTCAAACACCTCAATCAAGCCTCAAACACATCAAAACTCAACACCTTTCAAACTCAATTTAAATATAGCTTACCTATTGTTTACTGTTCTGATCTCTGAGGGGGGCTGGCAGGGCCAAGGCTGGTAATCAATACCAGTCCTGGTCCTAAAGCTGGCAAGGTTACAAAACCATCGAGGTAGGAACCAACGCGTTATGGACCCATTCACGCGCGCGACTGTCTCAGTCCAGCGCGCGACGGTCCTCGTGGGGATTGGTGTCCTACTGTTTTATGTTGTATTTTGCATATAGGTCACTATTAAGCATGTTAAAAACCAGTTTACTGCTTTCCTTTGTTAGAAACTGCTAGCTGTAGTTCAATTTGCATTTCTGTTGTTGCGGGGAACCCCTGGGACCATTCTGGACATGTACCAGAACCCAGAAACGTGTAAACCAAACACTGGTTAAAAGGCTCAGACCATCGCGCGTCAGGGTGAGAGCATCGCGCTTGAGTAACTCCATCATGTGACAGACTGCCTCTGACCAGTGAGTGGCCTTGCACGAGTATCCCAGCCTTAGGCCATTATTTTGTCCCCACACTATTTATGGGGTGTTTTGTTAATTTGTAGGGCTTTTTCAGTCTTTAAACTGCTTAGATCTGCATATTGTGCTGTTGTATAAACTACTTGGTTTGTCCTGGGCGTGCACTGGTCCTTCCAGAGCCCAGAGGGTTTAAGAATAAGAGTTGTGGGTTTGAGCTCACCGGCGCGCGCGTGTCTTGGAGTTGCGTGAGCAGGAGTGAACAACATGCAATGACTTGTTCAATGCATGCTGGTTTCTTCCTGTGCACATCACTCCAAAACAGGGGCCTCCCAGTTTGTTTAAACTCCCACAGGAGTCTGTTCTCATCCTATACTAACTGCTCATCCATAAACATGTTACAGTTTTAAACCTCTTTTAACTGTTCCCCCGCCCTAAATGGGTAAAAAATTGATTAATCAAACAGAATCGCAAACAAACATCTTTCGCAAATGTCTAAGTAGAGACCGATCTCCGGATTGGGCAATAGCAGTGCCATAAAACCCTTTCCCTTTCGTAACCTGGCTCCCAAACCTAGATATGGTTATGACGAACCGGTTCCTTCACTTTTTCAAATCAAACAGCGCGACAAGTGCTTCGAAATACAGTTCCTTGGGTGTCGGACCTTCAAACCCGAGTGGCGACTCTGTATTTTGCGAGCACTTGTCGTCCAGCTTAGCACTCCCTCGAACCGACATTTTTAGGAGAGGGAACGAAATCCTTCTTCCTTTTAAAGGGCACACTGCCCACAGTGTCGACTCCGCTGGGGATCGAATCAATATTAGTATATACTTAGAATTTAATACGCTTGAGAACAATTTCACAAAAGTCTGTCAAAATAGTGAGCTTCGCGCTGCTAAAGAAAGGATTGGTGATTTAACAGGACCTCGTGTCCTGCCATCCTAACTGGGGCTTTTTCGATTGTTCTCTCATGTAGTTTCTTCCAAGTATTGATTAATAAAGAGAGCCAAATTTGAAACGGCATTTGCGAATTTACGATTCTATTCCATTAATCAACTTTTTAGCATTCTCATTTGCATCGATGTGGGATAGCCTTGTTGGATCGTTTTGGCAAGCCGACACGGTTTACCGGAGCCCGGGGACCCCGAATGACCGACAACCTTTGATGATGATAAGACATTCTACCGTTCGACTGTTGCTCTGCGGTTACGTGGGCAGCGGGAGGTATTTCTTGGCTTTAGTCCGAGGAACCTGTTACAAACCAATACCAGCCTTTGCATATACAAAGCACTAGAACTCTCCAAACTAAGACAGGTACCCACAGGGTAAGATCTATTTGCATCTAACCCCCATATACTGTCGAAGTGTTACTACTTTCGCTATTGCATGCAATGTACATACATACCTTTTTGCGTAGGAGCGTGTTTAGGGTGGCTTCTAGGTTGTCTCTCTTTCGAGTCTGTCTTATGCCTATTAGTACGCTGCTAGGCCCGATGAAGAGTCATGCATCTTGATGGTGCACGTTGTCAATTTTCAAAGTCCTTAGGTCAACGAGACTTTGAGAAATTGAACCTTATGAAGTCCTTGGCTCATGCCCGATTGAGGTTTCAACCGAAAATAAGGAACCACAAAGTATTGATGTCGTGATATTGATGTCATTTTGGTTATCGTGCGCAACGTGCTCGGCTAAAGCGCGTTGTCGCTAAAGCCACCCCAATAAAAGTGTCACATCATCGATACCGAGTTGTTTCAAGTTCAAAGTTGAAACTTCGAAATGGGACAAGCCGAAGACTTAGTTTGTTTTGGCTTCTCTTTGGATCAGTTTGATCTTTCCAAAGGATACACCCTTGAAAAGAAATCCAAGGATTCTGGCAGCGTCCGAACGTCGTGAGACAGACTCGTCTGTAGTTGTAAAGTCTAGGAGGACACTAATGATGATGATCTCTGCATTTTCGTTTTTTTCAATTCTTTCAATAAACTGCTAAAAGGGCGTCACTGAGCTTTCATTACTTTACTTTCAAAGATTCGGGCCATTGCATCGTCGGAGAGTACCGAATAGAAAAGCCAAACCTACTTGGTTTAGTCTGCTGGGGCTATTACACCTTCGCTTCCAAGGTTATATCACCTACCTCGTTCATCAATTCAGAATGGCAGTACAAATGGAGCTTATTGAGCTCAGGAAAGCTGTAGAGGAATTAGGTCACAAGATGGACAAACAGATGATTATGGTCCAGGGACTCGTTGGCCTCGTTACCTATACAGCCCCGTAGCCAGATATGGGGCCAGTCAAAGAACCTTTTCAAGCCTACCACTCTCCAACGATCGGAATCAAACTATGCTCAGGAGACATGTTCAACGACCTGGTTGAATTCCATTAGGCTAGGACTCACTCGAAGGAGGATGTTGATTCCTTTGTCGAAGCCATTGCCAATGGGGAGGACATGCTTAGTGATGAATTCAGCCCCAAGGGCAAAAGAATGCATTCTGTTAATGAGGCAATGTGTTGCAACTACAAAGCAAACAAGGGTCCTGCTTTGAACTCTCAATTCACTCGCCGGAACTCACCGAGGGTTTTCTCATGTTTCGATGCGCCTTTGGCCTCGGTCTATGAGAGGCTTTTCAATGCTGATTCCATCAAGCCCCTCAATCCAACTTCATTACCCAAGAATCTCTCTGCCAACTTCAAATATAACCTCTATTGCACCTACCATCAAATGCCTGGCCATTCAACCAATGCCTGTTTTCGGCTTCGACATGCCATTCTAGATCTAAACGATTGTTGCATCATCCTAGCCCCATCTCCATCAAAAGTTACCACATTCAAACCTATCATCCCAGAAAATCAACCCCAGCCAACTGTACCCATCCTGTCCGAGCCTGAGGACAGCCTGCTGGCCGCTGTTTGCGCAATTAAGACTTTCTCTGCCAGCATTTGGACTGGTAGTAATGAGGAGCTTACAAAGGAGCAGACTGACGGACTGAGGTCCATTGTTCATGGGAGCACCGAGTAGGTTTGGTCGAAGAAGCTGAAGTAGCCGAGGTGCTATTGCTTGGGCCTGACACCCGCTGGATCTTACCTTGTCACGCCCTCGATTTTAGACATAAATAACAATACCATTTGAAGTATAAACCCTCACAATAGTACAGCCAGTACCCCAAAATACAATATTGTTCCCAAATCCTCCATTTTGTCCACAAATACAACGTTTCAAATTAAGACATTCCGGTACATTACAATACAATTTGATTTACAAATATATAGGTCGCTCCTGCAAACCCCTTTTTAAATGCAAAGATGCACTCCATGCACTTCATGTCACTACCCCTGTGTTGTACCTGAAATGATGATAGGTTTGAGCAAACACGCGCCCAGTAGATAAATCTTTACACAAGCTATACGAAAATGAGATGAAATATGCACCAGAGATGAATAAGTTTCAATGAACAACACGAACGACAGGGATTTACCAAAATAGGCAAATGGATATCGACTACTATGTTCTAAGCATCTTATCGTGATTCCTGTCAGACTCATGTCAAACTCAAAGCTATACTAAGTTCACATCAAACTGAACAAACTAACAATAGGTTCTCAACCACCTCATTTACTACATGCGTAAACACCACAATTTGTCACAATGTCACATTACGGAATATCAACTCTTTTTCCCTTAAAACTTTAATTGTTTTACTTCGGAATGACTTGTGAAAACCAAAACCAAACCATTACGGGTCAAGCTCCGCAATCCGAGCTTTAACACCGGAATCCGTTGACTCACACTAGAACCTTTCCCACTTTTCATGTGTCCAACGCCATCTCATCATGTGTGTCTTGAGCTGAAGCTCCTACTGGGCTAATTATGGGACCCTGATATCCCCTGCCAAGCACCCACCTAGAAGGTTGGGCTTTGAGTGTTCAATATGAGCATTAGTTCCTACGGGGCTAATTATGGAACCCCGATTTCCCCTGACAAGCACCCACCTAGAAGGTTGGGCCTTGAGTGTTCAATATGAGCATTAGCTCCTGCCGGGCTAATTATGGGACCCCGATATCTCCTGCCAAGCACCCACCTAGAAGGTTGGGCCTCGAGTGTTCGCGCGTCGTTCACATACTCAAGTGCACCTTTTGTACCAATGTCATGCAAGAGGCTTACATTCATAATTCTATAGTTCCATCACATTGAACAATCTCCAATGCATCACACGTAGCACATCAGACCAACAAAACCACCTGATTTCTCATTATATATGTATATAATATATAAATTCCCTTAAATGACTTAAGACTTTGGACAAAAGTTGGGACTTCACTGCATCAGGAGATTTTACTTTTGACAAGTTACCTACCGATAGGAAATGGGTACCTACCAGTACAAACACAAAACAGTAAGCACCCAATATCATGGCAACAAAATTCTACCGGTAGAAAGAAAAGTCCTAACAGTAGGAATCCAGAATTTGGCGATTTTTCACAGCAGGACAAATTGACACAACTCTAATCAAACGTGGTGTGTCAATTAGCTCCTGTCGGGCTAATTATGGGACCCCGATATCCCCTGCCAAGCACCCACCTAGAAGGTTGGGGCTTGAGTGTTCAATATGAGTATTAGCTCCTGCCGGGTTAACTATGGGACCCCGATATCCCCTGCCAAGCACCCACCTAGAAGGTTGGGCCTCGAGTGTTCGCGCGCCGTTCACATTCTCAAGTGCACCGTTTGTACCATGTCGTGCAAGTAGCTTACATTCATAATTCTATAGTTCCATCACATTGAACAATCTCCAATGCATCACACGTAGCACATAGGACAAACAAAACCACCTGATTTCTCATTATATATGTATATAATAATGTAAACTCCCTTAAATGACTTAAGACTTTGGACAAAAGTTGGGACTTCACTGCATCAGGAGATTTTACTTTTGACAAGTTACCTACCGATTGGAAATGGGTACCTACCGGTACAAACACAAAACAGTAAGCACCCAATATCATGGCAACAAAATTCTACCGGTAGAAAGAAAAGTCCTACCGGTAGGAATCCGGAATTTGGCGATTTTTCACAGCATGGTAGATTGACACCCCTCTACTCAAACGATCATAACTTTCCATGTACTATGAGTTTTAGGAAGATTCTGGAGGCAAATAAAAGCTAACTTCAAGACCTTCGAACCGATATGAAGTTTGCATAAACCGGACATCGGACGAGGAAGTTATGGCCATTTGAAGTGGGCTAAAACCCAGAAAACGAGACAGATTGCAGACCATGAGTAGGAAACCGACACATCTAGCGAGCCTAGCGATTCACGAGTGGAAAGCAATGAACAATTTGGGCTCTTATGCCATGCACTTTGAGGCAGTTCGGGAAGGGGTCATGTTATGCAACTTGACGGTGCAATCAACTTTATCGACCCGAGTGATTGAGGCTCAACAATGTGATGGGGAAGCGGAGGAACTCCGTACTAAATTCCTTAGTGGAAAGGCTCAAGAAGGATGGATGATACACGCTGATCAAAGCTTGCGCTATCAAGGAAAGTTGTTCGTACCCGTATCATGTCGGGAAGAAATCTTACGAGAATTTCATCATTCTCCGTTAGCCGTCCATCCAGGAGGGACGAAAATGTATCACGACTTGCGTAGGCAATTTTGGTGGTCTGGAATGAAGAGGGACGTTGTGACTTTTGTATCCAAGTGTCTTACATGCCAGCAAGTGAAAGCGGAACATCAACGACCCGCGGGGGAGTTACAACCATTGCCAGTAGCCGAATGGAAGTGGGAGCATGTGACCATGGATTTCGTTACGGGCTTACCGAGGTCGCCGAGGGGGCATGACGCTATTTGGGTAATTGTGGACCGTTTGACCAAGACCGCTCATTTCTTACCGATTCAGGTCACCGATTCCGTCAATACGCTTAGCCATTTGTATATTCGAGAGATCATTCGACTTCATGGGATTCCCGTATCCATCGTGTCCGATCGTGATCCGAGGTTTACTGCGCGTTTTTGGCAAAGTTTGCAATCTGCTTTAGGCACTAATTTGTTATTTAGTACCGCGTATCACCCTCAAACCGATGGGCAATCCGAGAGAACGATCCAGATTTTGGAAGATATGCTTCGGGCTTGTGTGATGGATTACTGAGGTAGCTGGGAGGATCATTTGTCGTTAGTCGAATTCGCGTACAACAACAGCTATCAATCTAGTATCGAAATGGCACCGTACGAGGCTTTATATGGGAGACCGTGTCGATCGCCTGTTTGTTGGACCGAATTGGGAGAGGCTACGCTTATAGGGCCAGATATGATTAAGGAGACCTCCGAGAGCATGAAAGTAATACGCCAACGCCTTAAGAAAGCCTAAGAGAAAACGACCGAACAAGTTAAGGTGATTCGCCAAAGGTTGTTGACCGCGCAAAGCAGACAAAAGAATTATGCCGATCGTCGTCGTCGCCCATTGTCGTTTGAAGAGGGAGATCATGTATTCCTTAAAGTGTCGCCGCGGAGAGGTTTGTCTCGTTTTGGGAAAAAGGGAAAGTTATCGCCGCGTTATATCGGGCCGTTCGACATTATTGAGAAGATTGGAGAGGTTGCGTATCGTTTAGCCTTGCCACCAAGATTATCGGGCATCCATGATGTGTTTCATGTGTCTATGTTAAGGAAGTACGAACCAGATCCCTCGCATGTATTGGAGTGGTCTGAACTCGAGTTAGAAGCCGATGCATCTTATGGGGAAGAGCCGGTCCGTATCTTAGATTCGCGAGATCAAGTGTTGAGGGGTAAGACGATACCGTTAGTACGAGTCTTGTGGAGGAGTCAGGGTAGCGAGGAATTGACATGGGAAAGGGAGGACAAGGTTAGAGAAAAGTATCCGCATCTATTTTCGAAATGAACCAATGTGAGTGTTTGAAAATTTAAAGTATCATGGTATTTGATTTGTTGCATAATATTGGTGGATAGATTTGTTGCACGTTTAAATGATGCATAATTTAGTTGAGCATGGTTGTTTAAATTTTGAGGACGAAATTCCTTTAAGGAGGGTAGGATGTAGAGACCCGTAAATTTATTTTATAATTTTATTGTCTTATAAATGGAAAAGTGATGGATTAATGAAAAATAAAATAAAATAGAATTGGGGGTCGATGTGAAAGAAGTTTATAGTCGTGGGGTGTTATTGTGATTAGTGCATGTGTGCATCGTGTATATCACCAGGAGACACATTTTTTTTTCTTTTCTTTCTCATTTGTTATCTCTCTCTCTCAGCTCTCTGCATCTCTCACTCTCTCAACCAAAAAATTCATCTCCAAACCCAAAACCCACAACAATCAACTCCCAAACAACTTTCTACTCGCATTTTGGAGCTCGTATTGCGTTGGACAAAGCTTGGTTCGGTGTATTGTTGCTTGAATTGGATTCCAAAAGTTAGGGCTTGCTCCATCTTTTCGATTCCGGTTTGGGTGCTCGAGGTAGGGAATTCTACCTCTCTTTATATGTTATTTGGGTTCTCCTATGTCCTATTTGAGTACCTCCATGCTTTGTTTGAGCTTGTATTGATTGTGGTTTGGTCTGGACGAAAATCTGTTATCTGATGAAAAATCGCCAAATTTTGGATTCCTACCGGTAGGACGATTCTCTCTACCGGTAGAACCTTGTGTTCGTGATAACGTGTACTCACTACTTTGTGTTTGTACCGGTAGGACTTGTTCCCTACCGGTAGGATTGCAAATTTTTCTCCCCTATCGGTACCATTTTTATTTCTACCGGTAGACCCCATTTCCCGACCGGTGGACCACCAGTCAAAGAACAAAATTCCTTACGTTGCTGTACTCCATCTTTGTTAAAGCCTTTGACTATTCCAGGGGTTCCATGATTGGCTATAATCATATAATAAAGAGTCAGGTGGTTTTATTAGTCTCCCTGATCAAGTGTTGCATTTTTTTTAAATTGTTCAAATTGGTAACACCATGGAATGATAAAACTTGAACTTCTTACTCGATATTTGTTCGAACGATACACTTGAGCTTGTGAATGACGCGCGAACATTCGGGGCCCATCGACGGGTGGGTGACCTGGCAGGGGATATTCAGGGTCCCATAATTAGCCTGGCAGGAGCTAATGCTCAAAATAATCAATCAAGGCCTAACCTTCTAGGTGGGTGCTTGGCAGGGGATATTCAGGGTCCCAAAATTAGCCTGGCAGGAGCTTCGGCTCAAACACACAGACGACACGACGTGTTGAGACATAATTTGACGAGTATGATTTATGAGTTGAATAAAAGAAAGATTGGAGATTTTAGAACACTCGTTCATGATTATTGTGCTTCCTCCGTTGTCTTGATCTTCCATTGTTCATTCGTTTGTCTCGCTCATTTGCATATAGAGTTCGCGTAGACTTTTCTACTGAGCTAGTGTAGCTCAAGCCTTAAATTATTTTCAGGTGCTAACCAGGAACCGTAGCTTGCATTGCTTGGAGTGCTTGACATGTGGACATTTCTTTTGAAAGCTAACCAAGGAGTTACTTGTCCATCTTCGTAAATTCCTTTTGAAAGATGTATTTGTAACTAAATTGTAATTCTTTTGACTTGGAATATTGTATCTATTAATTCTCTTTCGAAATTCAATACTTATGCTAATTTGGGGCCGTCGAGCCAATATTGTAATATTTTGGAACCGTGTGAACTTGGAAGTATTTGTTGGGGAAATGAGAAGATGGAGATTATTTTGGGTACCGTACGGACATTTGTGAGTATTTTTATTATGAAAATCATTTATATTTATGTTGAAATGTGTTATTTTAAATACTTTGAATTTTATGAGCCAAAAAAAAAATTTATTGAATATAGTTGTGCAGGTGCATGTGTAGGCATTTAGTTGACCGTGTTCGAATTCATTGGTCCTTTGATCTCGTGTGTTGGGAGACTTCCATGTGTTTTGTAATTAGTGTTAGAAATTTTTAGAGCTAATTACTTGTTTAACGGTTAGTTGAGGGGCTCTAGTGCAAGAAGTTATAACATGCAAGTATTGGGTGATAATTTAAAGACTTAAGGGGGAAGTGTGTAATTATTTTACACCTTAAAGCCATTTCCCAACAGTTGCCGAGAGAACACTAGTTCTCTGTTTCTTTTTTTTTCATTTCCAGTGCAGTGTCGTGCACTCTCTCTCTCTCTCTCTCTCTCTCTCTCTCTCAAACTCTCCCAGCCGGATCATCTTCCATCATCCATCTTCCTTTGCTTGGGTATCTTGTATCTACATCAAGAACTTGGAGGGATTTTGGGATTTCAAGCTTGTGGGCTCTCTTCCATCACCATCTCACTCATCTCTCTTGTGTGCTAGCAATTGAGGTAGGGTTTTCTACTAGATACCTTAAAAATGCAAGTATTGTGTTTGAGAATTGGTTATTTTCATGTGTTAAGTAGTAAGTTGATCTATGGAAGAAAAGCCCTAATTTGAGTGGTTATATAAATTTCATATTTTTAGTTGTATATTGAAATTGATGGATCTAGTGTTTGATTGGGTGTGGAGAGAATATTATGCCTAGGAAATTATGGTGCCTAATATTGGCTTATGTTTATTTGGATTGATAATGGATATCCTAGTTTAGGGTATTTGGGTTAATTGTTTGTATTTTGTGAAGAGCACATTTTTTTTTTTTTTGTGTTTGGTATGGATTACCTCTTGTTGACATAATTGATGAATTTTGAGGGGTGAAGTTGAAAAAGTATAGACACTTGTATATCTATGTTTAGTGCTTCTCGAATTTGAAAGTAAAGATTAAGGTTTATGTTGATACAAGTTGTTTCTATTTATTGGAATTGATTTGGGATTGATACTGGTTATTTGGGCTAGTGAGCCATGTATTGGTGTTTGAGTTGGCCATTTTATGCTCGTTGTGTAGCCGGAAGCATATGGATAATGATTTATCCGTCGGTGTATAGTCCGTAAACCCGCGCGGGATAAGGTGCCCCATAGGCCTTTGGGTTAGTAGCCCATAAATTTGGATGATTTAGGGACCTGATCAGTCGCCTAAGATTGGTACACAACTGTGATAATTTGGACCTTGGTTTTATGTGCTCTTATTTTCTTGTACTTGGTTTAATGCGTTGACTTATTTTATGTTTGAAATATTTTGGTTTCATCTTTTTGAGTTTAATTATATTCAGTAAGAACTGCGTCTAGCTAGCACGAGATTCAAGTTAAAAAAAAGGAATTTGGCATGAAAGTTCATATTTTCAAACTTGTCACTTGCATCTTTTAGTTTCTAATAGATTATGTGTGGGCGGTTGTGCTCACCCCTACCTTACAGGTTCGAAGGGCAAGGATACGCTCTGAGGGACACGGTGATGGAGACACCTTTTGTGCTTTGACGAGTCGATCTATATGAAGTTTTGATGGGTTTTAAAGGCTATCTTTTGACTTCATGTATATGTTTTTTTTTTGACTTTGGGAATGTAATGATGAATGTTAAATTCTCCTCCAGAAATGCTTTGTTATGTCTTTAGGTAAAGAAAAGGGAAAACTTGTATCCTTTTGTAATTGGGGTTGTATGCTTTAAGTGGTGTTTTGGTGCCTTGGTGGCTAATCAAAAAAAATTTGAAATATTCGAAATGGATAGCTTGTCATGTTTTTTTTTTTATTTATTTGGTTAGACTTGTAATTCATTGCATGATAGAGTGAAAAGAAAGTTGTTTTTAGTTATTGGGCAAAATTATTTATTTATTGAGGTAAAAATCACGTTGCCGAATTATTTTAAAGCGGGGCGTGACACAGAGCGTGAGTTTAGAACACCTAGAGACCGTGGGGAGACGTTCCGTCTCATGGGTTCAAAATGTCGCGCCTTCTAACATAATTTGTGCATGCTTGTGTGATTAACATTAATGTGACTACTTGACATTGCATTTTTCGATATTGTAGAGTGGAGTAGAGTCGTTATTGCCCGTGTTGGGAAGTCTGTGGCTTTGACCTCATAGTAATAATGTTGTGATTAATAGTTTTTCCTCTTATATCATGTAGTAAGATGCCTCCGAAGTCGCGCGTTAGGCGGGGTGCAGCCGGGAACCGGGGTGGTCGTGGCCGTGGAGTACCTCCGGAGGATGAGGTTAGTCAGCTCAGGGAGAATCCTATTGGGAATCCGGGGGCTGGGGCCGGTCGGGGTGCAGGAGTACCGCCTAATCAGACTCAATTCGCTAGGGATCTTGTCGCAGCACTTACAGCTGCAAATCTAGTAAACCAAGCACCTAGAGAGAATGCTGAGGATCGAGCTATGGTGGCGATGCGAGAGTTTAGTCGTAGGAACCCTCCGGTGTTTGATGGGACTAGTATGACAACAATGGTGTATTTCTTTTTTTTGAAATTTGTTTAAAAGTTTGATTAATGTTAGAATATGGAATAAATGAGGGATTTATTGAATAATGTGAATTGGGTTCAATGTGTTAGGATTGTTATTTGAAGGAGTGTTCGTGCAATTTACATATATGCTAGTATATAAGGTGTGTGTGTGTGTTGTAGGAGATAAATCTCCCATCTTCTATCTCTCTCTCTCCCGACGCCTCCCCCTCTCTCTCGGCTCTCTCATTTTTTTCACTCTCTCTCTTGAAAAACTCCACTCAAGACTCAAAACCCACAAAGTTCAACCTTCATTCCACACTCTAGACTTGATTTTAAGCTCGGGGTTCGTTGGTGGAAGCCCGGAAGAGAGGCATCCTTGGAGGAATTCGAATTTCAAGTTCTAGGGCTCGATTGATTGGGCTTGGATCTTCATTTTTGTTCATTGAGGTAGGGATTTCTTGCTTTCTCTATGCGTATATGAGTTGATTGTGTGCTTGAATCGTGCCTTGGTTCGTTGTTGTTGTTGGAATTTTACCTTTCGAAGTCTGAAAAATCGCTGAAAAGTTCCGGGGTATTGATACCCCAAAAAGGGGTTTTGATACCCCAGCCTTCTCTAGACAGCAGCCGACCCGGGATTGAAACCTCACTTTGGGACATTGATACCTCCTTGATTTCTAGACAGATTTGGTACACCTTGCTCTTTTCATGCTCATTGGAATCCCGATCACTTCTAGCACTCTATAAACACCTTTGAATCACTTCTTGACTTGATTGTTGGTATCTCGAATGGTTCATTGATCTCTCAAACTCTTTTGGTCCTCGTTGGAAGATAAGAACAAGTTGAACTTAATGAACTTGATGTCCGTCAGTCATTTTTGCTTTAAATTGTTTTAGAAAACGTCATTGGCAAGTTGACATGATCGTATTAGAGTTGGTATATGTTGAACTTGAGGTTATTAAAGAATGAGATATGGTTAACATGAATGGATACGAAAGAACGATACAAAGAAAGCCACGGATCCACCGCAAAGTGTGATGCCGGAAATGGGACGCACGGGGTCCCGAAAGCCTGGAAGTGCACAAGAAAGCCACGGATCCACCAACGAGTGTGATGCCGGAATGAATGTGGGACGCACGGGGTCCCAAATGCCCGGAAATGAGATCCAAACACGTAATTTAACGAATATGGAGAACTTTGGAGGTCATTGTGCTGCTTGTAGTTGAGTGGGGTTGGTTTAGATGCTCATGGTCTCATTGTCGAACGTATGGAAATATTGTTGTTGCTCATGTTCTCATTGTCAAACGTATGGAAATATTGTTGTTGCTCATGTTCCTTTCGGTGCATTGATCATCTCATTTGCTTATAGCTTGAGCATAGTAATCTCTACTGGGCTAGTGTAGCTCAACCTATCATTATTTTCAGGTGCACCGCAAGGGCATTGAGTTTGGAGTGCATGGAGTGCTTGTTTGACATCATATCTTCTGAAAGCCGTCATCGAGAAGTTATTCTTGCATCTTTTGTAAACTCCCTTTTGAAAAGATGAATTTGTAACTTCATTTGAACTCTTTTGACTTTGAAAACCATGTAATCGCTAAATTTATCATCTTTTGACTTATTCTGGAAATGGGGCCGTGGTGCCAATGTTGTAACTTCGTTTAAACCTGGATTATGGAAATCATTTTGGGGTATTATGATGTACTATCGCGTTGGACTTTTATTGAAATGCTATTATTATTATGTTGAAAATCCAGGGCGTGACAGTAATGCTCACGGATACAATAAATTCCACGATCAACACCTCAACATTTCATGCTTCTACATAAGGGTCTAATCGGCAAAATACAACCAAACAATCCCCTTCCATATAGACCAAGCAATCCACACACTCTCATGAACTCTACATATTTTGTCGTTATCAACCAGACGATCCTAATCATTCTAAAACTAAATTCTCCTTTGATCCTCAAGCTCTCATAACCTAAATGTTTATCAGAAGAAATTAAACCAAATTTCCACAATAACACCAATCAAACAATGGAGTCGCTTTCCTAAATCCAAGGTCGTCTAACATAATACCTTTCAACGACAAAACATTCTAATCCTATCGAATCGTTCTGCTGTTCACATCCTTCTACACATCCAGAAATCCAAAAAGTATTTTCTTAAATGGTGTAAAATCATTTATCTTTCCTAACAAAACCAATAACGAAGTCTAGATTAGGTTACTAACAATATGAAATCTATAAAATATACAACTAGAAGAATCCCTAACTTTTAAAGAAAATCAAAACAGGAAAGTCTATAAACGCCCTCCTTAAATAAATTAACCCCAACCTTGTACGGGTCTCATCCAAAAATTAGTCTCCAAAAATACAAGCACACCTCAATACTATTTCTCCAAATTTGATGACCTTACAATCCATTACGTTTCCAAAACAAAAGCACTCTCAAATAAGTCTTTCCTTCAAAACATAAATAAACCATCTATTTTTACCAGATTCTATGTATGTGAAAGCAATTTCTCCATCTCCTCATCCTATAATACTGAATCCTCCAAACCAACAAAAAATCATCCCAGTACTAAATAGGAGTATTTTTTTCCCATGGAAACCGACGATTAAAAGTATACGCGTACCGACGTTATCTTAAAGGAACTCAATCCAAGATAAAAGGTCTAACAAAACTCATAATAACGAAATGGCCTAAAAGAATTCTAGCCTATAATTCGCCCAATGATTAGACAACAATGATGTACGTGGCACTTAAGTATGACTAACAAATTTACAGCACTAAAATCCTTGCACATCGAAGGTTTTCAAATTTCATCAGTTCCATATTCACTAGAATGCGACAATAGGAGGTCTCGTCACATAAGTTTATCCCGACACAATCTTCTACTTCCGAACTACCAATCACAACAAGATAGTAACGCTCACGGATACAATAAATTCCACGATCAACACCTAAACATTTCATGCTTCTACATAAGGGTCTAATCGGCAAAATACAACCAAACAATCCCCTTCCATATTGACCAAGCAATCCACACACTCTCATGAACTCTACATATTTTGTCGTTATCAACCAAACGATCCTAATCATTCTAAAACTAAATTCACCATGGATCCTCAAGCTCTCATAACCAAAATGGTTATCAGAAAAAATTACACCAAATTTCAACAAGGACACCAATCAAAAAATGGAGTCTCTTTCCTAAATCCAAGGTCGTCAAACATAATACCTCTCAACGACAAAACATTGGAATCCTATCGAATCGTTCTACAAGTCACATCCTGCTAAACATCCAGAAATCCAAAAAGTATTTTTTTAAATGGTGTAAAATCATTTATCTTTCCTAACAAAACCAATAACGAAGTCTGGATTAGAATACTAACAATATGAAATCTATAAAATATATAACTCGAAGAATCCCTAGCTTTTAAAGAAAATCAAAACAGGAAAGTCTATGAACGCCCTCCTTAAATAAATTAGCCCCAACCTTGTACGGGACTCATCCAAAAATTAGTCTCCAAAAATACATGCACACCTCAATACTATTTCTCCAAATTCGATGACCTTTCAATCAATTACGTTTCCAACACCAAAGCGTTATAAAATATGTTTTTCCATCCAAACATAAATAAACCATCTATTTTTACCAGATTCTATGTATGTTAAAGCAATTTCTCCATCTCCTCATCCTATAACAATGAATCCTCCAAACCAACAAAACATCATCCCAGTACTAAATACAAGAATTTTTTTTCCAAAGGAAACCAACGATTAAAAGTATACGCATACAGACGTTATCTTAAGGAACTCACTCCAAGATATAAGGTCTAACCAAACTTATAATAACGAAATGGCCCAAAAGAATCCTAGCCTATAATTCGCCCAATGATTAGACAACAATGATGTACGTGGCACTTAAGTATGAATAACCAATTTTCAGCACTAAAATCCTTGCACTTCAAAGCTTTTCAAATTTCATCAGTTCCATATTTACTAGAATGCGACAATAGGAGGTCTCGTCACATAAGTTTATCCCGACACAATCTTCTACTTCCGAACTACCAATCACAACAAGATAGCAACGCTCACAGATACAATAGATTCAATGATCGACTCCTAAACATTTCATGCTTCTACATAAGGGTCGATTCGGCAAAATACAACCAAACAATCCACTTCCATACAGCCCAAGCAATCCAAACACTCTCATGAACTCTACATATTTTGTCGTTATCAACCAAACAATCCTCATCATTCTAAAACTAAATTCTCCGTTGATCCTCAAGCTCTCAGACATAACCTAAATGGTTATCAGAAGAAATTACACCAAATTTCCACAATGACACCAATCAAACAATGGAGTTGCTTTCCTAAATCCAAGGTCGTCTAACATAATACTTTTCAATGACAAACATTGGAATCCTATCGAATCGTTCTACTATTCACATCCTGCTAAACATCAAGAAATCCAAAAATTATTTTTTTAAATGGTGTGAAATCAATTATCTTTCCTAACAAAACCAATAACGAAGTCTGGATTTGGATACTAACAATACGAAATCTATGAAATATACAACTCGAAGAATCCCTACCTTTTAAAGAAAATCAAAATAGGAAAGTCTATGAATGCCCTCCTTAAATAAATTAGCCCCAACCTTGAACGGGACTCATCCAAAAATTAGTCACCAAAAATACATGCAAACCTCAATACTATTTCTCCAAATTCGATGACCTTTCAATCCATTACGTTTCCAACACCAAAGCACTATAAAATATGTTTTTCCATCCAAACATAAATAAACCATCTATTTTTACCAGATTCTATGTATGTTAAAGCAATTTCTCCATCTCCTCATCCTATAACAATGAATCCTCCAAACCAACAAAAAATCATCCCAATACTAACTACAAGAATTTTTTTTTCCAAGGAAACCAACGATTAAAAGTATAAGCATACAAACGTTATCTTAAGGACCTCACTCCAAGATAAAAGGTCTAACCAAACTCATAATAACGAAATGGCCTAAAAGAATTCTGGCCTGTAATTCGCCCAATGCTTAGACAACAATGATGTACATGGCACTTAAGTATGACTAACAAATTTTCAGCACTAAAATCCTTGCACTTCAAAGGTTTTCAAATTTCATCAGTTCCATATTCACTAGAATGCGACAATAGGAGGTCTCGTCACATAAGTTTATCCCGACACAATCTTCTACTTCCGAACTACCAATCACAACAAGATAGTAACGCTCACGGATACAATAGATTCCACGATCGACACCTAAACATTTCATGCTTCTACATAAGGGTCTAATCGGCAAAATACAACCAAACAATCCACTTCCATATAGCCCAAGCAATCCACACACTCTCATGAACTCTACATATTTTGTCGTTATCAACCAAACGATCCAAATCATTCTTAAACTAAATTCTCCATTGATCCTCAATCTCTCATAACCTAAATGGTTATCAGAAAAATATTATACCAAATTTCCACAATGACACCAATCAAACAATGGAGTCGCTTTCCTAAATCCAAGGTCGTCTAACATAATACCTTTCAACGACAAAACATTCGAATCCTTTCGAATCTTTCTACTTTTTACATCCGGCTAAACATCCAGAAATCCAAAGAGTATTTTATTAAATGGTGTAAAAGTATTAATCTTTCCTAACAAAACCAATAACGAAGTTTGGATTAGGATACTAACAATATGAAATATATAAAATATACAATTAGAAGAATCCCTAGCTTTTAAAGAAAATCAAAACAGGAAAGTCTATGAACGCCCTCCTTAAATAAATTAACCCCAACCTTGTACGGGTCTCATCCAAAAATTAGTCTCCAAAAATATATGCACACCTCAATACTATTTCTCCAAATTTGATGACCTTACAATCCATTACGTTTCCAAAACAAAAACACTCTCAAATATTTCTTTCCATCGAAACATAAATAAACCATCTATTTTTACCAGATTCTATGTATGTTAAAGCAATTTCTCCATCTCCTCATCCTATAATACTGAATCCTCCAAACCAACAAAAAATCATCCCAGTACTAAATAGAAGTATTTTTTTCCCATGGAAACCGATGATTAAAAGTATACGCATACCAACGTTATCTTAAAGGAACTCAATCCAAGATAAAATGTCTAACCAAACTCATAATAACGAAATGGCCTAAAAGAATTCTAGCCTATAATTCGCCCAATAATTAGACAACAATGATGTACGTGGCACTTAAGTATGACTAACAAATTTTCAGCACTAAAATCCTTGCACTTCAAAGGTTTTCAAATTTCATCAGTTCCATATTCACTAGAATGCGACAATAGGAGGTCTCGTCACATAAGTTTATCCCGACACAATCTTCTACTTCCGAACTACCAATCACAACAAGATAGTAACGCTCACGGATACAATAAATTCCACGATCAACACCTAAACATTTCATGCTTCTACATAAGGGTCAAATCGGCAAAATACAACCAAACAATCCACTTCCTTATAGCCCAAGCAATGCACACACTCTCATGAACTCTGCATATTTTGTCGTTATCAACCAAACGATCCAAATCATTCTTATACTAAATTCTCCATTGATCCTAAATCTCTCATAACCTAAATGGTTATCAGAAAAAAATTACACCAAATTTCCACAATGACACCAATTAAACAATGGAGTCGCTTTCCTAAATCCTAGGTCGTCTAACATAATACCTTTCAACGACAAAACATTGGAATCCTTTCGAATTTTTCTACTTTTCTCATCCGGCTAAACATCCAGAAATCCAAAGAGTATTTCATTAAATGGTGTAAAATTATTTATCTTTCCCAACAAAACAAATAACGAAGTTTGGATTAGGATACTAACAATATGAAATCTATAAAATATACAACTTGAAGAATCCCTAGCTTTTAAAGAAAATCAAAACAGGAAAGTCTATGAACGCCCTCCTTAAATAAATTAGCCCCAACCTTGTACGGGTCTCATCCAAAAATTAGTCTCCAAAAATACATGCACACCTCAATACTATTTCTCCAAATTTGATGACCTTACAATCCACTACGTTTCCAAAACCAAAGCACTCTCAAATATGTCTTTCCATCCAAACATAAATAAACCATCTATTTTTACCAGATTCTATGTATGTTAAAGCAATTTCTCCATCTCCTCATCCTATAATACTGAATCCTCCAAACTAACAAAAAATCATCCCAGTACTAAATAGAAGTATTTTTTTCCCATGGAAACCAACGATTAAAAGTATACGCATACAGACGTTATCTTAAGGAACTCAATCCAAGATAAAAGGTCTAACCAAACTCATAATAACGAAATGGCCTAAAAGAATCCTAGCCTATAATTCACCCAATGATTAAACAACGATGTACGTGGCAGTTAAGTATGACCAACAAATTTTCAGCACTAAAATCCTTGCACTTCAAAGGTTTTCAAATTTCATCAGTTCCATATTCACTAGAATGCGACAATAGGAGGTCTGGTCTCATAAGTTTATCCCGACACAATCTTCTGCTTCCGAACTACAAATCACAACAAGATAGTAACGCTCACGAATACAATAAATTCCACGATGGACACCTAAATATTTCATGCTTCTACATAAGGGTCTAATCGGCAAAACACAACCAAACAATCCACTTCCATATAGCCCAAGGAATCCACACACTCTCATGAACTCTACATATTTTGTCGTTATCAACAACACGATCCTAATCATTCTAAAACTAAATTCTCCTTTGATCCTCAAGCTCTCATAAACTAAATGGTTATTAGAAGAAATTACACCAAATTTCCATAATAACACCAATCAAACAACAGAGTCGCTTTCCTAAATCCAAGGTCGTCTAACATAATACCTTTCAACGACAAAACATTCGAATCCTATCGAATCGTTCTACTATTCACATCCTTTTAAACATCCAGAAACCCAAAAATTATTTTTTTAAATGGCGTAAAATCATTTATCTTTCCTAACAAAACCAACAACGAAGTCTAGATTAGGATAATGACAATATGAAATCTAAAAAATATACAACTCAAAGAATCCGTAGCTTTCAAAGAAAATCAAAACAGGAAAGTCTACGAACGCCCTCCTTAAATAAATTAGCCCCAACCTTGTACGAGTCTCATCCAAAATTAGTTTCCAAAAATACATGCACACCTCAATACTATTTCTCCAAATTCGATGACCTTACAATCTATTACGTTTCCAACACCAAAGCACTCTCAAATATGTCTTTCCATCCAAACATAAATAAACCATCTATTTTTACTAGATTCTATGTATGCTAAAGCAATTTCTCCATCACCTCATCCTATAATACTGAATCCTCCAAACTAACAAAAAATCATCCCAGTACAAAACAGAAGGTTGGGGCACGATCGACACCTAAACATTTCATGCTTCTACATAAGGGTCTAATCGGCCAAATACAACCAAACAATCCACTTCCATATAGCCCAAGCAATCCACACACTCTCATGAACTCTATATATTTTGTCGTTATCAACCAAACGATCCTAATCATTCTAAAACAAAATTCTTCATTGATCCTCAAGCTCTCATAACCTAAATGGTTATCACAAGAAATTACACCAAAATTTCCTCAATGAAACCAATCAAACAATGGAGTCGCTTTCCTAAATCCAAGGTCGTCTAACATAATACCTTTCAACGACAAAACATTCGAATCCTATCGAATCGTTCTACTATTCACATCCTTTTAAACATCCAGAAATCCAAAAAGTATTTTCTTAAATGATGTAAAATCATTTATCTTTCCCAACAAAACCAATAACGAAGTCTAGATAAGGATACTAACAATATGAAATCAAAAAAATATACAACTCGAAGAATCCCTAGCTTTTAAAGAAAATCAAAACAGGAAAGTCAATGAACGCCCTCGTTAAATAATTTAGCCCCAACCTTGTACGAGTCTCATCCAAAATTAGTTTCCAAAAATACATGCACACCTCAATACTATTTCTCCAAATTCGATGACCTTACAATATATTACGTTTCCAACACCAAAGCACTCTCAAATATGTCTTTCCATCCAAACATAAATAAACCATCTATTTTTACTAGATTCTATGTATGCTAAAGCAATTTCTCCATCACCTCATCCTATAATACTGAATCCTCCAAACTAACAAAAAATCATCCCAGTACAAAACAGAAGGTTGGGGCACGATAGACACCTAAACATTTCATGCTTCTACATAAGGGTCTAATCGGCCAAATACAACCAAACAATCCACTTCCATATAGCCCAAGCAATCCACAAACTCTCATGAACTCTATATATTTTGTCGTTATCAACCAAACGATCCTAATCATTCTAAAACAAAATTCTCCATCGATCCTCAAGCTCTCATAAGCTAAATGGTTAACACAAGAAATTACACCAAATTTCCACAATGACACCAATCAAACAATGGAGTCGCTTTCCTAAATCCAAGGTTGTCTAACATAATACCTTTCAACAACAAAACATTCGAATCCTATCGAATCGTTCTACTTTTCACATCCTTTTGAACATCCAGAAATCCAAAAAGTATTTTCTTAAAAGATGTAAAATCATTTATCTTTCCCAACAAAACCAATAACGAAGTCTATAGAAGGATACTAACAATATGAAATCAAAAAAATATACAACTCGAAGAATCCCTAACTTTTAAAGAAAATAAAAACAGGAAAGTCAATGAACGCCCTCGTTAAATAATTTAGCCCCAACCTTGTACGGGTCCCATCCAAAATTACTCTCCAAAAATACATGCACACCTCAATACTATTTCTCCAAATTCGATGACCTTACAATCTATTACGTTTCCAACACCAAAGCACTCTCAAAAATGTCTTTCCATTCAAACATAAATAAACCATCTATTTTTACCAGATTCTATGTATGTTAAAGCAATTTCTCCATCTCCTCATCCTATAATACTGAATCCACCAAACTAAAAAAAAAATCATCCCAGTACAAAAAAGAAGTATTTTTTTCCCAAACAAAACCAACGATTAAAAGTATACGCATACAGATGTTATCTTAAGGAACTGAATCCAAGATAAAAGGTCTAACCAAACTCATAATAACGAAATGGCCTAAAAGAATCCTAGCCTATAATTCACCCAATGATTAGACAACAATGATGTACGTGGCACTTAAGTATGACTAACAAATTTTCAACACTAAAATCCTTGCACTTCAAAGGTTTTAAAATTTCATCAGTTCCATATTCACTAGAATGCGACAATACAAGGTCTCGTCACATAAGTTTATCCCGACACAATCTTCTACTTCCGAACTACCAATCACAACAAGATAGTAACGCTCACGGATACAATAGATTCCACGATCGACACCTAAACATTTCACGCTTCTTCATAAGTGTCTAATCGGCAAAATACAACCAAACAATCCACTTCCATATAGCCCAAGCAATCCACACACTCTCATGAACTCTACATATTTTGTCGTTATCAACCAAACGATCCTAATCATTCTAAAACAAAATTCTCCATTGATCCTCAAGCTCTCATAACCTAAATGGTTATCACAAGAAATTACACCAAATTTCCACAATGACACCAATCAAACAATGGAGTCGCTTTCCTAAATCCAAGGTCGTCTAACATAATACCTTTCAACGACAAAACATTCGAATCCTATCGAATCGTTCTACTATTCACATCCTGCTAAACATCCAGAAATCCAAAAAGTATTTTCTTAAATGGTGTAAAATCATTTATCTTTCCTAACAAAACCAATAACGAAGTCTAGATTAGGATACTAACAATATGAAATCTATAAAATATACAACTAGAAGAATCCCTAGCTTTTAAAGAAAATCAAAACAGGAAAGTCTATAAACGCCCTCCTTAAATAAATTAACCCCAACCTTGTACGGGTCTCATCCAAAAATTAGTCCCCAAAAATACAAGCACACCTCAACACTATTTCTCCAAACCTTACAATCCATTACAATTCCAAAACAAAAGCACTCTCAAACAAGTCTTTCCATCAAAACATAAGTAAACCATCTATTTTTGCCAGATTCTATGTATGTGAAAGCAATTTCTCCATCTCCTCATCCTATAATACTGAATCCTCCAAACCAACAAAAAATCATCCCAGTACTAAATAGAAGTATTTTTTCCCCATGGAAAGCGACGATTAAAAGTATACGCATACCGACGTTATCTTAAAGGAAGTCAATCAAAGATAAAAGGTCTAACCAAACTCATAATAACGAAATGGCCTAAAAGAATTCTAGCCTATATTTCGCCCAATGATTAGACAACAATGATGTACGTGGCACTTAAGTATGACTAACAAATTTTCTGCACTAAAACCCTTGCAATTCAAAGGTTTTCAAATTTCATCAGTTCCATATTCACTAGAATGCGACAATAGGAGGTCTCGTCACATAAGTTTATCCCGACACAATCTTCTACTTCCGAACTACCAATCACAACAAGATAATAACGCTCACGGATACAATAAATTTCACGATCAACACCTAAACATTTCATGCTCTACACAAGGGTCTAATCGGCAAAATACAACCAAACAATCCACTGCCATATAGACCAAGCAATCCACACACTCTCATGAACTCTACATATTTTGTCGTTATCAACCAGACGATCCTAATCATTCTAAAACTAAATTCTCCTTGATCCTCAAGCTCTCATAACCTAAATGGTTATCAGGAGAAATTAAACCAAATTTCCACAATAACACCAATCAAACAATGGAGTCACTTTCCTAAATCCAAGGTCGTCTAACATAATACCTTTCAACGACAAAACATTCGAATCCTATCGAATCGTTCTACTATTCACATCCTGCTAAACATCCAGAAATCCAAAAAGTATTTTCTTAAATGGTGTAAAATCATTTATCTTTCCCAATAAAATCAATAACGAAGTCTGGATTAGGATACTAACAAAAAGAAATCTATAAAATATATAACTCAAAGAATCCCTAGCGTCTAAAGAAAATCAAAACAGGCAAGTCTATGAACACCCTCCTTAAATAAATTAGCCCCAACCTTGTACTGGTCTCATCATTATATTAGTCTCCAAAAATACATGCACACCTCAATACTATTTCTTCAAATTCGATGACCTTACAACCATTACGTTTACAACACCGAAGCACTCTCAAATATGTCTTTCCATACAAACATAAATAAACCATCTATGTTTACCAAATACTATGTACGTTAAAGCAATTTCTTCGTCTCCTCATCATATAACAATGAATCCTCCAAACCAACACAAAATCATCCCAGAACTAAATAGAAGTATTTTTTTCCCTTGGAAACCCACGATTAAAAGTATACGCACACAGAAGTTACCATCAGGAACTCACTCCAAGACAAAAGGTCTCAACCAAACTCATTATAAAGAAAAATGGCCCAAAACAATCTTAGCCCACAATTCGCCCAATGATTAGACATCAATGATGTACGTGCCACTTAAGTATGAATAACAAATTTCCAGCCCTAAAATCTTCGCACTTCAAAGCTTTTCATATTTCATCAGTTCCATATTGACTTGAATGCGACAATAGCAGGTCTCGTCACATAAGTTTATCCCGACACAATCTTCTACTTCCGAACTACCCCATAACCACAAGATAGTAACCCTCACGGATACAATAGATTCCATGATCGACCCCTAAACATTTCTTGCTTCTACACAAGGGTCTAATCGTCAAAATACATTCTAACAATCCACTTCCATCCAGCACAATCAATCCACACACTCTTATGAACTCTACATATTTTCTCGTTATCAACCAAATGATCCTAATCATTCTAAAACTGAAACCTTCATTGATCCTCAAGCTCTCATAACCTAAATGGTTATCAAAATAAATTACACCAAATTTCCACAATGACACCAATCAAACAATGGAGTCTCTATCCAAAATCCAAGGTCGTCTAACATAATCCCTTTCAACGACAAAACATTGGAATCCAATCGAATCATTCTACAATTCACATCCCGCTAAACATCCAGAAATCCAAAAGTACTTTCTTAAATGGTGTAAAATCATCTATATTTCCCAACAAAACCAATAACGAAGTCTGGATTAGGATACTAACAAAAAGAAATCTATAAAATAAACAACTCGAAGAATCCCTAGCGTTTAAAGAAAATCAAAACAGGAAAGTCTATGAACCCCCTCCTTAAATAAATTAGCCCCAACCTTGTACTAGTCTCATGCATAAATTAGTTTCCAAAAATACATGCACACCTCAATACTATTTCTCTAAATTTGATCACCTTACAATCCTTTACGTTTACAACACCAAAGCACTCTCAAATGTCTTTCCATCCAAACATAAACAAACAACCTATGTTTACCAAATACTACGTATGTTAAAGCAATTTCTTTATCTCCTCATCCTATAACAATGAATCCTCCTAATCAACACAAAATCATCCCAGTACTAAATAGAAGTATTTTTTTCTCTTGAAAACCAACGATTAAAAGTATACACATACAGGCGTTATCGTAAAGAACTCACTCCAAGACAAAACGTCTAAACCAAACTCATAATAACAAAATGGCCCAAAAGAATCCTAGCCGACAATTTGCCCAATGATTAGACAACAATGATGTACGTGCCACTTAAGTATGAATAACAAATTTCCAGCACCAAAATCCTTGTACTTCAAAGTTTTTCTTATTTCATCAGTTCCATATTCACTTGAAGGCGACAATACCAGGACTCGTCACATAAGTTTATCCCGACACAATCTTCTACTTCCGAACTACCCATTACCCACAAGATAGTAACACTCACGGATACAATAGATTCCATGATCGACACCTAAACATTTCATGCTTCTATGTAAGGGTCTAATCTGCATAATACATCCAAACATCCACTTCCATATAGCCCAAGCAATCCACACACTCTCATGAACTCTAAATATTTTGTCGTTATCAACCAAACGATCCTAATCATTCTAAAACTAAAATCTCCATTGATCCTCAAGCTCTCATAACGTAAATGGTTATCAAAAGAAATTACACCAAATTTCCACAATGACACCAATCAAACAATGTAGTCTATTTCCTAAATCCAAGGCCGTCTAACAGAATACCTTTCAATGACAATACATTGGAATCCTATCGAATCGTTCTACTATTCACATCCATCTAAACATCCAGAAATCCAAAAGTATTTTCTCAAATGGTGCAAAATCATTCATCTTTCCCAACAAAACCAATAACGAAGTCTAGATTAGGATACTAACAAAAAGAAATCTATAAAATATACAACTCGAAGAATCCCAAGCGTTTAAAGAAAATCAATATAGGAAAGTCTATGAACGCCCTCCTTAAATAAATTAGCCCCAACCTTGTACTGGTCTCATCCATAAATTAGTTTCCAAAAATACATGCACACCTCAATAGTATTTCTCTAAATGCGATGACCTTACAATCCATTACTTTTACCACACCCAAGCACTCTCAAATATGTCTTTCCATCCAAACATAAATAAACAACCTATGTTTACCAAATACTATGTATGTTAAAGCAATTTCTCCATCTCCTCATCCTATGACAATGAATCCTCCAAACCAACAAAAAATCATCCCAGTACTAAATAGAAGTATTTTTTTCCCCTGAAAACCAACGATTAAAAGTATACGCATACAGGCGTTATCGTAAGGAACTCACTCCAAGATAAAAGGTCTAAACCAAACTCATAATAACGAAATGGCCCAAATGAATCCTAGCCTACAATTCGCCCAATGATTAGACATGATGTACATGCCACTTATGTATGAATAACAAATTTCCAGCACTAAAATCCTTGCACTTCAAATCTTTTCATATTTCATCAGTTCCATATTCACTTGAATGCGACAATAGCAGGTCTCGTCACATAAGTTTATCCCGACACAATCTTCTACTTCCGAACTACCCATTACCACAAGATAGTAACGCTCACGGATACAATAGATTCCATGATCGACACCTAAACATTTCATGCTTCTACACAAGGGTCTAATCGGCAAAATACATCCAAACATCCACTTCCATATAGCCCAAGCAATCCACACACTCTCATGAACTCTAAATATTTTGTCATTATCAACCAAAGGATCCTAATCATTTTAAAACTAAAATCTCCATTGATCATCAAGCTCTCATAACCTAAATGGTTATCAGAAGAAATTACACCAAATTTCCACAATGACACCAATCAAACAATGGATCCTATTTCCTAAATCCAAGGTCGTCTAACAAAATACCTTTCAATGACAAAACAATAGAGCTGCTCTTTCAATCAAATTTAAGGCACTCAAATTTTTGCAATATACCTATTAATACACATAGAACTCAAAAAGCAATACAAACCTCCATGGCCTTTCCTTGAAGAAGTTTGCTAGGAAGAACACCAGAACAGCATACAAACTCAGGTATTGATTGATCTGCAAAGATTTTGAACATCTAATTAGAAGAATCCACATAATACCATACAGGATAGGCCTTTAGAAAATGCAATTTTCAAAAATGCTTATGAGGCATGAAAACCCTATTGATATGCTTGGTTAGAATCGAAGGGTTTTTTTTTTGTAATTAAAATGATAATTCTGCAGCAGTAGAAGTACTGTACATTTGCAGTTCTAATAACGCCAAGAAAATTATTCCTCCAAGGAGCATATTACAGCTACTTTATAGTTTTCATTCCCACATTAACATTGCAAATTTAGAAAACTGCATTTCCAGTAAGCCAGGCATAGTGGTGCAGGCAATACTCATTAAAAGATATAGTTTAAGTTCACTCCACCACATATGATAGATGCTTAAAGCAGAAAAATAGAAAACTTTGAGGAACCCTTACCTTCCTGTGATCATTTGGATGAATCCTATTGGCTTCATCAGGATCAAGGTCTTTAAGACAATCATAACTATAATTGAAATTCTCACACCCATGGTTAAGTTCATATTCTGGCGGTTCATCTCCTGCAGTAAGTACACACTACAGAGATTATGTTTTCTACCCTGTATTTCATTTCGCATTTGTGCATATAAAAACTTTGGACCACCAGACTTGCCCCTTACCATGAAGACCATTTAAGCAGTTTTCATCCATCTCTTCAACGGACTCATCCAGAAGGAATGGACTCACAAGAGCCTGAGCAGAGCAAACATAACAAAACAGAAACAAGATGGGATTAACAATCATAAAAATAACGGTACATAAAAGTATGGTATGCCAGTACGGGACGTAAGCCACATAACTATGTAGCATCTACACCCCTAACTCTTGTCGGCCTGTACCTTGTGTCGTACACTTTAGGGACACACGACACGTGGGAACATGGATTGTCCCATGCATGTCCACCAAGGGTACGGCAACTTTCGAGGAGTGTGGGTGTTTCATAGTTAAAATAAATGTGCACATATTCCTCCAAATTCTACACAATTGTTGTTGCCCACATGACTAATAACAAATGTAAAAGGAAATTCACGAAATGTGTCACTGATCTAGAAAGTTAGCATGTCATATTTGGACAAAATGGTACTTAAATCATCCATACGTCATGTATTTGAATCCACTAATTCCACCCATGGGGATTGAGTTGTCGAAGTTACTAAGTATGATCTAGCCATCTTCATACTTCCCAAGTTATTTAGCTTGTGTCCGTACTACCCAATTTATTCTACTGAGAGATTCCCTCTAGGTTCGGATACATGAAAAAAGAGATGATTGTAATACCTGAGCACAAATTGAGTAGATAATTTCTCCATGTTAGATTCCCTAAATAAATCACTTGCTTCAACCATCTTTAGTAGCACTGGTCTTACGATTTCACCAAGGTACATATCAGATATTGTCTTCTCAAATATCTGTTTCCATATAATGCAGCCAAAAAAATTTATTTGAGATTCAGCTTGCATGATTTTGACAAACTAATGCAACTTAATTAGGATACCAAAATATTAGTTCACCTGCTCACCAGGATTGATACTCGCAGCATCCATGTCCCTGTCAAACTGAGTTGAAGGAATACCAGTTAAAAATGCTCCTCACTCCGTATTTATGATCTGAAATCAAGTACATCAATCAAAAAATAGGCTTGAACTAAAGCCCATGATTATTAGTCCAGGTAGGAATATTACAAACAATGTTTTAAAAATCACCAGGCACTATTCGGGCGGAAAAGAGGAGCCTAACGCCGAGGCGCCAACTAGTCAGTCGCCTAGCACCTAAGCGGGGACTAGTTGCCCGACTAGTCAGCTGTCTAATCTAGGCGTCAGACCAACGCCTAGCACCTAGGCGGAGACTAATCGGCCTAGGCAGCCGCCTTTTAAACACTGATTACAAACCGTTCTTCCAAAACTTGAAATGTGGCTTTGTAGCTTAGGTATAGCATTGACACATTCTACATCACATGCGTTGGTTCCAGTTCCAAGAATGACGGCAACCATGAAATCATCATTCCAGTATCTTGCTCCCGCTAGGGTTGTTGCGCCAAAGTAATGGTAAATTCCTAATACAATATTCAACAAATCAGAAAATGATAGTAACTCGTTTTTAATTTCGATTGAAGAATCCTTCTACATGCAAAGCTAGATTTGACTATAACATACCAAGGCACAAACCAGCATATCTACTCCTTGCCTTTCCATAGCTTCATTCAGACACACTACTAACATCTTTTCCATCCTATAAAAAGTTTTAAGTTCTCTAAAAGTTAAATGAGGAAAAGCTTACTTGAGGAAGATTTAAATAGTTAGAGTAAACGGACTATAATATAAGCAAAATGACTTTTGCCTTCTTTTTTTTTCGGCTAATGTGTATTGCTTCAGAATCTTTTGAATTCTTGAAAAAACTGCTTAGGTCCAATTTTTTGCACCATTTATGGTACAGGGTCCCACAGAGAAGTAAAAGGATAACAATGCTACCGTGATGGCTTTGAAATGGCCATGCTATAGGAGTTATTTGAAATCCTTCTATTTACGCGTGGTACCTACACAAATATACTAAACAAATACCTCTCTTCTACCTCAAAGCTACCTCTTGTCTAATTTGAGAAGCTACCTATAGCTAAACAGCTAAACCTCTTATATAGTTGTATTTTCAAATAAACTGAACATTAATCACCTATTGGAACCACATCTCTCCAAACAAAGCGTAACTTCACATATAAGGTCCACAAGCGCATGTAAACTGATAAAATCAGGTTTACCCCCATAGAGAAATTCTCCATGAACTCAGGTAAATCAAAATAAATCAATCATTACCCATATCGGTGCATTTCTTCTTCGTTGTTTCTAACAAATCCTTGTGCTTCTCTTGCTCCAAAAGATAGTTCCCTTCAAGCTCTTGAAACCACTTTATACAGAGCCTAAGCCTTTTAATATAATCCATCATTTGGTCACATTTTTCCTATAGAATATAACAAAGGCAACACATGAAACAAAAAACAACCCCTCATTGTTCTATCACTGAAATTAACTTGAAGCTCAAAACCCACTAACGCATACTTGAATGAAAAAACTTCATGGTTCAATCAATGGAAAACAAACCCTTCATGATTCTATCAGTAAAATTGACTTGAATCTCAAAACCCTAATCTACGCAATTACCTTGAGATTGAATTTGTTCTTTGTTTTCATCTTCTCATTCAGTAATGCCTCAACATCCATTTTGGCGTGCCTAATCAATGGTTCCTTTATACCTTGTTGATAGAGGTGGGTTAGCGCAGGCCGAAACAGGTCCAACCATCCAAGGTACCCAAATCAAGCGAGAGAGTAAAGCTCTGCAAAATCAAAAGTAGAAATGTAGGGGTAAATGTGAAAAATGAGCAACCACAAACCCCAAGCCCATTTATATGTGCGGAAAACTAAATTCGGAGCTGGAATCGAAGGAGCGGATGTAGGGAAAACAATTGTTGATTTCGTTTGACAGAGAATAAAACTGAATGTACATCAAATTTCAAACTGTGCATTGATACTATAAAATTACCGTACATAGCTTCCAAAATCCAAACTTACATCACCTAGACATCTGGGTTCTTGCTGAGCTCGTAAGCGCAGGAAAGTCCAGCAGATCCAGCGCCGACGACGACGACGTCGGTGTCGGCGTAGGTGATCATATCCATCATGTACCTGCGGGTCATTTCTCGCGACACGATCGACTCCTTAATCGGATCGAACTTGAACGACTTGAGATCGTAGGGCAGCGGCTGACATGGTGATGGATAGGTGGTTGTTCTGTGCCTTGGTGGGTCGGACCAGGCCATGGAAGGAGGAGGATTGGGGCTCGAGGAAAGAAGTCTTGGGTTTGGAGAAGAGAGAGGAAAAGAGGGTTGTGTTCATGGTCGCCATTGATGATGACGATGAATGGTTATGAAGAATTGTTGTTGATTTTGAGAGACATAGGCCCTGAATCCCGTGGGTACAGTAAAATGGCCACGCAATTTTACGGGACAATCCTCAAGCCCAACACCACTACAGGACAAAATAGTATACAAAAAATGGGACAAAGGGGGGAAACCCGTTAAAGTAATTCGTAAATAACCTAAATAGTGTCTATGTCCCACCACTTTTAAGCATGAAATTACTAAAACGTCCAAAACCATGGAGTAGCTCAAGCCCCTAATGGCCGAAGCTAGGGGCTGGCAAAATGTAAGCCACACTTTTGTGCAAGCTTCCTTTATAGGCACTTGTGGAAATCAAGTCTACCCGTTGCTATCATTTGCTGCCAAGAATGGTAAAGTCATCTTTTGTGCCAAAGTTGGCACTAACTTTGGCTTTGCCAAGCTTTGCCAAATTTCCCACATCATCAAGCCAACTGATCTCTCTCGGGGAAAAAAAAAAATTAGTTTTCATCCAATGGTCGAGATTTGAGATTGTACCAAAATGGTAGCCAACAGATGAAACAGCATTTCTTCTTTTTTTTTAACTTGTTGACTCTGTAGCAAGCCTAAAAATGATTTCAGCAAAGTAATTTTAGCACCAACAGTTAGTGGCTCAACCCTCCTATAGTACCGAAAACCTAAACAAACTTCGTACTAGATATTCACAATGGGTGTGGGTTGCATAAAATTCAACTTGGACCACATCCATTGTCGGTCTGAACTCCGAAGGACATTTCTCGGTATATACTTAAGATATCCTGATACTTTCCATGAGAGAATACATAATCTCACCAAAGTATAGTGGTGGCCAGAATATCAATACGTCTTTCAAACTATTGGATATCCCGTGTTTCGTGAAACTTAGTGTCCAACAAAGATGTAATCCTCACAAATTGTTACAGTCAAAAAATTAAAAAAAACGTTTCAATGGAAAGCCAATCATATTTATAAAGCCAATTGAACAGGAACCAAAAGCATAATTGATGGAAGAAGATATATATACCTGAGCTTCTACTTTATTTGGAATGGTCTCAAAGGCAAGCAAATCTGGACCTGCTTCCACAAGAACTTGCAATCTTCGACGATGAAAATCCTTCAGCTTATCCAAATCCACAATTGGTCCATAACATCCACTACATCCAGACACAAAATCATTATTTAGAGCCAACTATCTGTTGCTGTCATACCAATACCGCACTTGTTTCAATGCACCCGTAGCAGCATGATGTGATGGAAGTCACAGTGCAAAATTTTGGAGACATTATCATGCATTTAGATCTGCATTGGGCTAGATCCTCGGTCCCTAAGAATGTCGATTACAACTATTGTCACTTCTCAATTTCTAGGGTTCAAATCTTGTTCAATTATCTATTACTCGCACAAATAAGTTTGAAGACAATTTTGAAATTTGTAAACTTTTCAAAAAAATCCTCCAAAGCCCACTATTGAGCTAAACAAACTCATTGATGTGATTCAGCGCAGACATCTTTATTTGTGGGGGCATTCAAAGATATTAATTCAACCAGAAGCAACTCAAACAGAGAAGACTATTTTTTATTTTCTTTCGGATTAAAGATGTCATCGATATAAAAAACACATTACACTAAACACACTGTTTCTAATTCATGGGAAAGGAAGCAATGGGCCTTAAAACCAGGCACACACCCAGTTGATGAACCGCCTCCGCCAGGGATAAATACACAACTACACGCATAAATCATTCTCTGTACAAGAAGCATCACGGACATTAAACTATTACAGCAACTAATTGAGTAAAAGTTCTTTACCAAAATACACCAAAATCAGTCCCTAAAGACACAAATACAGCAGAGCAATTTGACCAGCACAAGTATAGATCCACAATGTAACAAACTCATCGAAAGGATCATAACAAACTTGGTAAATTGCATGATTGGTTCCTTGGTGCTATGCTTGGGCAGCAATTATCTCGTCACCTCCATCAGTAATGACATAGTAATCGCATCGATTACTATTTGGATAACTTGCATGGTCTTTATAAAACCAACAGATAAAGGGAGCATGCACCAAAAGAACACAAGGATAAAACACAGAACAAAATAACTATCTGGAGTTATTAGTCTGAATATATTGACTATTGAATTTACAAATAAATCAAAGCACAAATAGTGAATATTATCAAATATATAAATTATGTACGGGGAGAATGCTACATTCCTAGGGGTAAACTAATGAAAGGGAAGGCCTAATGCATAATTATTTTATTTCTACAATGCATTCATAAATCTACTTCTACATTTCTCATTAGTAACAGATTTTGTCAATAAAAGAATCAACAAACAAAGCTAAGCACAATAGTAGCACCTGCTGGGAGCCATACATTACTGATCCTCTTTTCTTTTCTTTTTTTCTTTTCTTTTCTTCTTTTCTTTTTTTTTTCTTTTTTTTTTGGGGGGGGGGGGGGGGTTTTGTTTGGGGAGTAAGCATCTACAGAATTCTTTATTTTTGTAGTAACAAAAAGCATACCTTGGCGTATATATGAAGGACGAAATATATAAGGGAATGGTCAATACCATGCCCAGAGAAAGCTAAGGAAAATAAGCAAAAAACTAATAAATACACCATCAATGGCAAATATATATTGGAAGGGAAACACTACAAACAGGTCTATAAGCCGGGGGGAAACTATTCAGAATTCTTCACAAAATAACACACAATCAATAAAAACTATATTACTGGCCCAAAGTCACAACAACTTCCTAAATTTCATATTTCATAACTCTTAAACTCCACCACAATGCATGCATCAAGGAAATCTGGTATGGTAAACTTACAAACTATGTACATGCCACAAACATAACAAATCGACGAAACTTTCTCTTTGTGTGTGTGTGCGAGCGCATATAGATATATATAGAGATTTTTTTATAAACATATATCAAAGAGAGAACTATAGCGTCCGTCGAGGTTGAAAACCAACGATCTACAGTATACAACAACCAGTACAAGAGATGTCTAAATACTTATCGGAGGGAGAACTATAGCCTCCGTCGAGTCGGATAGCAACGATCTACAGTGTACAACTGCGACAACCAACACAAGAGATGCCTAAATATAATCCAATCATACAGAAGAACCGATTTCTCGGAGAAGTTAGGAGAAGAGATCGAAAAAACCTGCCAAAGAAAGAGCATAAACCCTTGAGATTTCAGCCGGCAGAGGTCCCAATCGTGAAGAACTGGAGCTCTAGAAACTTTTGTTTTCCTTCTTGAAGTGTGTATAAGAATAGCAGTGCACAACCTGCATGGGGAACCATGCACAATGCTATCATGATGATGTAAGCACAGTGCTAGGGGAGCCCAGCCATTTGAGCGGCTGAATTGGAAAATTCAGCCAAAAAAAAGGCAAGCCATTCAACTGGCTTCAAGGCTCTTTTACTTAACAGGATAGATAATGACATCCACAGAACAACCCCCAAATTATGCCACAAGCTAAAATGCTAATGCCAAGTTGACCTATGGGACTAGCAAGATTAACAGAGCCAAGGTGTAAGAGACAAGCATTCGAATAATACTGATTCTAAAGTTACTGCAGATTCATAAAAGAAAAACATTTTCCCCACACCATTTGGTTTCAAACTGAGAAAAGGTTAGGCAAAATAGAAAGCAGATTTGAAACCAACGCCGCCAACAGGAACAAACTTCAAAGGACAATCAAGAAATCAAGTTTTTCCCACCCTCCAGAGTTGAATCCAGTAACTTTTAGTTAATATCTATCTTACAGAAATAATCTCAAAGGCAATGTCATCCTTTTAGAGATTAAATCTTAGAAAAATTGATTAGCTTCGGGAGGACAGGGGTGGGGGGAGGGGAACTCCATGAGAAATATAGTAAAATATACCTCCCAAAAATTTACCATAGAATCAACAACATAAGATCGGCCCGGTTCCGAAGTTCAACAAAATTATCAGGAATATTAGAGAAGAACAAATTACAAAATGAAGATACATCTAAGTTTGCTTTTGAAGTTTCACGTACCTCTATAGACCTATAGTTTTCAGCTCATTTAGGTCATTGACAGGAGGAACCCATATCTATGTAAATCGATTCCGAAGGGCAGGAGATAGTTCCTTCTTCCCATAATCACCTCATTGTTGCAAGAATCATAAAGTCAAGATGAGCGGTTATTTTCTCAAGATCAATACCTCCTTCCTCAGCCAAAGACTGCAAGAAAGAAATAAAACAGAAATTTTCAAAAAACCCTCCAAACCAAACAGACTGGAAGAGAACAAGTAGATTGTCAATGCTAAATGGAAGTTACATTAAACATCCTGGACAGCCGTGAAACAAATAGAAATGGACTAGGTGAAAACTACATACACACCACTTGCCTCAAGGAGAACAAGCAAGTGGTGAACATGTGCCGAAAAACGGGCAAAGAACATGTGCCGGTGACATCGCTATGAGTCCATTCGCTCCCTCCTTTCAATAAGCCATCTGTTCCTTCTCATCCGTGTGTAGCTTTTAGTATAGTACTCAATTGGCAAGTAAGAAGAAGCAGAGGTAAATACTTTTACCTACTGGCATCGGCAACAGGATCTATGCCCGAAATGCCGCGATTGACGAGAACAGCCAACAGAGAGACGGTGCCGACGTAGATTGGCAAAGCCCCACATGGCGGCGGCGTTTCTTGATACCCAGTCTGCCACCCATTCCCTTCTCGGCTTCGAACCCCTGTAACCTCGCTTTCATTGGTCCCAAGATACTCTGCGAGAGAGAGAGAGAGAGAGAGAGAGTAAAATCTATATAATGAAGATAGATAGAGATATAGATATAGTTGTGCGTGTATGCATCGTATACCTGTAAGGTGGAAGAAACCCTAAAGGTGGGCGGGAAGGAGAAGGGGAGACGAGGAGGAAGGGAAGGGGGTGGTGGTGTTGGGCGAAGAAGAAAAAGATTTCCCGCTTCCATCGGACGCCCCCAACCATTAATCGTCGAGTTATTGTAGGTCTTCTGGCCGGAGTAGGAACTACAACTCACCGTCGCCGCTACAACCCAGGCATCCGCGCCCCTCGCAACGGCACGCCCCCGACGCATACGGCGTCAATGGACAATGGTGTCGGGCTAGGGCTAGGGCTAGGGCTAGGGCTCGAGCACGATTGTCGAACGAACGAACATGTAGGAACCCCCTGGACCTTCGCTTCATCGCCACTGCGCGAGCGGGAGCGAGAGAGAGAGAGAGAGAGGACCGACTCTTTATTTTTTTTTGGCTGTGAGGAGGGGAAAGTTGCCCTTTTTTTGGATTTTAAAGCTTAGGGTTGTATCTTTTTTTTCTTTTTTTCATTTGTTGTCTTAAGAGGAAAGGAAACCTATTTTAAATGGATGCCCCCGAACGGCGAAAGCAGCTCCCCTCAAGTATTTGTGTCCGGTTTGGGTCGTCCGGCCCACGATAATAATCAGAATCATTTATTCTGTAAAATTCATTAAATTTGCAAAAATGTTAAGGATACATACATTTGTGCACATATCTTGCACATACGCTTTTATGGGGCCCACCTCGGGTCCCACCAATATAATCCAAACCGCTCATTATTTTTAAAATAATGTTTTAATAGTTTCTGTAAAAAATCAACTCAATAGGATATCGGTAAGGGCTTTTTCAGAAATCGCAGTGCGAATCAAACTGTTTCACCTTATAATTTCTGAAAAAGCCTTTACCGATATCCTATCGAGTTGATTTTTTACAGAAACTCTTAAAAAATTATTTTAAAAATAATGATCGGTTCGGATCATATTGGTGGGACTCAAGATGGGCCCCATAAAAGTGTATGTGCAAGATATGTGCAAAAGTGTATGTGTAAGTAGCATGACTGTTAAATTTGTTGTTCATGTGAGAAAAAAAAACTTGATTAAAAATTATTTAGTGCAGGATCGAAACAGATTTGCATAAGAAAAATATAGAAATTTTCAAGTTTCGAATTATTTTTCTCATCCCATTTTTCTTGTTCCAATTTACAGGATGTCCTCGAAGGAACGTTATTTGGAGGAGGACAATAGAGTAATTCCACGTACCAAATCACATAAGCAATTGCTGACTAAGGAGAGGCATAATGGACCCTTTAAGCACATACACAATACCCAAACTCCCGATTCTTCTTTGTAAACCTTCTTCCGGTCTTTTGTAAACTTTGACCTTTTTTTTTTTTTGTTACTCTTTGGACCTTTTTGTATTTAATGGGTGATTTGAGAGCATTTGGATTTAAATCCATTTATCTATCTATTTTCTTCTTCTTTTTTTGTACTTCGGAATCTATATATCAATATTAGCGTTTATGCCCATTCGATATACGAGACCACTATTATATAGTATTCTAAAATTATTTTTTACCATTCATGTCTTTCAGTGCATAAAGTGAGACCAATGCTGACTTGCATCGAACACGGGATCAGAAAAAATATTAAATCATCTTTATTTTCATCTAGTGTTGTGCTCGTTCGATGCACAAGACAAAAAAACAATTTGTGCGGGCTCGAAACTTTGTAGTGAGAACCACACAATGTGGGGTGGAGAGATAAGTTGGGCCACCACATAAAAATGTCACTAGAACATCGGATTATTTTTCCTCAATTAATCTCTCTCTCTCTCTCTCTCTCTCTCTCTCTCTCTCTCTCTCTCTCTCTCTCTCTCAATTTAAACAAAAAAAAAATGAAAAATATAGGGTTGTGAGACTTCAACACATTTGTTTAAATGTGTGTGAGCCTTCAAAGCCTCCAAACTCCAATCCCTAAATATGTAGAATTTTAGTTTTTTAAAAAAATAAGAGAGAGAGAGAGAGGGAGGGAGGGAGGGAGAGAAAGAGAGAGAGAGAATATGGGGGGGAGAGAGATTTTGGGGGAAGGAGTTGAATTTTTTTTAGATGGAAACAAAGTAATGATAAATAGGGTGGGAGAGAACGAGAGAATAGGGGGGAAAAAAAAGGTATAGGGAGGGGGGGAGAGAGAATATAGGGAGAGTGCTGTTAATCGCACCCCCTATCAGCCCCCCTAACACGGGCCCCCTTCAATTCTCCGTTTTACCCCGGCTCTCCATGCGCTCTCTCTCTCTCTCTCTCTCTCTCTCTCTCTTATTTTATTTTTTGTTATAAAATTTTAAATACTAATAACTTTTTTTCATGTATTTTTTTAAGTAAATTTTATATATTTGAAATCTACTCAACGAAATCTATCAAACAAGCCTAATATTGATGGTGAAATAATGTAAAACGGAAAATTATATTTTTTGGTAGTTTAAACTATCTAAAGAGATTGAAAAATTGAGTGTCCTAAATTTCAAGCCGTTTGAATCAAAGATCTCTTAGAGTTAATCAACGAGAATCCTAGAGTCAAAATTTAATTATGACAATTTAGGACAAAATGATCAGAAAATTAAAATCTTTCAACCGGTTCAAATGGATTGAAATTTGAAATACTTAATTTTTTTAACTATATTTTTTAATATATAAATTGTCTAAAGAGGCTGAAATCATGTATTTTTTAAATAAATTTTATATTTTTGAAATCTACTCAACGAAACCTATCAACAAGTCTAATATTGAATATGAAATAATGTGTTTAAATTAAATAATTTTTTGGGCCTAATATATTATCTCTTTATTTTTATTTTTTGTCCTTTATTTTTTTTATTTTTCGTCCCGGCGGTTCTATCTGCATTACTTCATACCACAATTGAAGGCACGCTTCATAAGGATGAGTCCATCTGTGTGCTTCATTTGATGCATTTCGCCTCCACCATATGATAATGGGTGGTACAGGATAATGAGGATATAGAAAACCTCGCACGAAGTGATTGCCATTAACATGGACAATAGCTATATGTTTGCACGCTGCGAATGAAACTGGATGGGAGCTCAACGGCAAGTAAGTGAGACAACTCGAAGCAAACATATCGAATGTATGCAGTACAACGTTGTACCTTAATGCGGATAAGTCTCAATGTTATAGAATCCATCCAATGATCCTCTGGTGCCGATGGTTGAAACCAAATTTTTTTATTTTTATTTTAATATCCTGATTCAATTTTTTTCGCATTTGTTAGCTTTTGGTCAATTTTTTGGAGATTATTGCTTCTTCATAACAAGAGGAATCTAAAAAGTAAAAAATTACGATCGAAATCCAATTTTTTTTAATAAAGATGAAAAAATTTACTTATTGGCTTATTTTTGTCTTTATTCAAAAAAAATTCGATCATAATTATTTAATTTTTAAATTCCTCTCGTCATAACGAAGCAATAATTCTCAAAAAATTGACCAAAAACTAACAAATGCGAAAAAAATTTGAATAAGTGCAAAAAAATAAGCCAAGTGACTTATTTAGCCGAACGCCTCCTGAATATTAGACTACCACAAAAATATAATTTTCCGTTTTACATTATTACACTATCAATATTAGGCTTGTTTGATAGGTTTCTTTGAGTATATTTCAAAAATATAAAATCTATTAAAAATAAATGCGTGAAAAAAAATTATTAGTATTTAAAATTTTACAACAAAAAGGGAGGGGAGGGCGGGGGGGTTGCGGTGAGAGGGGGAGAGAGAGAGAGAGGTGGGGGTAAAAAGGGAAAAGGGGAGCCGTGTCAGGAGGGGGCCTGACACGGAGGGGGGCGATTTGTAATCCACTATAGGGAGGGGTGGGGGAGAGATTTTGTTTGTCTAGTTTTTTTTTTTTTATTTAGTGTATATCTTTTAATGTGATTCTTCAAAAATATGCATATAATATGGATCTTATTTGATACTCCTTCCGTTCTTAAATGAGATTTCATGTTACTATTTTGAACACTTCAAAATTTTTTTATATCTTCTGATCTATCAGTGGCAACTCCACCTTATGGCGAGGGTGGTCACTTGAACACCCCGAAAAAAAATTATTTAGGATAAATGTAAGTCATTTAGTTTTTTTAGTTTTAGCTTTCTTGAACTCGCTATCTCTATTATAAAACTGAAAGGTGTGGGGACAAATTGTTGCAACGGCTGTGGGGACAAATTGTTGCAACGGCTCAAATTTGTTGATCCAAAGGTTGATGTATGTGCTCTCCAACTCTCTTAAGAAAGTGCCCGCAATCTTTTAAATATTTCACAAAAATTCCATCTCTTCTTTTTACCAAGCTTCTGTCGTTGGCATAATAGAGAAAAAAAATTCTAGCTCCTGTTTTTTGGGATCCCCCCTACCTCTTTATCTCTCTCTCGCTCCTGTCATCTTTCGAATCCCCACCAAGGTCTACAAATCCCGTCGGAAGTTAGGCCAAGAAACATTCCTTTCGATTATAAAAAAAAAAGAAAAGAAAAGAAAAGAAACATTCCTTTGGAATTTTTGATTTATTCCGGCGAAAACTGGTTGAAGAAAGCTGGGCCAAGAAAGCTCCATAAAAGCAAAGGTAATGAGTCTAACAAAGAAACCATTTTTGAAAGCCGTGTGTAACCTTCCTTCGGGATTTTTTTTGAGAGTTTTTAGTGTCTGTTTCTTTCCAGGGTGCAAGTAGTGTTTAAATTTCAATCTAACTGCTGTTCTGGGTGGAATTTGTGCTTGTTCCAAGTGTTCAAGAAATTTGGGTGATTATTTTGGTGTGGGTGGGTGGGTGTGTTGTTAAATGTTATATATAATCGAGTTTTGTTATTTTGACTCCTCTTTAACGTTCTGTTTTGAATGATAGTTTAGTAGTACAGTCTGCGCCCAGGTCATGTATTTTTAGACCCTTCTTTTTCTTTTTCTCCCTTCCTTTTTCTGTTATTATCGGGTTGCCCGTGCCTACATAGGTAGAAATTGAAGCAAGTCTTGGTAGAAATTGAACTTCAGAATAGTAACTCTATGGGTACATAATATTCAGCAAATTGAGCCAATTCCATTCGTGGTGGGTTATGCCATAGGCACGAGCAAACACTATACCTCCGGTGATCGCTTACACTAAGGTATTTCAACCAAAGCCTAAGTTCTGTAGCTTTTTTCGATAGCCTATTTTTTTCTCGAGGTCCGAACTAATTTTTTTTTTTTACTCTTTATATGGTTAGTTCATGGCTTTTGAAACAATTAGCAATTGAAGTTACATTGAGATTTTTGATTTCTTGGTTCTAATATGTTCTTTCATTTCTGCAAATGGGTTTAATGTATGTGGTGAGGGATCCATAGTAGTGCTATTTTAACTTTTTTTACTTGGTATTTATTGGGATTCCATAAGCAAATGAGTAAATTACAGTAAACCTCCCTCAACTAACCCAAATTTTCACTTAACCCCCTCCGACTACAAAACCTAACAGTGTGCACCCTCTAACTATCCAGAATTGACACTTAACCCCCTTTTGTTAGGTCTCCGTAGGAAAAATGCACCAACGGCCGTCTCCGGCCACCGGGCGGCCGATCCGAGCCGTCCAAAAATTTTTTTAAAAAAAACCGAGTGGGCTAGCGCGGGAATCAACGGCATCCGACGTGCGTAGGTGCTCGATCTAAACACTTCATTTAAATTCTTGGGATGTTTGGATCGAGCATCTACGCACGTCGGATGCCGTTGATTCCCGCGTTAGCCCACTCGGTTTTTTTTTAAAAAATTTTTGGACGGCTCGGATCGGCCGCCCGGTGGCCGGAGACGGCCGTCGGTGCATTTTTCCTATGGAGACCTAACAAAAGGGGGTTAAGTGTCAATTCTGGATAGTTAGAGGGTGCACACTGTTGGATTTTGTAGTTAGAGGGGGTTAAGTGAAAATTTGGATTAGTTGAGGGGGGTTTACTGTAATTTACTCTAAGCAAATTGATAGTTTGGGGGAGTGCCGTAAACAAGAGTAATTTTCTTTCGTGCCACTAAAAAGAGGATAACATACTACACACTAATGAATTGATTTAGTGTTTTAGCCACTAGCTAGCAAGTGCCATAGGCATGCACAATTCCAACAGAGGTGCGTAGTGCTATAGGCACGGACAAACACTAGTACTTGTATAATTTCTAGAGTTAGTAAAATATTTTAAACACCCTTTCGAGAAATTCTAGAGCCGCCATTGCGATCTATAATGCTAAAAATATCTAATATAGATCTCGTTTGATAAATCTCACTTAGTTTTATTAGACAAAAATTTTGCAAATAGAGTCTCACCTTACTTGGGAGTGGAATGAGTGACCACTTAATAAAATTCAAGTCCTCTCCGCTTATTGTCAATTAGCTTTGAGATAAATATAAAGTTTCTACCAAAATCAATAAAAAAAAATTATAAATTGAAAGATATGAACAAGATAAAATAACAAAAAAAGTGAGAGTGGACTCTCATTTAGAAACGGATGGAGTATATTTCAATTTATTTTTAGTCTATAGATTTAAAGATATACACAATAGACACAAAAAAAGACAAAAGGAATAACGAACAAACAAACACAATGTAATAACTTTATCCAAAGCCATGAACATAATGCCACATACACCAAACCGCTATAAACGCAATTGTTTTTTTAACAAACTCATCTCCCACCTCGGCAAAGCCTCATTTGCTAAAATAATTTGCCGCAACAGACAAGTTACTCTCTCTCTCTCTCTCTCTCTCTCTCTCTCTCTCTCTCTCTCTCTCTGTGACGTGTTCTACGATTCCACCTCGTCGGCGTTTACATCATGGTCGTCATCAACACCGTAGTCGTCGTCAACTTACTCTGTTAGTAAACAACTCTACCTCTACACTCTCTGTAACATATAATATTCATCTTCATACGATACGATGATTTTTCCATCCGGCTCTACAGCCATGATTGCATGGTCACTTGAACACCCTTGGGAATTTTTTTTTGTTAGAATACATGTAGTAACTTTGGTTTAGTTATGTTTTGAACACCCAATCCTAATAGTCTTGAACACCCAATCCTAATAGTCTTGAACACCTAGGCCCAAAATAATTGAACACCCAACACAAAAATAATTAAACACTGAGCCACAACCCAATTACAGCCCAATAATCCAAGTAATTCATATTTGAACACCTAACGTATTACCTCAAATAAAGCTCACAATCATAGTAAAAAAAATTGAAAAAAAAAAGGAGAAAAGGAAGAATACATTGGTATAACTATCATACTTTGCGTTCTCTCTCCATGTCAGTATATTGCAGATAGTTTAAATGTGTAATTTATTGTTCATGACATTATCTACTTTTTTTCCTGTTTGGTTAGCTTATAAAATTAAGGACAAAGTTTTAAAAAATCACCTACATTGCAAAACCCAGTTAACTTGAACAATATTCCTTCAAATTCAGGACTATGACAGAAAATCACATCATCCTAAAAATAGCATACTTTTAAAGAGGTCGGCCCCGACCTATTATCCACAATTTCTTTCAAAGGGATATTAATGGATTAAGATGTCAGTTTAACGTTTGCACAAATATGATAATTTGTCTGGGACAGAATTAAAATCTTACTCCCTCCATTCTCAAAACACTATCCATGATGCAATACAAGAACTTTAGAAAAAAATAAGTTTTCTTTTTGTGTTGTAGTCTAGTAGATAATTTTCTAAGAATAGAGGTTATGTTTTTTTTACCACACTATTCATACTGATATAGGAAATTTGTACGTATATTGTTGGTTATACATCAACTAATAAAGTTAAGATAATTTTCTGAACGCCCTACCAAAAATTTCTGGAGCCGCCACTGTCCATCTTACTAGATTTGGGTCTGGGTTTCGTAGGAGAGAACTAGGGATTTTGGTTTCATATAACCCTAATTTTGATTTGGATTTCGTAGCACAATAGGGATTGTAAACCTTAATTTTTCTAAATGCCTAGGCTATTGAGGCTTTCCTAAATAATTTTTGTGGCTAGCTAATATAGAAAATTAGCATTTTTCCTAGGCAAAGTAGCTAGGGGTTGCTAAATTTTTGAATAAAAACAAAAATACGCTAATAAATCAATTTTTTTGGTCTTGATTAAAAAAAATTGGATTTCAATCATAATTTTTTACTTTTTAGATTCCTCTCGTCATGACGAAACAATAATCCTAAAAAAATTAACCAAAAACTAAAATATGCAGAAAAATTTTAAATAATGACAAAAAAAATAAGTCATTTGGCTTATTAGGCCAAATAACAATCATTATCCTATTTCTCCAATTATTTATTTCATTTTTCTTTTTATCTTTTTCTACTCATTATCCCTCTCTCTAATCATTATTCTATTTCTTTCTCTACCCACTACCAAAACTAAAATACTCAAAGTTGAAAACCAAACAAGATTAATATCAAAACTAAAATAGTCAAAGATGGAAACCAAACAAAAGCATTAATATTTTTAGTTTTCTGAGATACAGTTTTCAATTTAATCAAACTGCACCCGTGTTTGTTTGTGTTTTTTTTTTTTTGGACAGATGGTGAAAAGCAAGCGTTTTCCTAAACCCCTAAAACAATGGATGCCAACTACAGCAGCTAAATGGGACTCGGATCTCCTGTCCGAGTTTCCCTGTCCTACCCCTCTGTCCCAGCCTTCTCCAGCTGCCACGTTGTCCACTCCAACTCTCTTCAACTCCGTTAGTTCAACCCCATTCCGTTTCCTTTTATTCGTTTCCTAGCTTATAAATGAATCCGACCTCTTTCTTTACCACCAGTCATCCCAAGAAACAATATTTGTTCAAGTGCAGTAGTAAAACTACACTTCGGCACTTTGGTTTTTCAAAATAAAAAATAAAAAATCCTAACGAGTATTTGGGTGGTTTTGGCCAAAAAATGACTTAGTTTTTTGGGTTTTATTCATTTTTTTTTTATTAATTTTGCATCAAACTTTTGTGATTTATTAATTCGTCTTATTCAGAGGAATTAGGAAAGTAAATTTTTTTTAATCGAAACTCATAATTTCTTTAAAAAGACAAAAATAAGTCAAAAAGACTGGTTGCGTTATTTTAAACTTATAAGTCTAAAATTTATTTTGATATTTTTTACGTTTGTAAGTTTTTGTTTAGTTTTTCATCGTAATTTTTAGAATTAACCATTCGTCTCGTCGAGACGAATCGAAAAAATATAAAAGTATGGACCGATATTGAAAGAATTCAAATAAGACGACAATTTAGACAAATATGACAATCGTTTTAATACTTTTTTCATCTTTAGTAAATCTTTTTTTTGCTCTCTGTCATAATTTTATACTTTTTAGACCCTTCTTGTTAGGATGGATGATTAATCCAAAAAATATCACGCAAATCTAACAAAAATTCAGAAAAAATGAACAAAACACACAAAATGAAGAAAATTAAGGTAATAAGAATGCACCCTCAATTTGAATAAAGACAAAAAAAAATTACTTAACTTATTAAACCAAAACCTAGAAACCACCCGAATACTCATTAGGATTTTTTATTTTTCCTTAAAAAACAAGTGTTGAAGTGTAGTTTTACCATTGCACTTGAACAAATATTGTTTCTTGGGATGACAGGTGGCAAAGAAAGAGGTCATTTAAGATAGGAAACGAATAAAAGGAAACGAAATGAGGTTGAATTAACGGAGTTGAAAAAAGAGTTGAAGAGAGTTGGAGTAGACAACGTGGCAGCTGGAGAAGGCTGGGACAGAGGGGTAGGACAGAGAAACTCGGACAGGGGATCCGAGCCCAGCTAAATGATCCAAAAAAAAAAAACTACAGCTGCTATGCTTCAAATTTTTTATTTATATATATGCTAAAGCAGCTATGAAAGCAGCAAAACATTTGAAAATGTGGCGAGAGGGTGAGGGAGAGATGGCAGTGTACTGCGTAACAGGGGGAGCAGGGTTCATAGCGGCATACATCGTGAAGTCACTGCTGGAAAAGGGTCACACCGTCCGAACAACGGTCAGAGATCCAGGTACTGACATACAAAGGTTCTCACTTAATTTATCCTACCAAAGATTCAGATTGAACCCACTGTAGAGTGGATGTGGGTCTTTATCTGTTTCGTTGTTTGCATTGCATTATTTTTTTTTTTTGTAAGTAAAAATTTGTGTCATTTCTCGATTTGTATCCCATCCTTGCGTAGGACCATGCTAATCTTCTCTGTATTGTTCCAATTCTACCGGATGTCCCCAAAGGAATGTTATTTGCATTACATTATTTCTTCTTTGTAAATCTTCTTCCGGTCTTTTGTGAAATTTGACCTTTTTGTATTTATTGGGTGATTTTGGGAGCAATTGGATTTGAATCGAAGTATTATGGAGTGGGCTTGTCTTTGGACTGCTCCCTCACCCTCATGGCCGGCTTTGGATCGAGGAAGTTCATGAGAAAGAAAACAAAGGGTTTTGGTTTCTAGCCAAATCACTCATTTGGATTGAGTATTTTGGTTAGAAATAGAGAGTACAAAAAATGAAAGTTCTTGACTGGCTCTTCCTCTTTCTCATCAAATCTCACCAGAAAGGGCTCTCTTTTCTTAACTCACCATTTTCCACCATCCAAAGAGGTTTGGGACATTTTGTGGGCCCATCCCTTGCCACGGAGATGAAATTCAGAGCGTTTACTTTTTAGATCTCATCGAGAACATAATTTTTTCGAAAAAAAATTATGTCGGATTGATTCCCGATCTATATGATTTGGGAATTCATTTATCTTGAGATAAAACATTGATCCACTGGATTGGAAACATATTATCGGAAACACACTGATATACTACATTGGAACTCATTTATCTAGAGGTGAATGAATTCTGAAAGCTTATCTATTGATACCTTATGAACATGGTTTTTGGCATGACTGACGGTCTCAACATGATCTAAAATTTCAACTGTTTCAATATCTCTCGGGCCATGAAAATCCCAAACACGAGGCCAGGTGCAATAGGCTAACTCCTTTAGTTGCTTGAATGATACTATAGTTTAGGTGAATTGGAGAGTGGGAAGCAAGATTGGAAGAGTCTACTGTAATAGTTCGTGTAACGCCATGTTTTTACTTTAAGAATAAGAAAACAGGTTTGTTTGGTCCATCTAGGTGTTCAGCCCAAACAGCTTTAAAGCCAAGTTTTTTCTCACCTTGAAAGGGGATGTTGACAATGCAATATTTGTGTCTTTGTTATACAAGCTAAACAAGAGATTGTAGTGATGTTGGATTCAAATCGTTCAATTGTATGATAAAATGCAAACTGGACTACGCATATACATAAAGGAGCAGAGAAGGTGTAGAGAACGTAGCAAATATGTATAGGTGGAATAGTATATAGGTTTGGTTGAATAGGGTAGGTGAAGTAGTGTTGGTGAAATTGTATGTTCATCGACATGTAATATGGATAAAGTACAGTAGTTTGTTGGTTGTATCTCCGTTATGATTAAGCCATGTGTGACATGGTATGGGCAAAAATGAAATATCCCAGACATACTTTAGCATTTTTTGGGGCGGTATTCCAAATAGGACAGCATACTCAACGACTTTTAAATAAAAAACGAACCCCCAAAAAACTTTTTAGACATTCAAATCGAGCTTCAGTTCTTTGGACTGTTGTGGTCTAAAGGATGTCTACTCCTTAAGCCATAATCTGTAAGCTTAAATATGGTGCAAAAAGAACCTTCAAGTTTTGCCATTTCGTGGAAACCTCATTGCCATGACGACCCACACAATTCCTGTTCAGGAAATAATGGTATTCATTTTTTAAGTTCTGCATACCCTTCAAGTTTTTGAAAGGTTCACCTTTCCCTCATTCCTCAATAGTGGAAACTATATATTGTTCCTAGCTCTATGACTGCAACTCAACTTTCTGTATCCTTCGTTCGCAGAAAATGTGGAAAAGGTAGGGTTCCTTTGGGAACTGAATGGAGCCAAGGAGAGACTAAAGATTTTCAAAGCTGATTTAATGGTGGAAGGAAGCTTCGATCAGGCCATACAGGGAGCTGATGGGGTCTTCCATACTGCATCTCCTGTACTCGTTCCATGTGATGAGAACGTTCAGGCAAAGTATTATCATAGAACCCTCATTCAATGATTAAGGATTGAAATTTAGACACTGTTTGTTTGGCCTAAATGATCTTGGAAATGAATGGAATGGCCATTCCCTAGCCTTATGGTGATGGGATATCCATGTTATGTCGTTCTTTTAGCAAACCCCCAATGTCTTAATGAGCATTCCAGGAGAATGACCAGTCCATTCCCGCTTAGTTGCAATTAACCGAGGTTGTCAATATTTATGGACCGAGCTAGGACCTATGTTCAAAACTTACCTGAATCCCTTTCTTATTCTGATGACTATTTTCAGAACGTCAAGTAAAATGAGGCTTCATTAGGTTGAGTTATGAATGATACTAGTTGCATGTACAACCAATTGCAGCCAATGGGTATACATATCCGATGCTATACCATTAGTGAAATGAAGTTTGAGTTCAGTTGAGTATTCGTATTGCACGAAAGAAGAATAGCACTATCAGTTTGCGTCCATCACTTTCGACAGGTTTCTAAGTCGTCGTATTTTTTCTGGTTTTTGTTTTGTGAAAGCAAAATCTCAACACCCTCTGGCTTTGTTTAGATCTTGGTTTGTGGAGCAACGAAAGAAAGGGAAATGCTATTCAACAATTTTCATTTCTGTTTTTTATTTCTTTCCCTTGCTACATGGACTCTCCAAGATGTATCATTTAGCCTTGTCAATATTTCCCACTGGAAACTTGTTGCTACTTGCCATATGGCATCCTGAGTTAACACATAGAGAAAATACAAATGCTGGGATCCTTTTCTGCCTAGTCTGAGTATAATTCAATTAGAGGTTTGATCAGTCCAACTCCTTGGTAGACACTAGCATCCGACACCCACACTTGAGTCTATCTAACACGGAATGTTTTCCTGCTCCTTTTCTTTTTCTCGAAACTCCTGTAAGCTGTATTTGGATAAAGGATTTGGTAAAGAAAAGGAAGCCAAAATAGATAAGTTAAAGGATCTAATGGCTGACAAGCCATGATCCAAAGACAACCGTATTACCAAGTCGAAAGGATCCAAGGCAGACTAACCTGTGAAAATGTGGTAATCCTGTTTAAAGCATGGTGTCAAAAGATTCTTAATGAAAAATGCTTAGCTTAGTGGAGTAACTGTACTAGAGTGGAACTTCTTTTCAAATGGAAATACGCTAATGGACCAAATCATATATTTATTTCTCTTATTTAGACCAAATTATATCTCACTTGCCCGTGACATGGAAACTTGGATTTATGCGTTTGCAAATAATGCAGACAACTCTTATTGATCCATGCATAAAGGGCACCCTGAATGTCCTGAGCTCCTGCACGAAAGCAACCAGTGTAAGAAGGGTTGTGCTTACCTCTTCCTGCTCTTGTATAAGATACCGGGACGACGTCCAACAAGTTTCTCCTCTTAACGAATCTCACTGGAGCGATCTGGAATATTGCAAACGCTACAATGTAAGATCACTGGATCATAGATGTCTATATTTCCAAAAACATCATACATCAATGGGCATGTTCGCACACTAACACACATAAGATGGGGGGAAAATTGAAATAAAGCCAAGCAAAACATATGCCAGATATATGTGTGGTACAGTCATACTTTCGATTGTTTTTTTTTAGAAAATGAAAAATGTTATGCTTCAGATTCGAGGATGATATTGCAGTGGTACTTTTCAAATTCATTCTTGCAAAAGTTAGGTTTCTATAGCATCATCAATTTTGCATTACTGACATTAGTGAGTCAAATTCTTACTTGTACATGTAGCTGTGGTATGCATTCGCAAAAACTACGGCTGAGAAAGAGGCATGGAAAATAGCAGAGGAAAGTGGGATTGATCTAGTGGTGGTGAACCCCTCTTTTGTAGTCGGTCCCTTGCTTGCTCCCCAACCAACCAGTACACTCCAACTGATATTGACCATTGTTAAGGGTAAGACGAGTGAATTTCCTTTGACCTTTATGCATCAATTTCGTTTGTTGAATGCAAAGAGTTAATTCAGTTGTGAAAATCACTTATCTAGACCAGCTGCAGAGCTCTTGTTAGTTTGGCGGTTTTCTTAATCTATCATCAGGTTTGAGAGGAGAATACCCGAATACGACCATAGGGTTTGTGCACGTACATGATGTTGTTGCTGCACATATTCTAGCAATGGAGGAAAGCAAAGCATCGGGAAGGCTCGTATGTTCTAGCTCAGTGGCTCATTGGTCTGAGATCATTGACATGCTTAGGGACAAATATCCACCCTATCCATTTGAAGAAAGGTTAGGCTTTGTGTTCTATTACTTACATATATTTCGTTCTAGTAACACAATATTTATTTAAATCATCTCTTTTGGATGGTTGTGGTTCTGAAGTGTCACCTTCAGTCTCATTAGCAAGTAAAAATTCCCATGTCTCAGTATCTGAATTGCCATCATGATGTTTGGGGGTATTCCATCTGAATTGATATGTTAATCAAACCTACACTTTATTCCTTCCCTAAAGCACGACAGACAACGATTCAGAATTTTGATAGTGTCATTCGTAAAATGACACGACCAACTGATAATGATAGGATCATAATAAGCCATACCTTGCTCTATAGAAATTTCATGCTTAAGTTATGTCATGGAACATTACCAATGATAATTGAGAGCAAAGTTTTATGTTCGACCATAAAACACCTGTACCTTCACCTCCTTGGTGTCTTTTTTGCAAGTGATCAAGATTGCTTTTGTCACCATCTTGACATGTGGGTTGTGGTGAATGGTATCCTGACTTTTGATTGGCTAAAACATTGGCATACATTTTCTTACATTAAACTCGCTTCAGTGTTCAATGAGGTTATTGTTCCCACATTGGTTTATATTTTTTGTCTCATTTGCTACAAGTTGAGAACGTAAGCAGTGCAATAACCGATGTTTTTATTTTTTGGGTGGCTTCTATGTAGGTGTGGCACCCATAAAGGAGATAACAACCCACACAACATGGACAGTAGCAAGATTATTGAGTTGGGACTTCCTCCTTTAAAGCCACTTGATCAAATGTTTGATGACTGCATCAAAAGTTTTCAGGACAAGGGGTTTTTGTGAGCACCATTTTCTCTTCTGCAAGCAACCCCATCAATGGTTTTTTGTTTTGAAATAATAGGGTGTCCCCAGCTTGCATGCACCTAGACTAATTCCAGGACTCTGAAGTCAATAGCTGGCCAAACCTCCAGTGGCCCTGAGGTTTGGAATGGCCTTCGTGAGATTCAACTTTGCGACTTCTTAGGGGTAAGCCTTCAGCAATGTTGAGCCCATTTGTTCCATAAGAAGACTTGCTTTGTTTAACCTTTATTTTGCAAAAGTTGGCGGTAATGACTATTTGGGAATGGTAGAAAACCAAATATTTGTTCCCAATTGCAACTTGTGTTTAGTTACTTTAGTGTTAGCTATTTCTCATAAAGACATACTCAACCAAACAAGCAATGAAATGGATACCATATAACACAAAATGGGCCAAATTATTGGAGAAATCTGCTAGTAGTTAGTAAATGGTGATAATTTTAAAAAAATAGCATAATTTTCTTGCACGGGTCATGCCAAGCCCCACCCAATCGACCACTAGCCCCCGCCACATAACCACCTCAGATGCCCTCAAAGTTCAAAAAAAAAATTCCGGAGATGGTTGGTGGATTTGTTTTTTGCACAATTGGTCAATGTTCGATTTTTTTGGTCAAACTGCAAGAAAGTAATTTCTTATAAATTTTCTAGTTTCAGCTGTCGGACCAAAAAAAAAGTAAATTGATATTTGGTGTCCAGTGCCCAATAACTTTTCCTCCCATTTAATGCACTTGGATTATATTCAAATTGTCGGTGCCGAGATAAATGGCCGGATAGGCCACTTAGTAGCATCTCCCATTCCGTCTCACCCCCATGTCTCAGGATCTTTCTCTTTGACCTTCATTTTTCTCTCCCTCTCTTCTCTTGACAATTTTCTCATCGATCTCTCCGTCTCTTGTGACCTACATTTCGTGATTTCACATATGCATTGAATTATCAATCAAATTTTATTATGCTAAATAAAAATCGTGATTGGCTAGTTAGACCATCGAAGATCAAAATTGATGGGTAAAACCTTGGGGCTAAATCCTCCACAATAAAAATTAATTAATTAATTAATTCGAAAACTTCGTCGTATAGGCTTCAACGAGAAAAAGAAAGCAAAAGTGCATTTACATCCACAAATTCAACCTTGAGTAAGCAACTCTTTGTTATAACCTTGGAAACCTTGTTTGTTTCATAATCAAGCACAATATTATTTTAAGTCGATTAAAAATTGTCTAATAGCTTTCATATACGGGTTTGTTTGTTTTTTCAAAAAAAGCCCTAGCTTTGACACACAATCACCACATTAGATGCTCTTTGAAGTGAGAAAAAATCTTTTTGAGAGCTCGTAGGCTGTTACCCATATAGCAACCTAGATGGGGTGAATAGAATTGCTAATTAAAAATTACCAGTTAAAAGCTACAAGGCAAATAACTAATTAGCAAATATATAGAGAGAGTTAAGAAGTGCAAAACCAATTTATAGTGGTTCGGTCTGAATTTGTCCACGGTCCAGCCTACTCCACTTCTCTCCAAGGCAATCTCTTGAAGGTTCCACTAAAAAAAATGGAATTACATCAGTAAGCCTTGCAGGTGCTTATAATTACCGATGCTCCTAGCTTTTCGGAGGAGTTAGACAACCGCAAGGATTTAAAGCACAAAATCCTCAAAAACCCCTTCCAAAAACAAAACCCTTGTTTTTGGAATTACAAAACCAATGTTTGATTTCTCAAACACTTAATCTTTCAAAAAGATAATAGAATTTATAGCTCACAATTACAACACTCCTCTAAGAGTAGATATAACAATTTGCTCAGAAATCTCTAAAAGTAATTGTATGAAAAATGAGTGTAGGAGAGGGTGAAAATTGCTCTTGTAATACTCTGTGTATTTTCTCCGTTGTAGCTTGATGGTTCTATCTCTCGCAGCTGATGAACCTCTTCCGTTATATAGCTTGAATATTTGAACCGTTGAAATTTGTCCGTTGAGACGCAAATCTCATTTCTGCTGATTTTGATCTTCATTTATTGCTAGTGATCGCTGAGCCATAAAATCTACACATGCAGAGATATTAATTGTCTTTCCTTGAATGCAGTAGAGAAATGTTGAGCCGTATTTTTCAACGTCTGAGTATTAACTCCCAAGCTCTCAAGTCAACAATGGAAGAAAACACTTCAGACTAAAATGAAGAAATTGGTCGACCATATTATAGATGTCCACTGTGCAAGTTTTTACTTTTGGGCCAAATGGGTTTTGATTCCATGTATGCACATAGGCCAAAAACTGATTTTAAAAAGAGTTCTTTTATTATGAGCAAGATTTTAAAAAATGGGTCTAGGAGACTTTTCTTTCAAAAAGAATTTGTACATGAGCTATATATACACATATGGCCCATTTGATAACAGTGATAGATGGATGAGATTCATAAGAAGATGTGATTAGGATTGGGATTGGTAATGAGAAGGTATTGTTAATGAGAAATGATTGATAATGAGTATGTTTGTTTGGGATGGGATTAGATGATGGGATTATTAATATCATTTTTTTTAAAGATGAGATTAGATGATGGGATAATGAGAAGAAATTGGTAATGAGAAGAGATTGATAATGTGAAGGAATTGGGATAGGGCAAATAATACCAAGTCCCACAGGGTATTAGCAATACCCCTTATTACCTGGATTATTCATCCCATCGGACTAGTAGTCCGAACTATTTTTGGTTAACAAACAAAGGCTTAATAATTCCATAAGATTGGTTATCCAATCCCAACATGCAAGAGCCTTATCAAACGGGCCGATATATTATTTTGGCCACACACAAACAAGGATTTCTTTCTTTTATGGGTGAACATATATTAAGACTTTTACCCTTTCAATAAAGATTTTATAAGAGGATTTTAACCATGCATTTTAAGAAATCAATTTTGTCATAAAACATAATCAAAATAAGTTATTTCTAACATAGGCAATTTTGAGAAGCCACAGCCTCCTAGCTTTTCTGCCTTTGGTGTGTGTGTGTGTGTGTGTGTGTGTGTGTGGGGGGGGGGGGGGGGGGGGGGGGCGCTCCACTCTCCTCTTTCTTCCCCCTCTTCCCTATGGTTTTTTTCTTTTCATTTTCTCCTCCCTCAGATCTGACCCTCTCTATTCGGCGGGCTCCGCCGTCGTCGGAGTCGTTTGTCCGCATGTAATCCATCGCCAAAGCCCTTGTGGCAACAGTGGTGGAGGCAGTGAGGGTTGCGATCCGTTCGGCAGTTTTTGGGCAACTAAATTTAGAGAAAGATCTGAGAGAGTTTTGTCTCTCCTTGTGAGAGTAATAAAGTTTGCCTTTGGGTGATTTGTATACTGTTTGGGCTAGAGAAGATCAGTATGCATCTATTGGTAGTTTGCTAAAAATTCATTAATTAGTGTGTTCATTTCTGGTCAAAGTTCATCTAATTGTCTGGGTTCTTTTGTTCTCTTTTTTTTTGGTTAGCAATGTATCTCTTTTTGAGACTGCTATAGGATATATAAATTTTTCGCTCAGTAGAAGGTGCGTCAGGCGATGCCTGGGTTAGGGATGAAAAATATCAATCGCCTCGTCCTTTCTCGTTATGTATCAGTTAGATGATAGTTTGGCTTTGTCCAAATTATCTGTAATGAATTTCGTTATGTAAGTGTCATTGGGCTTTATCAATGCAGTACCTCCCACTTTTGTAAAAAAAAAAAAAAAAGTGAGAAAATAGCAAAGTACATTAAAATAACAAAAATGCTAGAGCTACATCAATTGTGCCACACCTCAGCCACACCCCTCTCACATACAGGTAGGTCCTGCAGGAATGAGCCCTACCTATATGTGAGAGGGGTGTGTGGATGAAGTGTGGCACAACTGATATGCCTCTAACACCTCTTAAATAACCAGCCCCAGCCCACACGGGCAGTCCAAGAATGGATCCGCCCTTGTTTACCAACTTGCAAGGAAGAAGTACTCCCTAAAAAACAAAGAAAAAATGAGGAAAACAAAATACAAAAAAAAAATAAATAAATAATGGGGAAAATAATGGCTCAAGATGTGTTTTGATAATTAATATCCGCCAAGAACATTTTTAGTATTAACAAATGTTCTTAGCATGTCTTTAACGGATATTAATTATCAAAACATGTCCTTAACCGTCATTTTCCCAAAAAAATCAGACAAACACGAGTGAGAATTCCATTTTTATGTTTCCACATCCAATTTCACGTTGCAGTCTCTTTAATAAAGAAAGCCCGGTCAAATAGTGGCGGAATCAGAATTCTAGTTTAGGCGGTGCCAAAACTTGAAATTTTAGAATTGAGATCGTGATAAAGTTCTAAATTTTTTTGTTAGGATTTGTGGCTCATACATGAGAGGTACTGAAAAGTTTTACAATAAGGGTCAGTTACAAGCGTAGTGGAGTGGAGCGATCATCATAAAAAGACTGTTCTCTCGCTCCTGTGGACGTACCCGGCTTTGGGGACCACGTATATTGCTGCGTCGATTACTTTACTATTTTATACTCGTGAATCGTGTGCGTGTGTGTTACGATCCTAATAATTAAATTTCACATGAAAACATAGGGAGCTTCTGTTCAAGATGTAGTACTTAATTATTTCTCTTTAATGTAACACTCTTCCTTCTTGTGCATTATTAAGTGACCTATGATTAATTAACATTTGACGGACTATAGAAAAAAAAAATTTCAAAAGGTGGTGCCAGTAGAACACATCTTCCCACTTAAATATGCAATTATATAAGAATTAATAATATATCTATATATAGGGTGGTAATAGCAAGCGACACCCCCACCCTAATATGTGGGTCCACCATTGCCGTTAAATTTTTTTTTTTTTTTGCGTTTATTAATTTTATGCCAAATTTTTGGAAAATATGGGTGAGTAAAGTCAAGAAGAATCGGAAAAGTAAAAAATTATGACTTTTATACAACTATTTTGGGAAATATCCAAAGAAAAGCTCAAAAAGTGATCCGATTCTTCTCATCTTTACTCACCCATATCACATAAAAATTTGGTGTAAAACTAACAAATGTCAAAAAAATTGATCAAGTTTGAACCAAAAAATTATTCTACATAAGTTAATCACTAGCGTAAATATTTATTTATTTTTTAATATGCTATACAAGGACATTCCTATTCTACTCTAACTTATGGGGAAGGGGGAAGGGCTTGCGGGGTTTGAACCACAACTATTCTACAACCACACACCTACAGTATATGTGGGGCCCACTTCTTTTGTGAGTGTGTGTAAGTGTTTGTGTGTGGTTATAAAATTATTGTTCAAACCACCACCTCACAACTGGACTATACCTACTTGAGTTTAAAATGATAGTTAGGCCCCGTTTTGCTGATGAGGTTCTTTTTTTAAGTACTTATTTTTTGTTTTACGAGACAGGTCATTCTCTCATAATAATACATTACCTTTAATTTAAAAAATAAATAAAATAAGTACTTATTTTAGTTAGTAGAACACATTCTTAGTTCAAAATTTCATGCGGTTTAATTTGGTTGGCCAATTTTCCAAGTGGGTATGTCTTCAAATGATACAAATTGGACATTTTAAAATAGCAACCACCCAAAAGACTTTGAACAAAAGAAAAGTCTGGGCAAAAACGTTTAGTGCTGTGCTACTGTGGAAGTATGGATGGAAGTGTGGAATGATCAACACGTTGGACCCCTTTTTTTCAATTAACTTTCAATTGATTAAAGCCAAGCAATATGGCTTTTAAAGTAAAAGATTAATCATGAAACATAGTTGCTTCACCTTCAAGTGTGCGAAAGCAAATCCTCCACTAGCTTAGGATTTTTGACTCAGCTTCATATGGCTATGCATTTCTTGGACCGGGCAAAAAATTTCTCTCCCATGGAAAATTTCCTCTTCCGTCCCTCCAGTGTTGGCCCTGAGCAGAAGTTGACAAAGCGATCGCTTTGGGCCTCCAAAAAATTCTTAACCGCGGGGCTCCAAAATTATGTAATATATATGTATGTATATATTCATATATATATATATATAATTAAAATTCTATCAAATTGAACCCATCAAATAAGAGAACCCAACTTATAAAAAATAAGAAACGCCGCATGAAGGCCAAATCTTCTAGGTCAAAGTTGAAGAGACAAAAGAAAAAAAAACAAAAACATGAGTGGCTAAAATGCAAGAAAGTGTGATCTTTAAGTGATAGTATCAAATTTTTGTAATGAGGAATAATTTTGAAATTTTTGTCATGATGTATGACATTGGAATTCTATTTTGTTGACTACTGATAGTCATCATTTTCGGATACGATTTTATCTTTTTAGAGGAAAATTAAATAGCTAGACACACAAAATCTCAAATCACACTATCAAGAAAAATATGTGGAGGAACACTATCTCACTATATACATAATTATGCAAAGACTCAAGTGGGATTCCATTTTGAAGTTTCTTTTTCCATCTTCATGTTGGAGTCTTAAACAAAGAGAGAAAGCCCTGTCAAAAGTAAAAGTCTTTGTGTTAACCCACTTGAATCTAATGCGAGTTAAAAATGAGAGTTTAGTAAAAGTAAAAGATCCCCTATAGACTATAGTTTAATTTGGTTTACCAGTTTTCAACGTGGGTGTGTCTTCAAATGGGACGAAATTGGACATTTCAAAATACCAAACACCAGAGGACCCTTTGAACCCAGGAAAAAGTGTTCGCACAATAGTTTAAGTGCGACTGTGGAAGTATCAAGTTGGTCTGTCTTTTTGTTTGCTTTTATTTAAATTGATTAGAGCCAAGCAATTTGGCTTCAGAGTTGCCCAAACATTCGGGCATACTTCACTTACTGTACACCTAAGGTTGGTCTATGTGCGGATACATTCCTTGACGTTAATTTCTTGCGCATAACTACCCTGTGCTTTGTGGGAGATGGCATCCACACCCAATTCCGTGTAATTTGAAAGTTTTATAAAATTTACATAAATGTCCTCATCTTCTTCTTGAATCTAACTAATTTATTAAAACATTTATCCGAGCCTTTGATAATGTATTAATCAAGCAATATTGCATCTCTGTAATAAATCATGTCGACCGCCTTTCAAAAAAATAAATCATGTTGATTGAACGTCTATAACAGAGTGATTGAACAACATTATTCTTCTTAAAATGAAAGTCAAATTTAAATTTGAAAATTTACCTTCATAAGAAATTATATTCGACTATGAGGTTCTCATTGTCCAATCAACTTGAATTTTGATTGCGAGGTAGCATTGATACATAATCACCAGCAACAATTTCTTTCTGACCAAAAAAAAAAAAACAAGGATTGATAAGGACAACTCTTTTTCCCTTTTATCCAAGGCTTAGTCAGCGCGTTGATGTCCTGTGACTCCTGTCGGATTTCGTTGGGTCTTCTGATTATGCCTAATGGCATGGGTTTCTTCGGGTTGTTTGGTGCGGTTGGCGTGGCTTCAACCTCCCGCCGTGATCGTTGTTGGACAGCCTGGTACTCGCCTAACGGCATGGGTAGCATCCGCAATAGTTTTTTGGTATATTTGGGTTCCGGGATGACATCTCCGATGGGGCGGCAAGTGGTGGCTGACTGGCAGTGGAGGTTCTATCTGTTTGTTTTAGAAGGGTAATGAATTAGTCATTTTAGGTTTAGGTTTAGGTTTTGGGTTTTCTTTGGGTTGCGCTTTTCATTGTTAAATTTGAGCTTTTTAGGCCTTTTGGATGTTGTAATTGTTGTTTATCTGGACATTTTAGGCCTTCGGGTGTATTGAGTTTTGTATTGAGGCTGTTTTGGGGGGGGGGGGGGGGGGGGAAACCGGGGGGCCGGGGGGCTAAGTCAGTATTTTGTGTTTCTATCATTTTTTGTCAATTCCCATAAACAGGGGCGGAGATCCAATGTATGATCGGGGGTGGGGGGGTACCGGGGAGCCGGGGGGCCAAGTCAGTATTTTGTGTTTCTATCATTTTTTGCCAATTCCCATAAACAGGGGCGGAGATCCAATGTATGATCGGGCAGGGCCCATCGGGATTCTCGAGCCCCTGGTTTTTTAGCTCTTTCACATATATCCCTATCAATTTGGGGTATACAGCACATATTCTCATAAGCATGGCACAAGTATTTCAAAATTACCAAATCTCACTGTTATAATAAAAAAAAGTATGAAAGCAATCCTTAATCAATGTTGTGTTCTTTGTGAAGTAGCTCTTTGTCACGTTTTACTGATCTATTATTCGTTGTTCATTTAATTTTGAACGAAATTTATTGATTGTATTGAGTTGTGGAGATTTTGAACTTTGATTCTTACATCAGTAATAGGCGTTTCATTGTACGCTTTTGTAGCTTCAAATTTATGTATTGATTTAATGTAAAATCCATGAGAAAATAATATTGTGCCTAATAGGGAGAAGATGTTTTCAAGCTTATGATCCTAAAAAGTATTGCCCCTCATTTGTTGAATTTGTTGATCCGCCACTGACTATCGATTATCTTTTAATTAATGAAGCTCTTGTTTTTCTTTAAAAGAAAAAAAGACTAAGACAAAGATGTCTATTGTGAGAATGTCTCAAAAAGGCATATAAATCCTAGTGTGAGACCATGAGCGTGTACACAAATGAGTACGAACATGTACATATCTAAGAAGCATGGATATAGATATAGGCACTAATATGAATATGAATATGTGACACTACAATTCAAAATAAATAGGACAAAGCCATAGAGCATCCAAAGTAGAATAAAATATAAACCCAGGAGTAAGGGCGAATGACTGACTTTGGGAGTATTTCCCTTGATTAGGGGTTCGATTCCCCGTCAGGTGAGTACTCTGATAGTAATTGAGGGGTCGTGACTGGCGTGGCCGCGCTAATTCCCCCGAGGTTTGAGTTGTGCAGTCGGGTCCAATTATGACTCGATTGTAAAGTTGTTCCTCAGTTATAAAAAAAAAAAGTAGAATAAATTCATAAACCTTGGTTGTTCTTACTATTAATTAATGAGGTATCACAATCCAAAACTAAAGAAAATCAACACTAAGTTGGCACAAAAATCAAAACTAACATTAAACCAAACCAAACCGAGTTTTATGTCCCAACACTTGGAGTCGGCTACATAAATCATTTTCCTCTATTAAGCTCTATCAAGGGGAAAAAAAAAAAATCAAAAGTAACATTACTTTCACTGACATAATTAAAAGCAATAAAGTAATAATAAAAAAAATTCAGGAGGCACTCATGACAAGATTGGAAAATATCAATTCAATGATACTAGGATCAAATGTTTTTACTATCATGAAAATTGATATCAAAGTTAGCAAATCTAAGATTTGAAGAGGAAACTATCCTCCATCTTCTCTCAGGGTTTCAACCTCGTAAGTGGAACAGTCAAAGTGCTCCTACAAAAAAAATGTCCATGAACTGATGGGGTTATCCGGCCATAGACCCTCTGACAAACAAGTAAATTGGAAGTGATAAAGACCGTGACGGAGAGAAGTAAGGGATTGGCATCCCTTGATCAGGGTTTATCATTCCCTAAATATGTATAGATTCTAATAATCACGTGATTCCAGGGATTTGATGTTACTATGTAACAAAATGAAGTATCTTCATATTACAACCTGTATGAGTCTGTGTTGAGTGGGAATCGACCAGAGTATTTCAAACTCCATGTGGCAATTGATATAGTGGTCGGTTGAAGTGGTCATGCTTATTTTGTTACGGGCTAATGGTAGAGTTACCTCCTTCGAACTCCACGTGGAGATCGGTCTAGTTTTTGTTTTTTGTTTTTTGTTTTTCTTGGGTAAGTAGCTCGGTCTAGTTAATCGAAACTATTATACCGCAAGGGGCCGGCCAAGACACTAGATACCTAATTGATAATGATTTATGTACTTAAAAGTCAATGAAGAGAAAAGTCAGCCTAAGATTACGGAATTAACTAAACCCTAATGACTAGCACCGGATTTGTTAGAGTGGCCATTGTGGCCTACCAACTACCAAACATCATTTCTTTAATTTTGGGTACATCTAGACTAATAATTTTGTGCCTTGTCAGAGAAAAAGACATTTTGTGAATTATGATGATATCTTATCTTTGGACCCAATGCCTGAAATTGTCACATGCTCATTTCTTGGGCGGGTAAGTTGGTATTCACTCGCTTTTAGTACTTCATATGTTAAGGACAAAACGGGAATGGGTCTTAATACAGTTCACGAATTGGATCCATGAAAGATAAATGGACGGCTTTTAGGGATGGCAATTTCAACCGAACCGATGGGTATATGAATCGTAACCGCTTTTTTTCCCGAACGAAAAATTCCTCGTTGGTGCGGATATGGTGGAGGATGGGAGATAACTGAACGGGTTCGATTCGGTTACGGTTCAGCTGATAACCGAACCGAAATAAATTATTTACAAAAATACACCTATGTATATATATAGACTTATACTACCAGTTAGGGTTTTCATTTCATTTCCCACTCCTCTCCACATCAGGTATACACACTACACAGAAGCAAGAGCGGCGATTGTGTACCATGTGAGATATTATCTCCCTCTCTCTCTCTCTCTCTAATGTTCACATCGGCGGCTAACTGATGGGATCAAAACTCCAATCGGCTTCTCCTCTCTCTAGTCTCCACGTTCTTCTCCTCTCTAGATCTTGGAGTGGTTAGATGCGAAGTGGAGTATCGTAGATCCATCGTTCTTGGAGGAGTACTGTTTTTATACCAAGTACTTCAGATTTAAGCATTCAAGCAAATCTGACTTTTGGCTTTTGAGCTATGGTTTAGATCTTGAAGTTCTTTGTTGAGGTTTGTAAAAATGTATAGAAAAAAACTCGTGTTTGATTGCATTTTTTTTTCTTGGTTTATATGATATGTTTTTTCTGGGCTTTTGTGCTTGAATCTAGGTTAGGAGTATTTTGTTTTTGGTTGAGATTTTTGGTTAGATTTTCGATTATTGTAGAGTGGAAATTGGTTGTTTCTGATTACTTTTAGTTATCCGTTCGGTTCGGGAAATATCCAAAACTCGTTTGGTTTGGTTATGGAATAAGTGGTCTCAATCCGTTCGGTTATCGGGGCGGATTCGGGAACGTGGAAGCTTTCGGGTATCAGGTACAGTTATCCCAATATCCGCCTCAATCCGCCCCGTTGCCATCTCTAGAACAAAAAGGAAAAAACGTGCCATAATCATTTTGTGTAAATGTTTGAAAATAGTTTTACCCCTGTCAATACAAACACCAGATTCATTTCTTAGCAATATCTCCAAGAATTCCATATCTCAATATCCAAGCTAACAAATTGCGAGTAGCTTAATTAGCCAGGACTATTGCATTTTATTAGAAGTTTAAGAGTTTGATCTCTCTACCTGTGTGAGGGTGTTCTTCTCATAGATGGGTTTTTCCTTTCTTTCTTTGTTTCTTCCCTTGATGAATTTATTTCTTGTATTAGTTGAGTTGTTGGCTTGATATCTCATGAATTCTCACAATAGATGTAGTGTCTGCCGAATTTGTACTTTGTACTTCATATGTATGATGTAAATAACCTCTTCTATCAATTGAAAAAAAAAAAACCAATATCCCAAGAATTCTATATCCCATCCTTCTATCTCCAGACAAACAAAAAAGCCCGTAAAACAATGTTAAGATTACTTTTGGTCTATTTCCATAAAGCTTTTGTGGATTCTATATACTCGTATACTAATTTATAGTAACACTTTTCTCCGTGTTCTTTTTTGTTTTTTCAAAAGTAAGAAGATTGTATTGATAAATACCCAGCGGTACTTAAAAACGGAGATCATTACAAAGAATTTGATTAAAGTTAAACTAATCGTCTGACAAATTAAAACGAGTAAATCACAAAGCAAACGATATCTTTCATCCTAACTCAGGCATGGCCTGACGCAAAAGCGACACTTTTAAATTGTCTAACATCTAATTAAAAGTCTCAAACGAGAAAAGTGTTAAGTGAAGGATAAAGACACTAAATACCTAGATGATCAGATGCACTCTAACTAAAGATGAACGCACCAATGAACTCCCAAAAACTACAGATCTGCTAAGCCGCTACGAGTTGTCCCGCCAAAGATATCATGTAGGAATAAAACGCTAAAAAACGGATATCATTGTGAAGCAATCTCGAGTGAAAGAACCCGATCTATAGACAAAATTCGTCCAAAGACGAAACTAGTAACATCTCATAAAATGAGAGACAAAACTCTCATAGATCAGGAGAGACGAAAGGAAAAAAGGAAAAAGTAAAAAAAGTGAGTCGGAATAGTACCCCATGGCCTTCCCCTCCCGCCGCCGCACACAGGTATGGAACCCAGGGGAAGGAGGGGAAGGGAGAATAGGAGTTGTGGTGGCTAGAGTTGGAGAGGGGGAGAGAGAATGAGATAGGGTCGGCGAAAAAAAAAAATCTGTGTTCAATAGGGGTGAAATTGGTCATTAAAATCTCGAAATAATATGAGTAATCAGTAAAGTTCCATACAATTATCAATTAGAGTTGATACTAGCCCTCCTTTGAAGACTTTTATCCCAAATCCCCCACTCATCAGGGCCCCCAAGAACCTAGTGGCCACAGCAGTTGTAGAATTGGATTCATTGGAATACAGCTAGCTTAGAAAGGACTCCAAGGACTCTTTTCAACAGCCTCAAGTTGCAGATGGGAGAGATATCCTTTGCTTGGCCCATCCAAAAACAAAAACAACAGTACCAATCAAAATAACTAGATATTACCAATCAAAACAACAATACAAATCAAATGTCATTGTTCATAAGTTCAAGGAATGTGTGGCAATCAAACAAGAACGATTCACAGATCCAACCACCCCTAGAAGAATCGAAAACTATTTGGTATCTGTAACTTTCAATCCTAAGAATAACATCCCATTGAAAAGACGTGAGATTTTATGGCACCAGCCAGAAAACTTCTTCAAAAAAACATGTTTTGATTTTCTTCACACCCCATGTTTCACTCCATAAAGGTATTCAAATTTATTGAAAAATACATAATTTTTTCATTGGGAAAGAACAACAGCAGATATGTGGATACAGGGTAAAAGTCATGGCCGAGATGAGATGTAGTTGGTTAGCAAAATATTGGCGGCAGCCGGATAGGGTGGCTAATGGAGATCGCAAGCGGGGAGATGTCAGGAAGTGTGGTGCAAGGGGTTGTTGGAGTAGAAGCTTTGGTTAGAAACTAGTGAAACCATTTTTTCCGCAGAAATTATCAAGTGAAAACATTACACAATCAGTTCCTGATTACAATTTCAGACTTTTATGGCAACAAGAAGGAACCAAAAGTTATACTTAAAACCCAGTTTAAGTGTTTTTGTGCCTTCAGAAACGAGAATAGCTATCCAACATTGTTTGCTTACAAACCAAAAACACTACGCAGATATCCTAATAAACTCAAATGCCTCGACAGGAAAAGAGCTAAAAGAGGAAAGCCATGATTCATGACTGAAATAACAATACCTTCATAAATAAAGAGAGAGATGGCCAGGAAATGAACAAAAGCTCCCCAAACGCTCAAGTAACAACTCTGCCTCTCTTCCGAGAAGAAAAAACCAGACCTTTGGGACGGCTCTAAATAGCACAAGAAAACCCAAAGGACCCTCTACTCTCCATACAAATCAAAATTTGTGTTCACTTCTCTAGCACATCTCTCTTCCCAAACAAACAAATAAACGAAAGATCCTCACTCAACAAAACCACCTTCTCAAGAACACATTTTCTCGAGAGATGAACACTGCTCAAATACTTTTAGACAGAAATATAAATATACTAATACTAATTCCTACTAGCTGCAAAACTTATAGGCATGGTATATTGAGGGGTTCACCAATCCAGGCAAGCTCTTCATTGCCAAGCTCGAAATCAAAATCCGGAAGATCAGTGGGTGCGTTATCCTCAAACCCACACATTTGAAGATCTTCAAGGCTTCCAAAGTCGTCGAAAAGAGGAGTGAAATCGTCAAGAAATAACGACTCGAGATCCATTCCCAAATCAAGACCTTCCCCAATTTGAGAAACCAGTAGTTCATCCATGTCAACTGCATTAGGCATTCTCTGCTCATCTTCTTTAGTCTCAGTTTGTGGCACCAATGTCCTGTCCACAGCCAGAGAATCAAGCACTTTATCACCAAACTCATTCTCAAAACCAAACACCACAGGACTGGTTACAACACCACCATTTATCACTGTTTCATTGCATTTTCCATCAAATTGAGAAGCTGAATCCAATTCGAGAACAGATGAAGGTGATGTGTGAGACGTGCTCACAGATTCCTCAGAAACAGCTGCGATTGAAGACGGATTGAATTCACTCTTCTCAGAAGCAGCAGCAGCAGCAGCAGCAGCCTTGGATTCAAATTCCAGCTTCTTCGTATCATAAGCCCTGGCGGCTTCTTCAGCACTATCGTAAGTACCCAGCCAGACCCTCCTCCTCTGGAATGGGTCCCGAATCTCAGCAGCCCATTTTCCCCACCTCCGTTGCCGAACTCCCCTGTATTTTGAGCCACAGGTATTCTGATTAGGTGTTTTCGTCAAAACCCTCTTCTTCTTTGGGGTTCTCTCACCATTGTTGCTGTCTTGACACGAGTTCTCTGATTCAGCATTTTTCAGCTGCTTGAAACCAAAAAGGGGGATGCTAATCTCCTGAACCATGCGTTTTGGACCGCATGGCTTCTCATTGCTTCCCTCATCATCAGAAGAGTCCGTAGCATAAGGATCGTTGCAAATCACACGAATTCTCTTCATTTTTCTGGTGTTTTCTTGAGAAGAAAAAGCTTTGGCTCTGGATTTCGGACACGGAGTTAATTGATTCGATGGTGGGTCTGGCATTTTCGCTGAAGCCTCTCCAAAACCCCTCAAAATACCCGTAATAAAATCTTGTTCGGAAGAAATGAAAAGAAAAAGGCAGAAGGATATGGGAAGGTTAAAGGTAATAGCTACGCAAAACCAGAGTTGTATATCAAGTATGAGGCCCTCTCAAGAACAAGAATAGATGGACAAATCGCTTTATGTGAAAACCGGGAAAACACTTTACTCCAGTACAAGTCCTGCATCCACAAAAACCCCAACAAAAACAAGAACCCTCTTCAGAAACGAAATTAAAACATCAATATATCAAAGATATAAAGATGAATGGACTCAAGGGTTTAAAAATATCTAGCGACCACCGACAAAACCCCATCAAAAACAGGAACCCACTTCAGATCGGTGTAAGAAATCCACTAAAAACAAAAAAATAAATAAATACTATGAAGAAAAATCACGATTTATCGACCACAAACAGAACCCCAAGATAAACAGGAACCCACCACGAAAAAGAGAATAAATAATTAAAATACTTGTGTTCGCAAGGGTTTAAGAAAAGTTTAGCAACCACAGACAAAACCCCAACAAAAACCATTAACCCGCCTCAGATCCGTAACAAAAACCATCAAATAAGAGGCATGTGCATGTATGTAAACAAGGGTTTAAGAAATAATCGTACCTCTTGGGCCTCAAAGGCATCGAAAAGGCTGAGGAAAACAGGTGAAGAGAGCAGAGTTGTCGCATGCAGAGGGCGAAGAAAACAGACGCTAACGAGGTCAAGACCTTCAACGGAGCTCCAATCAAAGCCAAATCAGACCCAGTTGACATAAATCTTCTCTCCGCAAATCAGATTCTCAAAACCCTAAGAGAGAGAAAAGCCGTAAGAGATACAGGCGATATATATGTATGTGTTATAGCAAGTGTCTCCTAAAACCCCTCGAGTGCAGTAGTGTTGAGAGAGGATTTATTAGGATTAGAAATCTATGGCTACGGTTTACTAGCTCTCTACAACGTGACAAAGATCAGTTTATAGGAATTATCGATTTGTTGCAGAAGACTGATATAGACCACAGGGAGAGAGAAAGAGCGAGGGCTGCAGAAATGAAACAGAGACGCAAATCTCTATGGAAAGACAGAAATATTAAAAGAATTATCGAAAACCCATATCAAGAAATTCACGAGCAATTAAGCAATAATAAACTACAGTACCTCGTCTGTCTCTCTCTCTCTCTCTCTCTCTCTCTCTCTTCAGTCTTGGTCTCTGATATGGTTTGGTTTGTGCTCTCTTTCTCTCTCTAACTGAGAAATTCATTAGTATATATTCTTCACCCCTTGCCGCTTCGCCTTTCCCCAAGCGGTCAAAATGCATTAAAGTGGGCTATATTAATTTATGCTAATTAATTTTAAAATGTTATTGGTCAGAAATTAAATATGATGGTTAGGTGATGAGCTGGCATGGGGATAAGGAGCATCCACCATGCATGACACATACTGCACCATACAGTATCATCTACTTATGTCATGAATATCATGCCTCAAAATAAGGAGGGAAAATATCACACGCTTGGTATTGCGCGTGAAGGGCACTGCCCAATCGATCTTTGACGCGCCGTCGGATCTGACGGCGTTTGGTCACGGGCCGAGGTGGGGCGTGGGGATCCCATCCCCACCGTTACTGACTTTCTGTTGGGAAGCGTAGAAAAAGAGAAGGGTCGAGTGAAGGCGTTACTGCTTTGACGATTACAGCTGTATTTTTTAAGTCGGTGTTGGGACTACGATTCCTCCGTATTTGCAATAGTGCCACTGTAATCCTTGCTCCCCAAGTTTTTTTTTTTTTTTTCCAAATAGGTATGTTTTCATTACTTGTGCTTTTAGTAACAGATTTTTATATTATTATGGCTTCTAAAAATAAGTTTAACAAAATTGTTTAAATACTTAATAATCCAAAGCTGGGTTTGGATAAATTTTAGGATTCTGCAAGAGAAATTTTCAAAAAATTAATGAGATTTTCATAATGTCAAAGCTACAATAAATAGGTTTATCAATTCTACTAAAATTCAAAATCTAAAATTTGTAGCAAAATTTGAAGATATATTATAAGCGATCGCAAACACACCCTATGTATTGAATGCCAGATCCCGTGTCCTGAAAAGTATATCATAATATATTGTCAACTTTAATAAACTGGGCGCCATACCTGACTAATTGCTCTACCTGACAAATGTATCAGTTATCATTTTGAAACGAGTTTTTATTTGATCATAAAATGCAACATTTACATAGGCATACACTAGTGTCTAGTTCGTTCAATGCTCGGGGATGAAAAAATATCAATGATAACTTTTTCCTATTGTTCTGTACATCAATGGGTCGGTGCGTATTTGCTCTTGGAATTTACTATATTTTCTCGTAAAATAATTAAGAAAATTCCGCAACAATAAAAAAATTAAAAAATGAAGAAAAAAGATAGATTTCAAGAAGCATTTATGCTATTGATTGAACTTATTTTTTTTTTCAAGCAAAATAAAGTATATGTTTTATATTTTATAAAACGTGTAGCATAATAAAATAAAATGATGAAAAACTTAGAAAATTCCATGTAGGAGAAAGAGTTAAAGAGGGAGTTTTGTTTTATTTTAGGTAATTACATTCTTACAGTATATATAGTAAGTATAAATATTTTAGGTAGATTGATAGATTGCCTAAAATGTTTGATAGAAAAGTGACAAATTTATTAGGAGAAATTCTCTGTATCTTTTTAAAAAGAAATGATGTAAGGTTACAACCTTAACCTTAAAATATGATCGCATGTATTGCTTGGTTTGTATACCTAGTCATTTCTCTTCGTTTTTTTATGTAGAGATGTCTGTACGTACATAAATTTGGATTTACAATTTGGCATTTAATACTCCCTCCGTCCCTTTATTATAGTCCAGTATTTCATTTTGGATTGTCCCTTAATAAGTGTCCATTTTATTAAGTTAGTGGGTAAAAGTTGGTGTATTGTCTATTTTGTCCCTAAAAGTAGATTCTATTTTGAAAAGTTAGTGAATAAAAGTGTAATGATGATGGGTAAGTAGGGAAAGTGGAAAAAAAAGTTGATGTGAAAGATATAATGATGATGTCTTTTTAATAAGTTGGAGTTACGAAGTAAGACATTTAAAAAGGGACGGAGGGAGTATTAAAACTCGACAATTTCTTTACTAGATTTGGACAAATCAATAAGCATAAATCTCTTCTTCTCTTCCAAGATGTTTGTCATAAACCAACTACACCCACCCAAAAGAAATAAAATAAATTTTATATTAAAGTGTCAAATTAACTCATAGTACTTGAGTTTTCACGGGGAGCAGGTTTAGAGTTCAAGGCAATAGATAATCTCTGAACTTCTGTTGACTAACAAACTAACACCCCGCTAAACTCTTTTTTAATCTTTATTCCATATCACTCAACTCTTTTTTAATCTTTCCATTGTCCTTTTTCAAGGTAAAATACTTCCATTATTATCCTTTAATAAAAATTGAGTTTTGTTCATCCTTCATTTAAGAGTGTGAATATTACTTCTTCCTATTAGTTGAAATGATGTAGATCTCACCACAAAGTATTTGGATCCCACCACAAACTGATGTCATGCTTACCAACAAATGTATTGCACAGATGGCTACACCATTTCAACTAATAAGAGGAAGGGTAATGTTCACCCGGAGGATGAAGAAAATTGCACCCTCTCATAAACCTACCGGCTACACCCTTCGAAAAGGTTGATTATACAATTGTAAGTATTTTTTTAAGCAAACATTGTTAACTTTATAAATCTTTAAATTTTGATTATGTCATTGTAGATACTCTTAGCTATACTGTTAGTTGAATTATTGTATTATGATACGAACAAGTCAAGAAACATACAGTACGTTTTTTGGTATCAAACGTTTGGCTTTACCGATCGGTTTGATGCTCCTTGAAAACGGCAGAGATGTTATTTTAGGATAGAAGAGACAAGATTAATTCAAAAGAGCAACGAAAGGGCAAATTAATCGAATAGAGTAATGATCGAAGGGGCATATTTTTAAGCTCACATAGGTGCTTGAATCTCAATGAAATTGCGATGTCATGATTCGTTAGTGTTGATGCGACAGATTAAGTCAAAGACCAATGAAAGGGCATATTAAACAAAAACAAGTCACAGATTTAAGATCGATGAAATTTGAAACTTTATTTTCATAGAAATTAATTAACATTTAATCAATTAGCATAGAATTTTATGACTTTGCACTGAAACGTAATGTAATCATCCTAAAAGGATAAAAGAGTATTGACTGCTTAGGGCATTCTAAGGGGAGAAGCCAAATTTTGTACCAAAATTGATTCCCTAAGTGGAAAATTGAGCCATTATAATAAATCCTCTCCAAGGGCATCTTCAATATTTTAATTCTCTACCAACTTTATAATACTTGAATTTAGTACTTGCCTTAGTTCTTACAAAATATATTGATGACTTGTCAATATATATGTCATCTAAAAGTTTGAAAAATAAATCCGTTGGTGAAAAAAGATGTCTATACCAAAACTTTTAACATTATTTTTTTGGTATAAATATGCACTGTATATGGTAAAGAAAAAAGGTTTACCTTAATTTAAAGCCATATTTTTTAGAAATTTTTGTTACTCTATGCAAAAACAAAGAAAAAGAAGAAGCTTTCGAATGATAAAGGAAAGAAATTGTAATATATTTTTTTTTTGTATGTATGGATGCATATGCATTTGACTTCAAAAAAATTCAAAATTAAGTTGTTCCAAGTTTCTAAAAAAAAGATTAAGGTATGAAACTGTAATTCCTTTGTATTTATGCCTACATATGTATTTGACTTCAAAAAATCAAATTTTTTTTCAAGTTTTGTAAAAAAAAAAATGCTTATACATGCATTTTTAAAAACAATATATATATATATGTGTGTGTGTGTGTGTGTGTGTGTGTGTGTTTAATTTTGAAAACACGTGTGCATGTAAGATATGTATAATAAATTGATCTATGTTAAATAGTTTTAATTAGGAACATGAATGTGTTCTAAATTAAGTTTACAAGGACACTCATGTCATACCATCATTTTAAAGGGGTAATGACATGGATTTAGTAGCTGATGTAGGCAATTTCCATTACCTAGTAATGGTCTTCTAACAGCAAAAGGTGACTGCAGCCAACAAGTAAAACAAAGGGGAGGTAAGTGCAATTTTAGAAACGTGAGGGGAGATGTTTGTCTTTCTCAAAAACCTTTGGAAAGGTAAATGAAATTTACCCTAAATTTTTTTATATGTAAAATTTCAGTTCAAATAATTTAAGCCCAACTCATTTTATTTTCTGCCCAACCCACCACTCTAAAACGGGGTTCTTACTGGCCGGCCCCTTTTCGTCACCCGCTTCCCGTTCGAGCCCACCTCTTGTCAACACTATTCCGCCTAACCCCTGTTCTAGGTAAACTACCAAAAATATCCCTCTCGCTGGGACTCTCGTCGTCATAATACGCATCCACCTCTCCAGTAATATGGCGACATAATCCGATCCAACCCTCCGAACAACTCCCCACTGGAAACTGCAACCGCAGCCCCCCCTCTTCCCTGCCGCCGCCAATCGTCTCATTTCACTAACGACACCGTTCTCGTCCCTCTCCTCGATTTCGAACACCACTGTGTATAGTGAGCTATTATTTCTGTGGAAACATCTAAATAATCAACTTAAATCTCGATCTATGCATTAGGAACTGACCACGTGTTCGTAGATCTGGTTGATGAACTCGTAATGGAAAATCCAGCAACTGAAAACTTGTATTTGCCGGAATCGTCGGCGGCAAACACAAGCTCGAGCAAAAGATAGGTAGCGGATCATTTGGAGAAATCCACCTCGGTAAGTTCTTATTCATAAATAGATATAAATAGATACGTTTATTTGTTTCTTTTTCTTAATTAATCTGATTGTGATTATTGTTGTGTTTTTTTAATTTTATTTTGCAGCTACGCTCGTCGATACGTTCGAGATCGTTGCAGTAATGATCATGAGTCTCTCGATTGATTTCTCAAGTAATCATTTCGTTCTTGTATTGTTATACAGTAGATTGTTGTACTTCACTTGGTGTGAATTGATTTGTTCAATTTTTGCATGATTGGGATTCAATTGATTTGTTCTGTAAAGATCACAAGTCTCTCAATTGATATCTCATTTTTCGAGGGTGTGAAAAGGATAGATGGAATGCGAATTTTGTCTTTTTTAAGGTGTGAATTGTGTCTTTTCCAAACATGTGAATTATTTATTTAAGTGCGAATTGTTTTTTTTTCTTTTTTCGAAGAAGCGAATTCTGGGAGTGTGAATAGTGCGATTGGGTGTGAATTTTTGGGAGTTTGAATTCTGCAAAAGAATGTGAATTTGGAGGGTGTGAATTCTGAGAGGTGTGAATTCTCGGGTGCGAATAATGCAGATGGGGCGTGAATTCTGCAAAAAAATATGTGAATTTTAGGGGTTTGAATTCCGTAAAGGTGTGAATTTTACAAAGAGATGTGAATTCTGAAATGTGTGAATTCTGAGGGGTATGAATTCTCGGAGGTGTGAATTATTGGGGGTGTGAATTTTGAGAGGTGTGAATTCTCGAAGATGTGTGAATTCTCGGGGGTGTGAATTCTAAGATGTGTGAATTATGGGGGGTGTGAATTCTCGAAGGTGTGAATTATTGGGGGTGTGAATTCTGAGAGGTGTGAATTCTCAGAGGTGTGTGAATTCTGGAGGGTGTGAACTCTCGGAGGTGTGAATTCTTGAGGTACGAAAAGTGATAGGGGCGAAATAGTAAAAGCATCTTTAAAAAGGGTCTAGATGGAATAGAACTTTAAAAAATGGTTTGCATGGAACCCTATATAAAATTTGGGACCGGCCAGGAATTTCCCCCTCTAAAACAAGAACGGGTTAGTCCTCTAATCCTCTCCATTCTTCTTCAGCTTCCTCCCTCTCTCACTCATCGTTCTGCAAAAAAAAATTATATGCAAAAATTCAGTCCAAATAATTTTAGTCCAACCCATTTTGTCTTTTCATATTTGGTTTTTTCGCATCTCCGCTTCTTCTGTTACTACTCAAGTGCGTCGAATCACGAGACTTTAAATCTGTAAGTATTCCCTTGTTATGCAGAGCACTATCTAGTGTGCTTAGATTTGTACTTATGTTGTTAAATTCAGTGCACTAGCTGATGTGCTTACATTTTTATTGATTTAGTTGATGTAGAACACTGAATGGTGTGCTTACATTGGTTTAAAATGTTAGTTATTACAATCTTACTCATTTAAGTTTAAATTATAATGGAACAACAACAACAAAATGGAGGAAATTTTTTTTTGTCATTCTTCAAACCAAGACGGTGAAAACTGATCTTCATAACAAAATGGAGAATGATTTTTTTGCGAATTCTATGACTATATGTACAAGTTTGCCGCTTTTTGATTTCTACATACATATTTTTTGTTAACCCATGGCAGAATCAATTCCTGGTTCTGCCCTTGTCCTTATCCATCTAAAACATTATCTGTCTATTCTTAGAAGAGAGTTGTCCAATTCTATTTTTCTATTCTTAGAAGAGAGTTGTCCCTCTCCAACTAGGGCAATGAAAGCCCATCATATCCTTTTCTCTTCTTAGAAGATATTTGTCCCATTCCATCACAATTACAGCTGGGAGAAGAAGTGAGATTCGTGTGTAGGAATTCTATCCCCTTTGGCTTTTTTCATCCATCATGTGAGGATGAAAGTCCATGTTGATATATTGGTTTTATTTTCTTGAGATTAATAAAATCTATCCTAAACTTTGACAAAAAAATACACTGATACTCCACACGCACATCCAATAATGCAGAGAAACATGATTCTGATTCCGTTTAGTACATTACAGCATTAAACTTTAATTTTCCGCATAAAAATCTTGTACGACATACATACGATTTGCAACAGTTTAAACAGTACTCGTGCACGTGATTGGGTCTGCCTCGTGACAAAGCATATTTTATACAGTAATAAATCAACGGCCAAAAGTATGCCGCGGCAGGAGGAAAAGGAAAAACAATTAAGCATTGGAGGGCTGTGGACCCCCCACCAACCCCTTCCAATCCGTACGCCAACTAGTAGCCACAAAAGTGAAACGAAAAGAAAAGGCGTAATTACAAAAAAAATACCCCAAAACTATCACATTTTTGCAACATTACTCCCTCAACTAAAACATGTACCAATATAACCCCCCAACTATCAAAACAAAGCAACATGACCCCCTCCCTCCATTAAGGGTATATTTATTTTTTCTGGGTTTTTGATTGTTGTGGGGGTCATGTTGGTACGTTTTTTAATTGAGGGGGTGACGTTGCAAAAATGTGATAATTGAGAAGGTGTTTTTAAAACTAATCCAAAAGAAAATGATATGAATGATCCTCTCCCTAATCAAATTCCTCTGTACCTCTCTAATCTCTATATTGAGGCTCCACTAATGTGCAGGATAAAATAATAATCTAACTGTTCATTTCTTCGATTCAGGAAAAAGAAACAGGAGTAGTTAAGAAAAGTTTTTAGCTTATTTGTGAGTTGTGACTACTATTTTTTTTTTTTTTTATCAATTTTACAAAATGAATAACTCAAATATGATTTTAAAAATGAAGTGGACTTTGAACTCTTGAAATGGACATCCGGTTATTAAAAAAAAAAAAAAGATATGGGAATTGAGAGGAAATGACCCAGAAAAAGTATGATCTGAGTACAAGCAGAAAGTGTCGCCCAGAGAAATGACATCGTTTCTTTGCTTAGGGAGTTCCTCATTGTGCTTGCTAAATCCATGTTCACCCAAATTAAATAATTTCTTGATTTTTTGTGTGATTTATTTCGGATTCCACAAAGATTATTTAAACTGCTCATTATTCTTTAAAAAAATTCTATGTATTCTTGTAAAAAAATAGCTCAATTCGATATCAATAAGAACTTTTTAAGAATTCGTTATAAAACATTAATCTGAAGTTGAGTGTATTTTGCTATGCCAAACAGGAATTTAGTAAAAGCACAAGAAAGGACCCCCCTCAAAGCAAAGAAACAACATGTGATGTTCCATTTTGGGACAGCATAGTCTCTGGATTCGAAAAAGCAAGGATTAATTATTCGGTGTCCAAGGGCAACAACATGTGATGTTCTATTTTCCTTCGCCATCCTATTTAATGTTAAATCCATACACTTTAACCTTTATGATAAACTACACTTAAATATTTATCTTTTAATGTTCAAAATATCATTTGCCAATCTTGAATCCATATTATCAATATGTAGTAGTAGAGGACAATGGCGTAGCCATAAAGATATCTAAATGGGGGCATGATGAAAGAAACAAAAACTCTGGTGATAGTCAACCATTAAAGAACATCCCATCAACTCACAACCCGATAGTTTTTGGCAATGCGACGGTGATTTGTGAATTGCATCATGAAAAACGAATGAGAGTTTTTCGATCGATTATGAGTACTATTTTGTTTACCTACCTAAACAATGAGTGAATATTACGCATTGTTCATATGGGGTGCACATTACTCACATTTCATAAAATTCACGCTGGATTTTCATTTTAATGACGAGAAACAATCATTTGTGGGGCTTGTTCTTTTAACTATTCAAGCAAGTCATTCACATTTTGATAAGTATTTGATCCATTAACATGTGTCTTGCACTAATTTTTGTTGTCCAGAAGTCAAACAATTTAGATAGTTTCATTTAGTCGCCCACATATATCTAATTGAGATGCTTTTTATACATAAATGATAAAAAAAATTAAGACTTTAAAAAATGACTTTGACTATTATAGTGGGCGATATTCGATAAAGTAGAGATAGTGTTCAACCTATTTTGAGTTATTTAATAAAATATTATTGATATGTGCGTAGTTATACAAGTTGGCTTGACTACACTCCCTCCGTCACATTTTGATGGTCTCATGTAACATTTTGGGACATTTCAAATCATATGTCCATTTTCAAAAACTAACCATATAAACTTGAAAAAATTTCATTATTACTCTTATGTTTACGTTGAATTTCTGCTACATACGTCAATCATATAACTTTTTGGTAGTGAATACTAATTGAAAAATAAATACTCCCTCCGTTCTTTTTTTTTTTTCACAAAAAAATTGTTGCATCTCAAAACTAAATGAATAATAGATAATGAATTTTCTCTTTTACCCTTTCACTTCTAAATTAATACTACTAAAAAAGTACAAAAATGTAATGATTGAAGGATAAAACTAGAAAAAACAAATTTCCAAAAGTGCAATGATTGTGTTTGCTTAGTTAGTTGAAATTTTCAGAAGGAACTAAAAAAATGGAGATGGATGAAGTACGTTTCGATATATAATCATTATTAAGGATGCGTTTTTGTAAACTTTTAAGTTTGAAATTTATTTAGATATTTTTTATTTTTTGTAAGTTTTTATTTAACTTTTCGTCGTAATTTTCGGTGTTTACTATTCGTCTCAACGAGACAAATTGAAAAAGTAAAAAAATATGGACGGATGTTGAAAAAATTAAAATACAACGGCATTTAGACAAGTAAAACAACTATTTGATAATTTTTTCGTCTTTAGTGAACTTTTGTTTTGTTTTTGTCATAATTTTGTACTATATAGATTGTTCTCATCGAGATGGATGATTAATCCAATAGTATCAAGCAAATCTAACAAAAATTTAGAAAAAAACGAATAAAAAACACAAAATGATGAAAATAAGTTAAGTTTACAAGAACCCACCCTAATACTATTTGGCTTCATTCTTGTAAACTTATTTTTATTCTTCATTTTGTATGTTTTGTTTGTCTTTTCAGATTTTTTTGTTAGATTCGTGTCATATTTTTTAGATTAATTATCCATTTAGACGAAAAAGTCTAAAAAGTTCAAAATTATGACGTAAAGCAAAAAAAAAGTTCAATAAAGACGAAAAATATCAAAACAACTGTCCTATTTGTCCAAATTATCGTCTTATTTGAATTTTTTAAACATCGGTTCATATTTTTATACTTTTTCAGATTTGTTTTGTCGAAACGAACGATTAATCTCAAAAATTACAACAAAAAATAATAATAATAAATTCAGACCTTTAAATTTACCAGCAAAGTAACTTTACTCTATTCGATTAAAGTAAAACAAACAGTATACACAACGGCAACCGCCACTAGCAAAGGAGTATATACCAGTCCTTGGCAACGTCAAGAAACAAATCGGGTTCGTTTCGATATTTGAATTTTGAATTTTTAATGGAAAGAAATACAAAAAAAAAAATGAAAGTAATAAAATTTATTGAAAACCGTAAACTAAGGGATAATCTAAAATTCCAAAACTCAAAATGAACAAAGTCTCAATTTTATTTTATTTTCCTAAACATAAATACACTAGACCGTAAACGTAGAAAAGTGAAAGAGCATGGGCAGTGGGCACGAGTCACGTGATCGAGATATATCTGTCGATGATGACAATCACCATAACCCCCATCATAACCCCCATCGTGGTTACATGATAAGCATATACATATACACATACATGTAGTGCATATAGAATGTACATACATGTTGACGAATGTGATGAGAGAGAGAGAGGAGAGAGAGAGAGAGAGAGGAGGTCAAGTGGACCACGCAAGTGGAGATGAGTGGCCACCGCTCCTAGAGGATCGCTTCGGTTTCCCGCCATATCGCCAATGTGGAACCCACCGCCTCACTTTTTTCCCGCCTTATACGCCCCCCTTTTCACGGTCAAGGCGACACGTGTTCTTACTCGGGACAAATGGCAGCCATCTGTGGGCCATAGTGATGACGAAGCGGGCCAGGCTTTGGACTGGGTAAATCCGGAGACGGTTTCCGCATGTGCGACTAAAAAACTTGCCGGGTGGGTTCCAAGTGGAAGGTTCCGAGGGCTATTAAACGAACCAGATAGCTTGAGCTTGGCTCAAATTTTAGTTTGTTTAAATTTATTTATTTAAGAAAAATGATGGTTCAGGAAGTGTTTTGATAATTAATATTTACTAAAGATATTTTCAGTATTAACAAATGTTTTTAGTTTGTCCTTAGCGAATATTAATTATCAAAACACGTCATTAGCCTTCATTTCCCCTTATAAAAAATATAAGTCAAGCTCAATTATGTTTTTTTGTTTGTTTATGAATTTAAACCAAGTTTAAACATACGGGTGTTTGGCTCGATAGGCTAATAAACAAATAAGTCATTCTAAAAATAATAAACATAGGGGTACGTTAATAAATATTTCAAAATATAATATATGAGTTACGTTCAATATAGATATGTCACAAGTTTTATATAGTACTATTGCATCAAAAAGAAACCTCTTAGGTGAGATATGGAAATTTAGGACTACATTAAATCGTATATAATTCTTCCATGGAGTAATTCAAACAAGATATTGAGCAAATTCGGGCTGCTATCACATTTTCTAGCTATGGTATTCTCGGCAAAGATTAGAGAGGTAATTAAGTGGTAATATACTTTATTTTTCCTTCTTTCATTTAAACTCTACTTAGCTTGCTTTTTCTCTGTAATTGTTCTTTCTAAAAGCTCGAAACTTCATGAGCCTAAGCTTGTGCTTGGAAGCTTGAGATTAACTTGTATATTTTACAAGCCAAGTCAAGTTTCTCACGAATACAAAACTTCAAATGCAAGTCAAACTCAAACCATTAGTCCCTAAAAGTTCTTAAGCTCAAGCCAAGCTTAAATATGGATAACAAGGAGTTAAGCCGAGCCTGAACAATGTTGTTGTTGGGATGGTTCAAATCCCAGATTAATTAAAAGTCTTGCACATGGTATTTTTATCTCTGGAACCGAAGTGATGCTGGTGTTGGCTGATTCCCTTCAATGCCGTGTGAACTTCCAACTTCCTTGATGGGAACATGTATTATGCCTTTTATGCGTGGGTCAATAGATGTATATATAATGTCATGAGGGAATTCTTTTTCAACAGAGAGTGAGGTGAGGTGAAAAACAGTGAGTGCAAGTGTCAAGTTTTGTGCTTAGTGTGAGAGTGGGTTTTTGGTGAGAGTGAATGTATAAGGGGTTAGGTTTGGATTTTTTAACTCGGATGTTCTCTTGTACTAATTCTCTCATAGTGAAAGAATGGGATCCTCTCCGTGGAGTAGACGTGTTATTGCCGAACCACGTAATTCTTGCGTGTCTCTCTATTTTATTTTTCATCGTACTTCCATTGGTTGCGATTGTGGTTGTGTTTGAATCTTGGTATTTGGATGCTTCCGCGTTTAATCCGAACAGTTGTGCTTGGCTTGTTTGACTCGATTAGCACCCCTAAAGGTTCGTTCAATGTTTTTGTTGTTTGGGACTAAAAATGTTGAGTGAGTTGAATAAATGGAAATAAAAGCCGTTTTATTGTGTATGTCTTCTTGACAAGAAATCCTTTGGAAAAGGAAATTTTTATTCTTTTTGGCAAGGATTATTTTGCTTGTAAGTGATTTCTAGTGGAAAATTTAAAGATGATGGTTCTACAACTTTTCTAATAACTAAACACATGTAAAGTTACAAATAAATTTAATTTTTTCATCATTTTTCATCCTTTCCATGCAACTTTAATAAGGCCGGAAAACCCATCTATACTTTCAAAAAAAATTGTTTCGATTATTTGGACTTTAGTTGATGTATTTAAGAAAAATAAACTATCTCAAAATTCGTGTCTCATGGACGTTGAACCGTTAGTTAGTTTAGTTGAGACAATATGAAAAACTAAGCCTCCTTTTCATTATTGAGGGAAGCTTTATGGGAAATAATTTTCTTCGCTTTGGATCAGAGAAAATCATTTTCTCACCCCATCATTTTCCAAATATGTGTTCCATTAAACGAAATTCACAATTTTTCAACATTTGTCTTCCATTATAGTATGAAATTCGTTAGACAAATTACTCCAAAGGACAAATTTTAGATAGTATTCAAGAAAACTATATTGCGAAATTTGTTTACGTTATTTGATCAATATTACTCCTCCTATTGTCTAGTTTCTTTAAAGTTTACCATATTTTTTAATATGGACAAAACGAAATTGAAAATCACAAAATGGTAATGTACCGAGATCATCCATTAATTCCTAGCTAACTCATGCCACTGATGGCTTCAGGTAGCGCATCTCTCCCACCCTTCTAATTTGTTAGTCATTTTTACCACTTTTTGTTGTCTTAAAAAGATTACCGCAGTTGAAAAGTAATGAACAAAAGTTGCTGAATTTATTCTTGATTACTTGTCATTTACTCTTGCAATTGATTTACTAACAACAAGAAAACGTAATGATAAAATTTTTAAAAGACTTTAAGGATAAAAAGAGGAAGGATAGTGATTTTGGTGCTCAAAAAATTCCTATTGGCATTCCAACAAGTGGAGTGCCCACAGGTATTAAATTTTGGAGTTCCAAAATCAAACCCCAAAGAGAAAATAATAACATGACAAGTGCAATTTCGATATTTCTTTAATAATTGAATTCTCAAAAAGGGCCAACAAATGACGATGGAGGGAATAAGTACAAGTTTAATTGGCAGTATTGCATCAGGAACGTATTCTAGAGAAAAAAGTAAAATGAAGTAAACAAAAAAGAAATTATTATGACAAAAAGTGCTAAAAATGACCAATAAATGAAAACGGTGGGAGAACTGGGCTACAGAAAGCCGGTTTTTTTTGTCACCGCCACCGCCGGTAACAAAATTTCCGAGTTTGATAACGATTCGTCAAAGCCGGTTCTAAAGCTCTACGTTGTCATTTCATGTGCTACCAAATTATTTAGCTCCAAATTATTTAGCTTCAATTTGAGGGATCAAATTGGCTGCTCAATGAACAGCATAATCGCCCAATTTAAAAACTTTTTTGTTAGTGGAAACAAAACGATAAAATGCTAAATTTTTTATTATTAATAAATATGATATGATAAAATACATTAAATTTTTAGTTTTTTTTGCTAGTGAAAACGAAGAGTGTGTAACCTCAAACCTTGACATCAACATAACAACCTTCGGATCAAAAAAAAACGAAAAAGCTAACAACCTTTGATATTTCAGAGCCCATAGGCCATCATGGGTCCACCGGAGCGTGATGGTAGGGCCACCAAATTTATGAGAGACATTTTAAAGGTAGAGCAGGTCAAATTGCATGAAATCATTTAGTATAATTAAATTTTGTTCACCTATATATAGTTTGTTTTGAGTAAAATTTATATAAGAGATGATATGTATTTGTTTGGTTTGGTTTGGTTTGGGATGGATAGAAGTACTAGGTGGATATAAAGATTAATTCTTTGTTCTTTTCCCTTCTCAAAAAGAATTTTTCAAAAAATTCTCCTTAAATTCTTCGTACTTCTAATATTTTTCTCTATATCTCTCTCCACTTATTACCCCTATTATTTTTCAAAAAAATTTTCAAAACACAAACCAAATAAAGCATAAAAGTGGGCAGTGACAGTTTCGTAATTAAGAGGGCGGATATAATAATACCACCTCTTTCCCAATCCGTGGTCTATATCCGGGTGACGAAAACCGGATATTGGTATTTCGGATATATTATCAGAGACAATAACACATCCGTTTATTATATTCCGTCGGCAAACAGCCGGAAAGGTGCATGAAAAAGAACTGATTCTGTATGGGCATTTTTTTTAAACCTCCTGTATGGGCATTGGTATTATGAAACCTGGGCCTATACTCATTTTCCACCCATAAAAAGGGCCCATGTCTTTGTGCTCTCCCAGGCTTCTATAATACTACCCTCCTTCGATCCATACCCTGTGCAATTATGAGAGCCCATAAAATAGGGCCATGAAACACAACGACCATCCTGCAGTAGTCCAGGTCCTTTTTTTTTTTTTTTTTAAATGCAATTTTTTTTTTTATTAATCTTTGAATATGTTACAAAGATTAATAGGACAAAGAGAGAGGCATCGTATCCCTAATAAAGCTAAGAATAATGCTTTGCCCAGTCCGAGATCCAATCCGTCGATTAGCAAGGAACCAACCAATAGTCCAAGTCCAATTGCGTATTTGAAACGACGGCAGAGTTAAGATTTTAATTTGAGGGTAGGGGTGCCAACAATTTGGGTGATTTCTTCGCAATAGTTTCAATTGATGGGAAATTTTTGACCAGTCCCATTTTTTGGTTGGAGTTCCATGGAGACGCTTTTTTGTAGTGCAATCCCGTCCAGACCATTATTAAAGATGTTTTTACTATTTTACCATTGGCGCTATTCGTTTTTTGTTTTTTTTTTGATCAACACACATTTAATTATATTGCAAACGCCCGAAGTCAAAGATTATATCTAAAATTTTGGAGTGAATCAAAACCACCAAAGTCTAAGACATGAACGACTGTACAATAGTACTTAGGCTAATAGGATCTACTACACGTACTGCCTAGCTATTCCAGCAAGAGGTCCCGATATAAGGTCCATCGTCAACTTGGAAGTAGATAACCCAACGGGAACCCATCTCAAACCAATAGGCATGTAGCACCGATGCAATCTTCAAGACCCACATATTTGTTTTTGCAAAGTGCATCACTGGCCGGCTCTTAGCGCGAAAAATCTCCAACTAAGACAAACTCACACCCATTTGTAGAATTCACACTCTTAAAATCTATATCCCTTTGCAGAATTCACACTCTTTTGCAGAATCCACACCCAATCTACACTATTCACATCTCTTTGTAGAATTTCAATTCATACTCTATTTGCACTATTCACACTCATTTGCAGAATGCACACTCCATCTGCACTATTCAGACTCCTTTGCAGAATGCACACTCCATCTCCATTTGTACTATTCACACTCCTTTGGAGAATACACACTTCATCTGCATTATTCACACTCCCAAAATTTACACTCTTGCGCAGAACCCAAGATCTCAATTAACATGAAACTAATATACAATTAACAATTATTATCTGTGGACGTCCATTTTATCCCATGAGATTTGCATCTCTTTGATGTTTAGGCTCTGCCTATCAGAAGAATAATCACGTTTTGTCAAAAAAAAATTAAATTAAATGGATTACACGGAAAGAAGCGAACACCACCGGAAAAAAAAAAAAAAGAAGCGAAAAAAGCGAACACCACGCCACGCAACAACATGATCTTGGCAGATCCAACGGTGAAGATCGCCACCTGCCGTAGTCTCATCGCCGTCCGACGCCCCAGCAAACTCCCTCTCATCACCGCCCCTTCTGTCTCATCAACGTGTGAAACTCGGAGACTTGCCGGGTGATCCGAGCCACGGCGGGACGCGATTCAGGAACGGGGTGACTCGGTCGCCAGGGGATTCCATGAACTCGTCGCCGATGGTGGTGGGGTGGTTTTGATTTGAGTTTCGTTTGTTGAGTTATGGGTAAAACGACGTCACGGGTCTCATCTTGGGTTCTTCAAAGGTGGACGGCCGAGGTGGAGGAGAGCGGGGTATTTTGGGCACATCATTTAAAATACGAGGTTTCAACGGATATGGTTACTCACGCGCTGGGCTGGACGGGTAGATAGGTACAAAACGGGGCTGTCTTGAAAGAAGCGCGTTTAAATTGAGGGTGGTATTTCGGTCTATAGAATTTCGGGAAAATGACGGCTAAGAACGTGTTTTAATAATTAATATCTGCTAAGAATATTTTCAGTATTAACAAATATTTTCAGTATGTCTTTAACGGATATTAATTATCAAAACAAATCCTAGGCCGTTAGCATAAAAGAGTTGTGCAAAAATCATGTTCCTTCCACACAAACAGAGGAAAAAGAAACAAATTTGGGATCATAATAAATTGAGAAACTGCATTAATTAATACTACTATTTCAAAGTAAAAAACAACAATAAATAAGCTTAGAGCACGCAAATGAGATCTGTTACTCACTCTCTTGGCCTTTTTGCCTGGAAAAGGATGATCACATTTTTAGCCATCTCCTCTCCATTAACAAGAACTCTTGATTGGAAACTCAAAATAGATTCACCTCCAGAAAAAGCAAAAAGCAAAAAATAAAATACTATAAGCAGTCCAAAGAAAGGTAGAGGAATTTTTTTCCATCTTCAACCACTGCTCCTCAATTTCCATGACATTTTGAACTTCTTACCCACAGGCAATTCCAACCCCGTGATATCTACCATCATACTCTTCTTCTTGTCTCCTCCATCTTCCAACTCCTGAGGAAATTTCTGTTCCGTCGCGCTTATCTCCACTTTCGAAGTATCAACAACTGGAATTCCGTCAACCTCGAGTGCAAACTTCCCCCCAAATCCTTCCAGTCCCAACACAGTCACCCTTTCGATGGTCCAACCGTTTTCTAGAGCAAATTTACTCTCCTCAACATCTGACCACATCTTCACTGTTCCATCGCTCACACTCGAGTAGAAATCAACATACGACGAATACCCATTTCCCAGTTTCATCTCTGGGAGCTCATCATCGTCCAGGTAAAGATTTCCTTTGGCTTCGCCCTCGTTCGCACCCGCCGGGAAGGTCACTATGAGGCTAAAAGGCGTGGTTCTTGCTTCTTTGGAGATCAACCCACCTTGTTGCATTGGGAGAATGGTGTTTTGGTACAAATGTACATTGATCACATGCAATGGTGCATCAAGTGTCAAGTAATGAGACTCCTTTGACACAATTGCTTGTGTCATGTCAAATAAACTGTACCAAGTACCGGGGGGGAATAGAACTTTCACTTCTGATTTCCCCTCCTCAAGAACTGGGGAAACCATAACGCTGCTTCCTAACAAGAACTGTGTGCTTAACCCGTAAAACTCGGCCAGATTTGGGAAAGAAAAGAAAAGTGGCCTAGCAATTGGCGCACCGCTCATATGAGCCTCATAATTCAATGTGTACAGATATGGAAGCAACTTATACCTCATACCCAAAGCATTTCGCGCAGATTCAGCCACTGATTCCCACTGATAAAGCTCTTGCCTTGGGGAATAGAAATTTGCATGATCTCTCGAGAAGGGGTAAAAGGCACCTAGCTCGATCCAACGGTTGCAGAGCTCTTCTGTAGGTGCTGGATAGAACCCACATATATCTGAACCAACCATAGGAACCCCAAATATGCCAAAGTTTAGCATAGTGGAAATCGAGTATTTTAGATCATCCCAAGTCGCCTTATTATCACCGGTCCAATGGGCAGCATAATGGCCCGAACCAACAAAAGTGGAACGCGTTAAGATAAAAGGCCGCTTCCCCTCAAGGCCTTGAAGAGCAATGTGAGTTGCAATGGTTTCAGAGAAACCATAGAGACTATGGGCATCATACTCCAAAACTCCATTGTAATGAACTGCACTAGTTGCTATGGTCTTGAACCCTATCGGAACTTGCAAACCAGAAGCATTAATCTTGTAAGGCGGATCGTCCCACCTTGATGTCGTTATGTTTTTGCAATCCAGACAACATATCCAACCAGGACCGGTCCCAGTCGGGCATTGCTTTCCCTTTGGGATAGTGCACAAACCAGAACAAAAATTTGATGCTTCGTTCATGTCGATCCATAGGCCATTGACAGGGACAAGTTCGTGGAATCTCTTGATTTCATCGACCCACCAGTCCACTGTTTTTGGGTTAAGGTAATCAGGGAAGTTAACTGCTCCAGGCCAGACTTGGGCAAGATAGGGTTTTCCCTCATATTTTATGAAGACATCATTGGCTATGCCTCTTTGATAGACGCCGTAAGTGGAATTAACAGAGATTCCAGGGTCAATGAGAACAATGTACTTCATGCCTTGGGAGTGGATTTTGTCTAGGAATGCTAGTAACTTTTCGCGGGGATAGCTGATGGGGTTGAGGGTGAAGTCCTTGTGGAAATCCATGTGATCATCATCGTTCCATATCACGTCGAGTGGGATTTTTGCCTTCTTGTAGTTCTCAACTACGTCTTCAACTACAGACAGGTTATGGTAACCCCATCTGCATTGGTGGAATCCTGAACCATAGAAAACAAGTAAACTATTTCAGTTGGAGATCCGTTCCTAAATTTCCATCGTAATGGTACACACAAAATCTTGATACCTAATTCTCATGCAAATGATATGGCATTCAAGAAAAATTACTACCCAAGTGAACGGGGATCCTGCTACGAAAAGAAAGGACAACAATCAAGCAAATCTGCAACAAGAGTTAGACAATGCACCATGTCCAAGAGCAACATCTGTAGAAATTAACTTCCAACATGAAGATCGAGATATGGACTTGGCAATGTTGGCATTTATAGAGGGAGAAAAGGATTTCTGTTATGAAAAGTCTAGTCAGATTATTTCTGAAGGACTGACTGTCAAGACTACTCAACTTAAGAAAAGGTACCAAATCCAAGAGCAGTGTGATATCAGTAATCCATATGCAACAGGCAAATCGCTATGCATTAGTTAGGCTAATTCCTTTTTTTTTTTTTTTTCTGGGATTTGAAGCGATTTGCTTTCTTGTTTTTTCTAAGCAAGCTGTACTAGATCAATGTTTTCAGATTAAACCAACATTGTTAGGATGAATGTGGAAAATGATTCATTGCAAAGCCAACTTAGTCTTGAGGTGCTGCAACATAAAATGGCACATAGTAACAACATCAGGGATGACACACCAACTTCATTTCTGGTAATTCTGTCGACCAAACAAAGTGAAGCTGAAAACTCAAAATCAGTTTTCATGGTTTGATTCGTTTCTCATGTGATTATGCCCAATCATTTGCTAGAACGCTACCTTAGTTTTTGTCCCCACCCATGCAAAGAAATCAACTTGATCAAATATCAATCGACACATAAACAAGTCACTTTAAATGGATGACTTAAGCATAAAATTTTATTTGTTGTCCATTTTTGATGATTTATTCATGGGTTTGTCAATGTCTCATAAAGTTGATTTTTTTTACATGAATATGTTCTCTACAGGTTCTACAAGACTAATGGTTAGAATCATGGCAGAACAAAAGAATGGTTTGGCTTGGAGGGATATGGTGAATTGTATGGAGGCGAGCTTACCCCGAATATCCCCTCATTTGTAAGATGCCTCCGCAGTACTTAAGGCTTGGCCTAATGCTCTGAGCCAAAAGAAAAAGGCTTGGCCTAATAGCCTAGTAAGTCTCTAACATGAATGTCGGCAAAAGCCATAATCACCGACATTATTAGCATAGGCGGGACCATACCAAAAAAAAGGAGAAAGAAAGAAAGGACAACTTTCTGTTCAGGACCAGAAAGTGATAGGTCGATTATCAAGTTTTCACCCCATGTGGGAGAAGATAATGTTTACAAGGACAACATGATATGCACGAGTTTTGTAGTCATTTTCTAGGATCCCCTTGTTGCTTTTTCACTTTTCAGCAAAGAAAAGAAGACAAAGCTTCCATAATTAGATGATAATAAAGCTTCCATAGTGATTGGTCGATTATCTTTGACTGTCTCGATCAAGGTTATCTAGTCGCGGAGAAAAGAAGACAAAGCTTCCATAATGAGATGATAACAGCACTGTAATTTTACGCACATTCCTAAACTTTACAGGATCTCACCTTAGCGATTTAATTTCGTCCGGCTCAGCAAACACATCATTAAAGCAAGATTTTATAGTAGAGAAATATCGATGCAAATTTGATTCGATCAGGTATCTATAGACTTTGTTCAGTCAACTTAATTCTTTCACGAATGAAATGTCTATCCGGGTTTACAAGATGAATAACTTGAATCGTCAAAGGTGGAACGGTTGATTGCCTACTAAAGCAGATTGGACGCTGTAATAATCTATTAAATGGACGACAAGGAATCTTAATCCAAAAAAGAAAAGATCTTTATAGCTTTTCTATTATGTGGGCCTAACCTAACGAGATATTTCCGGAGAATTACCTACTTTTTTGTCAAAAAGATAGAATTTCATATCAAGGAAACCGATTTTTCCAGGCACGAAACTTGCTTTTGGATAACAACACGTTGAGAGAGTTGTCTTGGTGTACAAAGTGAGGAAACATAAAATAAAGGGGACAACCCACCAACCTGTTTTTGTCAGTACTTATACTAATTAATCCAATCCACCCAAACGTTTTTTTGGGTGCATCGGAAAGTGACAAGATAGAGTTACTGACACTAAACATATACTGGAAGTCATAGGGTTGCAAACGAGCCGAGCTGAGCTGAACTTTGTCGAGCTCGATCTTGGGCTTAGTCTTGAAGAGCTAAGTTTAATCATTTACTAACCGAGCCTCTTTAATCGAGCCAAGCCTCCGTTCATGAGTCAAGCCATCTCGTTTGGTACTCGAGCTCGAGCTCGGCTCATTTACTTAGCAAACCGAGCCAAGTCGAACTCGCAAGCTGCTCGGTTTATTTGTAGCCCTCATGGAAGATGTCAGAGGAGAAGCAAGCCTGTTTCTTATCCCTAAATTGCAATATCAATCGGGGTTTAACCAGATAAAAAATGAAAATAAAAAATCAGGGTTTATCGACAACCCGCACAGTGGGCCAGTCCTAGACCTTGTCACTTACGATTGTATGATACAAGGATTAGTGTAGAGGTTAGAGATTTTTTCTACCATCTCCTAGTGTGTGTTTGTAGCTTATTGTGACGAGTTTAGATGATGAGATTACTTTATGAAAATGGACAATTTAGCATAATGACTGTGTAGCTGCACATTGACAATCTGGGTTCAACTCTTACGTTGTATGATGGGTTTGGTTAGAATTAAGATAATATGCAGATTTCGTCTACCATATGACCACACAAAAAAGTTAGAATTTTCTAACCTTTATTCACTTGCTTTTACACCTTTGTTTTGCAATTAAAAGCTTGAATGAATGATTAACTCCAAAAATTACAATGAGAAGCTCAATGAAATATTATAAAAAATTAAAAAAATACCGAAATAAATTCTGGATAAATAAATTTTCAAGAACGCATAGAGTCATAGACTTAATCCTGCATAAAGCTCATAAAAGTAAAACCCTACATGCTGGCCAACTACTAGCCACTAGTAGTTAAAAACTGAGCCAAACAAAGCACTAAGCTAAATGCTAAAACTAGTTCCGCGGACCAAAGTTGGGGTGAAAGGTGGAAAAGTTAACCTTTTTCAGCCACAATCTGAAAAAAGTAACTTTACTTTAGTGTTGGGATCATAAAAGTCTCAACTACAATATCGTACAATAAAAGGGCTCAACTACTACAATATGGTACTCCATCGTAAATTATTTGTCCGTTTTTAGAGTCCGTATAAATTTTCAATTGATTTTGTCTTATGATTTATAATCTTTTATAGATGATTTTGAAAATGTTGTTAAGATAATTGAAATCTATCATATTGCATATAAAAAATATTTTCAAAAAAAAATATAATCAATTTTTTAATTCGGTAAGATATAACGATAGGCTAAATAATGGCCGCTGATTTTGTCACTCATTTTTTGTTAACGCCACTCTCTTACAAATGTATTTTTAGTGCATAAATACACTTATAGAAAAGTTACATTAACAAAAAAAAAAGACTGCCAAAATCATATCCCTGAAAGATTGGAAACGGAGGTAGTGGACTACTACAATAAAAGAAGCGAGAGTAGGGTTAAAATAGGAAACTTACCCAGAGCCCAGTAAGGCATAGGAGCAGGCCGGCCAATCAACGCAGTATACTGATCAACTACAGCGAGAGGACTGGGCCCAGCAAAGAAGTAAAAGTCGAAAACACCCCCAATAACCTTATACGTCAAAGAATCCCCCCTGTAAACCACATCCATCCCATTACTGTTCAAGAGCAACACAGCATGGGCACTGGCCTGCCCACCCACGTTCCTTAAATCCATATAAACCGGGTGGGACCCATACAAGTCCGTGTTCAGATTGATAGCCGATACATCGGTTGTGTACAGAGTGTAAGGGTCGTTTGGATACAACTTAATCCCATGGGGTTGAGTATTCTCCCCAAGCCCATAAAGCGAAGCTTCTTTGGGCAATTTTGTGGAGATCTCGAGATATTGATCTTTAAAGACCAAATCACCATATGGGTCTGATCCGTCTGAGCTCGAATCGAAAAGGGTTTCGCCGCTTGATTTCCTTTTCACCGCGAACCCAAATGGGTCTGATTTGTAGCTGAAAATCAGTTCTGAAGAAGAGTACTCGGACTCGGCTACTGGGTTTTTTCTTAATCTTCCGATGCTCTGTTTTAACGGTGGGGGCTGCTCTCTGGGTAGAAGATTGTACGGAACTTCCCATCTTTGCTTCTCTGCGTCGGTTATGTGGACCCTCAACCGATCTTCGGTTTCGTGCCTGGAAAATTAAAAACAAAAAAAAAACCAGATTTATAACGATAAACCGGTTGATTTTAGGGACGTTCATTAGGAACCATGGAAGTGCGTTGTATGTAATCGTTGAAACTTGAAACGTTACTTTTTCTCCAAACGTTTTTTGTTTTTGGTCAGCACTTTTTCTGCAAACGTGTTGAAACTTGTTTTCACACTTTCCGTTAGGTTGGGAAAATTTTCTCAGAATTTATGAAAGGTTTTGTTTCGGACTTGGGAGCCAGATTTTTTTTTCCTTACGATGTTTCGATAATCAAATGTACTCCGTACGTGCCAATTTACCGTATGTGTTAATTTGGGCGCACCTCGACAAATTGTTGAAACTAGTTTTCCATTTCCCGTTTTGTTGAAAAAAATATTCAAGGTTTTCTTTACGAGCCAGAATTTTTTTTTTTATAACAATGTCGGAACCAATTTGCGCTATATTGACTAATTCCAAGATCTTGAAGTTGATGACTGGACAAATTCTGGTTTGGGAGCCAGATTTTTGATTATGCATTTTGCATGTTTCGGAGCTGATTTTAAGATGCATTCTGCTAAACGAACTTAAAGAATGTAGAATCTAAAAATCACATCAGGATTCGGGAAGAGTTGTTTTTCTTAACTCTGATTATACTTGCAAAATTCTTCAACAAAATCTCTTACTCCAGTACCTGTCAGATTCTCATTATTATAATCCAAAAATCCATTATTTTTACAACTAAAATAACAATCCAGAATCTAAAAGATACTACTGTAATTGTCTCCCATCACCCACTAATTCTTATTGATGAATTCATTTTTTTTTTTTGAAGAAAAACTCCTCCCCGTTAGATTCTCAAAGAAATATTTCGCTCAAAACATAAATGGAAAATATGGAAAAGGGAAGAATTTTTTTTTAATTTTATTTTGAAGGAACACAGCAATTCAGAACAGTAGAACCAAACAGGGCCTAGTGGAGAACTTACTTGACATAGAGTTGGAGAAGGGGGATATCAGGGCCGTAGATACTGTTCTTTTGCTTGACTTGGAGGTGTCCCACAAGGCCACCATCAGGGGACTCCTCGATGGAGATCAGACGGTAGCCTTTGCCAATCTTGGGTGGGATGGTGGAGGCAGTATTTACTCCTGCGATACATTGGTTAAAAATTACAAGAAGTGTAGTTACTGTGAGACAGAGTAATGGAGGAGAAGTGGCCATTGTGTGGCCAGTAGGGGGGGAGTAGAGAGAAGAGGATGATTGGAAATGGCCACTAGGGGAGAGTCAAGTGTTGCCAACTGTTTAGGGTTTTAGAGATATATAGAGAGAGAAAATGGGGGAAAACGATGGGTGAAGAGTTATCACATGTGAGGTGGATTAGGTTGCTACATCATCATGTCAATCAAAAAAAAAAAACAGAAAAGAAGAAAGGTTGCTACATCCTCTTGCATGTGATTGATGATGGTTCTTCGGTCCTTACACTATTGGACTGATGTACGAAAGGAGATGGATCCTCTCCCGTCCCTCCTCTCTTTTCTGTTCACTTGTGGAGGTACGAACCCCGACTAAGCGAAATGCAATTGTCCGGTTGCTTTTTAAATCTCATCAAAAACAATATCGATGGCAAAATTATGTTCATGGGATACTTACTGTTTGTTATGTATCACAACATATTCACCGCGAGAAAATGGTTTCAATTGTGTGTTGCAATGATATCTTATCATCATGATTGAACCGTGCCCTACAGTTTCGACAATGTCTAAAAAGTGAACGATTTTGATTATTACTAATTAAATAGGTTCCATAAAATTAGGGTAAATTTGACTGACCTCCCCTGAGGTTTCTGACATTAGCATAAACCTCCCCTGAGGTTTTTGAAATATCACTGCCCACCCCCAACTTTTCTGACATTACCAAAATACACCCTTCCGTTAACTTATCGTTAGGTGTCTTGACAGAAATGGATGAGTCATACTGATGTCATGTTATATGACATTCAAGCTGCCAAAAATAACCTTCCCCTTTGGCTTTTCTTTTCTTTTTCTTTTTTTTATCACCCCTTTAGCTTTCTTGCTAATATTAGAACCCATTGTGTTTCCAACCACAGTGCAATTAAAATTTTTATTTCTCGTACGACAATGCTCACTGTTTTTTCTTATGTCATAAAACGTAAACAAATAAAGTTTTTCAATAGCAGATGTGATTTTTTTTAATTTAAAAACAATTAAAGATAATGACTAAAGTTCATTCAAGAAGCAAAACTTCCTTTCTGTTATATACTCCAAAAAATGCATCATTATAGTTCATTTAAGAAACAAAGTAATTTTTCTCACAAATATCGTAAATGTGTTTTTGGGTAATTTATTAAGAACAACAGCCATAAGAAAATGCCGAGGGTGTACTTCTAGAATTTGCTACGGCAGGGAATTTTTATCTTCATCCTTTGCAATTCACCAGGAACTCATTGTTGAAGAGTGTAAAAGAAGAAGTTTTTTTTTTTTTGGTAATATAGATTGTCCCGGGTTAGCTTGTACCCACCTAGGACTAATCCCTACAGCCCTCCCACAGCGATTTCACACGCATACGCGCGGGGTGAGGTGGCCCCAAAAGTTTTATTTTTTATTTTTTATAGGGACATGACCCCAAAAGTTGTTGACAAGGAAAATCGAACCTGAAAACTTAAGATAGAGCACCTAAAAACGATTAAAGTGAATAATTCAAGTCAAACCTTAAGATGGAGAACACATTTACCTTAAAAAATTATTTGATCTAAGCCATCTGGTAATCGATCTAAATTTTTAAATAGAATACCTACTTGGCAAAATGATTAAAGTGAACAATTCAAGTCAAATAATCAATCGGTAAGTGCACAACGCATGTGGTGTATGGCGCACATCACAAACATTATTCTTCTGCATTAACGTTGTTGTAAGGACTAGTTTTTCAAAAAAAGAATGGACTTTTTTTTTTTTGGTCCTTATTCAAATTTTTTTCACATATATTTGTTAGTTTTGCGTCAAATTTTTGTGAATTACCCATTTAGCACTTTTAGCCCAGGTAAAAGTGCCAAAAGTTCAAAGCTTGTTTGTTTCCAAAATGTAAGTCATAATTTTTAGTTTTTGAATTTCTCTCATCAGGACGAATCAATAATCTGCAAGATTTTGATGCAAAACTAACAAATGCGATAAAAATTTGAAAAAGGGAAAAAAAAAAAAAAAGCCCAAGTTTTTTTTTTGGAATTAGGCCTAAGTTAATCCAACATTAGCAGCTAGAATTTTTTTTGGTAATTATTAGTTATCCTTAGAAGAACCAGAAACACCACGAGGAAAAAGAGAAGCATGAGTAAAAGCTAGAGGTATTATTACAAGTAGTTTTTACAAATTTTCACAATTGGTTTTCGTTTAATGCTTGATCAATTTTCACAAATTTTGTACAAATCCGAGTTGAACACACATCGCGTGTGACCCGGCATCTAGTATTAACCTATTGTGATAGATAAACAACAATTTAACTCTCGTCGTGCTTCATAAATATGTAATATTTCTGAATTGTGATTAAAAGCCAGGGGAACACTCTCGGCCACTATCTCAAATTCCTACCCATTAACGTCTCAGTAGCAATTGTAATTTGTGAAGGCAAAAAAAGAAATGGAAACAATAAACGAAGGGGTAAGCATTGGATACTACTCCTACTTAAATGACAAAACCAAAAACATGCATGGTAAAGGAATGTAAAACAAAGGACGGATGTAAAGGAAAGTTAAAAAGGTTAGTGAAAAAGGAGAGTACTAAAAAAGGAGAAGCCAATAAAAATTGAAAACAAAAAGCAAAGAGAGCAAGTGCAGAAAGTGTGGAGAAAATTGAGAAAACAGTGTACTTGGAGATGGACGATGATGGGTGGCAGTTGAGAGAGTGAACGTGGGAGGTAGTTGAACAGTAAAAGGTTTTTACCTTTGTAACCTTAATTTTACGTGGTAGTTATCTTTTCTGTCACATGTTAGAGGGGAAACGTGGGTAGGCAGGTGGGGGAGGTAATTTTACAATCTATCCCATCAGTTTTTTCCCCACAGTTAATTACTATGTTGAGTTACGTTTTTTTCTTTAGAGGGCATTTATGAAAAACAAAGGTCGGATTATCTATTTTTTTGGGCTTTTCCATATAAAGGGACATTTGGGAGCTCTAGGGTTTGTCCCTTCCAGTTGTTTTTTGGTATTATTGCCTCTTGAAGAGGTACAGATACAATCGACTCTTTGTGATTTTTTTCTTTTGTTGAAGCTCTTTGTTTTTTCTTATTATTAAATATTTATAATGAATTATCTCTCGCTTTTGTTCATACATGTAACGTTTAAGCTCACGCTTAATCGAAACCATGTAAATTAATATTTGTGATCATGTGTGGCTGCTTGTTTATTTCATCAACTTCGAGATTGTACTAGGAATGCACATAAATTTGTCGACAAAGATGTTCTCTAATTTAAGTTGTTCGTTTGGTCACACTTTTAAAATCAACTTGATTTTTTTCAAAAGTACTTGATGCATAGAGAATATCTATAGAATAAACAGTTCAATTCATTCAATAAAATTAGCATGGGTCCTATTTTGCGTCACATGACGATCTAATGAGATAAAAATTTCTTCTTTTTGTGTAGCTTAATCGTCTTAAAATTTGAAATTGCTGTTTATTAATTTGAAAATTTTCTTCTCAACGTGGATCGCAAACCGGACAAGAAAAGGAAAAGAGTATAGAATGGGATGTCAGTATGTGATTGGAAATGAGATAGCGAACTGTTTTTCCAACCCCGCGGTCTTACTCTCTCCACGTTTTCCTCAACTTGCTTCTCCAGTTTGACTATTTACTCCTTTTAAATTGCCAAAAAATAATAATGTTCCTTTTTTCTATAATCAGATGACTTAGGGAATGGCCATTTCACCCGATCCGATCTCCACTCCGAATGAATTGATAATTTAGAGATCTGTTTGGAAATTAGGTAGAATTTGGGATTTTGTTCTGAAAATTTCGGAGATTGGGTAGGAGACGTGGACAGACATATCCTTGCCCTGAATCTGCCCTGAATCCGTTCCCAGTTGCTCTCCGCCCCATTTCCAATTTCCCAAAATATATGTACACCTTTTAATATTAATTATATTTTTCTAGGGTTACTTCTCATTCCCACTCCTATTTCCCAGTTTCCACTTTTCCAGAGTCGCATACTAACTTTTGTGCTCTACTACTCTCTGTTGCTTGGTTTTCTGTATTGTAAACAAATTTGTGGTCATTTTACTTCAGTTTCAATTATAAAAAGTTTCTTTTTTACTTCAGCTTCAACCATATTCTTACAGTGCATCTTATTTTGATTCTTTTATTCATTAATTTTTTTATCAACAAAAAAACGTTTCCCCATAATTAATAATAATGATACAAAAAAGAAACCCTGTAGTAATACACCAGAGAGCATTACATAAAGGAAACAAGCTCAACCTATCACCACATATTACCTCACAATTTTGAAAACAGAAAAAACAGCCAAACCCGTTAGCAAGGAGCCAACGGGAACCCAAAGGGCCGAAGCCCAACACCTAATAGGCCAAAGCCCAAACCCATACCAACTCCCAAACCCTAAACAGCCAGAATCAGCTTTTGCCACCGCCACAAGCCAACCCGTTAAATTTGTTTTTTACTCTATGTTGTTTAACGAATTTGATTTTTTTTCTTCTTTTTTGGTAAAAACTTTGGATCTTTGAATCCCCGCAGGGATCTCCGTTCTTCGTTTGGGGCTGGATGGAAAGAGAAAACAAATCCCCGTTAGGGATTGGGGCAGGGACGGGGTTTGGGGATAGGGATTGTACTCTCCGGCCTCGATCCGTCTCCATTGTCAACCCTAGCAGATGTTCAAGTCAGTTTGCGAGTACTTTAACTAATTTAGAAACAAGTTAACAATCGTACAAATCCTCAACTAATTTCGGGATAAGGTGCATGGGCATAATTTCGTGATCTCATAGCTCAATTTACTATATTAATTGCACGGATTTCATAATTTTGAGCATGATAATATTGGTCGTGACAACATGGGGAACAAATGCATTAAAACCTCGAACATTCTCCCAAAAAAAACCAACAAAAATTCTTTGACTTTAAAGGCAACCATTCTCATCCGACGGATTTGTTTTTCCTTGGAATAATGAGACAGACATTAATTAATGATAATTCCGTACAGTTTTGGACCGGATCTCAGAATTCTAGAACTGATTTATAACTTATAATAACTAATATAAAGGCCTCAGAGGCTAATAATCATTCTTTGCTAAATATGCGATCGTCTCGGTTGAATTTTTAAACGACTTCGATTTTTACTTGAAACTGAACTGAGCTTCAATGATGATTTGGTGGATTTTTCCGTTGTTACGAGTTTCCCCATGCTCTGATATCAATTGTTGTGCTTTGAGGATCAAACCAATCACACACACAAAATTCCAAAGAATATTTCAGCTATTAACAAACCCTTAATCTTTCTATTACAAAAAAATCTCCGAAGGGGAGACTCTGGAGTACCAGATTTTCCCACACCATTAAGGCCTTATCAAAACAGATTTTTCCGCACCTTCAATGCCTCTATTCTGATCCCAACTGCTGATGCTGCAGCTTCCAGAAGATAAGCCCCTAATATGTGAGCCAACCCTCAAAAAAACATGAATGGTTTATTGGGAAAATTAACTTTAAAAGAAATGTATTTTATTTCCGATATTCGATCCTTCCAAAAGTGACACAAAATCGATCGTGAAAAAGACCACGGAAATTAATTACATCGGTGAACAAAATTTGAGCATATGAAATTAAAGGTAGCTTGATTGCGTGATAAAAGGAGAGATAATACACCCACCGAACGCCCCATCCACCGCACGCCCACCACATGCGTGTGGACCCCACTTCGGACCCGGGTAGATGATTTGAGCCGCTTATAATTTAAAAAAAAAAAAAAATCAAGTGGGACACGCGGAAAATCGTCTCAATCCAATATGTTTAAGTGTTTGTTTCAATCTTCCATTTCTGAATGGCTCGGATCATCTGATTTTTGGATCGAGCAATTACACATATCGGACTAAGACGATTTTCTGCGTAGCCCACTCGATTTTTTTTTAAATTATTGAGCGGCTCGAATATACTGTGCGGAGCTCAAAGTGGCTCCACATGTGTGGGGTGGGCATGCGGTGGATGGGTATTCGGTGGGTGTATCATTTCTGATGGACTTATTGTTAAGCTTGTTGTCTTACCCAACGTGAAATGCGCATGGGGAGCGGCGCTTACGGACAAAATCCAAGGCTGATGATTGCGCTAAACAAGGGTCGCACTTGGAGAATAACGTGACTCACCACAAAAATTAACTTCTATTTCCAGTTAGGCTTTTGCAATTTGACAAAATGTTTCCTACTGGAAAAAGTTTCTTTCTTACATTTCTTGAGATCTATGAATATTTCAGACTGAGTCAACTTATGAAAGAGGGGTCTAAGTGTCTATGGGAGAGGTCTAACTTACTAATCACTATGCTCCGTCAGTTATAAATCTAACTTACTAATCACTAACGCTACCTAAATCGAAAGTCACGTATTGAAATAGGGAAAGAAATTCTCACTGATCCACTAGCCAGTTGGATTAGATAGGTCTATTGTTTATTTTGTACTAATCTGTATTTAGATTATTCACAAAAGAAATAATCAAGTTCGATTCAATGTTTGCAGCTACCAGATTGGCACAAAATGCCAGACCATAGATATGATTTTCCAAAGAGACCATCTTCAAACCAAATGTAATAACGTCATTCATCAGATGGCAAAATAGCCTCGTAACTTCGGGAGAAGGGGTGCCTCCTCATCTTTCGTGAGGAGATCACACTGACCAGGCCCGGGTGACTGTTTACCAAAAACACAGGTCTCTGCAAAATCGAAAGACTATACACGGGGGCTGATGCTTACCTAGTGGCGGAGGGTCAAGGTAGTTGTTGATCTGATGACAGGGGAGATGCGGCTCTTTGGATTGCCAGCTCTAGATCTTATCCGTCATTGCAAGCAAATAGGGAGCCCCCACCCATTTGAGCCGTTGCGACAAAGATAATCTCATCCCATGCATGCATAGACCATCTTATCTTAACAAACTGATTCGTAAGATGTCAATGCAATGAGAGAGATGGCTGAGGTCTTAAAAGTCCAAGAAAAAGTCACGTGGGAAACCTATAGTGCTAGGATGCACTACAGGAGTATATAGTGCACAATTCAAGCCGTCCATTTCTACAATTAGTTGTCTAGATTTCAAATAGTATATTACAGGTAGGATACGTATAGGATATATATTTTTAACAAATTTGAACCATTAAAAACACGTTTGGACGGTTAGGAATACTTGTGGTGATGCACTACAGGATTCCGCGTTGCAGAAACGGGCACTAGAGGACACAGAACGGATCCAAAATGCAAGACCACTCTACTCGTATTCCTATTGAATAGAAACAAACAACAAGTGACTGTAATGGTCCCGATGTTGCTTAGAAATGTGGTCTGTTTCTTTTGTTATTGCCGTTTCCAAAGGCTGAAATGAAGCTGTAATTTGGGGTTATCTGTATGAACACTGCTACAGGTACAGCAGGTAGTGCACAGCAGCCGCGCACAGACCGCGTTTGCGCTCGTCTTGGGTCCCGCAAAGAGCCTAAATTTTGAACCAAAGTTGGATGATTTGTAAACACCCTTTCCGATATCGGATTGAGGTGATTTTTTACAGGGACCCTAAAAGAAGTATTTTGAACAAAATGAGCGGCTCCGATCATCTTTGCGGGACCTGAGACGGGCGCAAACGCGGTCTGTGCGTGGCTGCTGTGCACTATCTGCTGTACCTATAGCTTTACTGCCTTTGTATCTAGTTGTGTTTCAACGTTGGGGCCCAAGAATATGTGCATTGTTAGAACAAACCAATTCCGTGCAATGTTTATTTCATTTGTATTATTATTATTATTATTATTTTGAATACACATTTGTATTATTGATTCTTCCATTGGTCCACTGTATTGGAGCCCTTTATAAACAATGAGGTTAAGAGCAATGAACAATCAGAGTGAACGCAAACTTTGGATCCAACTCCACAAAGTTTTACTAGGTCCAAAACGGCGTTTTTTTAATGTAAAAAAAAAAAAAAAAACCGGCATTTTTTTGGAGAAAAAAAGGAATAGTAACCGAACCCACACTTTATTTTATATTTTGAACAAGTATCCTCTTATGGGGCTAGACTCTTGTTCATCAATTTGCTAAGCATATGTAAATATTCAGGTTGGCGGTGGAATTTGAATATAAGATCTATTATCTGTTTGCTTTGATGCAACAATATTCACCCAATTTAAAGTGGGTGGGCAAAAATTTTTGCTGCTTGGAAAAAGAATCGGCACTGATTTTGAAAATTTACGGCTTTGACACCCACACATTGCAATTTCCTCGTCAGTTTCTTCTGTGCAAACCACCTCTGCACATGGGTGTACTGCTGTGTTCTTTGGTGATATTAGACTGCGAAATGTAGCTGACCAATTCGTCTAAAAATGCAGTTATAGACCACATGTCGTTAGTTACTCTAGTAGCTAGGGTTTCGAAATGAGTCAAATTGTGTAGGATGGTTCAGACACCAGGCCCGGTGGTTGTAGAAAAAAAAAGATCGAGTTGGGGAACTAACCACTTGGAACAATTTTTGCTGATTACTATATATACGGTGGTAAAATGAACTCGATATAATGTAAAGTTATCGTTGTTTGGGTTAAGGGTTTAGCTAGTACAAATATAGCTTTCGAAAGTAACCATGATACACAAGGGCGAATAAGTTTTCCCTAGTCGTTAACTTTGAAATTCTTATATATTTAATCGAGATGTGAGCAAACCGACCTGAAATTATACAATAGTCCGGGAGTACTGCCATGTGATACTCCGGACCACTTTACAACCACACATTCATGTGGGGTCTACCACTAAGTGTATGAATCCCACAAAAATGTACGGTTATAAAGTGGTCCGAAATATCACGTATAGTACTCCCAGACTTTTGAATAACACGATACTCCCGAACTATTGAATAATTACTCGAAATTAAGTTACAAATGGAAAAGAAAAGGTTTTCTCGTATTAGTACAACCCAATGGCGCCTAGTACGTAATGACCCACAGGCAATGTTCTAAATGGCGTTTGGCGGTAGTCGGGCAGAAACCCACCTCCAAGCGCCAAGCCACCTAGGCGGTGCCAAGAAATTCGGTGGTTTTTTTTTTAACAAACCATTATCCAATCAAACTATATTCCATGTATCTATAATGCAAGTTCAAACTTCAAAGTATAAACCCAAATGAAATGAAGTAGTAGCAACTAGCAAATAAGTTGAATAAAACAATAAGTAGTAGTGCTTCGCTCACCTCCCTCGTATTATTTTTTATACTCCCTCCGTTCCAAATTGAGAGTCCCTCTTGGAGATTCTAACTTTTTAAAAGGACATGCAATCATTACACCTACAATACCTATCATTTCCACCATTACCCCTACATTCTATCTACTTTACAACACTTATATTCACCTATGAGGGATATTTTTGGAAAATCACCAAATTTTTCCTTCCATTTTTGGAAAAGGACTATCATTTTGGAACAACTAAAAAAGGAAAGATGGACCTTCATTTAGGAACGGAGGGAGTATATATTTTTTAGGTTGCCAAGGCTTCCAAAGACGCCGCCAAGGCCGCCCAAGACCGCCAAGGCCACCAAGACCGCCAAGCCCGCCTAGGCAGCCGTCAAACACCACCAAACCTCCCTGGGCACCAAATCAAACGCCAAGGGCTATTGGCGTGGCGGCAGGGCACCTCCAAGCACCTAGACGGCCTGGACGGCCGCCATTTAAAAAACTGCGGCTACAGGCCACAAAGGTCTCTTATTTTTCTTGACATTGGCCCACAATGGTCTTGGACCACATGGATACGTGACAAATAAATCGCAATGACCTAAAGTAATTTTTTTCCTTCATATAAGTGGAGATTAGAGGAGAGTTAGTAAGTTAACAATTACAAGGGGAACAAAGTCTCTCCATAGACTCTAACCCCAAACTCTTACTTGAAAGCCAATCAGTACAACCAGATGGGTTAAGAACCACATCTACCTAAGGTTTTGTTTGTTTGAGAGTTTAGTTTAGTTTAGTTTTGGTAGTGGGGGGAGAGAGAAATAGGGTAATGATTGGAAATAAGGGTAATGATTGGAGAGAGATAGAGAGAGACGAGAAAGTAATAATTGGAGAAATATGGTAATGATTGGAAAAAGAAGTAGGATAATGATTGAAAAACAAAACAAAAACAAAGCAAAACTTACAAACGAACATAGTTTGCGTGTGTTTAATTGTTCTCGCTCTAGGACTTAACTATTCAATGCTTCTAGTGAGGGTGTTCTCCGCAAAATTGCATGGGTGTTTCAAGGGCAGCTCCACTATCATTTGCGGGGTTCAAGCGAATCATTTGAGTTCAAAAAATGCACTAAATTATATTCATATATATATATATATATAATATGTGTGTGTGTGCGCGCAATTTTATTTGTTCATTGTTTGCAGTGGATCATTCACATGAAGTCAAAGTAAATGAAAATTCACTTAAAATTGTGGGTAAGTAAATAACATAGCTCAACAAAATAAAATAAAATAAATCAGAGCCAATAAATTTTCAGAAAAAAATAATTATCAAAGTTTTACATATTATTTGGAATATGATGATTTTTCTCTAGTATTTTTTAACCGCTGAACTAAAATTACGAAGCCGTCCGTGAAGTATTTTCCACATAGTTGAAAATTATTCAGCTCTTTTCTTTCATAGTAGTATTTTTATTGAGCCCATTTTTACAGTGTGTTTTGTTTGGGTCGAGGGAAAATGGGCCGTAGAATTCCAATAAATATTCATATGGTTAAGCGTATGGGCAGGCCATGTTATCCAGAATAAAATCAGTTGGACCCCCAGCCCACCCGAGCATAGCTGTACACTGTACCCTCAATTTCGGTAGGCTGTCAACAATTAAATATGGTACTCCATCCGCTTCTTATCGAGAGTCTCATACTCTCTCTTGCCATTTTTTCAAATAAAAAAATTAACTACTTCTATGTATAATTTTTTGAATATATCGCACCGCATTAAAGATCTCAATTAGTACTTTAATTTGGTGCGAAAAATTTTAAAAATTATACACGAAAGTAGTTGATTTTTTTATTTGAAAAATGACAACTTTTCATAGTGGACTTTCAATATGGAACAGAGAGATTATCTTTTTAAGGGAGAGAAACAGGAAAAGTGGCTCCATGTGTCTAGATTACTCGATTGGATGATCAAATATATATCGGTCCATCTAACGGGTGCAAGCATGCACCTTTTAACAGTACAATACAAGCCACGTGTCTTTACTTTAACCTTTCTACTTTGTAGTTTGTACCATTTGAGATGACATTTCCCCCAGTCTGACCCATTTTCAAAAATGACCATTTTAGCCTTTTGACTTTCTTTTTGCTTTGCATCTCTCTTCTCATCAGTCGGAGAAATTTTTGGGGGTAGGTGGGTATCACGTCACTTGGCCGACGTAGTCTGCAAGCAACAAATTTGGGCCGTCTGAAAATATATTTCATAGCTTATATTGAAACATTCTCTCTTCTCACGCCAAGACATTCTCTCCTCTTTCTTTCTCTAAAATTGAAATGAACGGCCGAATGCACCGAGCAAACATCACTTGGTAAAATCTTCTCGGTCGGACCCGAGTCCTCTGCAAAAATCCACTTCGCTCACTCTCATCATCAATTGCTTTCTTTCAAAAACTTTTGTCTAAATTTTTTTTTTTAAATTTCAAAAATCAAATGAAACTCTTTTCTCTTCTCCTCTTTTTTTTTTGGTAAACATTAAAAATTGTATTCAACTATGAGGCGAAAGCCTATATAACAGAGAAGAACCCCATGGGAGCAAATGAGCGTTCACAAACCGGACAAACTATTAGAGAGGGTAATCAGAGCACAGTATGTGGAGCCATTTTTCAAACTCACCAAGCGATATTAGGTTCGCAGAAAATAAAACTAATATACCAAGCACATGACCAACAAACCACCAGACTAAATCCAAACATAAACTGGACTAAAATTCGGACATTTTTTTTACTCTAAAACTTTCAACCCTCAATCTCTGTCTCATGCCCAGAAGTAATTGAAGACCACAAACACACAATTCGTGATTAATTTTTTAACATTTTTTATTATATGAATAGTTTGAAAAAATTATGTGTTTCAATTTTTAATCCGTTTGAACCGGTACAAAAATTTTATTTTTTGATCTTTTTATCCTAAAAGGTCATAATTAATTTTTATCTCTTATAATTATAGATCGGTCTGTCTAACCAGCACTATGTAACACCTCATAAACGCCCAACTTTACTTTCAGGCCTAAATTTTGAAGTAAAATTGAACGTTTCTTAAATGCCCTTTCTAATATTGGATTGAACTTATTTTTTGTAAAAACCGTAAATAAAGTATTTTAAATAAAATAAACGATTTCGATCATTTTTTTTTTGGGACCCGTGAGAGGCTCAAAAAGAGTTTGTCCATGCTAGTACACATTTTTCCCCGTACCACTAGCACGTGTTTTTTCTCTCCCCCTTAAAAAGACAGTTCCTTGAGATGGGAGAGTAAAAAAAACGAAAAGAAAAAGGAAAAGGTTAATGTTGTAATTTCGCTTTGTACTTCAACCTGCAAGTTGCAGCGGTCGGTAATTATTACCCCTAGGGGCCCACATACAAGGTGCACTAATGCACCAGTTAGCATTTGCCAATATATATTACTCAAAATAACATTTTTTTTGCTTATTCGAAAGATTAAAATCTCTATTATAAAACACAATGGTGTGGGAACAAGTTGTTACAATGATTGAGATTGAATTGATCCATTGGTTGAGGTGAAATTTCCTTTTATTAAATTGTCCAACCTCTTTCATTTAATCACAGGATTGCCACCAATCAAAATTACACTCACTTTCAAATTTGAAACCCTACTGCAGAAGAGTTCTTGTAACGACCCGGATTTTCGACCCAATTTTTTTTTAACATAAATTTATATTGTTAAATTCTTAATTCAATAATTAATTAGATTGAATAAAAAATATATATATTATTATGGGTACAATTTATATTATTTACACTATTGTATAAGATATATACTTTTACTTTAGATATACAAGGATTCATATTCATCTCTTATTTTTTTCTATCTAAATCCTAACTAGAACTCTTCTATCAAACTACTCTCCACTTCCCTCTCAAACTCTATCACCTCCATGTTTATCCTTCAAACTGCACCCCGCATTTAAGGGATCTTGTTCCCCTGTTTCTCTCTCACTCATCCTATACATAAATGTGTCCACATTCATTCTCACCCTATGCATAAACGCGTCCACATACATTAGAATTAAAGAAAACCCTACCAAATGTGGCATTTGTCCCCTATCCCTCTTATCATTATCAGATCCATCTCATTCACTCTCCTTCCCCATTCCACCACTTCCACACTTATCCCTCATCTTCTCACTACCTTATTCTCTTCTTATTTTACATACCCACATAAATTCGAAGATTGAACACCAGTATATTATTTCACTCCCAATTTTATTACTGAGTCAAAGAGAGAGAAAGAAAGAGAAACAGATCTCTATATAAAATTCCTCCATACATCATAATTAAGTTCCCAATCAACCACTACATCACCAAGCATCCACAAACCACCTTCCAATCATTTCGAGTCAGCCCCGAGTTCCCCGCCGCCGCCGCCGTCTTTTTCATTTTACCGAAATCGTCGCAAGTTATTACCACTTTTTCGACCGGATTTAAGGTAGATTAATCGCTTTCCTACTTTCTTCTAAGTATATTTAGTTCCTATATAACGAGTTTGACAAGTTGTAGTGAAGAAAATCATCCCCATGTATCAAATCCATGTGATCCGAACTCACCCTGTTTTCTGAAAATGAAACTCATTTGCACTGTAGCTTGCAGGTTAGTTTTTATAAAGTCAGGTCTTGAAATTACAGTTTGCTCCCTGTGTTTATGTTAATTCTCAATTATACTCCTGTGGTAACTAGTTTTCGATTTCGGCAGTAGACTAGGTTTGACTGGATTCTTGTTTACACTTTTGTTACATTGAAGTGTTTGGATTGACTAATACTATTTTATTATTATTATTTTTTTACGGAACATGAAGGTAATTATAATATGTTTAAACATTAACTAAACTTTATTTTTAAATAAAATAATGAATGTTTAAATATTAATACTGCACTTAAGAAATATATATACATATTTAATAAAGCTATGATATGATTAGCCTAAGTAAAAACTAGTGTAAAAAAAAAAGTATTTATCTTTATTTATTCATTTATTTTTGTTTTTAGTAAAACAAATGAAAACAAAATGTGTTCTGGTATAATAATAAAGTATGAATTCTTATTATGTAAGTTGGTTTTACTTATATGGTAAAAGTATAAATTTATTAGTAAAAAATTTACCTACTGTAAGTTAGGGAAAAGTGAATAAAATTACTTATAGTATTTTTTTTTTCTTTTAGGCTGAGTCAGTAATAATAGAATTCAGAGAAATAACAAATTACAAAAATACTCTAGAGTTACGAAACTGTTAAATAGATATAAGATAATTTTATAATAAATATTATAAAACCTAAGGGTTAAAATTAATAAGATTATATTAATTTATAAGAATATATTCTTGATAATAAGATTATATTCTTGTTCGATAAAATTTAAATATTCAAAAAGGCTTCGGCCCAATCCAAATTCCTTTTGTGTTTAATTAATTGCACTTATCAATTGTTATATGTGTTGTCTCATTGAAATGTATTGTGTTTGAGCTGTTGTAGATTGTATCATGTTGTACGTGCTAGAATGGACTTAGGTGCACTAGGTGGTTACGAGTAGTGACTCACGTAGACGATGTTAAGTAAATGGAAATTGGAAAAGTGTTGGAAGTATGATTGTGTGGATTGTGATTTGAGCCATGGCGATGGCAAGGGTAACCTATGGGGCCCTGTGTTGAAAAGGGTTACCTGGCAGGGCCATTGATGAGATTTGTTGTGACATTAACATATGATACGTCATGGGAAGTTTCTCTTCGAGGAAGAGAATGGGTCCCATGAGACGATTATAGTTAATGAGACGTTAATGTATGATACGTCATGGGAAGTTTCTCTTCGAGGAAGAGAATGGGTCCCATGAGACGGTGATAGTTAGTGAGACGTTAATGTATGATACGTCATGGAAAGTTTCTCTTGGGAAAGAGAATGGGTCCCATGAGACGGTTATAGTTAGCGTGGGGTAGTGGATGTCCGACCATAATGTACGATACGTCATGGGATGACTCGATCCTCCTGTTATGGTCTTAAGTGAGAACATACTCAGTACATAACTTAGATGCGCTCACGTAGGACCCTGGTGCAGGATAAGCAAGAGGAAGGGTGGACCCATGAGACGGTTGTAGTTAGTGGATATGGGAGGAAAGGATCTCGAGGAGATGATCCTTAGATTTCATGTAAGATGATGGATAGTAAAGAAAAAGATGATGTGTTATAATTCTGTACCTCTCGTGTATTATCAATTGTGATATCATTGTTATTATTGAATGCTAATTGTAGAGTAAGGGGTTGGTAGGATTGAGATTATTTTACTGAGTGAATTATCACTCACGGATACATTTGTATTCTGGCAAATCGTTTGCTTCGGCGTTCAATTTGCCAGAGTGTGCAGGATTCCACATTGGAGCAATTGATACAGGTGGGATCCCTGGAATGGAATCTGGGCCAACGTTGCTTGGAATTCGTGTCAAAACTAGAGTCGCTCTGGAGTTGCTTTTGTTAAATAAATGTACATAGATTTTTGTATTATTTTGAAATTGTAATTTTTGTATAAGGATAAATGGGGGCCTAGAAATTTGTAAAATTCAGCATATTTTAATAATAATGCGCCCGAAATTCTTTGAAAAATCGGGGCGTTACAGTTCTCCTTCTCTCTCTTTGATCCCACACAAACACTATCTCACCCAGACCATCTCTCTTCTTCTCCTGCGCTCTTTTCTCCTTCACAGTCCTCTACCACTCACAACGACACTGACCCACCTTTCAAGCTCTCCACAATCGAGACCCCCTCGCCCCTCTCTAGCTTTTGCTCATGGTTTGAATCTAGCGGAAGATTACAAATCAATTCCAATCGGGATGGGTAGTGCCGTAGGCACGGACAAACATTAGTATTACATAAAAGGTGAGTATGTAGTAGGTACTTAGTTAGGTACAAAGAAATAAAACTTACCACTACACCAAAGAAAAGAAAAATATTACCTTGTGGTAAGTTAGCCGCACCCAAGAAATACAAAGGGAGAAAATAAAAGGGAAATGATTTTGCCACTCAATTTTTTGTTAACGTCACTCCCCTACAAGTGTATTTTTGCCAAAAATACACTTGTAGGGGAGTGACGTTAACAAAAAATTGAGTGGCAAAATCAGCAGTCAAATAAAAATCTTTAGCACTTTTAAAAATCTAGGCATGTCTGGCAAAAATACACTTGTAGGGGAGTGGCGTTAACAAAAAATTGAGTGGCAAAATCAGTAGTCAAATAAAAATCTTTAGCACTTTTAAAAATCTAGGCATGTCTTGGGAAGAAAGGCTTGGATTATTGGGGAAATTCATTCAACGAACTTACCCTCTTAAGTTGAATGGAGGAAAATGATTCATGTAGCCGATTCCAATTGATTAGGACATAAGGTTCAGTTTGGTTTGGTACCCTCTTAAGTTGAAACAATTCCGAAAACTACTGTATGAAAATAGGATTTTTTTTCATCACATACCTTACCACGGTCTTCTAGTTGTCCTTTACTGAGTATGCAATCCCATCAATGAACTGTTTGCCCATTTCGATTAATCCTAAGTTGAATTTCGTTACTAACTTAGTTTGAAACACCTGCTTTGTTATATCTCTTTGTTTATGATGAGATAGACCGTCGCGCTTGGTTTTTGTAACTTCTCTTTCCCTCCTTCGTCTTTGGATCTAGCGCAAGCTTCGATATTTAATGATTCTCTTTACTTATCAATATGGACTCGGGATCAAGATATGGACACGCTTTCTCAAAATAGGAGGAAGAGGGAATTTAGTGACGTTTTGCTCTCCTAAAATTGACTACCCTAAAACGGTTTTGTTTCTATAACAACTTTCCTTACTTAACTGCTCACTAGATCACTACTTGATGATGAAAGTTAGAAAGTTGTAATTCGTTGTTACTCTTTTGATGGAATCAAAAGTTTCCAGACATGAGTAATCGGAAAATTTGAGGTATCATGCGGCAATACTCTAGAACACCGAATAATTAGGGGCCTCTTGTATTATTATGTATTAAACTCAATTTAGGTCGTATGGACCTTAAGTGATTAATGCAAAGAATATAATTATTCTACTCACATTATTGACGCAATTGTTTTTTTTTAAACAGCACACTTTATTTATATTAAAACTAAAGATGTATAACTGTCTTTAAAAGTTACAAGCCTGGATACTTCCAACAATATATTTTCCATCAAAAAGACGCATCATCTCTTACTATAATTTTGTTGGTGTTCAAAACCAGAGAGCTGAGCTCATATTATGTGGGAATGTCAGGCCTGGGTTTCATTTGTGCATCCTTTCTGCACAGTGTGTCTATCTAGCAATGAGCATTTACTTGTTGCATTATCTAGGTTGGATCTTTCAGAATCCGCTGCGTTACTAGTTGCTTTTTTTTTTTGTGTGTGTGGCTAAATTATGGTTTATGTGGCGAGCACGTAATGAGAAAAAATTTAGTAATTAATCAATGTCAGATTTTGGTTGCAGCTTCCCGGTTTGCAGTTAATTTCAACCTCGCCACAACCACGTCGTCCCCTATTCCACGTACAAGGCATACTCTTTGGATCAAATGGGTTCCTCCTCCTGTTGGGTTTTGGAAACTTAAAAATGTGAATGGGGTCCTCACGATGTAAGGTTTTTGTATTGGCATTTCAACGGTCCATTAACCTTAATTCAAATGCGGTGGCTGAGCTTTGGGCAGCAAGGGAAGGACCACGGCTTGCTTTAAATTTTGGGTGTAAAAAGTTGTATGTGCATACTGATCCCAAGTTTGTCTTTAATGTGTTTTGAAGGAAGGCAGTCCGTTTGGGAGGACTGAGAGCGCTACTCCAGGCAAGGACAAAAGCAAGATTTCGTAAATGCTGGAGAGTCGAACTATAAACAACAAGATCTTGAAATTTCACGGTTTTGAAAATTTTAAGGTTCGGAAATCTATTATAGTTTGTTTGATTTAGATTTTAAGGGAAGTCTTTTGGAGACATGAGTGGAGAGAGATAAAACGAGAAATGAGATCAATAACTGAAGGAAAAGCCTACAAGAGACCGTGCACAGAGAGAGGGATTGAGTTTTGGGACCCAAAACGAGCATATTAAAATATTTAGACATCCTATGCAAAATACTATCTCTAGGTATTTTTCTAACGAACAAAAAATAATTAATATTATTATTAAAATTTAAAAAAATCCGAAATATCTCTAGGTATTCTTACCAAACAAAAAATAACTAATATTATTATTAAAATTTAAAAAAATCCGAAACAACGCGAGGCCATGGCCACCATCCCCATATGCCCATGAGTGATTCTGCCTCTGACTCTAGGATTGCCTCAAACTCAGCTTTTGTTTTTGGAAGCAAACAAGGTTACAGATGTTTACAGTTTGTTCGGCTTGATAAGTTAATTAGCTTCTTTTTTTTTTGTTTTTATTCAATATTTTTTTGTATTTGTAGGTTTTTGTCAATTTTTTTGAGAATTATTATTCCGTTATGATGAGAGAAATCTAAAAAATAAAAAATTGCGATCGAAATCTATTTTTTTAAATAAAGATAAAAAATACTCCCTCCGTCCCTTTTTAAGTGTCCTATTTCATAACTCCAACTTATTAAAAAGACATCATCATTATACCTTTCACATTAACTTTTTTGTCAACTTTTCTTATTTATCCATTATCATTATACTTTTACTCACTAACTTTTCAAAATGGAATCTACTTTTAGGGACAAAATAGACAATGCACCAACTCTTACCCATTAACTTTACAAAATGAACACTTATTAAGGGACAACCCAAAATGAAATACTGGACTCTAAATAAGGAATGAAGGGAGTAACTTATTAGTTTATTTTTATATTTATTTTAAAAAATTGAATTTCGATCGTAATTTTTTTTTTACTTTTTAAATTCCTCTCGTAATGACGAAACAATAATTCTCAAAAAATTAACAAAAAAATAACAAATGTGAAAGATAATTTGAATAAAGACAAAAAAATAAATCAAATGACTTATTAAACCAAATAAGCTCTTAAGTATATTTTGATGCAGTATTTTGTTACAACAATCTCCGTTCATCTTTTTTTCAGGTTTGTCCTAGTAAACATAACATCCGTGCCCTTAAAAAAAAACATAACATTTGTGGCTTTTCTCATTTTCCTTCCACTCCTACGTATCTATATACTATAATACAGTATATATTTGTCAGAATCAATAAAATTAATCTGGAGATTTCTTCAAAAATTACGATTGACAGAAATTCCTCGCTTGTACTACTGCGCCGGCATCATATAATCCGAAATCAAGATCCGAATAATCGAAAACCCCATCTAATGCCACAAACTCGCCCTCATTATTTCCGTCTATGTTAACGCCAAGCCCAAATTCGAACGAGTCATAACTCGGGAACTGATCGTCCAACCTCCACGACTCACTGAGTTCACCTGAAGAGTTCGACGTGACTCGCTCCAACTCTGCGTGATTCTTGTTATCTTCTTCCCTCGACGACGTCGTATCACGCGGAGGGAGGCCGAGCTCGTCGTCGGAGGCTTCGAGAAGGAAACCGAACCCCGCCGGACACTCGCCGGAACGTGACGTCAGGTCCACCGGAGGCGGCGAGATTTCTTCGTAAAAGCTTTTCATGAACGAGTCCAGGTCGGGACACGTGTCCCACAGGTCCGGGTCGTCGAGGTTACCGAGGAGATCTTCTCGTAGTCTCTTCACCTCGGGTGAGTCGAACTCGGACTCGTCCGAGTCATCTCGGACTCGCTTGTTGTTACTCAACTGGTCCATTATTAAATACCGTAATATACCGAAAGGGCCAAGGATAGCTTGAGCGAGAGAGAGAGGGGTGAGGTGGTGGATTTGGGGTGGGAAATGGAAGGGTTATATAGTGGTGACATATTGACAAGATATATATATATATATATATAGAGAGAGAGAGAGAGAGAGAGAGAGAGAGAGAATAGTTGGAGAAGTTAGAGAGAGAAGGGAACAAAGGAAAGGAGGCCGTGTGGTCTCCGTAGTCCGTTCTGTCAAACTTCTACTATTTTTTAAGTATTTATATATGCTATTTTCTTGTAATACATTATTTTTATTTAAAAATTAAATAAAAATATAGTATTTATTTAGTTAGTGAAACACCCTTAGACTAGGATTTAGAAATTTGCTCATTTCAAAGGTTTTAGATTCTATTTTTCTTATCAACAATTCTTGTGGCCACTTTACCCTAAGCGTAAGTATGTGAAGCAATTGTGGAAGAGATTGTAGACAAGAATGGAGTCAAAGGAGAACAAGTGGCGGCGGTCGTCACTGCAACAATTTTAAAAATACAATATATTATTTTAAAAATCTTTGCATATTCCTAATTTATATATGCCTGCCACTACTTAGATTTTTTTTGTTCTTTGCTTGTTAGTGTGTATAGAAAGTCTTTAGTACTCTATTTTTCCTTTAATAAACGGGGCTCAAATAAAATATTTCAAAGCCAAATTTATTAATTGGCCAAATGAAAAGAAAGCACTGGGCAAAATTAAAGATACCTCACTTTCGTTTATAAGGTAAATTACAATGATGGGTACTTTACTTACATGTGAAAAACATCGTTTATTATATTTCTTAGTACGATTTTTTTTTTTTTTGAAGTTGATAAATATTCATATTTTAGGCCATTTTTCAATTTTTTTAAGTATACATGTTCACCTTTACTATGGTAAAATTCTAATTCCGTCCGTGACTATAGAAATTAGTTTGAATTATGCGTAAGTTAGTCCGAAACCCTTTGCATTAAAAACAAAATGGATGGGACGGATGGGAGCGAATATTTCGGCCAGCGGTGACACATAGCGACCTTTTTTGCTTTTACTACTTTCTTCACCGTGTCCTCCTTTATTTTTTTTAAATTTTTTGTTTAACATTTGTTTATTGTTTTAGGAGTACAAAATAAGATTTGGGTATAAGATTTTGACTGAAGAAAGAACTTACCAGAAGATTCCGGACATGTGGAATGCTACAATTTACCCAACTGATAAAGTCATGACATCTTTTTTTTAGTGTCACGACCGGTTATGTTATCTGACAAGATTACCCTTGAGCTCCACCGTTTACTCTCTCTGCAAAGACTGCAATGCATTCTCACTACTATGTCTCTCTAATCTCTTTTGGTCTTCTCCTCTCTCTCTCTCTCTCTCTCTCTCTCTCCATTGGAAAGGTAAGGATACAAGGCTTAATTTCTCTTTTATATGCGTATATGTTTCGTCGAAGATGATATCACAACCGAAGGTGACCTTCGAATCAAGAAATACTATTCACCTTTTTCATTCCAGTTCTTTTATTTGAATCAGTATAGAACCACAAATGTGTTTGATTAGAAAAATACAATCGATTTGGTCACAAATGGGTTTTGGGTTTTTTGTTTGATTTGATATTATTTGTTTTACTCTGGACCTCTTTCTCCCGGCGAGAAAATACAAACGAAAGTATGTAATCAAAGAAATCAGGAAAGAAAGGCTTGGAGAAGATAGGAAGGAGATGGAAGTGGGTTTTTGCCCTGTGAAGTGGCCGGTATAGAACCAGGAGAGAGAGAGAGAGAGAGAGAGAGAGAGAGAGAGAGAGAGATCAGTGGAGCGCGGTAAAATTGGAACCTCGGTTGATTTTGTCGTGGCATTAAAACAACATGTCGTGGCATTAACGGCTCCCATTTACATATGCTTTATTTAGTTGCGAACGGTGCGTATTTTTAAGTATAAAAAGTTTCGTAATGCTTATACAAATATTTATGAAATTAATTTTTTTAATTTCGATACAAAATTTTAAAATATTTGCACATTAATTTTTTGAATTTTACAACATTTATATGTTACTTATCTGTTCGTATATGATCGTCCATCTTTCCTTTTCTTTTTTTTTATTATTTTTCAACATAAATATAAATGTTCGTTGATCCAACTTTTCCATTTTGTCCTCTCTACACCGAATTTAAATAATAATTTCATTAACTCAAAATGAGAACGTAAAAAAAGCTATAACAGAGAAAGTAAACATCTGGATATTTCCGAATTCGACGAATATTATTTTATGGGTTTTGTATTGCCGTTATAAGGTTGTGAGAACATATAAATATATTATGAATTATTACAACGCATATTATAAATTTAAAAAGATTGGTTTTTTAAGAAATCACAACGCATATTTTAAATCAAACGTCGAACAATACAAAAGGTCCCAAAAGATCCGAACAAAAATTAGGAAAACGAACAACAAAAACTTCAGAGTAGTTATTCGCACTTTTTTAAAAAGTCAAGTTGTTTCTCAAAAATGCTAAAGGGGCTAAAAATACTAAAAGATTTTTTTAGAAAAATGAATTGGGTAAAAGTGCTAAAAAGTCAAGTTGTTTCTCAATATTTATCTTAGGCTTTTTTAGATAAACGAATTGGCTTTTTGCCCAAAATTGTAGATTGAGCTGCACACAAAAAAAAAAAAAAAAAAAACCGGTGGACCATAAAACCAGACTAAACCGAACCGATTCGTACCTTTTGGATTTTATCTGTGGATTAATGGTCCGGACACGGATTCAAAACTTTTAAAAACCTTGCGATACGGATTATGATTCAATTTTCATTTAAAAACCGTGGATTATCTTACCGAACCGTGAGATATTTAAAAAAATAAAAAATAAAAACATATAGTAAATAATATTAATTTTAAACCTCTGTTTATAAATGATTTATAACTATTTGACGCTGTGTGAGGGAGTGGAATTTGTAAGTAGGAATTCTCTCCTCCTGGCTTATAGATCTCTTCTAGAGTCCGGATAGTGGCTCCCCTGATGTATTGGTTTTTTCTGATAATGGAAACTCTTCTAAACTTTGGAATAATAATAATAATAATAATAATAATAATAATAATACAGCTAAGATACTAGCATATCCGAACGTCCTCATAATATAAGACAAAAAATGTAGTAGTAATTTATTTCAGCCCGGCCATGTTTGGAAATCGTATGGTATGATACGATCATGGACAAACATATTACTATAATCACTAAAGACAGTTCCGAATTTAGCTTCAGAGGAAGAGCTAATTATAGTTTTATAATAATTAACTAATTAGAGTTTAGAGTTTTATTAGTATCTTGTATGAATCATGTGCAGTACTGTACGTAATCCAATTGAAATCTCTTCAGTAAAATAGTGTCAGCATTTTTTTGTCATCTTTCGACATAATTTAATTAATGTCATGATCAGTAGTTCAAAACAAATACTATTTAAGATATAATACTAGTATCTAATATATAGTTAATAAAGACAGGTCATAAATATTAGCCTCAACGAAAGAGTTACAGTAATTATCTATCCTGCTACTCATCGATTGCGCGTAAATGGGCAAAGAAGTGACCGTCGCAAAATTGGTGGGTGATAGGCCAAAGTATCTGAATATCCTTTAATAAATGTGTTCAAATATGTAACTTTATAGTGGTATTTTTTGTGAGAAAAAAACGTTGAAATCTCCACTTTCTTTTTTTAAAAATGAGTATGTTTCACCGATAAATGGGCGAAAATTAACAAGGCCGAATCCAGAATATAACTATTTAGGAGTTCTACGTCACTATTGGCAACGGAAATCCCTTATTTTAATGAGAGATGAAATCCCCTATTTTAATGAAGATCTCTCTGACTTTGAAATTTTCATTCTTCAAAATTCCGGCATGTTCTGATCAAAAAAAATTCCGGCAAGTTTACTTTCTTGAACAAGTTGTTGACTTTGACGTTGTTCCGGTGAGCATTTCAGCCTCTCTTTTTTTGAATTTATGGGCACCGTGTTTGGCTCTGAGGCCTTCTCAAAACCATATATATTTAGATAGAGTAGTTTCTTGGTGATATTGCCACATCGCTACATGGTGCTCTAACTCTTCAATTCCCTTTAACAATATATTTTCATCGAGTCCATACATTAATTGTGTACTAATGTGTTGCACTAATGGATGTTGTGGTACCAAGTGTAAGAGTACGGAATAATTTTTTCATTTGGTTCGGAAAACTAATTCTATGAGTACTCCAGGGCCAGCCCTGAGCTAAAGCTCAGGGTGCGGCCGCTTTAGGCCTCAAAATTTAACAAAAAACTAGGGCCCATTTTTCATATAATACGTTTATATTATATATATTAACTGTTTCATAACTCAACAAATGTAGAGTTGGTGTAAAGATGGTCTATGCTGTGATTTTTTGAAACTGGACGTTCCGGGTTCTACTCCCAGGACAGGAGGCCCCTTTGGCTTTTGGCTGACTACTAATTCTTTTTTCTTATTGTCTATTAGATCTAGGTAGGAAATAGACAAAGTTTTGCATCACTTGCATTTTAAATTAGTTATGCTTAAGTGTTGTAGATTTTACTTAAAATCAAGATTCAAATTTTTTTGCACACCATAAATATTTTGATAAGTTTTTTGTTTATTTATTTAAAAAAATTCAACTTTAAATATCAAATTCAAATATAAAACACTTTTGATTTAAATAAACCAAAAATAATTTATTTTCACACAACAAACTTCAATAAGAAAATTCAAAACAAATAATTCTCTCATTGCTAAAAATAGCATTCTTACGATTAAAGTTAATAACATGATTAGTTAGAGAAAACACAGTGTTGAGGGGTACTTTGTTATGTTTGATTTTTTTCTCTAACGGTATAAAATACAAAGCTTATTTTAGTTAAATTATGAAACTAAAATAACATGTTTAATCCTTTTAGCTTATATTAAACACTTACGTTGATTTTTTTTTAAGAAAACCGAGGGCCTCATTTTTTAAAGTCGCTTTAAGCCTCCAAAATCTCAGGGCCGGCCCTGGAGTACTCTTATATGATGATTTTCCATGTTACATCAAAAAAATAATAATTTTGAACTAGATGTTGTACAAATATAACCCACGACGAGTTCATTTGAAAAATTCAAGTCGTTTGTTTTGTGAGTCACCTTGTGATCATCATTCATGCAAAAAATTAAGTTGATTCGGCATTGGTATGCATTAGAACAACAAATATTTGTCACAATTAATAAATTGGACGGTTAGATTAACTGTTTATTTCTCTTTTTGCAAATATGATTTGACTAAGCCCTCATCGATATGCTCGCTTCGACCAGTCTGATTGCGTACATCGATATGTACTAAACCTCGCATCGCCAGTCTGGTCTTAATGTCTTAATCGATATTCAATCAAAAGACCACTTGGCACGTTAAATGAGAAATAAAATTTGTGCCGTCATCGACGCTTCATTGGGAGAAAATGGACTATACGAATTGAAATGGTATAAAAACAAACTATGAAAATCAATTACCGAATGCAAATTAGAAAAGTAGATTTTACGTTCCAAAAATTAAAAAAAAAAATCTTTGAATTAAAGTGCAAATGAAAAAGGAGAGGCCGGCGATGGGCAATATATTAAAACATCTAGTCCACAAAATGGACATCATATTTGGCATTATTTACTTTTCCATCGATATATATTAGTAAATTCATAACTTGCCAACGTACGTTTTCTAAGCTTGATTTGGGTTGAGTTCAATTTGAGTTTAATCTTTGAATATTATGAGTGGTAGTTTTTTTTTGGTCATACGGTATACATCAGCAGGATTAGAGTAGTTAGTAAGTTAGCAGGTTAGTCCACATGGAGTTCAAAGGCTGTCTATAGCCCTGAACCCCAAACGCGCTCCCGCGGGGGGCTCAAATGAATGGGAGTTTGGAAATGCAAAGAAACTCATTCAGGCATTTAAACAAACACTTAGAGTGCCATGGTTCCAAGCATTGTGTGTATCAAGGAATATTGTCTACACATAATCAAAGAAATTAACAACTCTAATTTTAGATCAAAGATTAGAGTTCTATCCACTTGCAAACCAACATTAAGGCATGAAAATGTGAGAAGCCATTAAAACATCTAAGTCATGGAGTGGAGATCACCCCATGACCAAGTCTAAGAGTTTATTCCTCCATGGAAGATGAACACAACAATGGAGAATGAAAGGGAGTGCAAAACATGGAGAGATAAATGTAAATAATAGCTAGATTTATATTAAGAGCAATAGTACTTACAACATTAATGACGACAATTAATACCTCAAAAACCTAGAAGTCAATGCTAGCTCCAAGGAAGAGAGATTAAGAGGTAGGGTTGAGAGGGAGGTAGGGCAAGAAAGAAAAATGAAAGATAACCTACAAAATATGGGTTTACTTCTATTTATACCCACAAAAAATGCCAATCAAAATGTCCAAAATACCCCTAATTAAGGACATGATCGGACACAAAATAACCAGAAAATTGCCAGGAGGTTCCAGAAGCATCCTTTCATGCAGTTTCGAAAGGAGAGTCAACTGCTTAAATGGTATCGAAAGCACCTTTTCTATTGTTCTAGAACCACTGGGAAAATCTCGGCACTGTCCCTTGTCTTGTTCTCTTGATAGTCCAAAGTGCCCTTCAATGCTTCTTCCTACGACTATTTGGACTCGGCCACGGAGTACCACATGGCCTTGGATCCTTTGACACACTTGGAATCATCCAAAGCTTCTGAATGCACCTTATTTCCATGATTTACCTATAAGCACTAAAAACACATCTTTCGCACCATATCAATGAAATCAAACAAGTACGGACATGTAAGTGTGACAAAACGAAAGGGATAAGTCTCATTTATTTACGCTATTATGGGCTTATCAAAAGAGTACATACCTCAAGTACAGATGGCTTTGGAACCCATCTTGAGTCCCACAATTAAAATTGATCGGAGCCGTTTATTTTGTGCAAAAGATTTTGTTTAGGGTTCCTAAAAAAAATCAGCTCAATCGAATATCGGTAAGGGCATTCACAGAATATCCAACTTTGTCTCAGAATTCAACATTTTGCATGTTAATTAAACTTGTTGAAGCTATTATTACTGAATCGATACTTTTTTTCTAACGAAATCTAACGACAAGGGGGACATTGCCACTTGATAGAAAGTTTGAGGGCTTGAAAAGTACAATTCAAAGTGCATGGGGCAAAGTGACACCCAAGGTAAAGTGTGGGGGTGCAAAGTGTAGTTTACCCATATCCAAATGGTTTCCTTTCCTTAGGCATTTTTTAATATAATATCTTCCATTTGTCATGAAAATGGTGCAATGTTTTTTATAAAATAGTTATCCTTATGCATATATGGAACCTGAGTAATACTCCTCTTTGGTTGGCGGCAAAAAACTATGATCTTTTATCATTTTTTACTAGAAAAATTAATCTAGTCAACATACGTTTAAAACTGTATCTTTTTATGTAAACTAAAATAATCAAGCCAACACGAAGATTCAAATTTTTGGAGATATATCCGTAAAATTTGGTATTCCTATTTTATGTAGTAATTTTGCACTACTTCATTTATTTGAGTACTTTGAGCTAGCTCAAGATCGGCTTTGTTATATTTGTTCGACTCGAGTTTGAGCTAAGCTGAGCTTGAGCTTCCTAAACAAGAACAAGCTTACCTAATTCTCAACAAACCGAGCTGGAACACTTAGAGCAAGTACACTAGATGAGCAAAAATACATTTTTTGCTATTTTACCTAAGAGAAACATAAAAAAATAGTCTACACCAAATGAGCTAAAAGAGGAGCTAAAATGCATTTGTGAATAGTTGTTCATACAATTCATACTCCTTTCTTTTTTTATTATTTCTTTCTCTCTCTCCTCTCTTTAAACAATAAAGATAATAAAAAAATAGTGAAAAATATATATTTTAATTGGAGTTAGGTAAAATAGATAATATTAGTGTAGTGTTGAGAGAGATGTGAGTATGTAAAATGAAAAAAGTGCACTGTTGATCAACATTTTTACATTTTCATTGGTGTACATGCTCTTAAAAGCTTGCATGTGCGTATGCCCTACCCATGCATGACTGAGTTCAACAACCTCAGTATTTTGTTTGACAAAATGGAAGAAAAATTCAGCACCAGCAATTTAGTTTCTTAATTCAACAAAAAAATTCTCCAATTTTCTTTGTCTAAGATTCGGAGGGTACAATTTGCTAATTTCTTCGTCTTTTCCACAAATTGACAAAACTAGTCAAAATTCTTTGTGGGTACAATTAATTAAAATTAATTACGACCTATGAATATTCCTACACCCTTTTACACATTATTCACCATTGTAAGGATTGCATGTGGGTAACATTTTTCGTTAAATTTAAATGTACGATGTGGTGGAGATATAAATTTGAAACCAATCAAAATTGTAACCGATATTGTATGAAAATTACAATTGACAATGAAGAAATAAAAAAACTGTGGTTGAAAATTTCCTAAGAGCATCTCCAACATAAAAATCAAATATCAAACTATAAGAAATTTGAAGATTTGTTAGATTTTAGGTGCTCCATCGGACTTTCCAATTATTAAAGGACCCTTCATAGTCTCTCTCTCTCTCTCTCTCTCTCTCTCTCTCTCTCTCTCTCTCTCTCTCTCTCTCTCTCTCTCTCTCTCTCTCTCTCTTCAAGTTTGACATATTTCTATGTTATCCCTATAGAAAAGTGATTCAGTGTTTGAAGAATTTTTAGTATACCATTAAGATAATAACAAAATGCGAAAAAAAATGATAACATAATAAATTTTAAAGTACTTATCCCTTGGAGTGTGCAAAATAGAATCTTATCTTTCAATATACAAAATAAATAGGAGAATACACTTTTTTGAAACTTAGTGTGTTCCACTAATTAAAATAAATATTATGTTTCACTAACTAAAATAAGTACTTATTTTTTTGAGGTGATATATTGTGAAAGAATGACCTATCTCCTAAAGCAGGAAATAAATACTTCAAAAATTAAAAAACTTAGTGAAACGGGGCCTTACATTAGGGTATGTTTGGTTCAATGGAAATGCAACGTTGAAATGGTCATTCTATGGAATGGCCAAAATCACTAGTGTCACTCCAAAATTCACTATTGCCACTCCAAAAATTACTATTGCCACTCTATAAATTACTATTGCCACACCAAAAATTACTATTGCTACTCCAAAAATTACTATTTCCACTCAAAAAACTACTATTGCATCATCATTCCATTGAGGATGAAAATGACTATTCGTACGCACAACCATACTTGGCAATAGAAAAAATATTCTAATCTCATTTTCTTCAATTCTATTCCATTGTCAATTACATTCCATAGCAAACCAAACATTCCCTTAGAATATCCGACAGAGACTGCTGCCAAACAAGAAAATAAGGGGGACCAGTGGAGCGTTCAAATGCATGTCATGGTCCACACAGATGGTCCTTAATTTCTTGGCCAAATGTTGGACCCAAGTTGCTGCATAATTCTTCCATTATTTTTTGGGGTCCAATAATTCAAACGCCTTATTCAGCAAGCTAGAAGCCACTTTAGATCAACGGTCTCCGTTTTCTCATTCAAAGAATTTCTTCACGCGTATGATATGATGAGTCATGACAATATATATTGACATTGACATTTCCACCAACGAACAAATTTAAACAAAGAAACAATAAACAAAGCGGCAAGATTTTTCAAAAGGTAGATATTATTCAGTTTGGCAGCATGATTCGCATGAGTTCCATGGGAAAGGGTTTTCATCTAAACTTTAGGGCCTGTTCGGATGGGTATTGTGAAGGGGAATTGTGATACCTTTTTTAGTTCGTGGGCTCAGCCTAAGACCTCATTTGGGAAGTAAAATGGAGGGGTATTAGCTAAGCCTTGGATTATATTGTACCCCCTAATATTTCCGGAAAGGGATTATTTATGAGGAGGTTCAGGGATGTTATTACATAATACCCCGGCTCTCTCTTCTATTTCAACTACAAAACAATCTAATCCCTTTATTTTATCTCTCAGCCAAACAAAGTACTATTTAATCCCTCCGTCACATTAATGTGAGTCTATCATTTTTACATAATACTCCCTACTATCTTATCCACCATTCATAACTAATACCCTCAATTCTTATCCCGCATCCAAATGGGCTTTTAGGCCCAAACATAAGAGTCGTTGTCCATTCTCCCTAATTTTTTAGTGTTTTTTGTTTTGGTATTTTTTTGAAGTTTCTGAAATTTTTCTCGTTCACTTTAAATTTTTTGAATTCATTATCTGTCTCGACAAGAGAAGTCTAAAAGGTAAAAAAATTAAAAAAAAAACAAATAAAAAGTTCACTAAATACGAAAAAATACCAAACCGCTAGTAGTTTTTTTTTGTGTGCATATTTTTGTCATCGTATATGAACTTTTTGAACTTCGCTCTATATTTTTATACATTTCGTATCCTCTCGTTGAGGCGAATGATCAATCACAAAAGTTACAACTAAAAGCTAAACAAAAAATTAAAAATGTCAAAAAAAACACCGGACAAATAATTTAGGGAGAGTACTGGGGCAGTGCTCCTGTAACGCAATCATGTGATTCTCAAAACCCTAGCCTCGCCTCCAAATCTGTGGCCCATGCATTTAAACATGAGCTCATCATAAATGTGTGATAGTAGAGGACCCAACACATCACAGTGGCGTGGTTGTAAAAGCACTTACTGATTTTTCCAAACATAGGCCAAATGCATTTTATGGGGGGGGGGGGGGGGGGGGGGGGGGGGGGTTTGTCTGGTAGGAGCAGCATGCACTACCCACACCTCAAACCTACTCTTCTTGTTTTTGTTGTATCTGCTGGGCCTCTTTTTGCTCTCCTTTGTTCACAAAAACAATTCTCACGGGCACAAAAAAAAAAAAAAAAGAATTGATATATGGTAGTGCGGCAAGCATAAAATGACAAAAATAAAAAATAAAAAAAATTCTCATTGGCACAAAAACTACTGGTCCTCTTCTTTATTTTATTTTTTTGGATCTGAGAAGGGGCCCGTTTGGTCCGTTTTCCCTTTTCCAAAAGCCCTAACACGTTTCCTCCTTAAGAGCATCAATATGAGGCTCATCAAAATTTGGGTTAAATTAACCTCAAAATTAAGTCGACTTTCCTACTTTAGCTACAAATATTTTCACAATTATACAGAATCAGGCTCTTTCCTCTCATTCTCTACTCAATTAAATATTCATATTTTTGTATTTCATTTATTTATCCCCTCATTTCTCTCATCCCAATTGTCAACAAAAATTAAATGCTCTAACTTTCAATTAGTTTAAACTGGTGCAAAAATCTTATTTTTCAGATCATTTTATCCTAAAGGGTAAAAATTACAATTTTTTGCTCTCCCTAAGAGAATCATAGAACCAAATGAAGAGCATATATTTAATTATGAGAGCCTAGAGACATTAATTATGACTCTTTAGGATAAATAAAATGATTAAAAAAAAAAGATATTCGTACCGATACAAACGAACTGAAAATTGGAGTACTTAATTTTTTAACTATATTTTTTAATATATAAACCGTGTAAAAATTTGAGAAGAATTATATTTATGATTGGGAACGGTGGAGATTCAGTTTTTTTGTGCACATGAGAATTGTTTTTTGGACAAAAGAGATAGAGCATAAAAGAGGCCCAGCAGATCCCAAAAAAAAAAAAAAAAACCAAGAAGAAGAAGAGTTTTGCCTCAAAACTACGTAGTTTTGAGGTGTAGGTTGCGCCTGCTGCTCCTACCAAGCAGCAGAGCCCCGCCTCCCATTGTATGGGGTGGTTTGGGGGTGGGAAAGTGTAGGCCATCCTTAATTTGTCTCCTCGTAGCTAGTCTCCGGTATCAAGAAAAATTGCTGGACACCGCCTCTAACTTTCTCATGCATGCACCCATCTTTCGAAGAATTTTCTTTTGATATTCAAGTTTTTAAGATCGAACAACCTATATAGCTACTCGGCGAGTATCTCTAATAAAATGAAGCTAGCTAAGCTCTGGTTGTGAATTTGTGATGGACACTACTAAAGTTTGATTGGTAATTAACAAATACGCAACAGTGTCTTCAAGAATAACTAATTTAGTTTAAACTATATACACCTTGTTATTAAGGGGGGAAGGGTTTAAACCGTCCATCTCGGCAATAGACAGCTCGGATTTTCATCCAAACAATATTGGACGGTTAGGATTTGTAGAAGCTCAGATTAAATCCATACTGTCCGCACCGAGATGAACGGTCGGTGGGTGCACTACTAACCCTCCCATTTCATAAAGTATAAACTGTGACTTGTGGAATACTTTCACAACCAACAACTAGGTAGAAGAAATTGGACAGCTAACTACCCCTTAGTTTTATCAATTTCATCACTTCATCTTTATGCGTATATTTGAAACCTATAAAGTCAGATGGCCTGACCCAATCCTTCTAGAACGTAGGCTGATAGACATCATCCATTATCTTCAAAGAGATGATAATACAGTACATGATAAGTCGTCACAATGTCACATAATGTGTGTGTGTTGAGCGAGAGCGAGAAAATGTCTTTCAAAAATATTCAAAATTACTAAAATTCATGAGGGTGAGGATTGGAAAGTGATAGCTATATTGAGGATTGAAAGTGTAACACCTCAAAAATTTAGTTCATTAAATATAATTTTTTTGGAAATAGGCGGAATAAATTTAAACATTTTGATAAAAAAGTGAGAATTAAATATCGAGAGTGGGTTGGCAAGTGGAGTGTACAAACATTTTTATGCTAAATTTGTCCTACAATAATTGAAAACCTCTCTCAATTTACAACGGTCCCGCTTCGCCATTCTCTTTAACGTCTTCATAGTTATTTGATTTCATCTAATTATTAATTTGAAGCTTATTTTGCAAAAAAATTCGCGTTTGTTACTTTTGCACCAAATTTTTGTGGATTATTGAGTCGTCTCAACAAGATGAATCGGAAAGTTAAAAAAAAAAAATTACTTTTACCCAAATATTTTGGGAAATAACCACTTTTATGCACAAAAAAAAAAAAGTAATTTTACTTAGGAAAAGTGAGAGAAAATAAAGGAGAGTTAAAAAAAAAATCCTCCAATTGTGTGGATTGGAGAGAAAGAGGAAAGAAAATAAAGAATTCAAGTTTTGTGAATAGTGAAATTTTCCTCACTTTTTCTTTTCCCTCAATTATTCTAAGTTTCAAATAAAATCTAAGCTGTTGGGCACAACGCACCAATGAAACCACCGTTGCAAACCGATAAAGAATGACTAATCAGTCATATTTTAGATGACATACATGCATTGGAAATAAAAATATCAAGTCCATTGCACGCTTTCATGAGATCATACACATAATACTGTCGCCACAGAAATATGTGGTAGATTTGGTATCTATCAGTCCCCCTTACCTTACCCTACCCGCAAGGGAGAACCTCACATGGAGCTGGGGGACCAGTTGGACGAGCATTGTGCTTGGTAGGTAACACTCCAATTTGTCTGTTTATTATGGCTATTGATAGCTAGCGCATGTAAATTAATCCTTTCTGGCTAATTAATCACTTTCAAATGGGGGATTACTTAATTTAAACTGCAACTTTTAAAAACAAACATCGCTCCAAATTATTCAATTAGCTCTTGGACCTTTGGATCTCAACCTTTCTTCCTTTCTTTTTCTCTCTTTTGGACGGCAAATCTCAACCTTTCTTTCTCCTGCAGCATGCGTCGACCATACCAATTTGTTTTTTCTCTTTTTTCAAAGATGGAACAATGGAATCCAGCTTCTTTTTCTTTTATTTTTTGGTTTAGTTATAGAATCCAACTTCTCTTGAGTCCATTACTCTCTCTCTCTCTCTCTCTCTCTCTCTCTCTCTCTCTCTCTCTCAATGGACATGAGATAAAGTACTCGATATATCCACCAGAGAATATTACTTTCAACACCATAAAGTGCATGTAAATTTGAGGGGTAGCTTGAAGATTTTTGTCTTTCGAGTGGAAAAATGAATAGGGGGGAAGAAGAATATAAGTTGCTGACATGGAATTTTGGGTTTTTTTTTCTCAAAAAGGAAAGAGCGTTATGTGACATACACGTTGACAGACGTCCTAGTTACTCCTTGCGTCCCAAATTTCTTGTCCCATATCACCATTATGAACATCTCAAAAAATTGTTTATACCTTATTTGATACTCCCTCCGTCTCAAAAAGGACGATAATTTTTGAAAATCGTGTCATTTTTCATCGCTTATATCTTTCAATCTATAATATTTTTTATGATGAGTTTGAAAACTTTGTATAATAAAACTAATAAAAAACTATCAAACAAGATTCATATTCATTTTTTATTTTTGAGATCCATGTTAAAATATATAAGGAATTGAAATTGGCACGAATATTAAAAATTGACATTCAATTTGGGACGGAGTGAGTAGATCTTAATTATTTATATTAACTATAAGTAATTTACAAATGACATGCACGCCGAAAAATGTACATGAAATTTGGGACGGAGATATAACGTATTCCAATATCTAGGCCCGAGCCCGAGCCTGGGCCGAATAACCCGAACAGACCAATACGGTGGAGAGGTCTGGCCCAGTCTTAAATTGGCCCGTAGTCAAGAGCCACAAGACAATAATAACTGGTAAACCCACGAAGAGGGAAGCCCAAGCCCAAAACAACCGTTGTTTGAACAAGCCATCCCAAAGTTGTCAATAGCATGGGCAAAGGATATACTTGCAGCTTCCTTGTAGTAACTTAGTAAGCAACAGTTAGAAGCTTCATCAAGTTAAGTGACAATTTTTTCCAGGAGTCAAAGTGGATTTGCTTGACGTTATCTTTTTTCTTTTCTTTTTTTGTTATGGCAGTAAGGGGTGGTCTTTGGACTAGCTTACGAGTCCGGTCAAAAACAGGTCATTCACGCCGGACTAAGAATTCACAAGAAATTTTTTGACATTATAGCCTACAGCTCATATTTTTCCTTAATAGGAGGTCTTCGGTTCGAACCTTGTTTCATGTATTGTGCTCGAACAATTAGCTTTCTTATTCTTGATTGTGGACTCGCGCCTTGTTCCTTCAACCCGTCTTTCTAAATGGGGATGCGTGGAGCTTCATTTTTTTTTTTTTTTTGAAACAGTAAAAATTTTATTAAAAAACTTAATAAGGGTACATCAAATAGAGGGATCCAACCAAAAGTTGGAAAAGGGCCAAGCCCAAACACCTGAGGGCAAAGCCCAAAACACAACCTATGGGCCTCACAATGTCCAAATTGAAATAAATAAAGCTCAAACATCTTAAAAGGCCTAAAATGCTGAGATATAAAAATTAAACCCGGAGCTTTTGGGGCAATCGCATTTTCTTTTCTCGTACGTCATAATGGTAGTAAAAATAGGAGTAAATTGTTATCAATCTACTCCGATATGGAAAGGAACACTACTAATGATGTGAATAAAATTTTCAAACTGTGTCAAAAGTGATTTTCAATATTCTCCGAGTAAGAATTGGTTCGGCTCAGTTGAATAAGGTTTTACTTCGACCAAAATAAAAACAAAACACATAGTCGATCCAATTCTATTTGAAAATTGAAAGATTAATCGGACCAATATTCTGAAAAAGCCAAACCAAGCTAATTTTTTCGATCAGGGTTACTTTTTTTTGTTGCAACCCTAGCTAATATTAAGGGTGCAAACGAGCCGAATTAAATTTACGCATGTTCAGTCAAGTTAATTATTAAAGCACGTCTTGAACCGTCATTTTCCCTTTAGGAAGCTTGAGTTCAACTAGAGCTTAAGCCCAATAGAAATTAGGCCCCCAAAGATTTATTAGAAATTGTAGTGACTCATTCTGTTTTGATTTTCATTCTAAATGCCCAAAGAAAAATTGTAAATAATTAGATACATGGCACGAAGAAGAACGATAGTTAAAAGTAATACTTTTGAACTCTTCCAACTAGCATTCAACCCATTCTTTCTATGTACGGACAAAACTAATCCGTTCTACCGTTGTGCCTGTTCGATACACGGGACAATTAATAAAAGTAGATTCGAACAGGCACAATGCTAGAACGGGCTAATTTTGCCCGTGCCCGTGCATAGAACTGGTTAAACGCTAGTTTAAAAGAAGAGGTAATGAGAACATTAAGCTGATTTCGTATGCTATGCTTGCTACAATCACATGGTCTTTTTTTTCAAATAATTTGTTTGGAAAGCAAGAAATAAGCTAACTTTTTAGGGGGTGGAAACCAATTGGGAGGAGCTAGCTACTGCCATAAAACTAAAGTTGGATACCAATTGCAAGTCCATAATGAGCGTAGAGAAATTCACCAATAATTAAATGGCAATAAACAACAAAAATGTACAACTCAAAGAAGGTAAACATGGTTTGAATTTTTCCTTCACCGATTAAATAACAATAAAGTCAAACTACTATGTCATGCTACACAATAGTTCTAGACATTTTTCATCCTACCCTTCAGCTCTAAGACAACCCGATTCTATTCATCGAACGGTGGTTCCTCTGGATCTTCGTCCTCCAAATCTGAAGATATGTCAATGTAAACCAGGGGTGGTGCCGATGGTCCGGAGTAATGAGATCTCACGCTCTTGGGTGAAGCTTGGCGGTAGGAAACATATGGCTGAGCCAAAACCTCTGCTCTCAATTTATTGTACTTCACATCATCCTTCAGAATCCAATATGCTTCCTGGTACTTTCGGATATGATTCTTTATGCGGTGACACACCAGTTGCTTCTGTTTCCCTTCCTCGACAACCGCGGAGTCCTCAATCACCTTCTTCATGTCGTGCTTGATGATTTTTTTAGCTTGCCATTTGAGTCTCCCTTGGTGTTCACGTTCATCCTAGGGTTTGATTTGACGTCCTCGCTGAGTACAACGGCCATACGTATCGAAACTCGTACCATATGATCCTAACGAAGAAGAGCTCAACATCCTACATTTTAAAATTTAATGTTTAAATGGTATAATCTTCATACTAAAAAAAATGACAATAATAATTTGGCACATGAGAGGGTTGTATATTTACAATACGATTAAATACCTATACTCTTGAAACCTAGTGCTACCCAATCTACCAAAGGCCGAGGGTTTGAACTTAAAATTCTGATACCAAGGCTCAACTAATAGGGAGTAAAATAAACACGCACAAAAATTTAGTGGCAATCAAAAAACTGCTGAGAAATTGGTGTGTTCTATGGCCAATTGTCCCCCAATACTTAATTACCAATTATCAATAGCAGAACACACCATGAACTAAAGTTTGAAACTGCTCGTTGCGTGCGATTTGGTTCTTCAAACAGGTGTCTTAGTAAAATACTCACGTTTTGAAAATGCACAATGGACCATGTACACTTGATTATTCCTATTCTATATTCCTTCTTTTTAGAAAGTGCGAATAATGTAAGGAAAATACTATGAGATTGTGGGGAAAAAGCTGGCCGGATGCAAAAAAAAATAAAATTGAAAGACAGGTATATAAAGCGGAGAGGAAATCATACCTAGTGGTTAGCAGAACTGAGCGATGCGAGATCCGAATTGCTTTCAATTGTCAAAACCTTAAACCTGCCAAATGAATTCGCACATAAAAGATGAGTGAAGCATTTTGTCGAGCACAAAAAAAACAGTGAAACCCCTTTGGAAATGCACAATGGACCATGGCCCTTGATTATTCCTATTCTTATATTTCCTACAAACAAAAAATGTGAATAAGGACAATCCTATGAGAGTTTGGGATTGCCGTACTGGTGAGGTTGATAATAGGATTATCTCTCTTGTTCACAAACTGGCTTTTCTTGCAACTAATGGGCTGACATAATGCACTGAAATTTAGTGGCAATCAAAAAACTGCTAAGAAATTGGTGTGTTCTACGATCAATTGTCCCCCAATCCTTAATTACCAATAGCGTTCAACCCGTTTTATGCACGGGCAAAACTAACATGTTGAACAAGATTAACATAAACGCAATATAAATACATGCCATAATAGGTAGCATGTGCACCCAAATCATACACACATAATATATAATATATCTAACATAGCATAATGCTCTCATATCCATGAAATTTTGTTTCAAATTTTTTAAAATTATTGCTTTAGGCCATGTGGGTGGGAGGTTATTAGTTATAACCTGAACCAAAATCATAATGTGTAACAATTTATAATGTACCATGAAATTTTAGTTGAGAAGTTACCAAAATTAAATTAAGAAAATTTCCTCCTTTGATGCTTACACATCAGAATTTTGGGTGCAAAAGGCGATTGAGGTGTACGCCTCTGTGCACCTACGACCATTAGATGCCTTTGAGATTCACCGCCCAAATATTCAAGTCTGAGGCGTTTTGGAATCGCCTCGCCTCGCCTCGCCTCACGCCCCGAGGCGTGCCCCCAGAACGCCTTTGAAAACTTTTATTTGAACTTAAAAAGTATTGATACATACAATTATTTGAACTTAAAAGTGCTGAAGAGAAACAATTTACGACCTGTGCAAGTAAGAAGACTAATTTACAATCACACTGTAGAAAGGAAAAAAAAAGAAGCTAACAAAACAATTAAAACAATCAATATAAACTTGCATGAAATGATAAAGCTGGTAGAAATGCAACATCTAACTTTGAGAAGTGGATGAGAACTGAAATCAATCAAACTTCTTACTTTAATCAAAATTTAGAGACAAAAAAGTGGGAACACCATTAGGGGAGGGCATGTGGAAATATGGGCGTGTAAACTTTCAGAGCATGTAAGAGTAGCAGTAGGGTAAGAGGCGTGTAAACTTTCAGAGCATGTAAGTGCTAGTAGCAGTAAGGTAAGAGTAGCAGCAGTACTTTCATACTTCAAAGCATGTAAACTTGCTGTTGAGAGGTAGAAAATATGAGCATGCAGGAGACTGTATTGTTTCAAATGGAAGGGTGAAACGTGAACGTGACTACGTGAGAGTGTTTTATGTGCAGTTGACGTGGGATAGTTGGTTTGGACGTGGGGTGGTTTTTTTCTTTTTTCTTTTCGTTTGGTCTTATGGTTTAGATAGTGGTCTGGGAAGGTAGATATTGTATGGGAACGTGGGGTTTTTTAGTTTTTTAAAAGTATAAAATTCAGGAAACTACGAATGGGGGTTTGGAGGCTTGTGGGGCTCAAACACATTTCCATAGGATATTGATAGATAGATAGATATTCGGTTAAATTTTTTAGAATTTCAAGTGATGCTTTTGAAATCTTACAATTTTCGGTTATTGTTTTGACATTTTTCCTTAATGATTAATGAGTGTTTGATTCAAGGAAGATTAAGCCTAGGATTGAGTTGAGCTCGAAGTTGTTCTCCAGCCTTAACAAATCAAGAAATATCATCTCCTACCTTTTATGCTTGATGTATGGAACTAGTCCGCCAAAAAAAAAAAACATGTTATAGAGAAGAGGCTTCAAGCATGGAGAGTGGAGACAGAGAATGAGAGGAGACTTGTCAACGGGCAAAACTTTCAGTGAATCCTGTCTCGATTGGTGTCTTCAATGCAGTCTTCGGGGGAAAGTTTATAGGGTAAATTTCAGAGACATCATTTGTACTTTGCCCCTTTTTCAATTACACCCCCTGCACTTTATTTTTAAACACTCACACCTCTTTTACTTTAGACTAGTTTGGAACTGTTAGCAATTCCGTCAAAGGATTCGAAGTGAAGATCACAAGACCTGTTGGGAAATAAATGCTTATGCCAAAGGATCAAAATGCCACCATTGTAATGGTATGCTCGCTAAACGGCATTTGTTATTTGTTCTTATGCATGGTCATGTATTTAATTTAATTACCTTCTTATTGATGACTAATTTTTAAGTAGCAGGGTAGTTTAATCGGGGAGTTTATTTGCTGGTTTATTTTTAGGAAGTGTTACAATTTGATGTTGGGTAAATTTCAGAGAAACATAACAAAAAACGTAACTCAAAACCCTAGAAGATGACTTTAGGGCTATCAATGAATGTACCTTACGAATACGACCTTTGAACCAGACGATCTGCGATCTTCCAAACCCTAGCTTTCTCTGTTTACCATTGAAGAAGAACCAAATCTTTGGAGGGAGAGAGAGAGAGAGAGAGAGAGAGAGAGAGAGAAGAAGAAGAAGAAGAAGAAGAAGAAGAAGAAGAAGAACATGTGAATGAAGATGGAAGGGGAAGACGATTGGGTAAAATAGTCTTTTAGTTAAATTTGACGAAATTGATAACAATTCCAAACTAGTTTGAAGTACAAGGGGTGCGAGCGTTTAAAAATGAAGTAAAGGGGATGTAGTTGAAAAAACAGGTAAAGTATAAGAGGCGTCTCTGAAATTTACCCAAAAATATATTTACGAATAACATCTTTAGGTTTAGAGCCTAATTAGCTCGGACTTGGCTCTTTGATTAAATTGCAGCTAGGCTACAAACAAGTCAAATCAAGCTAAGTTCTAGAGTGTTCAAATTTGTTTATTATGTTTTTAAGCTCTCAATAAAAACTTGACAAGTCGAGTTCAAGCCAAGCTTGCCTAAGTTTAAGTCAAAAATTGAACTTGTTCAGAAGTCTTGAGGAATTAAAAAAGAAGAAGATATTTACTCTCTTATACATGTCTAAACTGAAAAATAAATAAATTATTATTTACACTCTTATACAAGGCTAAAAGTGAATAAATAAAGAAATAAATAATATATATTGTACTTATAAAATTTATTAAAATCATATTAAAATTAAAGTTTGTAGAAAAGTATGTACATGTACAAGTTATAAAAAAAAATTACATGTAAACGTTTGTACATGTTAAAGGTTATATATGTGAAATTCTTATGTGATATATATATACTAGTGTTTATCCGTGCCTACGGCACTATCCACTCCGATTGGAATTGGAATTACCTTTTGAATTTTGATAGTGGCTCAAATTGCTGAAAATTAACTTGATACAAAGAACTCCGTAATCAAAACCACGTTTTTCAATTTCCATGGAGAAGACATTAACAAAATACAAAACCACCAAATACAACCAAAGAACTCATCCTCAATATTCTATATTCGTGACTTCCCCTTCATACTACTATACTATTTGCTACAAAGCTAACCCGACATTAAACACAATCACACTATTTGCTCCAGCACCCTTTAAAATGACCAAAAGAAAATACTAATCTCCAGCTGAAAATAAAAAATAGAGACCAAAATAAACACAACAAAGTAAGCCTGAGAAGAAGATCGAAATAGATACCGATAATAGCGACGCTCAACCCCTTATTTGATTGGATATTCCTCCCAGAGATAAACATGATTGGAATAGCTTGACCCATTTAGGATTTTGATTTGCACACACGAAAATAAGACCAATTCTAACATTGGGTTTCTCTAATGCTTTCTCTATTTTGCCATTTAATTGCATTTCCTGAGCTCAACCAATTTAGGATGTTGATTTCCCCATGGTCAGGTTACATCACACCTTAATCTTTAGTGGGAAAATGGTCCATAATAGAAACGGAGCGTGTATTGCTTCTACAGAAAAAATTAACAAAATTAATAAAATGACCGATTGAAAATTAACAAGGTGATACCTCATTGTTATCGGTGATTATTAGGGTTTTGGAGAGAGAGGGAGGGAGATTGTGAAATCGACGGGGAGAGAGAGTGTGAATTGTGTGAGATTGACCGAGGGAGGAAGAGAACATTGTGAGAGTTGTATTCTCGTTGGTGAATTGAATGACGGAGAAAGAGAGAGAAGCATAGAGGAGACAGAGTTGGGAAAGTAAGGAGACATGGCAATTGTGTAATTTAATTGAAAAGTATGGACATTTTAATAGAATTGGAAGAATGTCTCTCAATATTTGGATCAAACAAATCTGAGCCGTCGTAACAACTTGTCTCTGCACCTATCTATTTTATAATAGAGATATTCCAATTTTACAAGCCTAATTGAGCTAAATATTGTTAGGTTTATGTTCAGGCTCAAGTTTGGCTTATTTATAAACGAGTCTAAAATTGAGGTTCAAGTTTGTTTGTTTAACAGCCGAACCAACTTGAACGACTTTTTACCGGGTCAAGTCTTAAAAACATTTGGAAAAATGACGGTCAATAACATGTTTTGATAATTAATACTGGTCAAGAACATTTTCAGTAATAACAAATGTTCTTAATTTGTCATTAGCGAATATTAATTATCAAAACTCGTCATGAACCGTCGTTTTCCCAAAACATTTCACGAACGGCTCGATTAATTTGCAGCACACATTTTTTAATTTTTTTTAATCACGGACGTATTGAATTTGGTAGAGCCTTCTTGAAGTAGGAGATCGTACTTTTCGTCACTCAAAATACTTCGATGGAGGCGGTATAAATTCACATCGAAATCGACAAGTTTAAGGCTTCGGTGATTCTCATTCTTTACTTGCGCCAGCGAGTTTACTCATCTCTCCGTCTCCTCTCTCTCGAGAAGTCGAGTCCTCGTCGCCGAAGTTTGAGTACAGAAACCCTACAATGAAGATCAACGTAAAAACTTTGAAGGGCACTCACTTCGAAATCGAAGTGAAACCTGAGGACACGGTTTGTCTCACTGATTCCTTCTCTCTTCCATATCGTAATTTTGTTTACTAGGGTTTCACCTTGGTCGTTTCTTGTTGAAGAAATTAGGTTTTTATTGGATCAGAGGTGAATGCTGTGGACCGTATGCCTTTTTTTTTCTTGGTTAATAAGCATTACAGTTTGCTCCTCAATCGCGTTGCACATATATGTATAAGAAATTAGGAATTACGCGTGTATGTATCTTGTTTTGATAGGATTGCACAGGCATCGGGGGTGCACCCTAAGTTAGTTAGCGCGCGAGGGTGTGAGCGTGAAAGCGTCTTCCTAAAACATTCGAAGTTATTAAAATTCCGGAGAGCAAGGATTGATAGCGGTAGCAAAGGGTCTTACTGGAGGATTATGTGACTTAGGGTGCACCCGTATCTAGTTATCATTTGTGCGGCTGTTTTCATGTGAGCATTTCTGTTAAGAAAGTTGGGTTTCATATGCTTTGAGTGAGTTAGAAGTTATTGTTTCGAGAGTGTGGAGCTTAAATGTGTGAGCATATGTGGTAAAGTTGAAAAAGTTAGGTTTCGTATGCTTCGAGTTACTTAGAAGTTCGTTTGTGGGATGTCTACCAATAGATGATTACTGATATTCAATGTAGGTTTGCATTGATGATAGGCTTGGGGTAGGAAAAAGACAATTAATGCTCAAGGAAAGATATTGTAGCCCTGTGGTTGTTACAGACTTACAGTTGTGATAGATAGTGTAGAATGGAATTCTAAGATTCATGTAGCCAATCTAAACTGTTGGCGCAAGGCTTTGTTCGAGCATCTCCACCGGGGATGTTAAAGTAGAACAAGAGATAAAAGTGAGACCCAATTATGTGTTAAGTGTGTGTAAGAGTTTGTTAGTTTAGACAGTGAATTAGTGCTCCAATCGATGTGTTAAAGCGGGTTAAAGGGTCTATGATCTATATCGAAAGTGGGATCAAAGAGTACAGAAGCCTTTCTACTGCTCTATTCTGTGGCTAAGTTAGTGACCATGTTAGCTGCTGACACATGGAGCAGCTAAGGTAGCACATCAAATGGAGCTTGTTTTGGGCTCGTCTGATCTCCAAAGTTGAAGGCTGATCCTAAACCCTCCACTCAAGAGTCCCTCGAATTTTCGTTTCAAGCTTTCTATTTTCATTGTACACCTGTTTTTATCTGTATATTTCCTGTTCATGCATCTTTGGGTAATTCTCTCTGTAGTAGAGCTGATCGCCATATTTTCCAGGTCGCTGATGTGAAGAAAACCATAGAATCTTCTCAAGGGGCAAATGTGTATCCTGCTTCGCAACTGATGCTTATTCATCAAGGGAAGGTTCTTAAAGATGACACGACATTGGACGAAAATAAGGTTGCTGAAAATAGTTTTGTTGTCATCATGTTAGCAAAGGTAAAATGTTGCAGCCTTAGAAGTGTCTAAGAACTCTTCTTTTATACCTACGTAAATCTATCTTCATTCTGCAGTGAGGTGACTTTTGCTGGATTGTTTTTCTATGCACTTAATCGTTGTCTTTTTCATAGAATGTCATGTTCTTCTTAATATATTTATGGTATAGACGTCCAGCTTGATAATCTGTAGATCATTATTATACTACCTCTAATGTTGTCATCATTAATGCTAAAGCATCCTTCTCATGTGAATTGCTTACTATGTTTGTCAATTTTATTTTCTTCGTTTATTTTTGGGAAGACATGAAGAATAAACAATTTGTAAAATTTGTTTTGAAGAAAAGTGAGCGGATGTTAGGTGTGGAGCACGTGGACTGAGCAAAATATTCATTTTCCTTAAACCTGGGTAGAATAGTGTTTACAAGGTGCCATAAATAGTTTCATTAAAGGTAGGAGGTTCTACATAGTTACAAGGTAAACTCAAATTGCAAAATGTGCTTGCAAGGTAGATGCCTGCCCCTTAGTTGCACGAAATGGGAGCAGGTTCGGGAGAGCGAGAGTATGTATAAGAATCTAATGTTGGTTCAATAGGAACCTGTTTAGAATTATAAATTTGAAAATAAATATAGATACTCAACATGTTATCTTATTGTTAGTCTTATATACATGTATATTCGTTATCGGTGTCAATTGCGAATATTTTGTTGATATTCAAGTGAGTATTATGGTTATACTAAAGTACCCGATTATATTCTAGTTAATATATTTTAGCATCTCTACTTGGTAACTTTTCTTTTGTTTCTTTCTGAATTTATATGCTTGAGATTCTGATTTGGTAGCGTGGAGTGAGATTGTGAGGTGGATTCGCCACCCTATAGGCTATAGTTGGATCCTGCTACTAAGAAATAAACATGTGAGACGCATACCTTGTTTGACACATGTACTTTATTTGAAGAGTCCATGTAAGTTAGATAGTCATGATGTATCATAGTTGCAAATCATTTGTGGCTCAATGTTAAGTTTTGCGAATGGATGTATCCTACATTCTGAATACCGCAATCTTTAGAAGCATAGTTTTGGTTATAGGAGTTGGTAGAACATTACCCGACAGTTTTTGAAACTCTTGGGGGAGAGGGAGACAGCGGGGACATGATGAGAAACAAACATCCATTTGCATTTTTCTCAATACATCCACTTGTCTGTGTTTTCGTCAAAGGTAAATTGATTGCTATTCATGAATCATGATAATGACAAATATTAGAGGATTGCATGGGAGGTTTGACCTACTCTGGCGTAGAGTGGTTTGTGTATATTTTGAGTAGACATAGATAGAAACCTACATACAGTCACTTGGCATGTCAATTTGTTGGATGTGGAAACAAAAATGTTAGATTTGAAGTTTTTTTTTTTTTTTTTATCGGCATCGATCTGAATGTTAGGGTCTTCAATTTCAAAATTTAGGAAGGAAAATACGTGCATACTGTTACCATATTGAACTTATTGCTCGCCTTTTATTTTCTTGTACTGCACTTGCAACAAAGTGACGCGCATGTCCCGAGTCCTTCCGAACATCCCCAGTTGTTTCTTATGATTGTCTATTCACTACACATTTTGTATGGGAAGACTCCACCATTGGAGGCATGTCCTTTGTCCTTGGTGGAAGCAACTTTTGGATCAAATGTATACTCTACTGAAAATGTGTTCACATTGGACTGAGTGGACTTGACCAATTTGAAATGATGACTGCAAATAGCTTTCATGATTATTTAGCGATTGACATTGGATCAGGATTCTTTGTACTTCGGAGAGCTAAAAGCTTGTGATTATGAAAATGAGGAAATTGCAAAAAGGTAACCTACAGCATGATCCGTCAAGACCTCTTAGAACCTTGTCGATTCTGGTAAGGTTGTATGACCTGTCAAGACCCCTATTTCCTCTTGGTTTTTCAAAACCGTGATGAACTGGAACTAAATTGTAGTGGTTGAACTAATGAAGTACAATAATATTAGTTGCTTCGCTATCAGGCCATCTCTATAGGGTGCATAAATGTGGGTTTTCTCTGGAGAATAAGGAAAGTGCTCCTTTCATTTTATTTTAAAGATTAAACTACCTTTGAGTTAGCTTCATGATTTGAAATCTACAGGCATGAAGAGATGGAAATCAGAAAGCTAAAAACACAACAAATCCGTAGTGTTATGTGAGGTGAAATCACTAGGGTCTAGGGCCAAATGACGTCTGCCTTAACTTTTGCGGGCGGAATATACAATTAGCATCACCTTTTAATAGAAGTTGCCGGTGTTGGGCCATGTAAATTGTAAGTTGTTAGTATACTCTGGGAGTCTGGTTATATTTCCTCTTAACATATGAGAAATATATGCGCCTTGTTTTTGCCACTCCTTCACATTGGTAGAGCGGCTTTGCTCAATCAATGCTATGACATTTTAGTTGAGCCTAAGAATGTGGTTTTTCCTGGTGGATTGGAGCTGCTTCGCTATTCCATGCAAGTGAAGGGCTGGTCCTACTATCACAAGCTTATCGACTTATCTACTGCATTGAGCAGATGATGATGTTTTATTAATAACCTGTTTGGTCTCAATATTGACTTTTGTATACTTATTTTTGGTTAAACTCTCATTGAATATTGCTAGAATAAGAGCTCATCTGGAGAAGGTTCAACTACATCAAGTGCAACTACAACTAAGGTAATCTAACACTTTTTTTTTTTGGTGCGTTAGTCTCTAGTATGGCTATTTTTTGTTCAGGTCACTCCATTGTAGTATATAAGTGAAACCAGTATTGGAATTAATTTGAGGGCGTTCTTAGATTGTTGCGATGAGTCTTAGTTCCTTTTTTCTGGAACTAAATTTTTTTCTCTGCTTAGAGCTACAAACGAACAGAGCCGCAGTCGAGCGGCTTGAGGCTTGGCTTGCTAGCAGCTCACTCAAACTTGCTCGGTTCGTCAAATAAACGAACGAGCTCTAGCCATCATTCTCGGCTCATTTTGTAAATGAGCCAAGCTCAAGCCACTTGATGCTCGGCTCGTATGAGCTTGCGAGCCAACATATATGGCATATATATACTATATATATATATAAATATGTATATATACACACACTCCGCTTCAGGTAAGGGCGTCCGCATATATACAATCTACAGACGTCGAACGCCAGCCGTTGGATTGTATTTTCAATGGTCCGGATATGCGGACGCTTTCTTACCGGTAAGGATCCGGACCATTTAAGAAAGCGTTTGTAGATCCGGACCATTGAAAACACAATCCAACGGCTGGCATTCGACATCCCCATTTTTCCTAGTTAAGGACATCCACATGTGAAGGCTGGTGTGTGTGTGTGTGTATACATACCCATACATATTTTTGTAGATATAACTTTTGAGTTTGACTTGCCACGTGTTAGTCTTGCCCTTAGGCAGCCACACATGTAAGTAGCCCTACTGCATAGTTTTATAGCACAGGCAGCCACACCTTGCACATCTTTTACCAATGTGGGACAAGTCTTGAGAAAGGCTTTTATGTTGTGAGGGGAAAAAATTAGTCCCGCATCGGAAGTCATGATAACTCAGAACCATTGGTACCAGTAAAAACAAAGTATTCAGCTATCTTTCCTCTGCACGTGCTGCGCAAGGGCTACTCTCCTGCTTTGGCGAGCCACGTGAGCCAAGCTTGAGCTTTTAAATATTTTTGCGAGCCAAGCTCGAGCCTACTTGTCTGAGCTTGATTTGAGCTGGAGCTCGAGAATTAAGGCGAGCCGAGCTCAAGTATGGTAAAGCTCGGCTCGGCTCGTTTGCAGCCCTAGCTCTGCTTGTGTAGTATTGCATGTTTCGCAATGAAATTACTGCAGAGCAGAAGTTTTTTAAGATCACCCAGTCATTGTTACTCTGTGTGTTTACTTTTCCTCGGTTCTGAAGATCAAATTAATGGTGGCCCAATTTGTGACAAGTTTATGTTAATACTGTTCTAAACGTTCTCTTATACTTGTCCATCCTACATGGTGAAGTGGTTTCAACTTGACATACTGTTCCTAGTTATAGTCGAACCCTGTCATAGTTTTCAAAGCTTACACTCAGAAGATCAAACAGTTTATGATTGCAATAAATTCAGTTTCTACTCAAAGCTACTAATTACAAGAACCATTGGACTCACACATACTTTGGCTTACTGGAAAATATCTTGACTATTGGAGGCTGTAACTCGTGCATGCTGAAAGTGAAAGAGACCTACATTCAAAAGCCCTGCAACTGATTTATCTTGGAAAGACTACCGTCTACCAGAAAAGGCTTATGAGCTAACTTTCCGTTGTGTTACTGATTCTGGCATAACAATGAGAAGTTCTCAATTGACCACAAGTTGCCTGTGCTTAAGATATCAAAGTTTTTATTCAGAGATTAAGGATCGGGGAACTTTTGTTTTGGCTTAGTATGTCGACATGCCAGCAATGAAGTTTGAAATTCTTCCCTATTAGGAGGGAATGCAGAGCGTTCTCTCATGAACTTTAAAATGCCTAGTCAATATAGTTGCATGTATGTTTAATCATGGCATCTTAAATAAAGTGGGATTTCTTTTTCGGAATTTTCTCCTGCGTGGTTTTGGTTTTTTTATTCCTACTTTTTCTTTTACTTTTGTAACTAAAATTATGATACATATGAGGTGAGATGCATCTTGCTTTGATCTATGATGTGTAGGCACCACAGACAAGTGCCCCACCACCTGCCACAGCTGCTCAAGTCTCTGCTGCAATCTCAGCACTGTGAGTCAGTTTTTCATTGGCTAATATGAAAATATAGTGCTATAATATATAGTTTTGTATTTTTGTTCAGTATTTCTCGTCATGCTCATTTACACTCCACAGGCCTGCATCTGTCCCTTCATCTGCACCTGCTGCAGCTCCTGGCTCCCCAGTTACTGCTGCGTGAGTACTTTTCTGGTATATTGGTTAAGTTGCGAAGGCTATGGCTTTCTGTGTCTTATTCCAGAAATTCCTCTAATTGTTTAGTAATCGTCAATAATTCATGTTCAATCAGGTCAGAAACCGATGTCTATGGACAAGCAGCATCCAACCTGGTTGCTGGTGGTAACCTTAATGGAACGGTCCAACAAATTATTGACATGGGTGGAGGAACTTGGGAAAGGGAAACTGTTGTTCGTGCTCTTAGGGCTGCTTATAACAACCCTGAGAGAGCTGTTGAATATCTATATTCCGTATGTGTCTTCCTTTGTACTTGATCCTTTCTTGTGTGCATTTTACAGAATGTGCTGTCATTGCCATTCAAATAGGGGCTAATTAGTTGGGAAACATCAGCTCAGGTTGTCAATATTTGTCTACGAACAAAATCTGAAATGTGTGCCCATTAATCTGCTGTAGCACTTTCATAAGAGAAGGCGTCTTTCATAATATCTCTGCTTCTTTTATAATAACTTGTAGTTTTGCTTTGTCTTTTTTTCTCTCCCCCTATTGGTAGTAGTCTTGCTTTCTCCAGTGCACCTGGAATATTGTGGAGATTGATTGTAGTAGAAGCGGAAGACATGGGACTTGTTCCATGCGTGCCCTCATTTCCCCCTTGCCAAAGTAACTTAAAACATCTTTCTTTGTCTCTCTTCCCTTGCCTTACTTAGCTCATTCTGTCTTTCCCCATGGTTTGTCGTTTTCTCCACTTTTCTAGCTACCTGTTGTTTTCACAAAGGGAGAAATAGGGAATATTCCATTCCTTGTTTTTGTGTACGAATAGGTAGCTAATTATTGCAGTGTATGTAGGTGCATGTTGATATAAATTTACACGATTGATATGCACTTCAAATATACATGTTGCTTCTGAAGACCTGGTGGTCATTAGGTTGAAAATTAACACATATAACAAATTAGGCACCGGTGACCTTATAAGAAAGAACCAAGGAGTGACCATATACATAATCATGCAGCTATTTTTTTAAAAATTAGTATCCTTTCATTCCATTAAATACGATGAGTGATAAATGGGGAAACAAAGTGAATATTTGCATAAATTTTTCGTTCAATTTTTTTGTTCATTAGGAACTTAGTTGGTGATGATAGTCTGCAAGTCAATAACTTTGTTTTTTTATTTCTTGTTGTGAAAGAAGACTCATGTTGTTATTGGTGTTAGACTGTGGACTGATGAACTGACATGTTCTTTGGCATAGCAAACATAATTTGGTGTATGTTAGGGAGGTGGACTTATTTGGTGCCAATTTTCATCATTATGTGATTCTGCTGAGTGTGAGTTAAATCCTGAATGTTTCAGCTTTCTGTATTTTGGATTAATCACTCAAAATAGTACTTGCCTTCCAGGTTGTTTTAGTTTGATTTCGAAGATTGATCCAAATATTGCAAAAGAGCATTTGGTATATTGCTAAAATAGATGAACAATATATTTACTTATTGCAAGCTAAGCTCTATTTGGTCTCCCATCCTATCTTTTATGTTTGAAATTCTTGGGTAATTGTCAGGTAATATACATAACTATCGAAATCTCTTGTCAATCCCATTACACACCCTTATCTCTCTCTCCTAATCCAGATTATTCCTATGCGAGTAGAATGTTGGGTTATCTTCGTTAACTTGAATGTGGTGCACTTTTTCCTCAAAGGATATTCTTGTACTATATCTTTGTACACCTTTTTTCACCAGCACTACCTCCGGATTGCATCATGAGTGAAGAAAATAGATTACTCTCTCTCTCTCTCTCTCTCTCTCTCTCTCTCTCTCTCTCTCTCTCTCTCTCTCTCTCTCTCTCTCTCTCCGTGTGTGCTCGCGCATGGTCCTATGCATGTTAGAGATCTAATTCTCTTGAGCAGTTTTTGTTTTTGACTTACCGGTGGAGGTTCTATGTGTCAGTAGATTGAGATTTATATTTCCGTTATTTTGCTTTTTATATTAGGGTATCCCTGAGCATGCAGAAGTTCCACCTGTGGCTCGTGCCCCCATAAGTGGGCTGGCTCCAAATTCTCCGGCTCAGCTTCAACAACCAGCACAACCAGCCCCTGTTCCTTCAAGTGGACCCAACGCTAATCCTTTGGATCTCTTCCCTCAGGTAGCTGATCTATGGGCATAATTAATTGAATATGCAGTCTTTTTGGTTATGGTCTAAGATATTCCGCAATAGGGCCTGCCAAACATGGGTTCAAATGCTGCTGGTGGGGGCAACCTTGATTTTCTAAGCAACAGTCCGCAGGTCTCTCTCTCTCTCTCTCTCTCTCTCTCTCTCTCTCTCCATGTGTGCTTGTGCGCACAAAGGTTCTTTTCTATGTGCATTGTGTCACATTTTGAATTGTTCTTTTATCCTTTTGTCAGTTCCAAGCCCTACGTACAATGGTGCAGGCTAATCCACAAATCTTGCAGGTTCTTAACCATTCTTCTACAGCAAATCTCTTCTTAGTTGGTTAGCAAAAAAAATTTATGTGCATATGATTTTTATTATTTTGTATTGATGGGCTTTTGGTGATCTCTTCTCTGTTAACAGCCCATGCTTCAGGAGCTAGGGAAGCAAAATCCTCACCTAATGAGGCTTATCCAGGATCACCAGGCTGATTTCCTACGGCTGATCAATGAACCTGTTGAAGGGGGAGAAGGGTAGGTTCTTGGCTTCAAACTTTCGAGTTATGAGCTTAGTACTAGGATCATCCTTCTATTACTGTAACGAATCCACCCTAGATCGTTGCTCCCAACTAGGATAGAACCTCTCAAGCATAATAATCCCAAAAGAAACAGAACCACCAACTGCCAAGCTGGAGAAACTATGAAACAATGATTAGATATTAGAAAAACATTAACTCAAACATATTCAAGTACTTGGTGTAAACCTAATATTTGTAGGTTGCACTTGGCACTAGTTACTAATTGACAATTTGACATCTATACTAGGACTAACAATAATACATATTTATATATGGTTACACCTACACCCTCCTATAGATGCTGCCAACTTCAGATTCTTCTATATCCTCTCGCTTCCCCGCATGCGCTGCCATTTCGCGCGACTAAGATTATGAGTAATAAATTGAATACTTTATAGCTGTTAGGGTAATTGTCTAAGCTAATTTCGATATTTTATCAGGAACATACTGGGGGACCTTGCCGAAGCAGTGCCACAGGCTGTAGAAGTTACACCTGAAGAGCGTGAAGCCATAGAACGGGCAAGTTTTTTCCTTCCAAATAGTTATTTGTATTTGGTTTTCTCTTGATCTTTTTTGTGAACCTCCCAAATACTAAAATTAATAGCTGTGTATCAGTATTTCTCAAATAATTCAGGATAAATAACATCGAGGGCTCGTCATTTATTAGGTTTGATTCTAATCTGTTTTTCTGGTGTTGAGGATGCCTTTATTTCGAGCTTTTGCATTTTTTCAATTGCTTTACTTCTATTCTTCATTGGAGAATCAGTACTGATTCAGGGAGAAACCAGTAGTACTGAAAAGATTTAAGCGGCCCGAGTTAGTGATTATAGCAGACAAAAATGGCACATCTGAAACTATTGTGATTCAGAACTCTAGGTTAAATCTTTCTGTTGAGATCGAACTTCTCTAGATTTAGAACCACTATGCAGAGTGTATTTCCGGCATATAATCAATATAATCAATAAGCTTGAGCTAAAAGTCGGGCCCTTTTTAGTTTTAAGTGGTATCTTGTTTTGCGTAATCAAGCACATAAATTGGGGAGTTCTGGAGCCATGTTTTCAGTCCTTTGGGATTGAAATGGGTTGACTACTTGGTGTTCAATCTGGTTGAGCAGTTATATTACCCATTCCTCCTATATGGGTGGTCTGTTAGCACACATCTTTGTCCACTTTACTCACTGACTCTCTAAGCTCACTACGAATTAGAATCATGGATTCTTTGGCATGTGATACGTGTTGAGTTCATTGGTTTTTGAATTTATTTGTGGAAATGGACCCAGATGATGGGTTATTACCTTTACTTGATGATGTATGGTACTCCTTGTCTTCTGATTTTAACCATTTGCCACATTATCGTGTCTTCTTTCATGTCTTCTTCCAGCTTGAAGCAATGGGTTTCGATCGGGCACTTGTACTGGAGGTGTTCTTTGCCTGCAACAAGAATGAGGAGCTGGCTGCCAATTACCTCTTGGATCACATGCATGAATTTGACGAATGATACTATTAGAGTCATTGGGTTTTATGGCTTTCTTCCCCTTGTTCTTCTCTCTCTTTCTTCTCCAACTTTCCTCTCACCTGGTATTATTTCTGCTTTCTTGTTTTCTTTTCATCCCCAACCCTAGCTTTGGAGTTTTCAATGTTAGTGCTGGAGAGGGGACTTGAATGTCCTGTGCAGCTATTGCCATGCTTCCATAGTAGTCTTATCTCAGTAATCTTCTTAGTAAGGGTGTATTATTAGTCATTACATAGACGGCCTGTTTTTCTGGCTGGTGGCATCAACATTTGTTGTGAAATATTTTGCATTTCAAGTTTTAAGTTCAAGATTGTGTATATGGTCATGGAAATGTTCCATACTAGATTTACGTGGTGGATCGAGGTTATTGGCAGTTTGCTCTCAATAACGTAGTTGACCGGTATTGTCCGTGATCTGTGATGGTAGCAATGAGGCTGTCATATTGCTGTGAAGCTGTTAGGGTCGGATTGAGACTGACTTTTTAATTCGCGAAGTTAAAATTTCCTTGGAGTTTGTAGGGGCCGAGTCCAAAAATACCTAAAAATAAATAACAGGGTCGGAGTAGAACTTGACTCTCAAATATTGTCATGTAGTATAAGCCACAATCTAAAGACTGTTCGCTTTGGGTCTCTATAACCAATCCCTCTTTTTGCTCACAGTTCTCAATAAGTACTCTCTAATTATTATTTTCATTTTTTTAATATTTATTTTTCTTCATTCATTACTCCAAAAATTTCTCTCAAAACTCTAAACGAAGGAAAAATTTCTCTCAAAAATTTTTCTTCACTCATCACTTATTTAGGTTTCCAATTGAATCAGCGAAGGGGAAGCTAATGGTGCCGAAACATTTAAACTTTTTAGATAGAGATTTCTGATTGGATGAGTGGCTCGATTCAGAAGGGGGAGCTATTGGTTACTAAAACTCTTGATAGGAAGAAACCAAAGACAAGGAAAAAGCGGCTCCGTATAGCGATACGATAGCTTAAGCCATTTTTATCTCTGTGAAATTCCACTGCTAGAATCCGGAACCGCTCTTCCTTCTTAAACATTCGTTTGAATTGGTGGGTGCAGTTTAGGAAGAACCTACCTTCTCCCATATACCGCTCTTGCGTCTTAAACATTCTTTTGAATTGGTGGCTGCACTTCTTTTTGTTGTCTGGTTGTCCCCTCTCTTCTCTCTCAAGATAGAACAAGACCTTCTCCTCCCCCCGGCCGCTCTCTCTCCTCTAGATATAGAGAGAACAAGACTTTCTCCCATATTCCAATGTCAACGCCATTTCAGATGAGTAAGTTTCGTCACCAACAATACCCTTCTTGCGGGGAAGGAAGTTTTGCCTCGAATGATATGTGTTATCGATTGGAGAGATAGACAGTGTGGAGGGGATTGCAATAGAGTTTGTAGTCTCGTGTTTGATAACAGATTAGGTGAAATTAGGATTGCGATTGTTAACGAGATGTGATTATTAATAAGGTCTTTTATCCATTCATGTTTGTTTTGGACATGATTAAGTTGTAGAATTTCAAATAACATATTTATTTTGGATAGGTAATAGTCCCATCGTTTTGGGGGATTGCCAATCCATTGGGACTGTTAATCTGGCCCATGGAAATTTTTAACAATCCTATCCCACCAATCAATCCGTTTATCAAACACGCCATCATACTCCGTATTATCAGAGGCATGGGATCAACTTGATAATGTAGAATAAAAATTGCTTTGTCCAGAAAACCAAAAGAAGAATAACAGCAAATCGTCAAAGCTGAAGCGGAAATTTTTATGTCCCAGTGGACATGTGATGCGTCTTTTTTAACAACAATTCGAGTTCCACACCCACTTTTACGAACTGTGCTATTGGTACCACTCACACACATTCAATGGAGTTGATTTTTTTCAAGGACATTCGAAAAATTATTTTAAAATTAATGGACGGTTCAGATTCTTCGTGTGGGTCCCAAAAGTGAGCCCCACAACCAGTGCCTGCCCAAGGTATTTGGGTGCCCAAGGACTGTTCTAAGAATGGTGCCCTAAACACTTAACAATTTTTATGGAAAAAAAAAAAAAACAGTCAAGAGAAAACCAAAATATTAGTATTAAATCACCTTGACTAATAGGTGTGCGTGTGTATATATATTTCAAATTTTGAAATTTTCCTTCAAAATAATTTTAATTTTAATTCCAATACTTTCTGTCCACGTGTTGCTTTCACGTGCAACCACTCTGTGAGCAAGGTGAGTAGAGGGCTTTATAAGCGAACACTTTGCCAATTGAGCCTTTGCTTTGTCGATGTAGTACAAACAAGTTACAAAACAAAGCCTCCCACCTATAGTCCCAGATCGTAAGTTGAAGGAAATAATGAAGGCAAAGAATCTTTTATAACTAGAAAGTCCTACAATACCAATGCTCAAGAGATTGGGAATTGCTTCTGAAACTTGGACTGAGTCTTTCCTAAAAAGAGTCCTACCCAATCCAAATACTAAAAGGGGAAAATGACAGCCCATGATATGTTTTGATAATTAATACCCACTAAGGACATGCTGAAAATATTTGTTTATGCTAAAAATGTACTTGGCATGTATTAATTATCAAAATATGTCATTGACCGTCATTTTGCCCCAAAATTTGGGTATCTCCAAGGCCCAAGCCTTGTGCCTGGGCTAGCTCAGCCCACAGCCGTTGTACATTTTCTGTACAGTTTTGGTTCTGTACCTCTATCATTATTGCACTTTTACATGCAAATGCCACACTCGGTGTGGATTCCAGAAACCCAAATAAATACTTATTTTTTAATAATGCAATTCAAGTTCAAAAATTATGTGTTTACGCAACTAATTTTTCTAGTAATATGGATTTTATTTGATCAATCTCATTGAAATCTTTTAAACGGTGCAAAAAAAATTAAAATTTTATTTTTATTTACTTTATTTTTTAGTTTAAAATATGAAATATGCTACTCCCTCTGTGCCTTTTTAAGTGTCCTACTTCGTAATTCCAACTTATTAAAAAGACATCATCATTATACCTTTCACATCAACTTTTTCATCCACTTTCCCTACTTACCCATCATCATTACACTTTTACTCACTAACTTTTCAAAAAGGAATATACTTTTAGGGACAAAATAGACAATACACCAACTTTTATCCACTAACTTTACAAAATGGACACTTATTAAGGGACAGCCCAAAATGGAATACCGGATTATAAAAAAAGGGACGGAGGGAGTACTTATTTTTTAAGAAGATTTCTAGAATGGAACCTCACACAAGCATAGGGTGTCTCACTCATTTGATAGTGGTGGTGTGTGTGGGACCCAACACTTGTGTGGAAGTGTGTATTTGTGCGTGCAAAATGAGCGTGGAACTAGACTAATCCCATTTTAAAACACGTGTTACTGGTCCCAAATAATGACTACCACCACTCTTGTTCGTGCTCATGAATGGCAGTATCATCTAATTTTACTTTCCCAATTATTCGAGATGAAACTTTAGCATGGAAGTGACACAACGGGACTTTCCTCATTGGTGGTTTGTTTGTGGGGGTCCATTACAGCATTTTCAAGTACTGAAGATATTTTTAGGAATAAAAACAAACAAATATTCTTAACCAACTACTGTAGTATACAAAAGAAAGACTCAAAGGTCCTCCTGGAAATACGAGTTTCCTTTTAGCATTAGTTCCAATTTCCTTTTGCACTTTTAGTGGCTATGGATCTTTTAGTGGCTAAAATTCATGTGCCCTTTGTCTTCAATATCTTCACAATCATGCCATCTAATAAAAATCTCCCGACTCACGTTGGAACATTTCGAAAATATTTTATGGATATTAAATGTAAATATTGATGAATGATTTTAATTCAAGAGGCGTGACTGTTCAGGTTAAATGAATAGACGTGATATTGGATTTAAGCACAAAAGGTGTGTCTATTGAGGTTAAATGAAGAGACATTATCAGACCAAAATGTGTAACTATTGAGGTAGAATGAATAGACATGACTATTATAAATAGACATGACTGTTATATTTAATCAAAGAGGTGTAATCTTTGCCCAACGGTCACAATCTATACCTATAAATAGGCAGCAAATGGTTCTACCAATTTGAGGGTAGAGATAATCAGAATCATTCTGATTGTTGTTTCTCTCTAGAATAATCTCCTACGATTATACCTAAGGAGCTCGCAAAATCCAAAGGTGTTCGGATCTCTCTTCGTTTGTGCATAACGCAGTTAGACAACAGTTGGAGACTGAGCTTTATTTTATCTTGGAAGTGGCTTCGCTGTAACTCGGTGCATACCAGATTCTCTCGAATTGGTGGGGGCGAATATTGTTTTAAGGACAGCGATATAATAACGTGACTTGAAGCATCTCTATTTATCCACTTTCATCGGCTACGACGACTTTTGCACCAACAATCTTAAGACGATATTTTCCGGAAGATGAAAGTGGATTGATTACGTTATGGATCCTTAAGACGAAGACAGATGGATGTAATTGGCGACTTCAAAGAAAAAGTTCAAAAATTGTTATGACACTGTTTTTACAACCGTGTGTGGTGTGTGAATTGAAGGTTAGATATTTCTTGTTTTTGGATCACCACTCCACGATCGGTAAAATAGATGATCACTATCATCATCAGAGAATGAAATTCTCGATTCTGGATTTATTCTAGTTCGGTGGTCTTTTAATTGTGCACATTACATGAGGTTGGTGGTCCCACAAGCTTTGTGGCATTAGATGTCTTTGATTCTAACCCCTGTATTTTATAGTTTTACGTTATTTGAACAATGCTCGTTCATTTTGGTTATTCGGCATTTGTTGGGTTAGTGTGACATCTTTTTGCATTTTTGAATTGTTGCACTGTTTGAATGGTTTCGGTTTTGGACCATTGCGGAGGAGTTGAATGCCATCCATGGTGTCCGTGCACATGCAACGGTTATGTTTATAAAATGTTTTGTTTATATGCATGGGTACAAGGTTTTATTCTTGGATAGTTTCGGATAGTTTTTTATAGCCAAGATTTTGTGGCCTATCGAAAGTGTGATACTTGACATGGTAATTGTGTCCAGGTAGTGTTTATGTAATACGGAAATGTGTTATGTGGCTCTCAATGAGCATTGCTTGATGGCATTGATCAAAAATCAGATAACGTGTTGGGTAAGTACAAGGTTACAGTACTGTTGGACACGTGATTGGTAGTTAACCAAGTTAACAGCTATTTAAATTATCTTGTGTGTTTTGCTTTGTGCAAATGCTGGATATGTAATCTTAATATCCTTGATTTGGAAGCCATTTCCAAATTGAACATACCATCATAAGTTTGAAATTTTTATATGCATGTACTTTGCATAAGGTAATCAAAATGGTGAGAAAATAAAATGGACGGGACTCTTCTCTTGCCCTTTGCCAAAAGACACTTTGATATATACATGTAAATATGTATATGTGGAGATTAAGGATTTAACCAGGGGGTGTAACCCAAAAGGTGGAATATTTCTAAAATATTTAATGGATATTAAATGTATGGTGAGCGGTTTTAATCCAAGAGACGTGATTGTTCAGGTTAAATGAATAGACGTGAACATTGGATTTAAGCACAAAAGGTGTGTCTATTGAGGTTAAATGAATAGTCATTACCAGACCAAAAGGTGTAATCATTGGGGTAGAATAAATAGACATGACTATTATAAATAGACATGATTATTGTGTTTAATCAAAGAGGTGTAATCTTTGGCCAACGGTCACAATCTATACCTATGAATAGGCAAAGGGTTCTACCAATTTGAGGGTAGAGATAATCAGAATCATTCTGATTGTTGTTTCTCTCTAGAATTATCTCCAACGATTATACCTAAGGGGCTCGCAAAATTCAAAAGTGTTCGGGTCTCTCTTCGTTTGTGCATAACGCAATTAGACAACAGTTGAAGACTGTGCTTCATTTTATCATAGAGGCAGTCTCATTGTAACTCGGTGCACACCAAATTCTCTCGAATTGGTGGAGGTAAATATCGTCTTACGGACAGCGACATAATAACGTGACTTAAAGCATATCTGTTTATCCACTTTCATCGTTTACGACGACTTTTGCACCAACAACTCAAGGGTTGGCCGAGGGGTCAGTGCTTGAAATTTAGGAATTTCTTGCATGCCTGTGAGATTTCATTTGGGACTTATTGGCACTATCAACTCTTTTGGACCCGTTCATATAGGTTTCTCAAGTAAACGGTGGGATTAGTATATATGAGAATTAGTTGAAAAGCGCTTAAACTCGCTCGAACATGGTGAGATATCAAAACAACAAAGAGTGCGGTTAAGACATGTAAACTGATTTTTTTTTAGCAATAGAGGATTTTGTGGTCTATTTTGTATGCACCTTTGTTTGGAAACGGTTAGAGGGAAACAAGAACGCGACGTTACATCATGCCTTGTAAGAACAAGGAAATAGAAAGGGATAGAAAATTGAAACTATAATCCTCCTCCTTGTGTGATTCTTAAATTGGCAAAAGAAGGGGAAAATTCAAGAAAATGAAGTAAAATTGAACTCTCCTTTCAGACTTTTCTTGCTTTTTATTTTTCTTTCAATTTTCTTAAATAAAATTTGAAAGAAAAGAAAATACTTTCCTTACTACTCTCTCTAATATTCCTTCTTGAATCATCCTTTCTTCTCCTCTTCCAAAGGCGCGCATCACTTTTTTCGATTCTAATATTCTAAATGATTGGTAGGAGACAATGAGGAACATAGACTCAAACCCAAGGACCGACCCAATCGCGAATGAGCTCAGGCGACCACCCTATCCAAATTTCAAATTTTTCTTAGAGTAATAGTAATAATTTCTTCCAAAATTGTAAAACTATATAAGTTTGTCTGCCCAATGTTTTTTTTTTAAAAATCTACTACCCGCCCATCTAAGAATTTTGAAAATTAAATATCTATCATTCTATCATTTCTTCCTTCAAAAAATCAATGAATGTGTTACGAGTAAATTGGGGTACAGTAAATTGCAAGTCAGACTTTTTATTAAAAAAAAAAAAACCAAGTCAAACTTTCAAGGACCTAGCTAGCGTGTGGATAGCAACTTTATTTATCCAACCTTTGCAGGATGGATAAGAAATCAAACTTTAATATTTGCAAGCTTTGCACTTAGCAAAGATATGCTACCTAAGGGTCATCATCGGGCTGGGCCGGGCCGGCCCATCCCGCCAAGTCGCTGTCCAAGTCCGCTCACGGGGCGGGCCGACCAGGCTTTTTCTTTTTGGCGGGCCGCGCCACCTACTATAAATTGAAGCCCAAGCCCGGCCCACGGGCTAGCTGAATTGGCGGGCCAACGGGCGGGCTTAAATTTCCTGGGGCAAACTAAACAAGGGAAAAAAAGAAAGGGTTTCATGGGATTTTGGGCTAATAGGCGGGCTTTTGGACGGGTACCACGGGCGAGCTCACGGGCCGGGCTTACGGGCGGGCCGAGTAAAAATTCATAGGCCCGAGCCCGCCCATTACAAACTACGGGCCGGGCTAGACCGCCCATTTTACGGGCTTGGGCCGGGTAAAAGCCCGGCGGGCTTTAGGCGGGTCGCGGGCCTTCGAGCTAAATGATGACCCTTATGCTACCCGAAGAAGCGGGGGCTCTGCTGTGCCTCATGGCACAGTACCTCCTACCCACACCTCCAAACGGTACCGTTTGGGATTAAAAAAATCTTAAGTTATCTATTTGCAATCTTACGGAGCAGAAACATGATTATGAGAACCTTAAAGATAAAATTTAATTATGCCTCTTTAGAATAATATGATCAAAATAATAAGATCTTCACAAATGTTCAAACTGATTGAAAATTGAAACAGTTAATTTTTTAACCATATTTTTTACTCCCTGCGTCCTTAAATAAGTGTTTGACGCGCAAAACTAGGCCTTCAAAACGATGCATTTGTTTCGTTAAAAAAATTAATTTTTTTCACAAATCAATAGATAGTAATGAGTTCTATTAGATTGTGAAAAAAAAATTAAATTTTTTAATAAAAAATATGCATGTTTTGTAAAACCTAGTTTTGCGCGCCGGACACTTATTTAGGGACGGAAGAAGTAATATATAAACAGTCTAAAAAATTAAGTGCTCCAATTTTTAATCCGTTTGAACAAGTGTGAAGATATTATTATTCTGAACATATAATTCTAAAGGATCGTAATTAACTTTTGTCTATAGAACTCTCACTGTAAAGGCCCATAAAATTAATGCAAATTTTGAAAATCGTTTGTTGTGCATGAGAATAGTTTTATTATTAAAGTTGTGCGTACGTTCGTGGGGGTGTATGGATATACGTATCCGGTTGCGTGTCGGACTCTCGGAGATTAGTAAAATGTAAGTTTTGATGTTATAATGTTGCTTGGGGGTGTTGGTATCAAGTTGGGTTCATTCCGAAGTCCGTTGAACATTTTTCACTTTTCTGCCTAGCCGGTACCGGTACTGGCTTTTCCCCAGTACCGGTACCCACTCTCCAGAAGGTGTTCAAAATCGATATTTTTGAAGGCTCCAGTACCGGTACTGGGAGTCACCCAGTACCGGTACCCGCTGCGTTTTTTTTGCAATTTACAGCACGCTTTTTGGACTTCTATAAATACCCCCCCTTTGATCATTTCTCACTCCCAAACCCACGAAATACACTTGAAAACACCCCCTCTCACCTACCCAACTCCAATCTCACCCAAAACTCTTGATTTCAACTTCAAATCTCCAAGATCCAAGGGTTTTCTTCTTCAAAATCACAAGACTCTTGCATTTTGTGAACCAATGGTGAGTTTTGTGTTCTTGTTCTCACTCCTTGATACCTATACACATTTTTCTCTCTCTCTCTCTCTCCTCGATTATTTGTTGATCTTTACTTGTTATTCTCATTTTTTGGCTTTATTTGCTCTAGATCTTGTGTCCAAGCTTGGGTGAAGCTTGTCTTTGAAGGATTCGAGCTTATTGTTCTCGGTAGACTTAGGGTTTTGCTCAAGACCCATTTTGGTAGGGATTTCTCTCTTCTTCTACATATTTTGCGATGATTGTGCGTGATTTTAAGTGTTTATTTGCCATAAATGGTTGAATGGAATGTTTTATAACTTGAGAATTGCGTATTCTTTGAAAGTAGTATTATGGACTTGAGTTATATGTGACGTATTTGGTTGTTGATGTGAAGCGGGTGTGAAGAATATTGTGTCGCAAGGTGTAGGAAACACAATTTCGCGAGGGGTGGAGAATATTGTACATGTACTTAACTTAATTTGGGCCGTGATGCCAAAGTTGTAATTTCTTATACTTGTGGACCTTGTTGTAATTAAGCAGGTGGAAAATCTCATTTTGGTTATTATTCATATTATGCGAGAATCTTTCTTGAATTGATTATTTATTTATGTTGAAAATCGAGGGCGTAACACTCACAATTAAGTATTTGATCTTTATCTAAGATCTTGTGCAGCAGAAATGTGATTATTAGAGTCTTAAAGACAAAAGTTAATTATGTCTTTTTAGAATAATATAATCAGAATAATAAGATTTTCGCACTTGTTCAATGGATTAAAAATTAGAACACTTAATTTTTTATTAGACCATTTATATATTAAAAAATATGGTTAAAAAATTAACTGCTCCAATTATCAATCAGTTTGAATCAGTGTGAAGATCTTATTATTTTGATCATATTATTCTAAAGAGGCATAATTAAATTTTATCTTTAAGACTCTCATAATCACGTTTCTGTTCCATAGAATTGCAAATAGATAATTTAAGATTTTTTTTAAATCCCAAACGGTACCGTTTGAGGGTGTGGGTAGGGGTACAATGCCATGAGGCACAGCAGAGCCCCCGCTTCCCTATCCCAAGGACTTCACGTCTTCACTGAGCAAGAAAAATCAAATTTGAAGTTTCAGTTGCAAAATTATGATTTATGAGCTTTGGAGTTTCAGAATTTGTCCACAATTTTCTAGTTGTGCCAAGTATTCATGAAAACAAGAAAGTCGATCATTTATCCCCTTTTTGCTAGATTGAGTCATCTTGTGGGAACTTACTCTACGGCGACAACAAAGTGAGCATTCTCAGCTATGAAACCGGTGAATACTAGACAATGGAATAGCTTTGTTCGGTTTGTATTTGTGTTTTTGTTTTTGGATAATGATTGTGGAGAGAAATAGAGATAATAATGGGGAGATAGGGGTAATGATTGGAGAGATATAAAGAGAAAAAATTAAAATAATAATTGAAAATATAGATAATGATTGAGGAGAAATAGAAGTAATAATTGAAAACAAAAATGAAAGTGAAAGTTAAAAAGAAAACCGAACAAGGCAAATTCTAAAGGGTGCCCCTGGGGCACAAGATTGAGTACATTTAATTACATGTTTTATACCCATTTCAAGATGTATTAATAACATGTTTTAATGATGACATTGAGAATGCAAAATAGTTTCATTAAACGAAGTTCAAGAGTAAATGACAATAATGTCCTTGACTCTTCATTTTCTTCTATCTTTTAGAATGACAAAAAGAAAAAAGGGTTTTGTTAACGTATGCCCCCCAGGCATATGATAAACACTATATATTCTCCTTCATTTATTTCTTTTTGTATGGGAAATCTAAGTTCCAAACACTAGCCATAAACTCTCCATTTATTGTTTTTGAAAAGATCATTTTTTTTGTTTTGGATAGAAATACCCCAATCAAACATTCACTTTCCCTCCCAAAAAAATTTCAGCTCCCTTCATTCCCTCCCAAAACTGGCCGGGTAAAAGTACTTTTTCCTTTTCCTTCCACAATTCATTTGGCTCCCTCCATTTTTATGACTTTTCACATTCCATGGATTTTTAACATGCATCCACCAACATATCTCACATTCTTCATCTATAAATACTCATACACAGCCATTAGCAACAAAAACAGAGAAAAAACATGGCTGGAGAGTTTGTTGATTTGGACAATTTCACTAACTCTTCATTTGCGTCGTCGAATACTGTAATGGATGGAGAGTTTGTTTCAAAAACCCATTTTGATTTAAATGAGTTTCCTTTGGAAGGTACTTCTCTTCTTTTAATTTTCTAACAATTTTTTTTAGTAAATTCAATATTGATATTTTTGTCGTATTAATGTTATCTTCAATATATAGCATCAATGGAGGAGGTTTTAGTTGAAAGCAAAGCGATAAATGCTGCTTGGGATGAATATCCTCTAGATGATAGTGAAGTTATAGAGGATTATGAAGATCAAAATTCAACAGAAAATGCATTTGAGCCTTTTGTAGGGCATGTTTTCTTAGTGAAGAGGAAGCATTCATCTTCTACAAAAACTATGCCACTCGACATGAGTTTTCAATTCGAAAAGGTCGATTTGTCACAAAGAAAGGAAAAATTTCAAGGCGTGATTTCTTTTGTCATGGAGAGGGTAGACAATCATTAAAAATTGTGAATCACTCTATAGAGCAACGAAATAGAGAGTCTTCAAGATGTGGATGCAAAGCTCATCTAAGGATCACCTTGCAGAAGTCGTTTGATATTTTTCCAAAAGAGTGGCATGTCACTACATTTAATGTAGATCACAATCATGAGTTGTTGTCCCCTTTGCAAGTGCGATTTCTTCCGGCCAATCGAGTTATCACTAAAGATGATGAAAAATACATATTATTATTGAAAGAAGCTAGGCTTTCAATAAGAGGAATAATCCGTGTAATAGAACTTGAGAAAGGTGTCAAACATGGCCATCTTTCCTTTCTTCATAGAGATATTCGCAACTTATTTGTGAAAATGAGAAGGTTGCATGAAACTAATGATGCAATGGGTCTGTTACAATATTGCAAAGTTTCTAAAGAAGATAATTGTCAGTTTCAATATGCATTTACAACGGATGGTGAGAGAAAGTTGGAGCATATTTTTTGGTCGCCTACACCTTGTTTTGACTGGTACCAAAAATATGGAGATGTAGTCATTTTTGACACTACTTACAAAGTGAATACCTATGATATGCCTTTTTGTATTTTTGTGGGTGTCAATTACCATGGAAAGACAGTCCTCTTTGGTTGTGCTCTTCTTTGCAATGAAACAACTAATGCTTTTCGATGGTTAATTAAGGTAATTATTTTCTTCCATTTTATTTGATCAGCTAATGTTTGATACTTATTTTTTATGCTTTTCATGTGCTAATATTTTTTGTTTGATTAATAGACATTCACATGTCTAATGAAGAAGCCACCAAAGACAATTTTGACTGACCAAGATCCATGGATGACAGAGGCTATATTAAAAGAATTGCCATTTACAAAAACATGCTTTTTGCATATGGCATATTACAGCTAAGTTCAGTGGTTGGTTTACAACAATTCTTCGTAATCAATATTCTAATTGGTGCATGGATTTCTATAAGTTGTATAAATTGGACTTAAGGGTCATCATCGGGCCGGGCCGGGCCGATCGGGCTTTTTCTTTTTGGCGGGCCGGGCCACCTACCATAAATTGAAACCCAAGCCCGGCCCACGGGCTAGCCCAATTGGTGGGCCGGCGGGCCAAAAGCCGGGCGGGCCAACGGGCGGGCTTAAATTTCCTTGGGCAAAACTAAACCAAGGGAAAAAAGAAAGGATTTTTTGGGATTTTGGGCTAATGGGCGGACCCGTTGGCAGGCTTTTGGACGGGTATGCCGGGCGGGCTCACGGGCCGGGCCTATGGGCGGGCCGAGTAAAAATTCATAGGCCCGAGTCCGCCCATTACAAACTACGGGCCGGGCTAGCCCGCCCGTTTCTCGGGCTTGGGCCGAGTAAAAGCCCGATGGGCCGGGCGGGCTAAGGGCGGGCCGTGGGCCGTCGGGCTAAATGATGAGGCTTAATTGGACTCATGCGATGATTTTGAGTGTCAATGGCATCAAGTTATTGCTAAGTATGACATGGGTATAAACAAGCATGTAGATGGGTTATACCGAATCAAGCACTTTTGGGCACCTTGTTACTTACGCGAACATTTTTTTGGTGGAATGACAACAACGGGAAAGATCTGAAAGTGTAAATGCCTTCATCAAACGGTTTGTTACTGCCCATATAAGCTTGATCGAGTTTGTTAAACAAGTAAGTCATCTCCAACTATATGTTTTGTTTTTACTTTTTAATTGATATTTTTACTTTCTCTGTATTTTCTGATTTATTTTTTATTTTTGTTAATTACTGACAGATTGATCTATCCATTGAAGATGTTGAACAAACACAATCACATGATACAATGTTGGAAACATATCGAGGTTCTTCTTTGACAACATTGTCACCACTGGAGGAGCAAGCACATAGTATTTTGACATCATATGCTTTCAAAATGTTTCAAGAAGAATTTGGAAGGGCCACACAATATTCTGTCCTTGCCGAAAGTGGTGGTGAATTTGTGTTGCAATATTATAAGGACAAGTGTAGTCATAAGTGTAGACACTAAAATTTCGGCATGACTTAGTCGCCGTCCGATCAATTGGGATAAATGTCTAAAGTCAAGATTGGTCAAAGCACTCGAATAAATATTGGACCCAGCAAATTTCTACAGTTCAATCCATTTGAGATACAGTGAAGACCAAAGTAAATTGGGCCAACTTAATTAGCCTAACAGATTAAAGAGTTGGGCTAGCTCGATTGGCTAAGGCCCAAATGGGTTAAGGTATACAAGCCCAAAAGTGCAGGCCCACTTCAAATAAATCCTAAAAAAAAAGAGTTAAATAATAAATATATTATTTCTCTTTTAAATTAAAATCATTCCCTAAAAAGAAGTATAAAATCTTCTTTCATAGGAAATGAAATGGGATCAAGATCCAATCAAATCAAATCAAGTTAAGTCAATCAATCAAGCCAATCAAATCAAATCAATCAAGCCAATCAAATCCAATCAAGCCAATCAAAGATCTTATTGTAAGATCTTGCCATACTTAACTCTTCTCTCCTTGAGCCTATAAATAGAGGCTCATATGAGGGAGAGAAGGACACTTTTGCTTGACATTCTTCAGAGCTCTCAAATACTCTTCAAGAACTCAAGCATTTTTCAACATCCTGCAGAGAATCATCAAACACCAAAAACCGTGTCAATTTCTTTGCAAGTCCACCACATCAAATCGTTCAGCAACTCAAATCACTCAACAAACCAAAACTCTTGGAGATTTTAAGGATCAAACTCCAAAGTTCAAGTCATCTTCAAACTTTGTTCTTCGGTTCATTCAACTTGAAGATTCAAAGAAAGTTACTGTTCGAGCGATTCAACAACAAGCATTCAAGCCGTTGGAACGCCAGCAATTTCGGAGATCGAATCAGAGGATTTTGTTCTTTTCTTATTTAAAGAGCATTTATTAGAGAATTGTACCCCTTTCAATTCAAAATCAATAAAAAGTATTATTTTGTGCATCTTTTTCGTCTTCTTTATTGCAGAACTCGAATCTGTGTGTTACAATAAGCACAAGGTCTTGTGGGATGGTGAGAAGGCCACTTGTACATGCAAACACTTTGAATTTTGGAGCATCCTTTGACGTCACATTCTAAGTATATTTCTTCACAAAGATTGCTACCAAATTCTCCTGGCTTATCTATCACCTCGTTGGTGTCGTGAAGCATTATTGAGTGGAAAAGAGGCAAAGATGCCTATGTTGAATGATCCAAATCTCGAAGCCATGGAAAATATTGAGATTGAAGACAATGCTAATGATGGAATTGATACAGATTGTTTTGTTGATTGCCCTCCCATTTCAAAGACAAAGGGGCGTCCGAAGCAAAAAAGAATGAAAGGTGGGAAAGAGTTGGGGAAGCGAAAGAAACATTGTGGACTTTGCAAGCGTGCCGGTCATAATATCTCTACCTATCCAGAGAAGGAGAATGCTACATTCTCAAATGGAGCAAATAAAAGGAAGAAAATGACTTCAACAACGGTAGAGTTGAACCCGGTTTTTTGTTTGAAATATTAAATTAAAATTTTCGGAAGAATCGTTCATGATTTTGGATGTTGATTTCAATCTAATGAAAGTTCTAAATTTGAATATATCTGATGAGTTTTTTAGTTTTTCAAATAATTTTTGATACTAGTCAAAGTGCATGGAAGGTGAAAAGGAATCAATCTGTTAAAATATATATATATATATATATATATATATATTCCGGTTCCAAAAAAGCTGAAAAGGAATTAATCAACTAATTTTGGGAGGGAATGAAGGGGCCAAAATTTTTTAGGGAGGAAAATTGAATGTTTGATTGGGGTATTTCTGTCCAAAACAAAAAAGTTGATCTTTTCAAAAATAATAAATGAAAAGTTTGTGGCTAGTGTTTGGAACTTAGATTTCCCGTACAAAAAGAAATAAATGAAGGAGAATATATAGTGTTTATCATATGTCTGGGGGGTATATGTTAACAAAACCCTAAAAAAGGGAGAGAAACTGACAAAAGGTGCAAACATTTTCCCTAATGTAACTTAGTACAAAAAAACATATAAGAAAGGAAACACCCAGGAAAAAAAATTACACAAGATTATTCTCAACCAAGAAAGTCATTAGGAAAATAAAGGTATGAATCCAGTGTGCCCAAGAATATTCTTTCAACATTTTCCCGCCAGTAATCTAATTGTTAGATTTTCAACTTTGGACTTTGAATAATCTAGTGTAATTTTTTTCCTGGTTGAATAATCTAGTGTGAATTCAAACACTTAAACTTATGCCCCAGACACACATGTTAGCGGGAGCACTATTAAAAATATTATTCTGTTTCTCATTTTTTTTCCATGATACACCAAAATTGTTCATTTGCCCAGAAATTATACCACTGCAAATAGTAGTCATATCATTTGTGTTTATTGGAAAACATATTTAAAAAAAAACCTCCCAGAAATTATACAACTAGGAATTACGTGATTGATATTAAATTTATTATAATTGGATCTCACCAAACTTGGAGTAATTTCTAGAGGGAAAGGAGGTTAATATTGTCATTAGATAAAATTATAAGAAACATTTATAACTAGTATAGAAAATAGTGGTGAAAATTGATTAGCACTATAATGAAAAGACAATTAATGAGAAGTGTATTAATTGTAACAACATCACTTATTGTAACTAAACCAATGCCCTAAACTTATGCCCCGGGGGCATTTGTTAGCGGGACCGACCAAACAAAACCATGTTCACTTACACTAAGAAGAACATTGCTTGGCGCGTTGGTATTTATGCCATTGTAAATGCATTTTACGTCATAAAAGATCATCGACCGCAATTTTAGGTTCTTAGTTTTGCACAGGGATGGAATGCTAGGTTATACATTTTGCTTTTGAAATAGATTAGTGCACTATAATGTATGCATGTAATTCTTTACGATAACGCCAAGGGGTTGGCCTAGTGATCAAGACTTGGTATTTAGGGGTTCGCTTTTTTTCAAGATCTCAGGTTTAAAAGCTTAGGTGCAATCAACTCCTTTGGGGTCAGTCCATGTAGAATTTTACTTTACTAATTGGGACCCCGCAAGTGAATAGCTAGATTGGTCCCAAAGATTAGTCGAGATGCATGTAAGCTGATCCGAATACTTGAATTATCGGATAATGTAATTGTTTACGATCATATTTTTTGTAATCATATAGGTCGATTGAAGCTATATATAGATATATGAGATAGAGTAATTTTGTTAATTATATTGTTGAAATTTGTATCGGTCTAATTGATATTGTCTTTCATATGTTTTATATTTTGTTATAATTTTCTCCTAATCCACACCTGAATCCTGCGTCTGTGCCTGCTCAAACCTAAATATTAGTCATGAATCATTAGGCCAACTCTAGGACTCCGGTGTTCACATACTCTATATCTTTATTAGTATATATAACAATAAGACCTCTTTTAACTTTAGCCAATAAAAAAAATCTTTAAAGCCAAATTTGGCGGCCACCATTCTGCTGAGGTTTTTATTTCAATAAGTAATTTATTTGTAATTTTCAAACATAAAAATAACGAACTTACTAAAACAAATTTTTGTACAATATGGATCTTTTTTGATAGATTTTATATCTCGATGAGATCTTTTAAATAATGCAATATATATACACACACACATATATTCTTATATGCATTATTTTTAAGTTTGAAAATTGCAAATAAGTTACTTATTTTTTAAGAACCTCAGCAGAACGGAACACGCCCATTCCATAACCTAAGTACTTGTTTTTTTAGAAGATAATTTCAAGCTCAAAAATGTGTTTACACAAATAATTTTCTTAGTAATATAGATCGTGTTTGATAGATCTCATTGAGATCTTTCAAATGGTGCAAAAAAATTAAAAAATTATTTTTCATTTACATTATTTTTTTAGTTTAAAAATGTGAAATAAATACTTAGTTTTTAAGAACATGTTCTGGAATGGTGTTGCCTATTTATAAGAATAAGGGTAAATTGCAATGAACTCCCTCAAACTATTGCTCAAAAACAAGTTGTCTCCCTAATGTTCAAACTCAAACAGTTAACCCACTTAGGTGGTGTTCCAAATGAACAGTAAAAAGAACTTTTAGAAAAAAAAGGTTTTTCAAGTTCAAATATAATGAAAATGAAAAATAATTTTTTAATTTTTTTTTGCACCGTTTAAAAGATCTCAATGAGATCTATCAAACAAGATCCATATTGGTAGAAAAATTATTTGCGTAAACATATCATTTTTGAGCTTGAAAAACCTTCTTTTTCTAAAAGTTCTTTTTACTATTCATTTGGAACACCATCTAATGGATTTAGGAGTGAGTAGGAAGGATTTTTAGCGTAATTACAGACAAAATTCGGGTTTTCTGGGTTGTGGATTGAGGATGGGTATGGTGGGTTTACCGGTGGTGTCAACATTCATTGTCTGGTAGGGGCAGGGTGCCGTTACGTTAAGGGCATGTTTGATAAGTGTGTTAGGGCTTAGGAAAGGATTGGTAATCCTTTAGGTTTTCCAACTCTTTGTTTGGTTGCACAATTTAGGATGGGATTAAGAGAAGGATAGGATTGCTAATCCCACACTATTCCCGGATTACTAATGCCATTGGGTACTAGGTATTAGTAATCCCATCCCAAGCTCCCTCATGTAAAATGACCACTTTGCCCATGATTTTTTAATTCAATACCAATAATACCCTCCTTACACACCTGACCTATCCACCCAAAACCCTAATACACTGCTATTTAATAGGCTAATATGAACTTGGGAACTGTGACTACGTAGAAGGGTGTGTGACTTCGTACATTTATGTTATACCATTAGGATGACTAGTTGATCCCTGTGGCATGTCATGTGCCTTATTTTGAAAACTGAAAACTTACAGGGTAAGGCAATGAGGGAATTCGTATAATCCCCTATCGGCATGTTATGATTGCCTCCTTTTGTAATATGCATATATACACACACACACACACACACGATGACTGTTTAGGTTTGTACGATGTTGATCCTTTATTTTTTAGGTACATGACTTCATATTAGTATTATGCTTTGGGCCTTTTATGCTCATAATCTGTTGGTATATATATGGTGATATTTTTGCTCTTTTGCTCATACAATTATGCTAAACTACTGCTCTGGTATTGCTTTGTTGTTTCTGCTATGGTATTGCTTCACCTATAGAAATCTGTTGTTTATTCTTATCTCTCCATGATCATTAATATGCATATAAATATAAGTTGCAGTTCTTGTTGTACTGCTTGCATCGTTGTCCAAAATTTACAAATTCGTGAGCTGGTCTTCCATGCAATTATAGACCAGGTTTTCACCCAAGGGTATAATTGGAAAATGAAATTTGTATCTTATCCCTTGGTGTTCCAATCAAACAAAGGATTGGTATTGGTAATCACAATCCCATGATTTAATCCTTATACAATCAAACACCCACTTGGGATTACATTCGGTATTATTAATCCCATCTCCTTACTAATCTCATCTTCTTACTAATCCCATCTAATCCAACACACTTATCAAACGGGGCCTAAGAACTTAAGATAGTTTGGTTTAGGTGGCGGCTATAAGAGAAAATGACCGGTAATAAAAAGATAACTTGACTATAGGTGGTCATGGTGCTGGAATTTGGCGGGTTGATTTTCTGCGAATTTTGGAATTTCACGGTAGAAAAATTGTGAGGACAAAAAGAAAATTCTTAGATTTTCCATTACCACTGTTCGCGCCAAATTGGATCCATAAATTTAAAGGTTGTATTTGGTTGAGAGTTTAGTTTAGTTTACTTTTGGTAGTGGGTGGAAAGAGAAATAGAGTAATGATTGAAGATAGAGGTAATCATTGGAGAGAGATAGAGAGAAATAAGAAAATAATAATTGAAAAAATAGGATAATGATTAGAGAAAAAAATAGAGTAATGATTGAAAATAAAACTAAAACTAAACGATGAACCTAACAACCGTGTCCAAGTTTAAACATTAAGAGGCTTTACTTCTTCTTTTTTTCGAGCAATAGTTTAGGAGGGTTTACTTCTTCTTTTTTTTTTTTTTGAGAGAGCTGCGACCCATACAGATAAAAGTGTACAGATTGTACACAAATTTTTTTGTAGTGTTTATCACAGATTCCACACAAATGATTCAAGCCGTTAATTAAATGTAAAACACTTTTTCAAGGATTTTCGTGAAAAATCAACTCAATCCAATAGCTTTAAATTCTCAATCCAATCATCGAACTTTTCTTTGAGATTTTAAGATAATGAAAAGTTAAATGATTGGATCGAGTACCTATAAGTTATTGGATTGAGTTGATTTTTCATATGGACTCTTGAAAAAGTATTTTACATTTGATGAACGGTTTGAATTATTTGTGTGGAACACGTGACGCCCCCCAAACAAAGCCGCACAATCCATGCATGAAGTGTTTGTATGAACAGACTTTCTGTTTTTTTTATCCGCTAGGAGGTACTTTTTTTTTATCCGCCTAGGAGGTACTTGTAAGTTGTAATTTATCCTAAGAATAAAAACAAAAAATGGTACCGTACAAAGACTTTTCACATGACATGATACGTTCACATCATGCCAACCAACGTAAAGGCATAAAAAATATCCCAGCTACCAAGGGTTTGTTCGGTTTGGTTTGTGGGAGGAATTTTTCAGTGCCGAGCAGGTATTGTCAATCTGTGGCATCCGTTCGGCACACCCGAGCCGTCCGATGCATTTTTGGACGACTCGGATTAAAACACTCTCTCTCCTTTCATTCTAACACTTTCTCTCTCATTTTCTTTCTCTAAATCTGAGCCATCCAAACAAGTAATGGACGGCTAGGATGCGGGAGCGGACACTACGTGATAACCGCTCGGCATTGAAATTTTTTCCAGTTTGTGGATTTACTTCTCGTACAATTGACCTTGGTTCAGGCCATAAGAAATTTTTTTTTGATAAATTTATTAGTTATTTCTTTAACTGGATCAAAAAGAAAATTAATAAAGGTGCGCATAAATTAGCTCCGAGATCTCCCCCAGGAAAAAAGAAAAGGCGAAATATCCCCGCACACTGCACGGTATCTTATTTTTGTATTGCTTCCAGGACACACTCCGTGTGTTTGACGGGTTGGCGCGAAAGTAGAATATTAAACCCCTTTCCAACGATCCACAAACGATTCCCCTTCCTCCCCTTTCTCTCTCTCTCTCTACAAATTATATTTCCCATTTACCCAGACCCCGCAACTTCAGCAAATCAATGGCCTTCCGATTCCTCTTCTCCCGCACCGATAGGGATCAGTAAGTCCCTCTGTCTCTCTCTCTCTAGATTTGGTTTTTTTGATGCACTAAAAGTTCGAACGCGGGGTTGAGAATTTGTTTTTGATTCGTGGAAAACAGGGGAATGGAAGAGGAAGACGGTGGCGGTGCGTTCGAAGACGCCAACGGCGAGACGACGATGACGACGCCGCTCTCCGCTATCGCGGAGGCGTTCGAGGAGCTCTCCCGAACGGTGGGGAAGTTTAACATCAACGGCTGCTTGGACGATTGTCTCCGATTGAAGCCCTTTTGCGACGCCTGTTCTCTCGTTTCGGTCCTCTTCGGATGCCTTGGCATCGCGTTTAAATTCGCCGAGTACGAATACTGCTCCAAGGTTAGGGTTCATCTCCCTCCTCTCCTTCTTATACGCACATGTCCTTCTAAATGGAGGCTCGGGAACACGCTATGCGTGTGCAAATCATGTTAGAGCATCTCCAACCCTTCTCTATCCCCCATTTAATGGAGAATGGATGTGGCATAGGGGAGATTTTGTAATTTATTGACCATTTTCTTCAATTTCTTGTGCTCTATGGGAAATTTGGAGGGACTTATTGTCCTTTTTAGAGGTTTTAGTCTCCAAAATGGGGTGGGGTGTAGGCTTAAAAAATACAATGGATCCCTCAAAAATTCTTCCATAAAGTACATAAAGTGAAGAAAAGAGGAAATAAATTATAAAATCTTCGCCAATAAGTCTCATTGATTGGAGATGCTCAGGCAGAGGATGGAAAGAGGAGAAATCTCGAATCGAGATTAATCCGTACTGAAATCTGATGAGATGTGAAAGTGGAGAAGAGAGGAGAAGAAAATTAGGGCGACAGTTTTTTCTCTTCTTTGCAGTTTCTTTGGGTAGTAAAAGGGGTACTTTAGGATATTACAAGTGTGAGCCGGCTTCGTAAGAGTAATGGATGATGGATAATAGATATGTGGGATTTGTTATCACAGAAATGGAAATTTAGAGCAATTGTACGAGGATTTATGTGGATCGATTTAAAACAAGGAGCTTACGTGGTTCGACTTAAAACCTACTCCCATCAAAGAGAAATTTTCAATATGAGAAATGGAAGAATACGATGAGTCAGTAGAATATAACACGCAAGAAAAAACCTAGAACCCCCGAAAACCAAGTGTATATAGGGTGATCTGGTTCAAATACACACAAAGAGCGTGTCCGGTAGGGCCTAAAATTTATCGGGTTGAGCAGGTCTAGGGCTGGCCCTGGGGTAACTCAACAAGCCCCGGGCTTTGGAGAACCGGAAGATAAAAAAACCATCAAGTATATAATAAATATATAAGTTTGCACATAAAAACAAGTTAGGGTCTTTGGCCCAGCAGAAAGGCCATGCCTCTCCATAGAACATGTGGAGGTTCGAGTCATGGGAGACCCCCCTTTGTTTTTGTGTTTTTTTTTGATCTGGCCAAGGAAGGAGCCCCTTCATCTTTGTCTCTCCATAGAACATCTTTTTTTTTTATTTGCTTAAACCTCCTACTATTACTTCTTTTTGTTGGAAAAATTCGGCAATAATGAAAATTCCAAAGAACTATTTCATTGATAATGTTACAATTACAGAATACATAAACGAAACAGATAGGACATGAACGAGATACAAACAGTATTTCAGAAATACGAGCCAAGTCCTGTGTGATACCACAGTCTCCCTAAGAAAGATTCAAAGCCTACCGAGGGTGTTGTAGGATTCGTCGGCGTCTTCTTCCCAAGGTTGGCTCGGCTAAATCACAAGCCTCCGGAACACCACCGTCGACTACCTTGGCGATTTGAACGAACGTCTCTCACACAAGAACGAATTTTCAGAGTCTCTGAAATAGGTGAATTTCTAGTCTGTTGTACAAAAGAGGATACACCATAATATAGGAAGAAAAGACCCTAGAGATGCCTCTACAAGTAACTCCCACAATGAATTAGGGAATTCAATTCAGCCATAAACCTCATCATGGGGAGTTATCATCCAGTGGAACTCTTGACTTTTCAGCCACGCGTCGAGATTCGAACCAAATAGAGGCCTTTCGGTTGCCTCGAGAGACCCTCCTCTGTATGCCTCTATTTTATTCATTCGAAATTTCTGGAAAATTTCCAACACTTTTTGTTTATTTTTTAATGTGATTTCTACTATTAAAAGTTAAAGGGTTTATTTGGTAAATTAAATTTTGTTGTGATAAATCATTTTATGTTTTGGGCAAACTATTTTACTTTCATGTTCCTTTTAATTACAATAACTGGTATAGACGTTAAAATGTGTATATTGATACACTCACTTAATTTTGACCTTAGTAGGCTTTTTTGCTAAAAATGATTTGTACTTCTTTAATTTTTTCGAGGGTTAAGTTTCATTAAGTTTCAAGTTCAAATTTCCTTCAGATGTGTTTCTCAATTGTGTGATTTTAAGGTCTTATTGGGAAGATGGTGGTTTCCAAATAGTATGCCACTTATCAAATTTAGTTGAATATATCGGTTACAGTTGCTTTGGCGAATAGGAGTTTTCTTAGTTGAAGTCGATAAAAAACCAACCTTAGGACTACCATCTCGCACAAGAGATTAAGGTGGTGTTCCACTTTTCTAAAAAGTTCTTTTTTTTCAAACGAAGGTAATTTCAAACTCAAATATAATGAAAATGAAAAATAATTTTTTAATTTTTTTTACACCGTTTAAAAGATCTCAATGAGATCTATCAAACAAGATCCATAGTGATAGGAAAATTATTTGTGCAAGGCAAAAGTACAAAAACACCCCCTCAACTATCATTTTTTTCCACAAAGACCCCCTAACCTTTAAAAACGCCCAAGGAGACCCCCTCAACTACTCCCGTTACCCATGTGACACCCTTCTGTCTCAGAATCGTTAGCTGGATGGTCACATGTCAATCACATGGGCTTTTTTTGGACAGAAATGCCCTTCTCAGTACTATATCCATCTTGTTCCCCAGAGAGAACCTAGTGATTTTCTTTCTCCTTTCTCTCTCTAGTCCAGGTGACTCTCTCTCTCTCTCTCTCTCTCTCTCTCTCTCTCTAACATTCCAGCCAAGACATGGATGGAAAATCCACAACAAAGGGTAATAAACTCTTTTCCTTCCCAACCTCCTTTCTTTACGTTGTAGCGCACAACATCGAGAACGACAACAAACAGAGTCACCGGCTCCTCTGGTTCTCTCTCGCTGCAGCACCATCAAACTCACTCCATCTCCAGCTACTCCACTAAACACTCTAGAAAACTAACCAGATTCAATTTCCAAACCATTCGGAGTGGCTTCACCAATTGATTCTTCAAAACCCAATGAGTACACATTTAAACAATATCACAATCAGAGTGAGAGCCCAAAATCACAATTAAATGGAAAACAGTATCACGATCAAATCGTGACAAATCGACTATGGTTACCAAATTCAAAACCCATTTTTCTCATCTTTGTTACCTGAATCCAAACAAATCTGCATCTTTAAGGGACGATCAGAGTGGTGGCATCCCGATCGTCAGACGCCGAACACCAACTGTTTCTCCTCTCTTTTACCAAAAAACCCCCCTTCCCACGCACCACCAACAGAGCCGGAGGACGATGGACATCATATCGGCAAAGGACAGTAACTGAGTTTGTGCGTGTGTGTGAAACTCACACACAGAGAGATGGGTGAGACGGTGGGTTTACACTTGACGAGGTAGAGAGCAGAGGAGTCGCTGGAGACGCCGGTCCAGGTCCAGGGGTTGGTGTCGGTCCAGCCGGAGGGGGTGGGGGAGGGGAGGGAGAGGAAAACGGTCATGGTGGCGGCGTCGGGGAGGAGGCGGAGGAGGAGGGAAAGGAGGAGGAGGAGGATGGAGGAGAGAGAGAGAAGGAAAAGGAATTTGTATGAGAGAGAGGGGTCTAGGTTTTGTTTTGTCTGAAGAGAGAAAGGGTATATTCGTCAATTCATCCATTCCATTAACGGAGTTTGTCTTTTTTTCGTTTCCAGTAGTTGAGGGTCTCTATGGGCGCTTTTAAATGTGAGAGGGTGTTTACGAGAAAAAGTGATAGTTGAGGGGGTGTTTATGTACTTTTACCTTTGTGCAAATACATGATTTTTAAGTTTGAAATTACCTTCTTTTTCTAGAAGTTCTTTTTTCAGGAAATCGGAACGCCATCTAAGTGGATTGAGTATGATCTCAATTGAAAATGAGTACATTAATAAGTTAAAGTACGATGACTTGAAGAATTTGCTTCAAGAAATGCAAGAAGAAGTTGTTTTCTTTGAATTGGCTCGTGGTAATCATAAAGCAATATAACCGGGGTTACATTTTGATTTTAATTTTTTGATGTACTTCAAGCTAAAAGTATGTAACGTTGAATGCGTTGCAAAGGGGTTGTTGTCGTAGCACAATTGTTAATTCTGTGTTTCAAGGTTTATCCAGTTGAACATACATTTTCTCTTCATTTTGGGGGTTAAAATGGAAGGTTTGGAAAGGAATGTGAAAGGTTGCAGAAACGCGGGATAGGAGGTAGGAGAAGATGATGATAAGCAGAAATGGGATTATTAGACCAGCGTTGGTATACCCTAGAAACTGGTGAAGTAGGCTATATGGTAGCCAGAAAGTTCAAAAATCCAATGACTTTAATAGGTCTTTTGGAAATAATTTCATAGGTCTAGAAACTTAGGAAAAGGGCGAAGTGAGCTGCTTGGTTACGGTGCTACTCACTCGATCCCATATGTCCTTGGTAACTAGAGTGAGAATAATATATAAGTTATTCCTTCAATATTGAAGTTTTAGGTAAATGTGCGTTGTCCTGGAATTGGTTAGGAGACATTGCTTTGTGGGTGATTTATGCCTGAATCGCTAATAAGTGGGTTGTTACAATTGTCATATGAACAGAGCATTTAACCCAAGCACATATCATGAAACTGATGTTTTTGAAAAATTTATGCTGGTCCTGATTTGAAAGGAGCTTTTTAGTTTTTACATGTCAATCTTAGGTGGGATTACCAGCCGGAATTCCTTATTTTGAACCGTTGTCATTTGGCTAGCTCCCTAAGTTACCTTGCATTGATTATATAGCTTGGGGATCATGCTTTCCTATGGTAGAAGGCAATGGTGTGAGTTGTAGAAATCAATGCATCTTGCATGCAGTGGCGACTCCATCAATTTCGATTAGTGGTGTCATTTTCTATAAGTACAATATCCGCCGCATACTTCTACTATAATGAACAAATAAATTTACATTTGCTAAGTCATAAAAGAAAAAAAGAAGCTATTTTCATATATCAATGCCATTGTTCAAATAAAATGTAATCAAAGCACGAACTTTATAATTGTCCTGGATGGCAATTGGCTTCAAAGTCAACAGGTTTAAGCTTTCGATGGAAGCGCTAAATACATCCAACCAATCCTTTAGCATGTAATATGCCATTTTTTAAATAAAAAAAACAATTGTGAGAAATCTTCTTTTGATGATATTTGTTAAAAAATCACTCCACTGTTGCACAAGAATTAGTACTGGAGTACTTGAAGTCATGAACATTAACATCTAGATTAGCATTTGGGGTGAGGGTCTTTTAATCATTTGATGAAGAAAGGAAGGTTAGACTGGTCCATTGTCTTGCAATAGGTATGTCAATAGCTGTCATGATGTGAAAGGAAAAAGATTGGCAGTCAAATTGCTTGTTGTTTAGCGGAACTAGATGAGTACATGGGTTCAATGGGGTTTAGGAGTGGTGTCACGGGTGTAGTGAATCATTTTCCAACAAAAATTATACTTGGTAGTTTTTACCAAATTTCATTCCGCTGGCTTCAGCTGACACCAGTAGTTACACGTTGGCGTCGCCCCTGCTTGCATGTCATCTTCAAGTTATCTGGAATAAGTAAAGATTCGAGAAGAAATTATATCGGATCCTGGAACTAAATATATTGTATAGCCTGAATGCTAATCCATCTACTATTTTTCTGGTGGCTGCCGCAGTGCCTTGAGTTAGCAATTTGACTACACTATTTCAGGGTTCCTCAGTATATCCAGCTGAGAGCACAATTCGTTTCCATTTGTACAGTTTAAACAAGGTTAAGAGAGAATATAGAATGTTTTGAGAATGAAGGATAAGAGGTAGAAGACAATAATAAGTAGAAATGGATACTATAGACCAATGGCATATAAACATCCAACCACCTCTTGGAAGAACTGTACTTTTTGGTCTTTCATATTTATCATATTGAAGCAAAGAACTATGTTGATCCAAATTAAAAAGGGCCATTGGTATGTCATACTTAGGTTGGATTACTAGCTGGAGATTCTTCTTGTGAAGCATTTATTACCGCAAAAATGTAGATACTGCATGGCCCTACATCAACTTATGCAGTTTGGGGGATGCTTGCGTAAGATAGAGTCCAATCGTATCCGGAAGGTCTCCTTTACGTGGCACGTTCGCAAGGGAACCCCAAGTAAGCATGCCACCTAGCACTCTACGTCCTGATGAGCGAGGTCGCTTCCGAGAAACCACCTCTGGGTAAGTATCTGGCCAAGGATGCATCCTCCCATGGAGGAAGGGGCGGGCATCTGGCCATCCTAGTGCTGCTCCTAGAAGTCAAGGGGTTTGGGAGTAGTAGCTTGGATAATGGCATGTTTGCGTAAATATTCACACGCAGGCTTTTCTCAAGCTTGAACCTGGTTTCCGTGCTTAACACTCAACAGCCTGAGCTTTTACCGCTGCACCAATCAATGACCCACTTTGTTTCATTTATTACATATTTGAGTATTTGAGTTTTTACTGCTGCATAAACCAATGCTATATCTATTTCATTTGTCACACAATAGTAAGTTTGTGAAGGCGAAAATGGTCCATACAGTAATACTTAGGGCAATCCACATTCTAGAACATGTTCTGCTAATGCTTTAAGTTAGAGGGGCTCATTGTCATTGTAATGCTCAATCAAATGTACCGTCATTTGCAATGTGGGATTCTGTCGTCAAGATATGGGGTAATAAATAAATTTACAGGATAGTAAAGGCCAATATGTGGCTTAGCTGGCTGAAAAAACTGACGTAAGTTTAGTGTGGGCTGGGCTATGGTTGTCACTGAATTTGACTAATTTGGGCCCTTTGGGTTTTCATTTATTATCTTTCTGCAAATTTCATTTCAAGTGTCACCTTTGTTTGAAAATTTTGTTTAATTTGTTCTCTTGTGTGCACTTACAAATTCTGAAACTTAGGGGTGGGTGACAGGATGGGGTTATTGTCTCTTGCCTTCTGAGGTCAAGTGGTATATGTCAATATATATGACGTATATATGATTCCTAGTGTATTTGGTTCCAAAATTTTTACTTCTCCCTGTTTCTTTCCAATCGAAAATGTCTCATTGGATCTAATATACTTGTTTGACAATTTCAGGTGCGTGATCTTGTGGAAGCATCAAAGATATATGGAACTTTAAATAATATACTTGACATTGATGTCAAAAATGACACAGTGAAAACACATGGAAGCCTTTCACGTAATCTACGAAGAGTTAGGCAGGGCCTCGACCTCATTAGAGCTTTATTCAAAAACTTCTTGTCTTCAGAGTATGTTCCACTCCTTCATAGCATCTTCATTTTCCCCAATTCACTGTACCATTTGTAATTTGAGAACAAAAAATCTGGATTCCCTATTTTTCAGGCTCTTGATGTAGAGTGTGCTTTTGGGTATTCTCGAGTCCCCATTCATAAATTGCAGATGGCTATGCACTATATCTAACAAAAGACATTCTCCTTTTATAGACATCATGGTTAAGAGTGGTTGTGTTACAGTGTATTGCACTATTGCTTGCATATTTATTCCGATGTTTCTTGCTCAAATATTAAATGACCATAAACTCTAGAGATCAACAACTATTACTTTAACAGGAAAATTTCATCATAAATTGTTTACATGCTGCTGTAATCAAAGAACATTCTACTTCTTTAATTAGATTTTCACTGCAATATTATCCATGCTTGTATTGGTTAACTGAAATATATGTTTTCTTTTGTCCCCTTCATTCCCTTGCCAAATGATGCTATAAGTGGGTGTCTGTCTGATCTGTTTTACCATTGCTGCATTCTGCTGTTGCAGAGATATAACTTGCACGAGTATATAACTTTGATTAAGACAGGATTTTTGAGTGTATATGCTGCAAGATCATGCTAACATTGCATTATATGACTTTTTGAAATCCGGTTTCAAAATTCTAATTAAACTTTACTTCTTCAGGAGAATCAAATATCTCTTGATCGTGTTATTTTCTGAACAACATGCAGTCTAATTGCCCCAGTCATTTAAAAATCTTTCATACTACTTAATGCATTTAAGCGATTAATGTGGGAAAATACGGAAAGCATGCCAAGAAAATTTATGTACGAAGGAATTTCTTGGTCATAGGTTGATGCAAATCACGTGTCACTGAACTCTCAGATCAACTTTTGTGCTTTTAGGTAGTAGTTCTTTGATGATTTCTGGTTTCCCTTCATTTATGTGATTATTGTGATCTCTACTTTTGTTTATCCATGGCAACATAATCTCATATTTCTTTGTTTTGCAGATATTGCACTTTAAAAGAAGCAGCATCAACAGCTTACGCAGAAGTTTGTGCACCATACCATACATGGGCAGTCCGGACTGCAGTTTCTACTGGGATGTATGCTCTCCCAACACGGGAACAACTTCTGCTGAAGCTAAACGAAACAGGTGAGTATGCCATTGCTTTCATTGCCACTGCCAGAATAATATGAACAGGGGTTTTCTATAAGACTAAAACGTGGAAAGTTAAGGTTATTGGCAATTAGAAATTGGTCGTTGTTGAAGTTGGAATTTTACCCCCAACTCCTGTACTGGGGCTCCTGCTAATAAATAAATAAAAACACTCTGGTACAGTAGCCCGAGTAAATAATGTGTTTGGTCATGGAAACAAAACTGAATAAGCCTTCTCAACGTAATAATCTATTGTCTGTTGTTGGGAGGTGATGTTGGGGACACTGTGCTCATGCGTGCTTGTAGAGAGGAAAAAAAAAAAACCTCTGATACAGGAGCCCAAGTAAATAATGTGTCTGGTCGCGGAAACAAAAGCTAATAAGCCTTCTCAAGGTAACGAACACAGAGAGAGAGGGAGAGAGAGAGAGAGAGAGAGAGAGAGAGAGAGAGAGATTCATTTGTTAGTGTCATGAAAGACAGCCATTTTAACTTCTGTTGCTCTATTGTCTATGTTGGCCCCGTTTGTGTCTATAGATCGGCGTATAAGGAGATACCAATGCACGTACATACAAACATTGTGGGCTAATACATTTAACAGAATAACTTACAGATGTTGGGGGGCATTTTGGGTGTCTTGTTGAACAGTTCACGTTCAGTTGTTTGGGGCTTCTGTTAGGTGATAATCTTAGAACCAAGTTGAGGTATTCTTTACCGCAATATATTTTCTGTAGCATTCTTTATCTAATACTTGTCTTTGTTTAAAAAGTTAAAACCACGAAAGAAGCACCAATCATTTGCTTGAACCCAATATTTGCTCTTACTAATGGAATGCCATGAAAAAATTCCGTTCGATGGGAAATCTCCATAACCATTTGCCAAGGGGAGCATTCCTTGCTATAATGTTTCCAATGGGAATACTCCCTTTACTTCTAGGAAATAAAACCCATCTCCAAATTGTCCATATGCTTGTTGACAGCATGTAAAGATGATTGTTGGAAGGAATCATTGTTGATTTCTCTTTACGAGGAACTGTAATTCTTTCAGCGGAAATCACAGTTTAAATGCTCGTGAACTAATATTCGTAGAACTCTTCTAGAAGGAACTAGCAATACACACACATCCATGAGGTAAATATTGAAATTGCTCGTTCATTGGTCAAGGGGGGGTTCTCCTTTTTTGTTGGGGCATGCTTTATATGCCAGGTTTGGGATCCTCCAGCCCAATTTCACATCCTAAGGAAATATCTAACTTATAATATAGGGGTGTAAGCAAGCCGAGCTTTGAGGTGCTCAAATTCGGCTTCTAAAAAATGGGTTGGGCTCGAGCTCGACACGAGCTAAAAAACTTGGCTCCAGCTCAGCTTGCTCTGACTCGGTTATAATGTCATGGGCAAGGGGTGTGGGTGAGTTGGGGAGGATGGGCTCTTCTTTTAAACGAAATCTGACTTTCTCATGTGGGAAACCAACCGATGTGGGACTAAAGCCTAAATGAGAATAAAGCTGGTATTCCATTTGGACAAATCCTCGGAAATCCAAGAACTCAAGAGCCATCCACCAGATCAATAAAGTACCTTTGCACTGTCATTTCCGCCAGCCTAAAGCTTGTTAGGAGGCTTATTATATATTTGATAATTACTACTCCCTCTGACTTTAATTTGGTGTGAGAAAATAGAAAAATATGTACAAATATATATTTTTTGGGTTTGAAAATGCACGGAAATCAGTAGGGGACATTTAAATTGGAACGGAAGGAGTAATATGTATAGTTAGTAATAAATTAATACATTATGTTCTCGGCTCGCGAGCCAACTTGAGATGAGCTTCTATTAGCTCGGGCGTTTCTTGTTTGTGAAACGAGCCAAGTATTCTAGTTCAAGCTTGAACGAGCTCATCTCGAGCCGAGCCTCTAGGAGCGGCTCTGTTCGTTTATAGCCCTATTGATATGCCCATAAATGTGCGCGCGTGTTTGATGTGTTCATTGTGTTGTGTTCCGTTAATGTTGGAACTCATACAGTTTCAACTGATATATATCATGTTCGTCACAGATGAGTCCGCAGAAAAGGAGATGAGAAGGTATATAGAAGCCTCACTCCCAGTTATAGAATACATAGATAAGCTCTATGTTAGACGGAATATCAGCTTGGATTGGTAATTTGTTTCTGTTCGGGAGGGATCAGATGAAACAGACCTCTTGTCTGGACGTCAGCCAAGTTCAAACCCCCATTTTGTTTCTCCAAGAAAGTGAAGTACGAGTAAGACATACTGCCATTGCTGCCATTAAGTATGTCATTCATTCTTTCAACCCAACGAACCAGAGTACTTGATTTGGTTGATGAAGTCGGGCAGTTCTTTCTGGTAGTAGCCGGGATTCTCGTAGATAGTATTCCTGCGATTGGCTGAGTTATTGTATACACTTTTGTTTACCCTTTTCATTGTTTTGCTTGTACATGGAATAGATTCCTCCAGTCAGCTGCATATTTTTTTTCTTTTTGATAAACTATTAGCAAACATTGTTGTATAAGTAAGCATTTCTAATGAAATTAGACTAACATATGCCTTATATGTTCACTGTTGACAAATGAGGAATTATTAGTCAGAAGCCATTTAGGTTGAGTTTGGACCTTGAATTCGGAAGGGATGTGTGGAGGGGAAATAAATGTAGAAGTATTTGATTAGTTAAGCACTCGTTGTTGTATATCATCCAATTAAAAAAAAACCAAGCAGAAATGGTTTTTGAGAATTTGAAGGTACCTTTTTGGTACTCTGTGAAATCCTCAAAAAGGAAGTTTCGAAATTTGTCAATGAACGAGTGTTCTGAATCGTTTCATAACATTGTTTCTGAAAAATAAAACGAACCTGCATAACAAAAAGGTGCTTCCAAATTTGATAGTAGAACAAAATAGCATGACCATTCGTTTTAATAAGATGCCTAGAAAGAAGATGCCTGCTAATGGGTAGTTGCGGGAGCAAACTGGTCCAAGTTCGTGAATTGTAAGGGAAACTGTCAAGCCTAAGAGTATCCAAAATGCTATAATCAAAAATTGATAATCAAACAACTTTTGATTATTCATTTAAGAGATTGCTAAGGTTAGCAGTGTAGATGTCTACAATGGCATAATCAAAATTGGATAACCAAAACTTGTCACATCATCTTTTTAAAGTACAAAAAATTAAAAACTGTGAACAGTGGAAAATAGTTTTCCTAAAAATAGTTTTGAAACTAATAAAAACTATTTACTAGAAATAGAAAATAGTTTTTGAAACTTTTTTTTTTTGAAAAAAACTATTTTTAAAAACTGTTTTCTAAATAAAAAAAATTTTAAAATTTTTATTTTTAAAGATATTGTTCAAAAGAAAGTGAGAGAGGAAAATGGGAGAGAGATAGAACATTTTTGTGTAATGATTGGTGTATTTGATTGAGAATATGTAGAGTCTATTAAATTTGATTATTGTCAAAAGGTTGCTAGTTTTGGTTATCCAAAGTCCAAAATTTGATTATTTCTAAGGAAGTTGTTAAGTTTTATTACAGCATTGTGAGCCATATTTTGCACAAACACTGTTAACTTTAAAAACATTTTACTTTTAATTATAGCACTGTGGATACTCTAAGGTTGAATGTTCATCAATTTCTTTAGGCTAATTATGATTTTTCAATTTTTTTTGAGGGTCAAACATTTGGAGTTTTGTATAAATGTATCAGGAGGGACACTACATCAGTGAGTCACAAATGGCAAAATGAGGGTTACATTATGCCGAAAACTCCTATTTCTCTGTGCCGAGGGATTTTCTAGTCGTTAAATTTAAAACATAAAAAAAAAATCACACAATCCAACGGCTAGAAAATCCCTCGATACAGAGCCATAGGTTTTTTTTTTTTTTTTTTAGACAGAGGAGATTGAACCCATTTGAGAATTGTCCTCTTCCATATAAGGCAAATTTTGTGACAAAAATGCCGGTAGAGAGAGAATAAGAAAGAGCCCAGTTGACGTTGAACCACCAAGATCCGAGGTAGATCAATTGCCAAAATAGTAGAGCATCTCTCTCTAAAAACCCTAGCCATCTCTCTTTCTTCTCCTCCCTCCCCTAGGGTTTCACCACCCAATGCATCCATATGCAGCGGCAGGAGAGAGGTTTTTGCCCTTGATTGGTGTTTCTTTCCTCCATAGTGATGGTTTTCTCGCTTTCAATAACTCCTCATTTATAGTGAGGGGTTTCTCTTTTGATCTCAGGTTTGAGAGTCTTTTCGTGTTATTTTCTCTTTTCTTTCCTCTTGGCTTTTCCTTCATCACCATATGGCAGTTCAGATCCTGACAGTGGTGGTAGTGATGGTTCTCTGACAAAGGAAGGCGGTGGTGGCAGCGATCCAACAATGAATCTCATCGATTGGCTTGTCGTCCTCGTTGCAACAGTTGTTTGCGTAGAAGTGCGAATAGGGTAACCTATTCTTTGGCTAGAAGAGGTAGTTGTGGTTTGATTATGGCTTTCTAGTCCTCTTGTGTACCTCTTTTTCTATCAATGAAGCTATTACTGTTTTGACAAAAAAAGAAGAAGAGAGACGATGTTGGACCCCATTTGGCAATTTACACCCAAATGTTTTGAGGGTGGTGTGACTCATCTCAAGATCTTGCATAAAATGATCCAAGCCGTTCATATTTTTCAAGGGTCGCAACGAAAATCAACCAAATCAGAGATCGGTAAGATCTTGATTTATTAATTTGATCAAAAAACTGAAAGATATGTCACAGAGGAAAATAACCTAAGAAGCATAAGAAAATCAAATGAGATGACAAGGTCAAAATTTGAATTGATTTACTAAGTCATTTCCGAAACTTGAATGAGCTAATTTCTTTTCATAAAGTCTTCAAAATTATTCTTTTTGAAAAAAAAGGAACGATTTGGAACTCACCCTCTAATTTTTGTACAATGGGTGTGATGCCAACTACTGTTTTTGTTGAAAATAGTGAAGAGGGCAAAATACGGAATTCCTCCTTAAGATTTGCCCATTTGGCAGATGACCTCCCTGAGTTTTAATAATGACCAATTTGCCTCCTCATGGTTTGGGACCAAAGTGCAACTCCTAACTCCATTAACGGTAGAAGTAAAAAGACTACGCTACCCTTTCTTAAATAAAGGCTTTTACTCTCCTTTAACATGTTGACACAAAGAGAGGGAGAAAGAGAGAGATGACTATGGAGATTTGGGGCAAACCCTAGGTATGTATATATATGCATCTATACTTACAACTACATACATACAACACATAGAGATAATTGTATACAAAGTTTACGTGTATATATAGCATATGTATCTATATGCAGCCCCAAGCTCCCAGAACCACCAGTTAAATGCCCAACCCTACACTCAAACAAGACCTATACTCTATCGCTGCAGAACACCTCCTAGAAACAGAGGACGCCATATTCTTCTCATCTTTCTTTACCTAAGATTTTGAGGTAAAATAAGATGCTGCATTTTCCACCCAATTACAAAGATAACAAATTTCCAACTCCAAAAGGGATTTTGGGGTTTTGATGCTATTTAGCAACAAACGAAAACCCAAATGGTCCAAAGCAACTAAAAATTCCCAAAAATTAGTTACACAGTAGGACCTCGAACAAAGAATTCGGTACCAAATCATCATTGGCGTCGGATACGTCTGTCGTCGGACCTCTGCCATCACAGGATCTTCGTCTTCCCCGTCGATTATGGGGATGGGATCTTTGGGAGGTTTGATAGAGAGAGAGAGAGAGATTGGGCAGCTGGTGAGGCGATGGGTATGGTGACTGGTGAGGTGGGGCAGAAATGGGTGATGGTGCATGCGTGAATGATGATTGGTGATTTGGGGGTTTTGGGGAGAAAGATCAACAATGAGGGCATTGTTGTCTTTTGCCATGCAAATTTTGAAGAGAGAGTATGTTTTCTCTGGCATACACAAGAATCCGGCACGTGCAACACAAACATGGTCAATTTTAACGGAAAAAGTAACTGTAGAGCTTTAGTCCCAAACCATAAGGAGACAAATTGGTTATTACAAAATTTCAGGGAGGTCATCTGCCAAATGGGGAAACCTTAGGGAGGTAATCCGTACTTTACCCTAGTGAAAATTTGAATTTTGCCAAAAAAAATACAAAACATTGGTGCTGCTCCCTTATCATTTTTTTTAATTTACAAAATGACATTATTCATTGTTGAAAAATGGAAATGATAATGGCAAAATGACATGCATTGGTGTGGATGCTCTATGCTACTACCTCTCCTCTAAAAGGATTTTTCTGACCGCAAAACGAGAACTTAATGTTCGCTTCTTTTTTTAACTTTGTTTTAGTTCTGTTTTCTAATCATTACCTTATTTTATAAATTATTACTTTTATTTCTCTTTTTATCTCTCTTTACTTATTATGCCTCCCTCAAATTATTATATTATTTCTCTTTCCATCCACTACCAAAACTAAAATACCAAAAACTAGCAAATGAGCAAGACCAAAATAATTTCGTGCATTTTTGTCAAGAAAACTTTTAATTTCGTGACTAACAAATCGATTAAAAATTGTCCCAATCTGTTCAGTTTGGTTTAGCTAACCATCTGTTCGAATGGAAATTATCATCCCTAGTTTGGAGAGAGGAAGCGACTGGAACAGAATGTGTGACTTTGTTGTCCCAAAGCATTGAACGACACCGTTTCAATGCTTTTGAGGGGTCCCTCCTTTGGTTGCTAGGCCCTCGTTTGGCATAGCAACACAATTTAACGATTTATTGATTTTTCTTAGATCCATTTTACTATTAGTCTCTAAAAAAATATTTAAACTGCTCACTATTTTAAAAATATTTTTCATGTGTTACTGAAAAAAATACTCTTTGTACTACTCCAGCAGTAATAAGTTTTGGTTTCCGTTCAAATGAGATCACCATCGTCATCCCTAGTCCGGTCTCCGGAGTGAGGAGGCTGCCTGGCGGGTCAGATCTGATGCGCAAAAGGGAAAAAGAGAGAGAAGATTCCGCCAAAATGCTTTATTCGAATAGTCAAATACGCGCCCGAAGTGAGTGGGGCCTGGATTATTAGCTGTCGTTTGGAATCTCTCCGCTGTAGCACCAATTTCCTTTGCTTTACTTTACTTTACGTCACCTCTCTTCTAGATCCTTCCGTTTTCCACTCTTCGTTAATGCGGGATTAATGTATTTTATTTTAGGAAAATAATTTTGTCACTGTCTCTCTCTTCTTTTTTTTAACGTCACTCTCTTACAAATGTAATTAACAGTCTTTATTCTAATGGTAACTAGAAATAGAAAATAATAATACTCATGTCCTGGGCAGGGCTGCTATACTTACAAAAATTATTCAAATTTAAATTCGTGTTGGTTTGTTAAAAGCTTGTTCCAAGTTAATTTGTTATAATTGAATATTTTTCCCGAGTTCGTTAAAATTTCAAATCAAGCTTAAACAAGTTATTACTTGGCTCGTTTGACTTATTATGTATAAAAAATTCAAGTTACTCGAAATTGCTCCGTGTTTGGTTTGATCAAAGCTTATTTTGCGCTCGACTTGTCTCATAAACAAGCTATGTTCGAACATTTTTGTGAAGCTTGTTAAAATTTCAAACCAAGTTTGATCAACTATCTACTTAGTTTGTTTGACTCGTTTACCTCCCCTAATATTGTGGTATAAAGAAGGGCGAGGCCAAAAAATGCACAATAAACTATTTTTAATTCTATAATTATTAAAAATTGTAAAATATCTATGATAGTATCTACGAATCTAGACATTTTCTCTATCATATAAAATTTGAGAAGAATCTTATTTTAATCACCATCTAATGAGGTGTGGTTAGCATATTTTATTCGTAAAAATAAATTTACATCCTACCGTCCTACTTGCACAAATTCACTTGTATCATACGTTTGAGAGTTTGTGCAAGTGTATATAAATACATATGGTTAAACATTTTTTCTTCCTGAAATCTAAATATGGTACAATTTTTTTGTACACTAAAATTTTGACACCAATAAAAACAGTTCTAGCATTATTATTTTCCAATATTTATTTGATAACATGAAACATTATTATTATTACTTTATTTAGACATGTCCAATTGTATTAATTAACACTCAAAAGTCCTTTTCCTCATCACTTTGTTTTTATTATTATCCGCAAGCACGAAAATTAAAAATCCGAAATTTGCTTGTAATATCATTATTCGCGTAAATTCTATACACAATGTTAGAGAAAGAAATTTTGACGTTTCAAAAAAAAGTTTCAGCTCCAAAAGTAATATAAACCCTTATCAGATCAAACGTTTTTCCGCATTCAATTTTTTTTATTTCATGTCAAATATAACTGCCAAAAAAAAAAAAATATCTGCAACTTGTGATTTGAACTTATCCGTGCTTGATTCGTCAACCCATTTTTTAAAAAGTCTCTCGGGGGGCAATATCGGAAAACCAACAATTCATTTTGAAAGAACCCGCAACTTCCTACGTCTTTCCTCCGTGTCATCGCCGTGGCAAACGTTCTCCACCGTCCATCTCAATCTCAACCTCCGAACCCTAGTTCTATCCGCTGCATATAAAGCTATTCAAACTCTCTCCCAATCCACATAGAGAGAGAGAGAGAGAGAGAGAAGGGGTTACCAATCCTCAATTCTATCTTCCATTCCAATCCAGAGAGAGAGAGAGAACATCAAATTCTAGAGAGAGAGAGAGAGAGGCTTGGAGGAGCTGTTTTTGCAATTTAGGGCTCTGTTTGGGCGTAAACGGAGATGGACAGAATGGCAGCGGCGGAGACGACGTCGTCGGAGTACGTTCGATGGGAGGAGGTACACGTGTCGAGCGACCAAAGAAAGAAAAGGAGAGAGGAGGTTCGTTACTATCTCAGACGGAGGGACGGCAAATCAGATCTGGCCGTCATAGGTAAACAGAAGAAAAAAGGACATTTTCCTAGTTCGAACCACCACCACGTGTCATCGTCCTATCACTACGCTATTCAAGATAGGTTTCTGCGTTCTTCGATTTCGGTTTCACCTTATTCTTCTTCGTATTCGTTGAAGCTGAGATCGAGAAGAGAAGTTGTTGATTGGTTGAATTCCTTCGTCTCAGGTACACTTACATACGCAATCAGTTGTTTTCCATTTTTGGGGATTAATTTTCCTATGTATGTGTGGTTTGAATGTTTCTTCTGAAAAAAAGGGACATTTTCCTTTTCCTTTTGCTGTCTTTGTTCTTTCTGTTATTTATTTAATTTGATTTTTCCCCCTTTGGGTTGTGAGATTGGGAGAGAAAGGGGAAGGAACCAGTACAAAAAAAGCCATTTTTGTATCTTTCCCTTCATTTATCACCAATTTACACAATCCAAATGAGTGATTTGCCAAGAAACTGTAATCCTTTCTTATCTTATCAAACCCCATAAACCGAAGGGCTAGGGAAATTCGTCGATTTCTTCCTGTTTGATCTCGATTTAGATGTTTCAATTTTGTATTGAATTTGATGGATTCCGATTGATATCTGTTATCTCCTCTTGCCCGCGTTGCGTGTGCAAATCGTGTTAAGTAGAAAAGAGGGGAGGAATATATTAAGGCAGCAGTTTTTTTCCCTTCTTCTTGACATTTTATTTGAGTAGATAAAGAGGGGTAGAAATTAAAAGTGCAAGCCGGCTTAATATCCACCCTTCACACCAAAAGGGGTGTCCCCTGATAATAGTGATAGACATCCTCTGGTTTCCATGGCCTAGGGTTTGTAAAGAAGGGGACGCGAGCTATCCAATGGATTCGACCTGATTTGATATTTTTTTCCCCTTCTTGTTTTCCCTGGAAACTGAAAGATGGAAATTCTGCTGTTACAATTATTAAGTCTTCAATGGGCGCATGGCTTTGTTGTAGTTCTATGCAAAGTTGTCAAATCCGTTCCGTACCGGCCTGTACCGGCCGGTACGTACCGTACCGGTCCTTAAACGGAACGCAAAAAGTCGTGTTCCGTTTCGGTTGAAATACCGGCCTGTTCCGGCCAATACCGGGTGTACCGGACAATACGGTTTGTTCCGGCCATTTTCCGGTGTTCTGGCCGGTACAAAATTACATTTTTTTTTTTACATTTTGTTTATGTTTACACTTAAAATTTTAAAAAATGGTAGATATATATTAAATATATATAATATTAATTGCGGTAAATCTGGAACGGTACCGGAATATAGCCCGGTACCGGTACATACCATTCCAGTAGTGAAAACGGTACGCTGGCCGGTACGGTATTAACAACTTTGGTTCTATGAGTTCTTTCCCTACCTAGTTTCTTGTGGGTTGGATTATTTGGGGAGGTTTTGTGAATTTTGCCTTTGTGCTTATTATGGTGTGGGAGTACCAACCAGATCTGATCGAGGGCAGATGAATTTAAGTTTTGAGGAAAACAGTTTTGCGATTTCAAAAGGGAAATTTCGACTGCTTTATTCTATGTTGATATCTTTAGGTCAGCGTATAAAGTTTTGGTATGAGACAATATCATTTCCCTCTGCCCATGGGCAGAATATCCAAAATTTTCAATTGCCCTTATTTTGTTTATTCTTTTCATTGTACCCTTATTCTGTTTTGGCCTTTTGGAATTCTGGATTTGATGAAGTCCATGTACAATTGATAGCCCCTCATACAAGGTCCACTTAATCTCTTCACTTGACAATATTGCTGGATACATGTATTGTGAAAATTGCAAGCTGAAGGATCAATTTCATATGATTGGTAATCTCCGTTTCAGTATCTGGTGAACATATGATGCCCTGCCCAAAAGATTTGAACATATGATGCCTGCACAAAAGAAAATCTTTTGGAATAGGTTTTCATTGGATTATGATTTTCTTAATTTCAATTATTCGTTGGCAGAGGAGTGCGTCTTGGTGAAATAGTCGTTGATTTTTTTCTTGACCCAATTTTAGAAGGAATACCTTCTAGTTTTCCTTGTATATCATCATTTTCTTAATTATTTGGTTTGTTTTTTTATCGGCAATTATCTGGTTTGTTGGTGGTATTATGCAAAAGGTTTGCACGTTGAAGTTCCATCCCCTTTGAACGTGTGAGACAAACATATTGAAACTACGTTACCCTTTCAGTATCTGATGTAAAATTGGAGAATTTTAGGTGGAATTGGGATTATATATTGGGTCACCGACTTCCACAACTAAATGGAAGTAGGTTTCCTCTTATTTGCTGGAATTCTTGGTTGTTATGTATAAGCTACTTCCCCCTCGTCTTGTGGGTATATGAATCATATTACATTCATCTTCTCATATCTTTGACTGTGTATGTTTTTTCCCCTAACTATGATCAAGTCAATTCTGTTGGTATTCGTGATATGGAAAACTGACTTGATCTCGGTGGCAGGGATTTTCAATCAATTTCTAAGAGCTGGTTGAGAGCGTCAGAATTCCTTTGCCCTCAATCTAGATTAAAATCTACAAGGTCTTTCATGGCTAAGTTTGCCTTTTAATATCTTTAATTAGTCTTTTTCCGTGTTAGGTGCTCTGCTTATCTTTTGCCTTTGTTTGATCGTTTTTTATTCCATCTTATGGCATTGTGCAAGTTTTTTTTTTTAGGCATTTGGCATTTAGCTTCTGATTGCTAATCATACCTTCAGATATCCTTTTCAGGATAAATTTGCATGATTTTGTTGATAGTTTTCTTTGTAACGGTGTGCATACTTGTTATTGTTATAGTACTAACAATATGTATTTGTGAATGCAGACTTACCTCCTCATCAGTCATCCCTAGATGCTGCTGTCACCTCAGATAGAAAAAATGTTTGCATGTTTGATGTAGAGACAATGAAGGTATGTATGTGACACTATCTGGTTATACTACTATTTGTTGAAGTCTCATATTACTTTTGACTCTCATATTGATGTAGAAATATCATTTCATTGACTTTTATTAATCGCTTCACCCTTCAGGATGTTCAGTCAAGGAAGCTGGGCCATCATACTACAGAATTTTCATGGTTAGGTTCTCCTTGGACTTGCAGGAAAAGGCGAAGACATTATCCATCATTTATCCGGAATGGTGTTCATATTCCTGTGAGTGCTTACCTGAATTCTTGTTCTTTTTTCCCAACATATTCATTGTTATCGTCACTTATTTGTTGACTGCTTTCGCTGCTTCCTTTTTCTTAGGTTCATGCATTTGTATATGTTCTGGCTGAAGAAGACAAACGAATTGTTGCTTACTTGGAGGATATGTACGAGGACTCGAGAGGCAAGAAGATGGTTTTGGTACGATGGTTTCACAAGATTGATGAGGTTGGTATCATTTTGCCTCATAATTATAATGACAGAGAGATTTTCTTTTCTCTTTGTCTTCAAGATCTCGGCATGGAAAGGGTAGATGGATTAACAGCTGTCCTCAGTCCCCAGCATTATGATAAATATCTGAAGGAAGCTAAATGCAATCGGTTGGAGCCATATGTATGCCGGAGACAGTTTGACAATGATGATATCAAGCCTTTCGATATAACCCAAGTTAAAGGTTACTGGAAACAAGAAATACTCAGATATATGTACAGTACTTCCCCATCAAAAGGTCCTGTGAAGTCTCAGCAAGGTCTGAAGGTGGTTAGAAATGGTAGCGAAGGTATTGAAAGTAGACCCAAGAAGCGAGTTCGGCTGTCAAAGGATGGTGGTGACCTAGCTTTTAACAAACAAGAGTCATTAAGCCCCTATTTGGATATCTACAATTTTCATGGCAGTTTGGTTTGCAATCCAAAGAATGGCCAATCTGCTGCTTGTATGTCTGGAAAGCAAACCATCTTGCAAAATCCTCCACAGCATTTAGCCAGAGGTTCTCAAGTTGAAGTGTTCTCACATGACAGTGGCCTGAGAGGATGTTGGTTTAGAGCACTTATCATCAAGCAGCACAAGGATAAAGTCAAGGTGCAATATCAAGACATCAAGGATTGTGATAATGAAACTAACTATCTTGAGGTGAAAATACTAGTAGCCCTTAGTTCTTTTTTTCCCCCTGCCTTCAATCGGGAATACTAGATATAATGCAACATTGAAATGTTGAATTCTCCTGTCAACTTTGGCCCAAATTTTATACTTATCTTACCATTTATCTTAATTGATACTGCAGGAATGGGTTTTGGCATCCAAGGTTGCTGTTCCTGATCCATTGGGACTCCGAATGGGTGGTAGGACAACCGTTAGGCCAACCTTATTGTCTAATAAGTGCAAAACTTTCATAAATTCTGGGGCTGTTGTTGATGTCTGGTGGCATGATGGATGGTGGGAGGGGATTGTGCTTCGGAAAGAAACTCAGGATAGTGTTCATGTTTATTTCCCAGGTATGAAATGGTTATCGCCTTGAGATTCTTCTTATGATAGTGGGAAAAAAATATTTCAGGATTGCATTGAAAATTAGATTGATGCACCATATTTATTTGTCCTTTTTTTTTTTTGTTTCTTGCAGGAGAGAAGCAGGACTTGATCTGTGGTATCTCCGACTTGAGAATTTCTGAAGAATGGCTGGGAAATAGGTGGCAAAATACTAAGGAGAGACCAGACCTTGTGACCTCGATATTGTCTGGCCTTGATACGAAGAATATTATGGTTGATGTGGAACCGGAAAAAGCTACCGTCAGCAATGAAATGGGATCCAGCATATCTCAGAAGGACTCTGTCATGCACAAGGTAAAAGAGTTTGAAGTGGTCGATCTTTCAAAAGATGCAATGCTTGCTCAACTGAGGTGGAAGTCATTGGGAAAGAGAAGGCGTGGAAATTCATTTCAAAAGCTTGATAATGTTGGTGATAAAAATAAAGGCAGTCCAGAAGCTGTGGCGACGGGCACCTTTGATGGTTTCTTTATTCCTAAAGCCTTGAAAGTTGACCGTGACAACTGCAAATACCTGCGGGAATATCCATTTCGTTCCTCAGCTGTCCCTCCCATAACCAGCTTGGTTATGTCTATGTGATGATGCCTTTCTCTGGGTTCAGCTGATTCTCAGAAGTGGTTAGTCGGTTTAGATGTACATGTAATCCGTTGATGTGACTTAGGCTAGGTTAGGATTTAGTGACTTATATGATACATCTATGGAAGGAAATCCTTTACCCTGTATCGATGTGTATCATTACATTAGCCTGAAGGGTCAAATTGCCTTTCCAATCATGGGCAGCAGTTTTTGAATGCAATTTATAATGTTTTGGAGCTCCAAAGTCTTCTCGTGTAGCTGTTTGGTAGAAACCACTCCTGTGTCTTACACTCTCCATTCCGGATCCTTTAAAAAGTAACTTTTAAAAAAAGAAAGTAATTTAAAACTCAAAAATTATGTGTTTATACAAATAATTTTTGGGAAATTTATAGAAATGGTATTCCTAGTTTCACCTGAGTCTCATTTTTGTCTGTTCTCCAAGTATCAATTGCAATTTTTTTGACTTTTAAGTTTGATTTTAGTACCAAGTTGGTCCAATTGATAACATCTGTGAGCTAAACTGGACGGAAAAAATCAAATTGAGGGCAGACGTTATCAATTGGACCAATTTGGTACGAACTACAGCGTCCAAACTGCCTTCAATCTGATTTTTTCCATCCAATTTGGTTGACAAAAGTTATCAATTAGACTAATTTGGAACGAAAACCAAACTTGAAGGTCAAAAAAGTTGGAATTGATACTTGGAGGATGAAAATGAGACTCGGATAAAACTAGGAGAACCATTTATATAAATTTCCCGTAATTTTTCTACCAGTATGGATTTTGTTTGATAGATCTCATTCAAATCTTAACGGTGCAAAAAAAAAAAATTTTATTTTCATTATATTTGAGCTTTAAAATTTAAATTACTTTTTTTTTTTAAATAAGGTTTGCAAAAAAAAAAAAAACACAGAACTGCACCTATGGGGTCTTTCTCAAGTGCAGATTGTTGATGGATCTCTTCAGCAATTGAGTAAGTAATCTCTACAACCACGAGCAAAAGGATGCCCTTGCAACCACGAGCAAAAGGATGCCACTCCAGGCAAGCCCTCGCTGTCATGGCGAGCTCTGATCATGGGGACACATACGCCGGCAAAGTCGGACCCACGAGACCACGGTGAGACTTAAAACGAAATCCAGGTTACAGTAACACGAAACAAAACAAACCCTAAGAAAACAAGCTAAACCCTAGCCGAAAACAAACAAGATTATCACTCACCCGGTACAACCAGACTGCTACAGACACCGGATAGGGGAGACCCACCGGTAGGAAACACAAAAAAACAGAAATAAACTCACTTCCCGGAACACATCTCCCTTATTCAGATGCATCGATGTCCACCGCTAGGCGGACCACCACTCAACGCTTTCCTTGCTCCGATTTGAACTAGGAGAACGCTGGACATCAGGAACCGCCCCGTGTGTGTGTATATATATATATGTACAACTTTTTTCTTTCTTTCTTGTGAACCTATTGTCTAATGTTCTAATACTTTTTCAATGCTTGAAGCTTCTAAAAATCGGAAGTCTAAGGAAATTGACCATGGCCAGTTGGCCACCGATGATCACGCGGGGTCCACTTTGGGCCCGTACGGATGATTCGAGCCATTCAGTAATTTTAAAAACCCCCGAATGGGTTTGTGAAAAATTAGTTCAATCCGATATGTGTAGGTACTTGATATAATCTTCTATTTTTTCATTCTGATTCTAGATTCATGAAACAAATTGAAGACTGGACTGAACACCTACACATATTGGATTGAGTTGATTTTCCATGAGCCCACTCGATTTTTAAAAAAAAAATATTAAACGGCTTGGATCATCCGTACGGAACCCGGAATGAACCCTGTGTGGACGTCGATGGCTATGGTCGGTGGCTGTAACAGCTTCCTCTAAAAATAGCGTCCCCCGACACAAATTCTGATTTCGAACACTGGGGTTTTGGTTGTAGTGTTGATCTCTAAAATCAACTCATTTTTCATTGTCTATGACTTTTGTCTCCATTGCCCTAGCAACAAAAATGTACAAACAAAACACTCTCCAAAAAACCTTTTGTGCAGCTTAATTATTTCACTAGTGTGTGATCTCCAAAAATACGCAGAACGCAACTGCGTGGCTTATTTTTGGTAGCTAAATTTATTTAATCGAATCAAGGAGAATGAATGGCTTAGATTAAGTTTCAAATGTACCTCTTCTGGTGCTTAATAGGGTTCTTCCTTCTTAATTAGCTCTCTCCATTTTTTGTTTTCCCTGAAGGTGCACACTCCATTATTGCACCAATTTTGAATAAGAGCAAGTTTATCAGCATAACAAAACAAGTCTCTGAAGCCATTTTATCTAATTAAGACACCAAAACTAGCCTACACCAGCTTCGGCAAAGAAGAAGCTAGTTTGCCTTAGTGAAAAATGTTAGGTAAATGTACCGAATCACTATTCATAATGCATCCCTTAAAATATTGTTTTTTTTTCTTCCCGTCCTATCACTCCCCCTCTCTCGCTCTCCAAAAAAAAATTAGTATTCTAATAAATGATAGTAGATAAAATAAAAAGTACTGATGTAGTGTTAAAACAGATATGAGTAGGTAAAATAAAAAAAGTAGACTGTTTACTAACATTTTTACCTTTTGACCGGTAAACTAGCTCTAAGCATGGGTCGGAATTCTTCCATTTTCATTCCACTTGAATTGAGGTGGGCACCTTCTGTTCAAATGCCAAAAATAACACAATAAAATCAATCACTCTGCATAGGGAAGTGGATTGATTTAGGGTCGGGCTATTCGCAGCCACGTATTTTCTCCCACAGCCCGTTAAAAATTTTCAATTAGACTTGACAGCTAGTTACCGAAATTAAGATACATTTTCAACATCAAATTACCGAAATATGATATTTTTTTCAACAGCTATTTACCGAAAATGTCCGAAAATGCATGTTTGGAAGTTGTCTACCGAAAGTTGAATATATTTTCGACATGTAGTTACCGAAATATAATCTTATTTTTAACAGCTATTTACCGAAATGTTATTGATGATTTTCAACAACCACTTACCGAAATAGAGTGGGCTATGGGAGAAAATACGTGGCTGCGAATAGCCCCGCCCTTGATTTATGCATTGTTCTATTTACTTCTTAAAAAGTGTTTTTCAAAAAATTCCTCTTAGATTCCCTATGCTTCTAACATTTATCTTTTTTTTATCTCTCTCCACTTATTATTCCTACTATTTTTCAAAAAAAATTTCTAATCCAAATCTAAACACATATTTTTACATTTATCAAAGTTCACTACTTTCACCTTATCACAACAACAATAACAATATTCATGTGATCTCGAATCAGCGAAAGAGTGAAACTCGACTTAATTTTTGCAATACATACATAAAGTGGCTGATCTCAAAATTTTTTGTCACGAAATAGCGACCATCCCACAAAAGATTGAAGAACTTAAACAGACTTTAAACGTGTTTAAAAGTTTTGGCTCGATTCAGTCTTTGGGCGACGGATCCTGAGGTTGCAGTTGTTTCCATCCGGACAGAGCTAGGCCAATGACAGGTCTGGGCCAGTTACAGTGTCTATACTTATTTGTGATACATATATAGTTGGAGGGCGTTAAGTATTGAGTTCAAAAATTAAGGAGGCAAAGTAAAAATGAGGGTTAGTTGAGGGGGGTTTAACGTTGTTTACCCTTTAACAGATTTCCATTAATCCAAATCACATATTCGTTCCTTCTCATATTCAAGTTCCCCATTAATTTCATCTGGATCTTACCACCAATTTTCCCCAAACCCTAACCCTAGATTTCCTCTTCCAGAGAGAGAGAGAGAGAGAGTACCATGGCGAGCGACACCCAAGAACCTACCCGTCGCAAGCACGGCCGTTCCTCTCCCGACGGCGACGCAGAAGAGCCCTCAAAACGCCGCAAGCACCGGCACCATCGTCACCGCCACCACCGCCGCCACAGCAGCCGAAAGCACGGAGAAGAAGAAGTCCGAGTCGAAGACGAAAGAAAACGGGAGGTAGAAGAAGAGGTGGAGGAGGTTACTCTCCCTCTCCCTCCTCTGCCCTCGAATTCGAGACCTAACTATGATGATATGGAGGAAGGGGAGATTGTCGAAGAAGACGAGGACTTGGGGGGAGTTCGGAGTGAATCCGATAATCGCAATTCGGTGTGTTAAAATTCCTCTTTACTGTTCGTTTACATTTGGTATTTTCTTCTATTAACTGCTTGGCATCTGCGAAATCTGTTCTTTTTTGTACTTGGTAAATTTGAGGGAGAGTAAAAATTTCAATTTTGTAAGAGAGGAGAATGGAGTGGGACGTGGAGTATGGTGGAATTAAGGCGGCTGAAGTTCGGAGTGAATCCCATTAATGCAATTCGGTGTCATAAGTTTCGTATTTTTCTTTTGTTATCTGCTTGGTTGTCGAGAGACGCTGGGCAAGATATGGGCAAAATTTGTTCTTTCTGTGTTTTTTTCACTTTGTAGTTGTAGAACTTCTCGGGGGGGGGGGGGGGGGGGGGGGGGGGGGGGGGGGGGGGGGGGGGGGGGTGGGGAGGGTGTTAATAGAAGTAGAATTCTGTCACTTTTGGAATTACTGAAGAAGTGAGAATTGAAGAAAAAGTACGAGTTTTTATTGGTTTGTGTTTAGTATGTTTACTGAAAAGGATCCTGCCCTGTTACTGTTCCAGACCGTTTGTTGGAGGTATCTCACATGTATGGGTTCCACAGAGGACTCTTACTCTTGTGCATTGTGAGGATCTGAATCCCAACTTTATCTCTCCTGAAATCTCTCTATTTTGGTGAAATGCCAAACTCTTTTCTTTTCTATCGCTTCCTCGCAATCCAAAAGGCCTGTAAAGGAAGGCTCAAACCAAAATAGCCAGCCACGAGCTGTTTTCACTGCTCCAAAACTCTACTTTCTAGTGACCTAGTCTACTTGTCTAGGGAAAATACCTCCGGCCCTATATTAGCTGGAATGGTGATAAGTGACATGCTTGATTGTGGGTTATCGTTAAGATATTGGAATGCACATATTTGGAGCAATGACCAATTCATATGTTGTCTTACCAAAACTCCAATCCATGTATGGTTTAGTTTATAACATCTTACATTACTGGAAAAGTTAAAACCACGGGGGTCGCTTTGGTCACTAAATTTTTAACGTTTTGTGAGATTTTGGAACATTCATTCCAGAGTAAAAACCTAGTGTAATAGCTAAAACGACTCTGGTTCTTTTCACTAGCTAAGTTTAGCCCTCCATTGGGGGATAAGCAAGTTCATTGAACCATGTTACATTAGATTGGATGAATAGCTAAAATAGAGAATATAGGTGTGAGTATGTTCGTAGCCGGTGGGTAGTTGGGAATTCTAAACTTTTTAAGGTTCTTGGACTACCCAAATATCTTGTAGTGTTGGAGATGCTCTAAATCAAGTTGGACACTTAATTGGGTGGGTAGAAAGTTAGAAACCAAAGCAGGCAAGTTTCTCAGCAAACAAGCAGAGCTGCCTATTGATTTGTGTTTTCCTGAGTGATTTTATCGTAAACTGTGTTCATAATGACATTGTTGGAGTACATAGAGTTTCTGATTCCTTCTAAATGTGTTGAACCACCGTACAGATGCGGGACTTGTATTCCAAACGGATTTGCACTCCACGAATTTTTTTTTTAATTTTTTCAGGCAGAATTTATTCTAGCTGTGTCCTGAAGACAGATGGCTTTCAATATTTTATGAACTGGTTAGAAGTTTTTGTTTTTTACATGTTTTATCGAGCATCCCTTTTTACTCCTCATGTTGGGTGCTTATGTACCTGGAATTTGTGCCCTTGATCAATTTTATGTATGTTATTTGTGCAGGGAATTCACATATCTCGTGATGAGTATGGCCTTAAATCTAGTCATACTGTGGAAGGCAGTCTGGGTAGAAGTTTTCTTCACTCAAAGTTGTCAGAGGAGGACAAGAGTGATGAGGTTTTGGTGATTGATGGTAGTAAAATCCGTAAAGAGGTTGGTTTGCTGGGGAATGCAAGTTCTGATCTTTGCATGAATGGTGATATTGGACTGGAATCTATTAGGGAAAACTATATGCCAGATACAGGGTCTGAGTCCCCTCCTCTCGAAGGAAGCAGCAAGATAAGGAGCTACTATGATGATGACATTGATTCGAGGGTCCATATGAAATCCTTGACGTCCGAAAACAATGGGGAGAGGCAGAAAAACGTGCCAGGCTCACCTTTAAATGCCAAATTGTGTGAAGAGGTTCTTGGTAGGAATAGATCAAAGTCGCATGATGAGGAAAGGGGAAGGTCTGGGTCGCAAAGTGTTCTAGAAAAGGCTTCCCTCATGAAAAAAGCAGATCAAAAGGATTCTCCACAATACCTGGATAACAGGAGAAGTATTTGTGATTCGGATGATGACAAAATGGTTGGACACAATAGAGAACACAGACATGAGTATAGAGATTTGTTTGGGGATAAAGAAAGGGAACGTAGCTCTAGTTATGGCAGATCTACTGCAAGGCGAGTGGACCGGCACCACAGCCAAGACACTCGGGACAGAGAGAGGGAGGGTAGTCGGGAGACTTGGAACAGAGATAGGGCAGGTAGGGACATGGATAGGGATAGAAAAAGGGAGCGGGAACAGGACCGGGACAGGGAGAGAGGAATTGGTGGGGCCAAGCATAGAGAGAGAGATAGAGATAGGGAGAGGGAGAGGGAGAGGGAGAGGGAGAGGGAGAGGGACAGGGAAAGAGAGGACAGAGAAAGGGTGAGAGAGAGGAGGAGGGAGAGTGAGAAGGATAGGAAATGGCATAGGGAGAGCAGAAGGGAAAGAAGTAGAGACAGAGAAGGGGATAAAGAAATGTCTACCAGGCATCGTATTTACGAGAAACACGCTGATGATGGTTTTGATAATCGAGATAGGTACTATGACTCCAGGCGTAGGAGACGCGATGAAACAGACCACAGGGACGGGGCCAGGAATAATGATCCACAAAAAACTCATTCTGCTAAAATTGAGACTCTGGCTGAGCATGAAGAGAAATCTAAAAGGTTGTTCATAAACATTCATATTATTGTTTGGAAATTGATTTTCACATTCCATTTTTTTATATCCACACTCCTTTTTTTGTCTTTTAGTGATGAAAAATAGATACACTTCCAACACTAAATACAATAAAGGGAGCGTGGATATCAAAAAGGAAGTGTGAAAATCACTCCCTTGTTTGTTTTGGGAACTGGAGTTTTGCTTTATTGTGATGCTTACATCTTTTGTTATTTTGGCGGCAGAGATAAAGTTGAACACGATGAGTATCAAGAAAGGATGGTATTGCAACTTGAGGAGCAGGAAGAGGAAGAAGATCTTAACAGAATCAAGGAGGAAAGTAGAAGGCGAAGGCAAGCTATCCTTGAAAAATATAAATGTCAGCAGTTAAATCAACGACACGAGCCCCAGTCGGAGGATAAGGGTGAGTTTCTTTGATATACACACCTTGCTATTTCATGTCTAAAAATTGTCAAGTAGTTGCTTAACTTGCTTAAGGTTGGAGAGATTACTGATTTTAGAATTTTAGTGAATCCATTGGCCTAGTTTGCGTTCAAGCATTGAGCTCACTGAAGTTTGGATAAATATTGTGTGCCAGTATTGTTAGGCCCTTGTATTTCTGACATTTTATGGGTTTATTGTGTGTGACCCATTCATGTAAATTGCCACGTGTTGCACGCGAGGGTCGATTGTGTAATACCTTATTTGTTCATTAATTAGCCAGTGTTTAACTAGTTGGATTTAGCATAAATGCTTTGAGTTCCTCCAGTATTTGGATGCGCTTAATTGCAAGTTATGTTTTAAAGGACCTTGATAATTGACGATGACAGTTCAACACATATCGTTATCTTGCATTTCAATGTTAGTTGTATTACGATGTGATATCTGTTTATGCTGACAATTAATGGACATTGTCAGGTACCAACGATGTTGAACAAACTTCTCAGGTGGCAGCTACCGTCAGTGGTACTCCAGAAACTCTTGATGACAGGAGTGTAGGTGTCGATACCTGTGTTACTGACTCATCATTTAATGTGGGAAAATCTCCGCAACAAAATGGGATATCTTCTTTTGAGAGGACTTGTGGTGCTGGAGGACTGGGAGAGGGTACTCCTAAGGTGTGATTTGTTGCCAAAAAGTTAATGTACTTGTTGAAGTATTATGTCTCTTTACTGCTTGGATTGCCTCTTTTCTTATGTGTCCCTGATTTTGATTTCTGACCAAAAGCTTGATTCCCATATTATTTTATTGTTAGTATCCTATCTACATATTTTTAATGGTGGTTTCTATATGGGTCAATGATTTTCTTTTCCGTCTGATTTCGCAGAGTGAAAGGTCAGATGATATCTTTCGGGATGACATTTTTGGAGAGTCGCCTGCTGGAGTTCGTAAAACAGTAAGTGATGTGTTTATAACATCCTATTTGACATTTTTAGAAAGCTAGACGATATCAGTATTCCAGAAACTGAACAAGATCTGCTTTTCAATGTGTTATACTCCCTCCGTCCCGCAAAGTTTGACACTTTTGGGAATTCCAACTTTTAAGAAAGGAAATTTGATGTACAATGGAAATGCAAACCTTCCAAAAATACCCGTGTACTTTGACCAGTACTTGAATATTTGAAATTTGGTGGCCCAAATTTTGGTTCTGACGCAAATGGTTTGGCGCTAAACAGCTTGCATCAGTCTGAAAAGTGTACTTTATCTATTTGAGTTGGTTGTTTCACGTGCAAAAGGAAAGGGTAAAATGGGACATTCACAAAATTTTGCTATTGACTTTTCAAAGTAGGCAAATTTTATGGGACAGGAAAAAGCACCAAAGTGCTAAACTTTTAGGGACGGAGGGAGTACATTACTATTGAATATGTAATATGTTTCCAAAGTTACATGTATATGTATTGTATAATTGTAATTACATTGCCTACCTATTATTGTTTGTTTTAGGCTGATATTTCTTATCCAAGCCTTTTTACTTTCGGATAGTGTCTTACTTTTAGAATTGGAGAAGAAGATGCCCCTCTCAAATGACAGCTCTTTTGGGAAGTTGTCGACAACTACTCACTAAAAAATGGTCGATCCAGCACTAAAAATTGGTCGATCCAGCTCACTTTGATTGGTTATTTTGATTGATCAAAGGTTTCGCTTATCGGATGCTAAAACTACGTAATCTATATTGATAATTGATTGCCGACTTCCATCTGATTGAGTCAAGGACGGATGATTATCTTCTGTGGATGAATTAAGATATATTCATGTTAATACCATGTTGCATTTTTAATCAGCGTAATATATTGCATTTCCCTGGCTCAATGATGATTAGTTCAGCTTGTGATAAATTTTTCTAGTAGATGTGCATCTTTTTAAATTTTTGTTGGTACTCCCACATTGCTTTCTGTGCTATGCATGTGTGACCGATGTCGTTCATAATTATACTGAGTCTCCATGCATGTATTTTGGTCTTACAGGGGAAAGGAGATGGTTTGGCAATTGAAAGAAGTGGTATTCATGACAATTGGGATGATGCTGAAGGGTATTATAGTAAGTAATTTGTTGCTTATTAATCATTTCCCTGTATGTTTTCAATGTTTTATCTCACAACCTGATGTCTTGTGATGTTTTGAGTTTGATTATCTTCACCTCTTCTCATGCTTTCAGATTTTTGTATGCAGGCCACCGGTTTGGTGAAATACTTGATGGCCGATATGAGGTTACTGCTGCTCATGGAAAAGGTGTCTTCTCAACTGTAGTGCGTGCAAAGGATCTTAAGGCTGGACCTGGTGATCCAGAAGAAGTGGCAATTAAGATAATACGTAACAATGAGACCATGTAACTAATTAATCCCTTTCCTCTTGCTTTCTGGAGCTAATTTTGGAATTTTTTTTTGTTTCCCTGTTTAGGCAACACTGCTAGAGGCCTTGATTTTCTGTGAATTAACTACTTTTCTTACTTGAATGTATGCAGGCATAAGGCTGGTAAGGAGGAATTGATCATATTAAAGAAGCTAGTTGGTGCTGATCCTGACAACAAGCGCCACTGTGTTCGTTTCCTTTCATCTTTTAAGTACCGGAATCATCTTTGTTTAGTTTTTGAATCCCTTCATATGAATCTGCGTGAGGTCTTAAAGAAGTTTGGCCGTAACATTGGGCTTAAATTAACTGCCGTGCGAACTTATGCAAAGCAACTTTTTATTGCTCTAAAGCATCTCAGAAACTGTGGTGTTCTTCACTGTGATATAAAGCCGGACAATATGCTGGTAGGTACAGAGTATTCTATTACAGTTGGCTTACTTATTTGCGTTGCTGGTCTTAACTTCTGCAGTCCTGATCATTTTCCCTTTCAGGTAAATGAAGCAAAAAATGTGCTGAAACTTTGTGATTTTGGTAATGCCATGTTTGCTGGTAAAAATGAAATTACGCCTTACCTTGTGAGCCGCTTTTATCGTGCCCCTGAAATTAGTACGTACTACTCTCAAGTTTTGCTATTGATTTTATCAATAAGCGAAGTATTGTAGTTATTTTATTGTCACTGGATGTCTAGATAATGTTTTATTTTTCTGGAAGAGAACCATTTAGAATTCTTTTGCTTCTACTGCAGTTCTGGGCTTGTCTTACGACCACCCAATGGATATTTGGTCAGTTGGTTGTTGTTTATTTGAGCTCTATACCGGGAAAGTCCTTTTCCCAGGTGCTACAAATAATGACATGCTTCGCCTTCATATGGAATTAAAAGGTTCATTCCCAAAGAAGATGCTCCGAAAGGTAAATATCAGGTTCACTTATTCAGAGCTGTGTATAAGTTCCTCTTTTTGTTAACTTCTCTTGTTCATTTATCACTTTTAGTTGGTATATTTAGCAGTAACTAGGTATCTAGTTTTCATCATCACTTCTCTTGTTTCTGATTAATTTCTCTCTCCTCTTTTTTCTCCACTTCTGATAGGGAGCTTTTACAGAACAGCATTTTGACCAGGATTTGAATTTTCTTGCCACAGAAGAGGATCCTGTTACAAAGAAGGTAGACATAGAACCTGAAGTAGTATTTGTCTTGTTTCCTGTTCTGAGGTGTACCTGCGTCCTGTTCGTAAGAGTTAATTGATCTTCTTATTTGTTATGCAGACTATGAAGAGGTTGATCCCTACAATCAAACCAAAAGATATAGCTGCAGTATTTACGAGCTCTCCTGGTGAGGATCCGAAGATGCTAGCCAATTTCAGAGATATTCTGGAAAAAGTTTTCGTGTTAGATCCAGATAAGAGGATAACAGTATCACAGGCACTGAGCCATCCTTTCATCACGGGCAAGTGAAAAATGATGCTGATTTTCTGAGTCCAGAAACGCAGTTGCACTTGATATTTGTGCACAATGGCTATCTTTATATTGAGTCTCTAATCCGTTAGCATTTATGTTTCTTTATCTTCTCTATGCTGGCTTAAGAGCTCCGGGGACAGCTCTTGGCGTGGTGGAAGTTGGAAGAGATGATGTTTGGTGTGGAGACCTCTTGGCAGTCCTTGCAGTGGAATGTTTTCTGTTTCTATTGTAAGACAACTCGCCAAAGGCGTTTTTTCTTCCGCTTGTAATAATTCTTGATGGTGACCGTTATAGTTTTTTTGTTTCTTTTTAAAATAAAACGTGAAAATACTGATTTATCTTTGATATGTTTTACTTCGGATGAGTTCCTGGAACTTCATCTGTGGGTACGAAATGCTTCAGAATATTGGAGTACAAGTTATAGATGTTTGTTATTTTTTAGCTTTTCGGACTACTTCCCAAGATTGCTGGGTATCCATTTCTGTGTCGTCTTTTCCCTCTTTTGCCCTGAAGGTTAATTGTGGTTGTATGAACTTTTATCCTGTTTCTGGGGTTTTGAATTGATAGTGTTCCTTGGCAGTAGTACATTGACTTCCTTTTGTCTTTCTTAGTTTAATCGATCAATCTTGTCAATTTAATTTTCTACTTGGATCTTGGAGAATCTAATTCTATTTTTCATTCAGGAGATTCTACCAGTGCTATGAAGCAACCATTCAGTGCTTTAGATGCATAAAAGGCACTCTGGAGAAGGTACCTTGGTTTGTTTTCTAGGAGCTTTCTATGACACGTTGAACTACATAGCTTGATCTTTGTATTGAAGTTGTGCTTCTGTTTTTCCATGATGGTTTTTAGTAGTAGTGACGTGGTAGTCCCAGAATGGTAATTCACTTGGCAAATTTCTCTAGTTATTGGTTCCCGGTTGTTGCAGTTTGCACCATTTAGGAGTGAAATGCATCTGCTGGACCTTTCTAACTATGCAACTATGTTTGCTGGTTGGACATGCATTAGCATGTTCTTAGTTTAATAGTTTCTTCTTGTTAGTTAAAATGTGTTCATTACCTTGTTGTGAGGTTGCTATCTTAGTGAGAGAGCTGTCTATGAATGTTTGCCGTTGTTTTGTATTATTTGCGTCTTCAAATAGATACACATTCTAATGAAGTTGCATTGCATCTGATCCATGGCTTGGTCATTCTGGAGGACTACGCGCAGGAGGTGTATTGCTGCAGCCTTGACGTGAAATTACTTTTCAGTGAGTCACCCTGTTTGTTTTCCTGTTTTTCTTGTTTATAAGATGATATCAAACTGCATATCATATAAAGTCTAAATGTGTTTAATATGCCTATTGTCTTTTCAGGGGTCATGTCTCCATTCCGCCACATATGTAAGTATCCTTAAATTTTTTCTGATTGGTGTTAGACTGTCCATCTAGTTATTGAGTATCATTTTAGGTTCCTGGTGTTATGTTTTATGTTGCTTAGATCCTTGTGTGATTTGCTATGTGGTTCCATCTGGGTATTCTTATATCTTTCTTTTTGAAGTTCTGATACTTGTAGATTCTTATAACTCTTATACTTGTAGTATCTTACATCTTCCTTTTTGAAGTTCTTATACTTGTAGATGTAGGTTCGGTATGTCTTTTTCAGTTTACTCTATTTACCAACATCGAATTCCTGTTTCAATTGAAACAGACATAATGATGCAAGTTCTTCTGTTCTGAGGTGTAGTGTTCTCACTTCTCACGCTGTCCCATGCTGTACTAGCAATGTGGATAACTTCGCAATATAACCTTGCAATCCCCTTGTTCTTTGGTTAAGGTTGACAGAGTTGAAGTTTGAGATGGAAATTGTTCTATTTTCTTCTATTGGAAAATTTTTGTTGTATTACGCACCGAATCATTTTAGTTGACACTGTCGCAAGGTTGTCCAATCATGATTTGAATTGAGTCGAATCGTGAATCACTCTGATTGGGTCATTATTTCTATAGTACGTGAGAAAATATATTTATGGGTTTGGGTAACAAATGTTTTAGACCGAAATGAAAAGAAATGAAAATTTATTGAATTGGTGACAGATGTGTATATATTTTTATGTATATGCTGTAAATGAAAATTTTAGACCTAAATCAGTTGAAAGCTTGTTTGAAACAATGAATTGATAATCACGTGGAGTGTGGAGTAATAGGTAAAGTTGCTTCTATTGCAACTTGCAAGAGATGAGGAAAATTGTAGACCTAAATCAGTTGAAAGCTTGTTTTAAACGATGAATTGATAATCATGTGGAGTAATAGGTAAAGATTCGTGAATCGTACTTATGGTCTTCTCTATGGAAAAGAGTGAAAAGCTTAGTAGCACGAAGCAGGAGAGGGAGTGGGTGTGGGGCAGGTTGGGGGCGCCTAAGGAGCATATATAGATTATATAAAAATATGTATATAAAATATCTTTAAATACTTAACCTTAAAGGAAAAGTGATACTGAAAATTTTCTGGATTTTAAAGTGTAATTATTAGAAGTTATATATTCTCAATTTGCAAAACTTCTTGATTAATATGATTCTCATATTCTTATTTCCACAATGGCATAACTCCCTTAAAAGTAAGAGAATAACTGCCTTAACGGCCCGATAAGTTCTGTCTTGAGGGGAGCAAGCTACCATCAAGCTCCCATCTTGGAGCGCCGATTCGAGCTTCCGTCTAGGGAGTGCACCTATTTTAGAAGGATCCTGCTACTAAGGTTAAAAGTACAAAACAAACCATTCGAAGGTCCTTAGGGTGGTTATAACAAATCTTCCCCTTTATTGCGTATGGTACTTTACAAAAGGGAAAATCTGTATTTGGGACTAAATAAGAGAAATGTAGTCAAAAGATGACTTATAACAATGCTAAGGACCTTAAAAAAATAGTTGAACCATCCTACAACAATGAAGAGGCCAAAAAAGATTCAAAATTGAATTTAGCAAATTGAACGTGAATTGAATGATTCACCGATTGGGTCCACCAATTCACTTACGACTCATCTATTTCCGATTCATGGAACCTATTCGTATCGATGACCCATTGAATTGTGTGAAGTCGTGAATTGTAGCCCTAGCCGTATTGAATGGTGTAGAATTGTGAATCGTAACCCTAGCCATGGAAAGCATTCGAGAGTCATGTTTCCGTGATCTAATCTGATATGGACCTCCATCTTGGGATTCTTTTCTTACAACTAAATAAAGTAGTAAGTGGAGTCTGAGCAAAAGTTCATGCTTTTGCACTGTAGGTATAAGAACTTAAAAATTTGCTGTTTGTGGGAAATCTGCTATTGATGTTTTGATATGCTGAAAGGATTTCAATAGGGATGTTAGTGGTCCAGGTATATGCTGGTAACTTGCTTTTCCCCTATTTGGAAAGGGGGTGGGATGCAATAATTGATAGCAGGTATCCGTAGAAAAGGATAAATAACCTCAGTTATGAAAATGTATGGTTCTAGGCTGGTTGCCAATGAATGCTATGTGCAATAGTGCCGCGCTATCTTGCCTCTTTTGATATAGTCACTGAATGATTATTTTGGTGCAATGAATGTTGTTTATTAAACTAATCTCTTTCCTTTAAGACGAGCGTAGTGTTTTTGCCTTTTTGTCATAGTACTAAACCACCAAGTGAGCACCAAAAGTTAAGGATAATTGATTACGGCAAACTAATGTGGGCGAAGCTTGTGTTGAAATCTTAGTAGCACGAAGCGGGGGCGGGTGCAGGAGAGCGGAGGCACCTAGAAGCTCCTAAGGTAGGGAGGGCCTAAGGAGCGTGTATAAATTATATAAAATATCTTTGTATATAAAATATCTTTAAATAATTACCATTAAAGGAAAAGTGACGCATACCGAAATTTTTTCCGATCTTAAAGTGTAATTACAACAACAGCGAACCCATGTAGTCTTCAATCATTGGGGGTATGGGCGGGGAGGATTGGAGACAGATCTAACCTTTGGCAATATGCACAAGCAGCACAACGTGGTTGCTCTCAAAATACCATTGAAATAGGGGCCCTCATATACCTGTTTTGCTACGGAACCATACCCCCAAATCAAAGCCGAATAAAATCAGAGAGGGCAGGCCTGGAGACCCAATTCAATTTATGTCCGATCTTAAAGTGTAATTATTGGAAGATGTATATTTTCAATTTGCAAAACTTCTCGACTAATATGATTCTCATATTCTTATTTCCACAATGGCATAAGTCCCTTAAAAGAGAATAACTACCTTAACGGCCCGATAAGTTAGTAGTGAGCTCCCGTCTAGGGAGCTCACCCGTTTTAGAAGGAATGATTCCTGCTACTAAGGTTGAAATTATTTATTGAACAATTGTCTGAGGGTGGATGAAGAGATTGGGATTTAGGGGGTTTCGAGATATCATGAATATTCAATTGTGTGGAACGCTGACTGCTCCAAGCAACTTTAATGTTTCAAAACATGAATTACAGTAAAATCCAGCAAGCTCCTTCCATTTATGTAGGCAAAAATTAGGTTACTAAGACTCCACATTATTTGCGTAGATATTGCGTGGAATAAACGAAGGAACTCAATTCAACATTATCGATTAACAATTATGTAGTGCCGTATGTTGAAGTTTGTATTGAAACCAATGCGGCACCAAGCCATGAGGGAAAAAATCAGCGGTAGGAGAAATGGAGGCAGCAGTAGCAGAGCAGAGGTCATCAATGGTTGAGAGGGGCAGCAGACGGGATTTCGTAGAGTAGATCTGCAATAGAGGAAAGGGTGTGGGGAGCAATAGTATCTGTAGCACAAGAGGGATGCCTTAGTTACAGTAGAGAAGAAACAATAGAGATGGAACGAAATGGACAAAATTTAAGATAGATCCCGCCACAAGGAATTACTGAATAACTAAATAAAATAGATATAACTGCTATGGATGGCCCAATCTTGAAAAAACGAGTATCTCCTCTAGATGGAACAAGATTCTCTTTGAAAATCAATTTTGTCCCATCTGCTACAGCTTGAAGAATTCCCAAAGGGCCAGCGTATTCAGGGCCAATACGTTGTTGTATCCCTGCAGATATTTCTCTTTCTTACCAAACAATTACTAGGATACCTATTGTGATTCCTAATATAGGAGTAGAAAGAACCACAACCCTCTCACATGCATAGATGTGGGGCCAGGTTGTAGTTTCAAGCAATCATCCTTCAAAATGAGTGAAGGGTTTGGGCACTTGAGCAACTTGAGCCAAACTCAAAGCCTTCATGCTTAGTTGTCAACCCTCTATAGAGTAATGTGGCTAGTCACTTAAGTGAGCATGCAATAATAGCTGTCAAAATTTTATGATTCCTAATTTTCAGTTTCTGTTTCGATTCAAAATTTAACCGAAATAAGCACATTCAATCAATGAATCCATTTTGGCTTTGTATTGGTGGTGAACCCTACACTCATGGGTCAATTCACAGTTTGCGATATATTCGTCTCTTGAAATTCTTGCCTTAGAATTCGTATTGTTTATTTTGAAACGTTTTTTTTTTTGGTGTTGAAGTTTGAGAAATGACTTGGTGGAGTGTTTATCCTGGCTATTAACAATTCCCATGCGTATTTGGCGTTTATTAGCGATTAGAAAATTTTAGTTGGAGTCAAATAGGACTAAGGCCGTGTTTGTGATAGTTGTGGATACAGATTTTAGATTTTAGCTTCAAATTTTGTTGCAGATTTTAGATTTTGGATTTTATTAGAAGTTGAGAAACCTGGTTGTTGCAGTTGCAAGATTATGAGTATTTCATTCATTTTGAGAATTTGAGGTTGCAGAATCCCGAAAGGTACCCAAACTGAGTTTTGCAATTTTGAGAATTTTATTACTTTTTTGGCTTTTTCAGAATCTGTAGAATCCCAGAATCCACTATCTAGAATTTTTGGCAAATTTTCCAACTGATTTTGAAAAGCTAAAATCTTAAAATCTGCAAAAACAATTCTCGCAAACACGCACTAAAGAGGTTTTAAACCATGTTTGGAGAACATTGATATGTTAAAGTTGCGTTAAGCTGAAATACTTGCCATTCTTGTAAGATGAATTTACTTTAATGTGATATGAGTTGGATCATTTGGATTCAAATGGTTATGTAACACGTTTTCTATTGACTTCTTCTGGACAAGAAGTTGTGAATCATTGGGACTATTACATCGGATAATTGGGACAACACCTATACATATTACACATTGATACAATATTTGCACGAAAGATCAGGACCCGACATGCCATGTACATGTCTACCATTATACATACTCCGTCCGTCCGTGTTTGTTAGTCCACAAACATGTTTTTTTAAGTCCCCAAAGATTGCTCATCTAGTCACATCAATGTGCAAAAGAGAGTGATTTTTCTTTTTTGCCCTTCTTTTTTTTGTGTATTTAAAATTTCACTTTTGGCCCAAATTTTTTATTGAAGGGCAAAAAAAGGAAATTTATCTTACGAATATTTTGTTTCCTTAATAAGTTGGAATCCCCAAAATGGACCGACAAAGGTGAATGGAGGGAGTATGTTATTATGCAAGACTGCAAGTATGAGAATAATAACGAATTGATGATTTGAGTTTATACATTAAGTGTATTGACTCGGATTGGTAAGCGTTTATGAACTAAACAAACAATATCTATCTCGGATTGCCTTTCAATAACCAAATTGGAAGTTTAAGATTTAGAATTCGTGAAAGTTAAAAATGTAAATGAGAATCTTTTCATTGGTGCATTGGATTGCAGGTTATTTTTCCAAACTTAATGTGTTTCATCCTCTTGTGCAATAACGATGCTTTGGACTATGAATGAAGGAAGCATGGTATTGTGCACAGAAATTGAATTGGGTCTCTAAGCCTGCCATGCCTTTTGGCTTCGATTGGGGTTTGGTTCTGCGGCAAAACGTCCCTTTAGCTCCTTGGTTCTTGGATGTATAGGGGGCTCGCTGTTTCAGTTATGGTATTATGAGAGCATTCACTTTGTGCATATATTGTTAAAGGTTAGGTCTGTCTCTAATTCTCCCCTGCGCATACCTCCAATGAGTGATGGGCTTGTGTGGCACGCTCTTGTTCAAGAAACAGCTAATAGGAATCATCTTTGGAGAGTGTCATCTGTGTGAAATAACTTATTATCAAAATTCACAATATGGCATGGACATGTGTTTCGTTGTGTGATGAAGACTTATTATTGTCTAGAGAGTCTCGTGGTACAAAACTTTGCCGGACACGTGCATGCCACCACCTTAGAAAATGCAAGTGTCTGGGAGTAATAGTTTTGTATACAGGTACAGAATCAACCTAGTAATATTGGATCATAGATCACACCCGCTGTATAAGCCAACACCTTACATATGGAGATTACATTATCATCTTTCAAAACAAACTTTTCGTTAATTTAGGCCCACCGATGACCTTTAGTCAAAAGGCAATTCCCATCAGACAAAGCTGACAGATGACCAAACAAGCTTGGGATCATTTTGTAAGGCTTCTTGAATGGGTTTAGTGTTTTCTATTTATTTACAAAGTAAATGTTCAAATCTTTACAGTTCACATTTTGGGAGAAAGAGGTTCTTTAGATTCTTCATGATGATGTGATTTTTAACAATGGTAGTTTTTGGCTGGAAAAGTGGTTTACTGTGCTTAAGATGGAAGGGATGAAGGAATTTGAAGGAGCTAGACTTTATACTAGGAAAGTCGTGGATCAAACTAAGATGCAGTTTAGAGGTTTATACTTCCATTGTTACTTTTTCGCTATTTTCCTTGTTTGCAAGGCGGCTTTTTGTATGCCATTGGTCACCCTCTTTAATATTTCATATTTGAAGTTGATATTTACTAAAAAGATCTTTGGATATGATATTCGCATTTGTGGGAACATGAAAAATATACGGGATTTTTACCTATTGTCGAATTCCTTGTCTCTATGTCATTCCGTTTAGCATAATGGGTGGCATCCCCTTGATGTTTCATACAAAAAAAAAAAAAACATTTAGGAAATTGCCTCGTCCAGTGTTGTGTCTGTGCTTTTACATGAAAAACAAAAGTGGGGGTAGTAACCTGTGCACTCAAAGCATTCACGCTATCTGAACAGCGCTACCCTTTAAATCTCTTCAGTAACATGCTCCCCCGTAACACCTCTTATCTTATCTTTTACATAATCTCTATTCAGAATTTCCTACTATGCTGCACTTGTTTTGCTATCAGATATTAGATGTTTATGCTGGATCTGTTGCTGATGAAATATGACCTAATTGTTAACATGCATTTTTTTTAAGTCGTTTGTACTTTTTGTGGCTCATATTAGCTCATGAAGTACTGTCTACTTATGAGCGTTCTACTTCTGCATTTTCCAATATTCTAATAATCGCTAGACGCTAGTCGGGCGGAAAGGGGCACCTAGCGCCTAGGTGTTGACTAGTCGGCCGCCTAGTCCCTGACTAGTTGGCTGCCTAATTTAGGCGTTAGACCACCGCCTAGGCGCTAGGTGGGGACTAATCGGCCTAGGCGGCCAACTTTTAGAACACTGGCATTTTCACATTGTACAACAGCTACATTAGAGCATGCATAGCATATGGAATGCACCAGCGTTTAACTCACTGTACCATTGCTTTATTTCCAACCTGCAATTCTATATGTATAGTTAATTGCATAGGCTACTTTTAAATGATAGAGCTGTATACACTAATTTCACCCTGACCTAAAAGACTTTCCTCGTGTTTTTTTTCATTCTTTTTCTGATGTTTTGGTCATGTATAGCATTCTGGATTTTGTCAACCTTTTGAATGCATCTGGCAATTTGCTTACTTTGTTCCAAGAATCGGGTCTCTAGGTTGGCCCTCTGTCATGCCTTCCGGCTTTGATTTGGGGATATGGGTTCATCATGCCCTACGCCAGTTTAGTTTCTCAATTTTTGGAAGTATAGGGGCCGGCTATTTTAGTGGTAAGCACTAAGCAGCCACTTTGTGCATATGTCAATGTTTAGATCAGTCTCTGGCCCTCCCCGTCCATGCCCCCATAAATTGGGGATTACGTGGGTACTGTTATTGTTGTCTTTGTAATTGGATTTTCTTCTCGTTTCCCTCTGTTGTTTTCCCCCAGCTACTTATCCGTTTTGTAGATACGCACACATTCACTCTCACTTATGGATACTAAACTCTGTGTTCATTTTTTACACGTGTATGTTTAGTGCTTTGAGAATGCCATGATGTTCCCACCCCCGAATCACTAAGGCCTGCCTTGTGGGGTTTAAACCTTAAGTTGGATCTTTGCTGTGCCCAAGAGATATATCACTCGAGTATGGAGATGGATTGCGGGTGGTGATCCTTTGTGGCACTTCGATTTGAGATGCATCTCTGTTAGAAATAAGTTTTTAATTAGATCCTTCGTTGCATTTTTGGAACTTGAAAATGAAATCCCGTTCTATGCCAAAACAAAAACAAGCCTCGTGCCAGTCTATTGCACATATTCCCTTTTGTCATTGGTTTAGAAAAATGGTATGCTGTCCTGGAGCTGGAATAATGATATTGTAATTGAGGTGAAGTGCTTTGGTTGGGTTGTCAATGTTACTTGTGAAAGAAGAATTTTGGTAACAGGGTGCTTGCAAGTTGCAACTATGAAGTACCACTGACTGACTGCTATGCAAAGTCTCACATGCGCTTGGATAAAGCCTGGGGTGAGCCAAGTATCCCAACAGTGACAGATGGGTGGGCCTATTTTGCTATTTGTTTTTGTGTGTTTTTTGTGGTTTGGTTTCAAATTTTAGTATTCAAGACAATACTGTTACTCTGCGAGTCTTCGATCTGGATTGTAGCATTGAACAGCTGATGATGCTCAGAGTGAAATTATCTGTTCACCAAGGATTTGACATGTACTCTTTGTTAATGATTGATATCTTTCTGTGGTTTCAATGACTCAGAGGACATTTCAGTATGTCCCATTTGAAGGGGGATAAAAAAAAAAGATAGAATGAGTTTTGCAGAGGCTTTAATGACCTGCCTTTCTTCTAGAAAAATTATTAAGTTGCATCCTTTACTTTTTTTTACCCGTAGAGAATACAAAGTGTTGGATTTGATGTTAATGCTTTTATGTGTAAAATTATACTCCCTCCGTCCCTTTTTAAGTGTCTTGCTTCGTAACTCCAACTTATTAAAAAGGCATCATCATTATACCTTTCACATCAATTTTTTCCTCCATTTCCTCACTTACCCATCATCATTACACTTTTACTCACTTACTTTTCAAAATGGAATCTACTTTTAGGGACAAAATAGACAATTCATCAATTTTTACCCACTAACTTTACAAAATGGACACTTATTAAGGAACAGCCCAAAATGGAATACCGGACTATAAATAAAGGATGGAGGGAGTATTAGATTCTAAAGGAGTAATTGACATTATTTTCTGTATATTTCAGCAACACAATCTGTTGTATGAGACCTTAAATATTAGTAACATTTGTAGTTTGTTGCTCATTTTAGCCATGACTATTGAGAAAAGATGGACACGCTTGCTTGCTTGCTCGACTCTACATTACAATTGCTGATAATCTATGGTTTCAATACTTAATGCTAGCTCCATGTTGTCTTATAGGTTGTATCTTGGTAGTATTTTTTGGTGATCTGGAACATGGAAGTATTCAGTATGAGCAATCTAATGTGTAACCATGATGAATTCACAAACTATTTAACCTTTGGGCATACGATATAATTCGTATAGTTGTTCTTGAAGTTATGTAGAAAAGTCTAGTCGTGTGCAATTTCTTGGACCCAGGGAGGAGTCAGTTTGACATTGTCTGTCAACGACGCGAGTTTGGCAAATATCAATGTTGCGGTATGTTGGGCAAATATCAGCGTTGCACTGTTAATCTTTGGTGCAACTATAATATGGAGGTTGGTGTTAAATTGAGTTCATGGGACACGGTAATATCAAACATGCGATGGATTTTTTTTTCTTCCTGACTTGGCATTTTTAATAGCAGAATGAGAGAGATTGGTAGAGCAGGCCAGTGGAGCTGGAAACCCCACCCTTTGTTGTGGGTTCTCATATGCAGCAGTGAGCCTACGAGGCCTATGACGTGATTCATGTTGTGGCTTCTTGGAGCATCAACAACAGTCTTGCCATCCCCCGAAACCGTGGTTTTGTCGAGAAAAACCCTCAAGAGCCTTCATATTGTGGTTCTGCCGGGAGTAATATTATCTGTTGTGTTGGCAAATTACACATTCAGGCATTTAGTAAAATTCGTTAGAATTCAGGATCAAATGTGATTCAGAAGTTAAACAATCATGTTACAACCATCCTTATTATATGTACTCTTTTGCACATATGTTCACATGAATTTGGGCCGCACACACATTGGTGGGCTCCACACTTATATCTCTAAATGAGTATGCAACTTAGATTAATTATTATGATAGTCTCAGTTAAGAGTGTCCACAATGGCATAACTAAAAGTGCTAGGTTTTTAAAGTATGCAATATTTGTGCAAAATATAGCTCATAATGCTATCATCAAACTTAACAACCTCTTTAGAAATAATTAAATTTTGAACTTTGGATAACCAAAATTAACAACATTTTGTCAATAACCAAATTTAATTAACCTCACATTCTCAATCAAATACACACATGATTAAAAAAAAACGTAATATCTCTTCCCTTTTCCCCTCTCTTTTTCTTTTTCTTTTTCAACGATGTTTTCAAAAAAAAAATACTTAAAATTGTTTTTTTTTAAAACTGTTTGCCCCCCAGAAAATATTTCTTAAACTGTTTTTTTAAAAAAAATATTGTTCTTTTTTCGAAAAATTGTTTTGTAGAAGAAATTTTTTCTCAAAACATTTTCTTATATAAAAATTAATTTTTTCAAAAACCGTAGTTACACAAAAACTATTTTTATAAAAAAATTCAAAAAAAGTTTAAAAATTATTTTCTATTTCTAATAAATAGTTTTTATTAGTCTCAAAATTTATTTTTAGAAAAAACTATTTCTATGTTCACAGTTATTAGTTTTTTTTATAATTTAAAAATGTGATGTGGCAACTTTTGGTTATTCAATTTTGATTATGCCATTGTGGACCTTTACATTGCTAATCTTAATAATCTCTTAACTGGATAATCAAAAGCTGATGTGGCAACTTTTGATTATTCATTTTTGATTATAGCACTGTGGATACTCTAAGAGCCCAAAGTTGACTATTAGGTTTCTGTGGCTCTTGAGATACTACTAGAAAGGGTCCTTTTTCCTGAGGTGCCTTGTAATTCTTGGATTAGGAAGCTTCACCAGAAACTGAAAGGCAAACAACAACAGGTCTAAATGCTACTCTCATAGCCTCAATTACCGTCCGTGAACTACACCCATTCCATACATGCAGCTCGCTCTCTCCCTCCACAATTGTATACTGCCATATTTTGATGCATGTCTTAGATATGCTCTTATCTCTTTCAAGTATAAAATGGGTAGTGATTTTGCCACACCCTTTTTTGATAATGCCATACCCTGCAATTGTATTTTCAAGTGTAAAAATACACTTGCAGGGTGTGGTATTATCAAAAAATGGTGTGGCAATATCATTTCCCTATAAAATTTATTCGCCACTTAATGTCAATATGCCCGCACCCAAGCATGATTTTTGGCGTATTAATGCTCCTATATCTTTTTGAAGTAGTAAAATTTACTCGTCACTTCATGTCAAGATGCTCATACTTTTTGGTGTATTATTTTGTTCTTGACGAGTTTAAAAAAGTGAAAAATATCGATCGTACGATTGGAAAGGCTACCATTCGTTTGATCTTTGGGGTGGAGGGGTAGGTGTTGTGTTCATTCATCACGCAGCTCAAAATGCTTGACTGCATGAGATAAAGTAAGTTTCTCGTACATGTAACTACACAAAGGACCGTTTGGGGCTTTCCCTTTCCACGATTTCGACGGCTGAATTGCTTTTGGAGCCTCTTTCCCATTTTGAGGCACTCTCTTCTTTCTGCTTCCTCACTCGCCATCTTCTATGATTAAGGTTCCGTTCTTTTAATTTTTTTTCCCTTCATTGTGTATTTTGTTCGTTTTTTCTGAATTTTTGTTAGATTTGCATTATATTTTTTGAATTAATCATCCGTCTTGATAAGAGGAGTCTAAAAAGTAAAAAATTATGATTAAAAGCAAAAAAAAAAATTCACTAAACACGAAATAGTTTGAAACAACTGATATTTTTGTCTTTAGTGCAACTTTTTCAACTTTTGTTCCCATTTTTTTTACGTTTCTAATTTCTCTCGTTGACAAGAATAATTAATCTTTAAAGTGATGACAGAAAAATAAATTACGAAAGTAGATAAAATAAAAAAAATACCGAAAATTAGGGAGAATGAGTTGTCTTTTAACTCAAAGACAAAATGAGTCAAAAAATACCATTTAGACAAAAAGAAGCAAGGAAGAATGGGCCTGCCAACTGTACTTTTATGAACACATAAAACCCAAAACACAAACACACTCATCGTCACAACTTGTGCTTTTTTTCTACATTGCCACAACTCCCTTCTCCACACTCCAGAGTCTCTATTCCGTATTTTGAAAAGAACAAAAACAACTACCAAAAGCACCCATCAAACAAGCAAACCAAGACAGTTAAATACACGGCCCTGAGAAGAAAGAACAAGCAAAAGAAGGGGGAAAAAAGGAAGGAAAGATCTCAGAGGCATGGGAAAGAAGCTTGATGCTCTGTTGGGAAGGAGACACTTAAATAAATCCAAGTTCAAGGCCCTCGTCAAACTTGCCGTTTACCGGCCCACTGTCCTCAAGAGCCAGCGCCGGGCTCGGTGTTCTATTGCCCGTTCCGATGCTGTTCAGCCACTCAACCTCGGCCATCATGACCGTGCTCTACTTCGGGTAACTTTCAGACTCATTGCTATTTTCGGGTTCTTCGTTTTCAGTTTTTATTTTTGAAGTTCTTGGAAAGAAGAACTATTAGAAGATACAAAACAGTCGTCATTTCATTCAGGGAGTCAAGTTATAGGAAAACTTCACCGCAAATTTTTTTTTGAGATAACAGTCTGTACTTTCTACAGTTCAAAAAAGTTTGTACTTTCTAAGAAATATAAGTTGAAAAAATTCGCCATGCAAACTGTCCCCAACAGTTTCTCTTTTTATTTTTCATAAAATGCGGAAAATTGTTTACCAAGCTGTTTGAAGACTTTATATGCGGGGAAATATACTGACAACAATCTAAGTTAAACATACTGCTAACTTAGGATTTCGAATTTCCACACGAAAACTAAGGCAATATGAAGCATGAATATTTCGATCTTTCTAAGGTTTTTGGTTCCAAGAACATGAACAACGAAGACAGAAAACAAAGACAAACTGGAAACAATACCAAATAGAGCTACTTGCCAAAACAAAATACCTAACAGACCTGCATATTGTTTTTCTAGACAACTTGGGGGTTGAATTGGTGTCTCATTACAGGTAGAGCCAGTTATCAAGTAGCAGTAGAGCCAGTTATCAAGTAGCAGAATATATTAGACGCTTTTGTCATGATTGAAGGCTATTGTCACTTGTTGCTGGATAGGATCGAGCTCATTCAAGAAGAGAGCTTAGTTTGCTAAATCACCTTTGATTTGTTAATCAGTCCCTCATGTTTCTGGTTTAAAGTATAGGGGTTTCGGTTATGTAGATCTAGAGTATGTCCTGAAGAGTTGAAGGAGGCAGTGTCAAGCTTGGTCTATGCAGCTAGGAGATGTGGGCAGTTTCCAGAGCTTCAGGAGATGAGAATGATTTTCACATCTCGATTTGGGAAGGAGATTGTGACTTGTGCCATTGAATTAAGGAACAACTGTAGGGTGCATCCCACGGTATGATTTAATAACCTGATATTCAAGCTTTACATTCATTTTGGTTGATGAAGAATGGGAAGAACATGGAATTCATGTGTTTGCAATTTGTGTGGATGTAAATGTAGATGATACGGAAGCTGTCAACTAGACCGCCAAGTTTGGAAAACAGATTTGAGTGTGCTCAAGGAAATTGCTTCTGAGAAAAACATAGTTTTGCAGAATGAGGAAGAGTCTTCAGCGGCAACTGAGGTATAATAATCTCTTCTTGTAGTTTTTCAAAACAAGTTTTGTAGAATGCTTTTCGGAAACTGACTTTGGAAACAAAAGTCACAGGAATCTGACTGATTATCTAGTGACTAGCTGTAATGCTTTTAAAATAACATTGGTCTTGAGAAAATTCCCAAAAAACAAGTTGTAAAATATCAGACCAATTAAGTTAGTTGTGTTTTCCCGAAAATCAGAACACATTGTGGAAACTGTTCATTCATTCAAACATTAATGCTTCTACACACAAATCTTGTTTCTTTTTTTTTTGGTTTGAGAATCATATATTAACCGTAATATTTAGACACATCTCTCATGAGATGTTGCATAATTGCAGGAGAAATTCAAAACAGAACAGAAGCAGAATCACCCAGAGTCGACAGCTATTTCAGGAGGATCTAATCATCGTAATGGTTTTCGTAATTTGCTGAATGAGATAGAAAGCATGGAGGGTTTGTTGGTATCACTGAAAGGCACAAGAAAATACAAGGATGTAACTGATGCAGCTGAAGAAGCTTTTAAATCGGCAGCTTATGCTGCAGCAGCAGCAAGAGCAGCAGTGGAACTTTCTAGATCTGAATCCCACGACCCTGCTGATCAAAATTGTTCTGGTTCGGTAACTGACGAGAAAAATTTGAAGAAATTCAAAATACTGAGGAAAATAATTTGCGAAGAACCAAGGATCAGAATAATGTTATTGGATTTGGGAAGGTTCATCCTATTCAGAGGTATCATTCTGATTCTGAAGACGAAATTCACGGTGATGAAAAGGATGAAGAAACCAAAGAGGGTAGAATCGTAGCTCATTCTAGGCCATTGGAGGACATTGTTTGTTATGCGAGTGATGACGAGACGAGGAACGAAAGTGGTGGAGAACAGGTGTCAAGGATCCATGAGTTGGGTTTTGATATTAAGCACCGTTTGAATATAATGAAGGCTTGGGTTCTGGTAAGTTTCATACAAACCAAGATGAAGACCTATCAGAGAAGGATAGTACGCTTTCTCGATCTCAAAAGTGGTTTCCTTTGAGATCTCAAGCAGGGCTGGAAACAGAGTCAGCGTTTGAAAATGCCGAAGCAGATTCTAGTGAAGGATCCTGGATCCAGGGTACAAAGTTTGTATCGGTTGAACGCCGGGAGAAGGCCGTTATCTGTGAGGACTAGACGAGCTCAAGGGCGTTGAGAAGCATATCGTAATATCATAATAGGGAGTGGTTGTTCTTAGTAACGGTATAGGTTCTGTGATGGTTTTGGTTGTGACTATATGCTGAGTTTTTTGATTTTTTACTTGTTTTTGACTGTCCCTTCTCTTCAATTTGGAGGAAACTTATGGAGAAGAGTTTAGCGTCTGGAGTGCCTGGGAATCTCGATTTGGTTATTGATTGGCTTCTTCTGAATGCTATGTGGAAGAGTTTCAGAAGTACCAGTTTGAAGTGCTCTTTTGCAGCTGCTGTATATGCTATATGAAGGGAAAGAAACAAGAGGATTTTCCAAGCTCAGAGCACAAACATATAGCAAGTTACCTTAGTCATTTTAAATTCAGTTAGAGATTTTTTTGAGGAAGTTAGCTTGGTCATCCCAGGAGAAGTGAGTTTGTGTAAGCAGCTGGGGCGTTGCCCAACATTTTAAAGTTTCTGTATAGGGTTTGGCAGTAGGGAATTTAGTGATAGAGTTGTATAGCTGTGTTTTGGTTATGGGTTTACCCATATGTTGCTAGTCCTGGTTATGACCTGGGGTATGCCCCTTGGATTTTGTATTCTTTTGTTTGGGCTTTTATAAGATTGTGTACTTACATAAAAAGAAAAACCCCATGAAACAACAAAATCAGACCTATTAAGAAGGATAACAAGAATAGAAACGTATCAAGCAAGTCTATGGTACTCCACAGAAAAGAATCCAAGGGCTATTTTCACCATCAATGTCCATTACGATAAGCACTACCTCGTGTTCTTTTTAGGTGTTTGAGTTAGGACCTCCAGAAAATACACTAGAGCAGAGCAACCTGAGCAGAGAACCACAAAACAAACTACTGTCGATTTAGAAGAGGAATATGGTTTCCAAGTGTGGTGAGCATTTTAAGCTTATACTTCTAGTAATTGCATTCCAGGGCTGTAAAGCATAGGAGACAGGTTTATATCTGTGTGTCATGGTGATTTTCTCTACTTCCTTGGCATGTAAACTTGCTTTGTGCTTTGCTTTCCTTTAAATTGTTTATTTCACCAACGAATTGAGAAAAAGTGCAGGCTGTCTAAGCTTCCTTTGAGAAATTAAAACTCAAATTCTTTCGTCCGACCAATGTCTACAACCAGTTCCAACTACATAAACATTTGTCTAAAGCACTGTACATAAACAAGTGAAAGGCTTATCTCTAGACGGTAAATTTACTGGTACGCAGGAAGATAAAACTCTCAACATACAGCATCAGTGACGTATGTGCCAGATTTACCTCTACAAAGGCACCAATCAATTGATTTACCATATCATCCTTTGCAGAGAACTGAAAAGTTACTGCCCCCTAGCTCGCTTCTTCCCATTTTGCAACTGATCACAGAAAGACTGTAAACTCACGCCAACATCTTCATCATACTCGATGCCAAGTTCCTCCTGTGAAAGAAGACACCATTAAGCAACAACTTTTGCAATTAGTTTTTTTTTTTTGAAAGGGACTTTTGCAATTAGTTTACACGACATGAGCATAATACATGGACGTTACAGTACCTTGAAATCTTTGAGGTTCTTAGGCGAGTTCTCAGTTATAGCATCCCATACATCTTTGAACATCCTCTTCCGTCTTCTCCACTGGCTTGTCGTATCCGTGTACATTGCCTCAACAGCTTTGCGTTCTTCTGGGCTTACGAGAGTTACTCCACCACGCATTTTAGTCAATTTGTCCTCCATCTCCTCTACCTGATACAGAACAGTTCCTAATGTTGGTCCAAATCCCCAACACAAACATTTTGATACAGGTATGAAGGAGAAATCATTTACCTGCTTTCTCAGACTTGCTTCTTTAGCAAGTATCTGTTGTAAAGTTAAATTTGACTGCAGAGCTTTAATTTCTGCAAAAAGCATAAATTTCATCAGCCAAATAGAAGACTTGTATCATAGACTCAGACTATTATCACATTGAAGCACATTTCTGCATCAAAGAATGAGCGCTTATAACCGAAAAGTTAGGAAAATTAAACAATAAGCATGCAAATTTTTATTCTGTCAAAACCCTATGTTCCTGCTTAGGGTTTAAAGGAAATACCTCCCTCAACCTCGCTAATTGCTCTTCTTTGTTCACTCAGCTTCTCTTGTAACTTGGTGTTTTCGTCCTTCATCTGGTTAAGTTCTTCACTGTTTGGAATGTCAAACTGATCTTGTCTAGCAAGGTATATTTTCTGCTTACCATATTCCTTGAATGATATCCGCCCACTATCAGCAAGAGTATCCAGTGCCTTCTGTACTGCAGTCTTTTTGAGGTTGAACTTTTGAAGAGAATCAGCCACATTTTGAGAATTTAATGGTCTATTTTGCTGGATAGAGAATAGTTACATAATTACCAAGGGCAATGAACTCAAACAGCAATTAAGATCAGCTGCAGCAAAGTATTCATATGTACTCACAAGAGCAAGCAAAGTAATTCAGAAGCACATTCTCTTTGCTATGGCAGAAAATAATTCCAGGGTAGCTTTGAGAGAGTCTCTTTGTATTTTATTCAAGACTGGACTCACAAAAGCACAGCCATCAGCATAGAGGGGGCTTTGTTTTCTTCCCATTATCTTATTCAGGTAATAACTTTCGACATCAATATGTAAGGATAACATGGCTCTATTCACCGGTGTTTGTAGCGAGTGTTGAGTTATGATATGAAACAAAATCAGTTGCAGGGAAGAATGAACATTACATTAAAATTGAGTAGTTTAGCTTCTTCTCCCCACTACCACATTGTAACCCACATACAGTCTTTCTGCCAAGTGAATAAGTACCAGTAAGAGAGAAATTGGCTCAAAGTTAAGAGGACGTTTTATTTTGTGAGAAAAAGCAAGAAATTATTAGTATGGATGTTTGAACTTCAAGTGGTTTGTTGTTTAGCAAGAACTGAAAGCACAGTCCAATGAGGGATGCAGAAGTTGACAGATGCTGGGGAGGGTTTCTCATTTCTAAGTGAACAACCAACATATAAACACAAACACAAGTTTGAATGCAAAAAGCTGAAGTTCACCCAAAGCCGGATTGGCTTTAGGAGAGAGGGTGAACGCTGGGACCAACAATAACCTACCAAAAGAATCACTTCCTTTTCCCTCTCCCTTTTCCTCTATTCTCAACAAATAAATGGAGCTTAGAATGCCCCCATTAACCCAAGAGAAATCACAAGGCTGTAAATAGAACTCGGGACACCTACCAGGCTACCACTGTAAATCAACCTCAAAACCTGCCATGAGATTTCAAGTGCTCATTTATTTCTGACTTGTTATTTTGAGTTTGGAAATACTTCTATACCATTTTTAATACATCCGTGCGTTATGTTATGGCAGATATGCTTAAAAGCAACATTTTTCTACAGCCAACCCTTCCACTTACCACTAACACTCACTTGGTAATCAAACACGAAGCATACACATATTTTAACCTGAATGAATCCTTGAATTAGGAATTCAAAGCAAGTAGCACAAACAGATAATTCCATTCATGAAGACCTAAAAAAAGCCATTAATTTGGGAGAATAGCCAGAGAGTATTGTTAATTTACGAATCAAGCGAAAAACAACACTGTATTCTAAAAACAGTTTACCTCGTTCACGAAGTTGAGCACAATCCCTGCAAACGAAGCAAAAGAAAAAAAGAAAAAAAAAAGAGAAGAAATCTAGATGTAAGGATTTGGTCATCAGTCTTCAAATACATGAGCTTCATTCAAAGCTCTACAATATTAGGATTATATATACATATGCAATCATCTGAGTTACAAGCTGTGCCAAATGAGAGAGAGAGAGAGAGAGAGAGAGAGAGAGAGAGATTTGACCTTCGGAGTTGTCGGACCTGGGGGCCATTGGATCTGAGAAATGCGGGGAGAAGACGAAGCTCAGGCGGGAAATCTCTCTGAAAACTTGTGTAGTAGGAGTACTACTTGTTTGTTTTGTGCCTTCAAATTCGCATTCACGGGAGAGCAGAAGAGGGGCGGTGATAATACGTCGTCGAATTGGAAAACGTTGTGGTCATGAGGTGGACTGGTGTGATCATGATTCGGATTGGTCCGGTTCCACAAGAATCCAGTAACCAAATCATTTTTAACTGTTCTGAAAAAGTGAGAACTGAAACCTAACCATTGCAAATTTGCAAATGTAAAACTTAACTATAACCAAACCGCTCTACCGGTCCAGTTTCGATTTGATTTCGATTCTACCCTATTAGCATTCAAACATTTTCATAAATTATGATCGTATTGGAAAACATAATCGCAAAAGTGCTCATAAAAATAGCCCTTAATTTCAGTTAGAAAAGAGGATTGAAGAGAACTTTGTTTTCATTGATGTGTATTATTGTAACCCAAACACGCCTTTATATAGTCTACACAATTTGGTAACCGAAAATCACATGTTTCACATCAACATTCACACTAATGACTCTTCTCTTTTCCAACAGTTGAGAAGCGTTGAGGAGTTTCCAGCAATTGCAGCCCCCTTCTTTTATGATTTTTGCTTCCTCGCTCAATCAGTCCACATTTGCATTATCACTTTTTGTGAGCAAATCAAAGTTCAACAAGCATACCTTTTGGCTCGTTTTGCTGCATCTTCCATAATTCATTTGGAAGTGAATATATCCTATATCCCTTTGACAACGGATAGTTTCTCAAGTGGATTTCTTTGCTTTGGGAGTTGCTTACCTAGTTTTGCTTGTTGTACTATGTTTTTTTCTTAGCTTGTAAACTCTTAGTTAGGTTGATCTTTTGATTGGGGCTGTATTTGTGATCTCATGTATTGACTCTTTATTCTATCTATGAAGTTCTTCTTTGTTGTCAAAAAAAGAAAAGAAAATGGTAATCAAGAAACCTAGACCAACAAAGGATGTACGCATAGCAAAGAAACATAAATATTAACCTAGTCTAAACAGACAATATAATATGGAAACCTAGAAAATCTGATAACATATGTTAACAACTTCATTAACACTTCACGTCTTGAACCAAAATGAATACTCCCTTAATTCGTTCTATAATGTTTGTTCGGTCTGCAAAACGAGGACGTAAAAATAATACAATTTTTGCAAGAAAAATTGAACAATTTACTTGATATCGATAAGTTCTTTTAATTTGTGATTTTTTTTATAAATTTTTTCTTGAAAGAAATGCATTATTTTTGAGTTCTTGTTTCATAGACCAAACAAACATTATGGGACATAGGGAGTTCAAAATAGTTTATAGACTACCAACATTAAAATGGATTACCAAAAGAGATTACATAAACCGAAAAAACCAAAAGAGATTACATAAACCGAAAAAACGGGTAAAGTAGACATGAAAATAGTATGACACATATTAATGTAGGTATATATAAGTATATATTATGGATGCGGGGACTGTGCTGTGCAGTGTGCTATGCACCATTTGGACAGTCCGTCTCAGCAATCAATGGTTTGAATTAAAATAAACTTTTCCGGGGAAGAGTTTCACTGGAAAGTTTTTTAAAATCTGGATCATCCATAACACTTTTGGACAGTTAAGATCGTACAGCACCGTGTTGCGCACTTAAGCACGCCCCCCGTCCATATATTACTAGTAAATTGGTTCCGGTTGGGTGGTTTGAGAAAAAAAACTAGTAACCAAACCAAATGTATCGATTTTTATTTTTTTTGAACCAGAACCTAACCACTAAACAGTAGAACCAATCCAAAAGGCACGATTCGTTCGGATTTGTTCGTTTTACCGGTTTTCGGATTTTTTTACACCCCAAGGATTGAAGTTCTTTGAAACTTCGGTGAGTTTACAGTTTCCACCCCTGTACTTTACATGAAAATCCACATGTCCCCCCTTCGCTTTAAACTCTTGCTTTAGGAGTAGTTCGTAGCATTAGAGGTTTAGGCATTTTCATAAGGTATCTTAGAGTTTAAACACTTTTTTAGGGTACTTCTAGGGTTTAGGTACTTTCATAAGGTTACCCCTAGGATTTTAGTAGTTTAGGCATTTCACATAGAGTTTTAGTCGTTTAGGCGCTTTTATAGGGTTTTAGAGTACATTCACTAGTTGGGAATCTTTTTTTTTTTTTTTTTTTGAAAGACAAAAGAATTTATTAACCTTTGAAAACAAATTACAAAGATTAAAAAGACCCAAAGCATAAGGCATCAAGCCGGAGAAGAGTGAACCTACAAAAAGGTAACAACAAACTCCAACAATCATATGCCGCAAGGACTCAAAGGGAGAAATAACAATCCAAGATTGGCAAGAAGACAACAATGACAAAACAACCCCACTCCCAACATCCAAGAGACACATGACAACTAAGACTCAACCCTACACCCAAAGAGACACCTAAGACTCCATACAACATGCCAAGAGACATCTCGCTGAGCTAACTCCTCAAAAAAAAAAGGGTGTTGGGAATCCTTTACGGTGCATTTTCAAATTGTGCTGGAGTTGAGCGTGCATTGGTCCACAAAACTGGACCTCCACGTAAAAAGCCCAAAAATTGTACTGATTTTAAGATAAATAAGTTAGTTATTGCTCTTGAAAGTCTTTACTTGTTTCAAGAGAAGTCCTGAAAAAGGCAAACAACCAAACATCTATTTCGTAATAAACCAATACTTTAAAAAAACAAATACTTAGCAATAAACCACATTTGCATTCAAACTCTTGTTTTTCCCAAAAGTCGATTTTGATCGAGTGAGGAAAATTCTAGGTGAGCAATGGGGAAAATATTTTGCATTCAGGGTTTTAAGCTCTGTTGGTTAGCGTGAACGAGAGCATTATGGAGTATTATTTTTACTCTTTTAGCCATGCCAAATTTGGTAGATGAAGGTGCCACTCAAGATTAGGAATTTGAGAAAATTACAAATTCTACAAGACATAAATCCTTAATCATTATTCTAATGGGATGAACTGTTTCCGTTAAAATTATAAAAAAAAATCCTTAATCCACAATCTTTATCAAGAAGAATATTGGATTAATACTCTGATACCGCTAAGTTAGCATGCATCACAAATTCAAGGGACAAACACCATTACCCTTTGTGATAACACCGGAAAAAAGAGATACGTATTAATTTAATTATTACACATTATCTTATCTCCGAAGCAATTACAGAACGAAAATAGTTCTATGAAGAGGCCATATTGAATACCAAAGTATCATGATCATCAATCGAATGAAGGACTAAAAAAGCTCTATTAATGTTGCACTGCTAACATGTAAAAGCAGTATCGGGAACACCATCACGCAATACACGACATACGTCAAGAGTAATGCTGGAGTGAGTATTTCATGAAAAGACCTGTTCGCCAAATATTCTTTTGAATTCGAAGCTAGCTAGAGTACTTTAGAGGAAGGAATATTTATATATAGACCGAAGAAGGAAGAAGAAGTATGCACTACGTACCTACCTATTCGTCTAAATTCTGTATGTCTGTAATTAGGGTAAAGGCTAGCTGTCTATATAAAAGCATGCACCTTAATTAGCATTAATTAGTGCTGGACATGTACAAAAAAATAAAAAAATTCCACCTACTACACATGTAATTCCCTCTCCTCTCTTGTTAACTTCCTACCTTTTTCTATTTCCCTTTCTTTAGTTCCACCCTACACATTAACTCCTGACCCATTAATCAATTTTCAAGACAAAAAAAACAAAAAACAAAAAACAAAAAACAAAAAACAAAACACAAATGATATATACTAGAATAAAGTCATAAAACTAACAAAACTAATCCCTTGAAATTAAATTAATCTGCAAGAAGAAGCTCCCAAATAATACTTTTTTGGTTGCTGATACACAGACGAAATGTGCAAAAGTACTTAACCATAAACATTGTGCAAAATCAATTAGTAATCATAATGGAAATGAACAAACGCAAAAACACATCTCGATCATTCCCAGCGATTCATCCCATTTTGCTTTGATGGTGGCCCTACTATTCCTCGTTTTTGCCTTTCAATGTTTCCATGCCACCCTGTGAATAAACAACGTATACAACGCTATATTGTCAGTGTCAGGAGCTACATGTATACTAAAAAGATGCAGTGGCAAACATGTATAGTGTATACTAACTTAATTCCTACTTCTTTACTGCCAGTTCATTCAATGTGTTTTTAACATAGCTGGAAACAATTAATTATTAGTATGATATTAATCACTAAAGCGAAATGGAGAGGTAATTATGAGGCTTTCCAATGAGGTAAAAATGTAGCACGACATTAGAACTCTTTTGACCAGAAAAGTTTTAATTAATGGATGTTTTCCACTTTCCAATTTCATTTTGCCTTGTCGTATAGACGCTCCTTGAGCCGAGGGGTACTTCACGTAACGTGTATGTGTCCCCTTCTGCATTGTGAGAGGAGGAAGATACATATCCGTCACATATATAGGAGACTTTCACCGTTGAGCCAACACTATGTGGAGAAATTAAAGCGGTCTTGGGACACTGCAACAAAGTATCTCAATCGGACTACTCTTTCTTATCACAGATTCATGTGCGACTGGTGCCCCAACACTCCGCACATTCATGAGACCCATGAGGGCACATAGTAATTTTTTTTCCCCGATGAGAGAGAGAGAGAGAGAGAGAGAGAGAGAGAGGTACCTATAGACATGTCAAAACCCTGGTTCTTAAGCTGTCTATACTCTTGACATAAAGCACACTCCTCGCAACAACAGTGGACACAGCAATCAGCACAAGGGGTCTCATCCAAGAAATACTGGCCCCTCAATTTGGATCGGTAAAAGCAAGAGTACAAGCATGAGCACCCCGTCGCGGACATCATCAATAAGTAGATTGCCCCACTCACTCCACATGCTGCATGCAACCATATATATGTAAAACAACTGAAATTAATTAATTTCAATTCAGTCGTCTTATTTACCCCAATTCATTTGGCTCATTATCTCATCTATAAGCAATTCATAATAAATTAGACGTAATACATACAAGTGGATCCTCGATCAACGATTTCTGCTATTCGACCGAATGCAACACAAGGGCACCAACATGTCAAGCAACCTGCAACCAAATTAACGCGCGATATTAATGTTTCCATTCATTACCCTTACATCCAATCATTATTCTCATTTCTCTCTCTACACCTCTTCACTCATTAGGCCTACTTTCAATCATTATTCTCATAAAAAATTTCTCAAAAATTTATCCAAACACGACATTAATGTTTTTAACATGGTAGCAGTACCTATTCAATCACTGTACAACAAATTAATAGCCGGTATTTTTGCTCAATCGAAAATTCATTCAAACTAGCTACAGGGAAAAAACCGCATCAAAGGAGCAAGGATATATACGACGACGGAAATTCATTAATAGCCGGTGTCGACACTATATGAATAAATCTCCATAGGTTTTGTGGTTTTCATTGTGTACATGATTTAGTATCTGTAGCATGCGCCTCTGTTGAAACAAAAACAAAAGTTTGAAACTATTTAATTAGTAGTCCGGGAGCACTACCGGCAAGTGATGCTCCGAATCACTCCCTAATCACACATTCTCGTGGGATCCACGACTAAGTTTATGGACCCTGCATAAATATGAGATTCTGAAATGGTCCTTAGCACCACGTGGCGGGGCTCTCGAACTACTGATAACTACTAAAAAAAACCGTCAATTTTACTTTCAACTACAAAATTACCACAGACAAATCATTTTCAAGTGAAACCACTTTGCATGTGAAGATTAGCATTTTCCATATGTACCCTTAAACCTAGCGGAAGATAAAGATACAAAGAGAGCACTTACAACTGCCAACGTCCTCACAACAACCGCAAAGGCCAGTGGACCAAGGCCCCGGAAGATGATCAGAAGAAGGAAAGTTGGGAGTGGTACTTATGCCAACTTTTTTATTTTCCACATTCGGTGAAACATTGGCGGTTGGTACTACTGGTGGTGTGGGGTACATGGAATGGAAAGAATGTGATGTAAATAGCGGTGGCTGTGGCGGTTCAGGGGGTGCTGAAGGTGGCGGAGAGTACATCGTCTCGTTTGAGGTTGAAGAATACATGGCAGAGAGAGAGAGAGAGAGAGAATTGGAAATCAACGAAGAGGTTAGGTTGTGAAAACGGTTCATGGGTTGTATACCTCTTATTCTCTTAATTCTTAACGGTTGGCCAACTGTTTTCTGATTTTTCTCAAAATAAATTAGTTTATTTATTTATTTTAGAAGAATCGAAGTTGTTTTTCCATTAGTTTTTACCGCTAAATCACCTAAGTGTAAGGGTCACGACTTCTAGCATATTATTATTACTTTATAAATGTTCTTTTTCTCTTATTTTTAAGTGACAAAACAAGAATTAGATATTTTATAAATTATTTTTTCAGTTTTTTTTTTTTTTTTTTCATATTTCTAACTTAACCCAAGAAACTTCATTTCCTTTTCCAACATTTTTGCAGTGAAACTGGTAGGAGAAAATCTTTTTGATGGCGGACCCGTGAATAGTTGTTTACGGAGCCAAGGAGTCGCCTCCCCTCCAATTTTCTTACCTCCAATCTACTGTCCAGTTTGTATTTTGTGGGCCCATTTCTAGTCCACGTTAATAATCGGAACTGTCCATCATGTAGATCTCGTCGAGTCGAGCCACCATACCAAAAATCCCAACACCATTTTTATCAACTATAAATGTGTTTCGAAAAGGTATCAATATAAATCCGATGGACGTGATTTTTGGTATGGTGGCTTGACTCGACGAGATCTACATGATGAATGGTTGTGGGCCCAAAATGGGCCCACAAATTGCAAACTGGATAGTAGAGCAGAGGGAAGACACTAGAGGGGAGGTGAACCCCAAAGCCAATCGCGACCGTTCAAAAGTGTTTTGAACAGTTCAGATGTTAATGAAAATTTTCCGAACAAGAGTTAAATTTTTTCCTGAAAAAGTTTCATTAAAATCTGGACCATCCAAAATATTTTTGGATGGTCACAATTGATTGCTGCTGTAAAACACTTGTTTATAGCTCCGCTGTGAATAAGTTTCTCTCAACTGGTAAATAGTGGTGATGGTGGGAAGAGAGGGGGTAGTAAATATGAATTGGGGGATATTGGTGTTGTGCACCTTCGAGCTGTCAGATCGTGCATCAGACGGCTCGGATCTCATCTTGGCAATGAACGGCTCTCGATCGTTGGTTGCCGAGATGAGATCCGAGCCGTCGGATGCACGATCCGATGGCTCGGAGGTACGCAGCATGGTACTGCACACACTACTGCATAGCACTAACCCGAAGTTTAGTAAATATTGGGTATTACCGCATCCTCCGTACTCCTCTATCCCCCTTTAATGGACCCCACCCGAGTCCACATTCATAACTTTTTTTTTCCCGGTTCCACATTCATAACTGAAACCTTTGATCTCGTAAATTAGTCGAGAAAGTATATTTTAGCAAAAAATCATCTTAATCAGATATCGATATTTATGTAATAACTCTTTTCAAATACAATTTAAAAAAAGATCAAGCGGTCCATTTTATAAACAAGCATACGATTTATTCCCACATATCGATATTTAAGCAAGATAAGTTTCTGATGGAGGAAGGAAGAATATACAAGCATGACTGCGGAACTCCCAAGAGTGTCAAAACAAAGTGTAATTGTTGCCTGTTGGAATACCCGCAAGGGTCAATATCCAGCATTGATACAAAGCATATACAATACATTAGTATTTGCTTTGCAGATCTGAGGATTGGTTCTTTGCAGTGATCGATCCACAATAATATTTGAGCAGGCGTACAACTACAACTGTAGCCATCGATCTAGGGTTGTTACTGGGATCAACCAAATATATGGTCTTCTGTTTGACTACGGTTGACAACGTTTTGTCTCGCTCATCCGCAAATTCACCATGTTGATAGCTAGATAGTTTCTAGCTACCACCAAAGATGCCTGTAATTTGCAATTTCACAACCTCCAAGGAGAGTTTCACAGATGATGCATTTGAACTCATTTGATAAAAAAGGATATGGGAAAGCATAGAAGGCCAAATATACTCAATTAAACATTAGTGAGAAAGCATAGAAGGCCATTCTGATGCTCTATATTCTATAACATGGATTAATACCAACTTGGACTCAATATAGATGGCCTTGTGAAGCTACCTGTTAAGAAGAAGAGACTTATTTGAGAGTACATCTACATCGGATCACGAACCACAAACTACACAAAAGTGGCCCCTTTCTGATTGGGAGTTACCCTACTCAGAAATGTGCAAAGGAACATAACAAATTTCACATATCCCTTTCCCACACAACCCAGAAAGAAGATCGAACATTATTCAGGTTCAGCTTCATTTCTATACTACTCAATTTGAGTCCGCATAACCCAATCAAATTCAGATGAAAAATGAAAAATCGAATAAAAAAGCACTGTTATAAGCTCAATCAATCTTCTTGAGCCGAACATAAAACTGGAAAACAATGAACATATGCAGCTAAGAAAAAATGATTTCAATAAACCACGCCCAACTGTAGTACATTTGTCGGCTTTCTTGCTGTACATCTGATTACTCTACACCCCAAAACCACCATACAGTTCTAAGCCCACCCAGCCACCATTAAGAGTGAAACTAAACGGAAACTTACTCCACTATATTTTTTGCCTAGGGAAATGGGAACCTATTACATTTGTATTATCTAAACAATGGTGACTTTTCAAATATGAAGTGTTTCTTGTGTGTGACCATCAAGCCGGCTGTGGGCTGTCAGTACTTCCCTTGCTCGCGCGCTCCTATGCTGCAGCCGCTGATGTAGAGTCTCGTTCATCTGGTTGAAGAATTCAACATCCCATCTATGGATCAACAAGGGGTCTTCCGCATAGCAAATGTATATGGATGTAACTGCACTCTCCACAACCACCATTGCCAGTCCGACCTAACGAGAAGACACAAAATGCATTAAGCCTTGGGCAGAAATCAGATAGGAACCTGTTTGTATAAAGTTCATATCATGCCATGTTGGTCAACTTGAAGAATCCATGAAAAAATAAATACTAACTTTGCATAGAAAAATGACTGGAATTAATCCTCCATATGATAACGAAGTTCAAAAAAAATAAAATAAAATATGACAATAGATTGCCTGACAAACTCTTTGTTTCATAGGAATCATAAGTTGGAAGTCCAGTGATTGGATCATTGATGAATATCAATTCTGTGCCATAGACTAAAAATTTTAAGCTGTTGGGAATTAAATGATGACATAATTGGTGGAATTCAAATTAAATTTTGAAGCCCTTAAAGGGTAAGTTCAAATCTTAGCAGCTGATACAACGTTGCATTATACACTATGTAGCACGGATACGGATACAGACATGGAAACGGGGTTTCTAAAAAAATGGGGACATGGACGCTACAAGGACACAGCAAGAATAAATGAATATATTTATTTTATACCAGTGGAAACATAGTTATGTGTATACGCATGAAACATCAATACATATAAACAAGCATCATATATACATCACATTACCCTTTAACCCAAAAATAACTACAGTAATACACATTTACCTCGAAAAAGCTTTAAAAAATTGCATATTTAACCACTGCCGTGTCCCTATACGTGTCGTCCTGTGTCCCTGCTGTGTCCCTTCCGTGCCCCCACCATGTCCTAGCCATGCCCCCCCTCAAAAATTAATTAAATTTAATGGACACGCCACATGGCGTGACCATATGTATCCGGCCTCTAGGAGTGCCGTTACTTCATATAGATTATACACGTGTCAAGTCTTTTCAAGTTATTGACAAGTCTACGCAAATGGTACCATTTTTCATAAAATGTGAAATTTTTCTCGCACACACTATGGAAAGAAACTGAAACTTCAAATATGCTACAGCCAGCAACCAATAATGGAAAAGGATAGCATTGCCTGTGGGTCAGATCACCTAAAGTGAAAGTGGTATAATCCAATCACCAACAAACCAAAGTTGGTCGGGTTGCTTTGGTTATGAAATTGACTAGTTTTGGTGGGCACAATTTCATCCACTTACCAAGATCATTCCCATCAACATGGCAGTGGCACCAACCATAGCTACCGTATCAGGATATTTAATCCTTGTCCAAACTCCAGCACATGTACCAGTTATAAGCCCACCTAAAAGAGTACCCATAAGTAGAACAGCCCCTGAACAGTCATAGGCAATAAGCGCTTCGACACCAGTTGATTGGAACAACTCCCAAGCATCCCTTGCTGAGTGATTAAAGCTTTTGCCATGAACTGCAATCTGATTGGAATAAACGTGTATTGGTAAATTGGTCAGCAATTGAAGATTTCCGATTCAACATGACACAAAATTTAAGGTAATGAATCAATTAAACTAAAAAGCACAGAGCTATTGCCTAAATATTACCATCCATACAACACAGAAGGAAAACTTCTGCCGGGAAAATTTGGGACACAAAAGTACCTCAAAATGTTCTTTAAATTAAAGAAAAGCAAGAACAATAATAATAGGAACATCAAAAGTAACCGTAATACATAAAACAATGGTAAACGGTAAACCAAATAAAAAAACTTGGCATTTAACAGAGACCAATAGAGGTTTCTAAGTGTTGACAGGTATTTATGACTAGAGGATACTCAAACCTTCCCAGAACATTTTAAAAAATGGTCCAAGGAGAAGGGGCATCAGAGCCCATTGTTGTGAAAGAAGTTTAAATGCAAATCATGAGATGCAGACGCCCACTTCTAGCAGGAGAAGCTGTGGGCACTAATGCCCGAAGTACAAGAAGCAAAGGAAACAAGGATTTATGAAAGTCGTGATAACAAACACTAAAATTGGAAAAGTATTAGTTCCAGGAGACAAGTGCAGGCTTCGAGTAAGGATATCGCTTGAGATAAATAATAACTTCCTATTTGTTTTGATGGTTGAGTTATCATGTAAACCCCCCAAGAACCATACAATTTGCAACTAGTTTTCCGGATGTTAAATTAGAGTTGGGTTCAAACTATTTTACAAAGAATTATTGGATGTTCATCGGAGAAGTAATAAGTTGATTGTCAATCACATTAATAGTGCTAGCCTAACACTAAAAAGAATAACAGCATGGAAGTTCTCACTTCAAAGTTGTAGACTACGCCACAGGGAATGACGATCCATTAATTAACTAGGAGGAGAAATATTTCAATGTCATCCTTGCATCAAGTCTTTGCGCCAACAGGTAACATGTGTGCATTGTACCCCGCCATGTAAATGTAAGTATGCCTCTGTTATCAGAACCATACAGTTCACATTACATATTGTATGATACACCAAGCTTTGGATTCGTATCTGTAGAGTGAACCGCTGGAGCACAGAAAATCATACGATTGGCGATACGTATTATACGAATTAGTTTGACACACCTAACTTCTATTTGCTTAATAGACATGTTTCACTTGCAAAATGAATAATTTGAAATCATAAAGCCGAAAAAACATTTTCAGGTCACTATTAAGACTACAAAACTGCAAAAATTGTACTATTCATCCAAATCGCTTGCAAAATAGGCAAAGGTTTCCCTATTGGACCACATGATCCTCAATTCATCACTTAAAACAAGCCTTTTTATCAAATTTGGTAAAAAACAATCACTTTTTACAATATATTTTTCTCATCCAGAGATATGAATATATTCTTCAATCCTAGAAATCATGACCAAATCCGACTGATTCATGATTCGAGGAAGACCTATTTCAATTCTTGATTCATTCACAGTTTGACAACTACGAAGTATGTACCTAACAGATTCACGTCATCCCACAATTACCACAAACTGCTACATCTACATAGTGGCGTTCGCAATCTATGTCATTTGAAACTCCTTAGAAATTTTAAGTCAAACAAGTCATGGAATTTACTCTTTATAATAACGAAATAGTCTTGTGGATTTGGCACGTGACGTTAGCAAGAGGACTAATCACTTTGTCTCCAATTTTTCAGTCAACATGGTCGTGCGCCCCCTTTTATTGAGTTGCCAAAGGTTCATGTGGATCCATTCTAGAATTGGTCACTAGAAGCGAAACCTTGGAGAAGTAAAAAGTTGCCACCGGAAAGAAAAGGTACAAGTGACAAAATGGCAGTAAAAATGTTCTATAATCACCTGCACATAAGCATACTTGTTGAAAAATCGCACAAGGGTCTCCACAAGCTGAAACAGGAAATCAACACAGCACAACAAACACTCGTTTGTGCCAATCTTTGACCTGAATCCCCTAATCTGAAATTTGTCAATCAAACTGCAAAATTAGACATACCTTTGGATGCTTCATAATATGAATCATCAACAAAGCAGCATTTGGTTACCTTCCACCGTAATGTCCTGATAGCAGCTGTAAAGAGTGATCCGTAGCAGATGCTACCGAAAGATGTTGTCACAGCATACCTCAGAGACTTCATCACTGGCTTAGAAGGCATTGATGCTGCTTCTCTACCACCATGAATGAGAACAAGAAATACCATACCCGAAACAACAACATGAACAGTATTACAGAGAACTGCTCCTGTCCAAAATAAACTTACAGAAAATACCTGCATACATTAATAGCCCCTTTTTTTACTCAGTGGCAGAAACATAGTGATAGTACTTTTTCCTGACAAAACCCGGAAGCAAAAAAAATTCAAATAAGAGCAAAACTTGCCAGCTCACCACAAGAAGCCACCAACGTCCACCATCACCAATGCTTGAAGCCACAACACCAGCTGCACCAAAGGACCATAGTGCTAGCCATGAAAGCATAACTAGCATGAAAGCACATGCTACTCTCATAACCTCAGGAAGACTCCATACCATCTTCACAGCTCCTTGCAGAATTAACATGGTAAAGGGAATTCTACATAGAAACAATACAAGAACAGACAACATTGGGAACATTGATTCAAGGTTACTCCCAAGCATTAGCATGGGTGAGAGAGTATTGTTTCATATTAAAAGCAACAGAAGAGAAGTACTAGGATTGCGAATTTGGGCATGAATCCAATCCCCACTAGCATTTAATTTACGATACAGCTTTATGTACACAATGATTTCATCAAAGTAGAACTCAAGAAAAAATTGGCAGATTTGATTTCAGCACCAGATTCTACCTCGAGGAATGAATGAGCAGGTGCATTAAAACAGGTGAGAAACCCTCTTTTTGTGTCGAATATGGAATGTAATAATTGGTTGCAGGAAACAAAATACCATGTAACACAATAAACAAAAACACTCTTCTTTTTAAAATAACCTCCCATTTTAGTTGCAAGAGTAAACCAACAACTGTTTGTAACTTCATAATTTAAGTTAGAAGTATGGTAAACTAAAGAGGTCCTGTTGTTGGTTCTGTTATCAACCATTTTCTGATAACATGTCCAGCAGAGCATAGAGTAACAAATCACATGGTTGGCAGAATGCATAAACATGAAATTCCTATGGGCACCGAAAAGTGGTTTCCTTGTTAAAAACAAGCGTGGTCAACAACTGAAAGTACGGGTTCCAGAAATTTCATGGTATTCCTTTAGAGGAAAAGAGAATGCTTTTTTTGTGAAAATGGTTTTCCCATCAATTTCACTGTACTCATTGCACAATATACTTGTGTTGCATCACTTGATTGTTACTGTTGTGTTGGAAACCAAAACATACAACATAGTCTCCTAGCATTAACAATCTATCAGATGGCATGAAGTGTAGCAATACTTGAGCCTCTGACTGCTTCAATAAACACTTTCTCGAACTAAAGGAAGAATACATGTTAATCCAACTTCCATAAGACAAGAAGAAATCAATGCATTTCTCAATTCTCATGCTGAATAAGATAAATTTTGCAAAAACAAATGGTACCCACAGGCACTGGTGATGCACAAACTACAAAATACAATCCGGGTATTAACTTTAAGCATTTCATCTGTACCATTCCCATGAGAAATTCCATATCATTACCAGAGAGCAAGTGATCCAAAATAGCCCCCAGTGATTATTCATAATTTAAATGTCTCGATAGGTCAACAGGATAAGATCATCACTTCGTCCCAAATCCCAACAATCGCTTCGTCCCAAATCCCAACATTGCAAATAATTTGGTCTTAACCTACAATCCCAACAACCAGTGGAAAACTATAAAGGACGTGATTAGTCTGATGACTGATGACTGATGACATACCACATGACATGATGAAACAAACCAGAGCCAATGTACGAAAAATCTATATCAGATGAAAAAGTTGTACAAGCTCAAACCTTTTTTACCTGTCTATAATTGATATGACATACAAGAACTGCAACCCTGCTCCAACAGCAAATGCAACACCCCAGAAGAACCGCTCGCTCCAAAAACACAAGACGCTAATCACGGCCAGATAAGTTGTCAAAATGTGAACTGCAAACTTCATAATTAGATTTGCACGCGAACCGAGCAACATCAACCAAAGGCACCCGAGAACAGTCCCAACTCCACCAGCAACGCCATACAACGGCCAATAATCCTCTGTCAATCCTGACTGCTTCTGAAGCAACCCCGTTGTGTACCTATCAATGTTAAGCCTATCCTTCTTCTTAAGCCTATTTAATCCAAGCACTGTGAGAACTAAACCTATTCCAACCATGTGCAACAAAAATACACCTAGCCAGAAAACATCCCGCCAATGGCGCTGCCCCTCCGAAGCCAATCCGGGAGCAATCAAATCAGCACTGCCAGTACTTCTTCGACTCCGCCCCATACTCTAGAATTTTGAACAGAAAGCAATGAGAATATGAGCAAGCAAAAATACTCAAATGTCCAAATTCTATCAAGAAAACTCGAGCATAATCATGTGGAGGTGGCAATTATGCAATTGCACCAGAATAGAAAGACCCGTCATTCACAACAGAAACCAGGAATCCTAGCTTGGTGTTTGAATCAATTTTCTGGAACACTTTCGAGTAAAAATATATTTATAATATAGATTTCTATAGTTTTGTTACAAATTTTAAAAACTTAAAGAGGATTTCACCCATAATCGAAACATATGGATCAAAAGTATTCAAAGCAGACCATGTTTGAATTTATACCGCGCACTTATATTCTAAGTAAAATTCCAGCTACAAGAATTTGATGAGCACAATCATTGATTCAGATATCTCTTCTGAGTGATTTCCAAACTCGAGCAAAACATAGTTATGACAGTGATATCTTATCTCCATGCGCTTTTTCATTGAACCTAAATGGACTAAATTGACTAAAGCCCATGTTTTCACGGACTTCTTAGCAGGTCATTCTCCTCACATACATCAACTATAATAACATTTAGCGTAAACAACTTAACTATTGTCATTAAATTGGTCAAATAATATAGTGGAAACGCACCCTAACCTAAGTCAGTCATTTTACTCGTAGACAACAACTAGTTGGGTTTTACTTATTACAATCAAAGCAAATATAAGTAAATAATAGTAGTTTTTTGGGCAATTCCATGTGGTATCATCACGCAATAATAAATTACCGCAAGCATCCCCACATACGCACATAACGTTTTCAAATTGGTTTTGCCCTTTCACCCAAAAAAAAAGGGAGTTTTGCACAGGATTTGGTTGAAAGATATCCAAGCTTGTTATATTTAAACGAATATTATTGAAAAGAATCAATCTTTAAGAGAACATTGAAATAAATACATTAAAAATCCCAAAAAATAACGAGTGTTTATTATTTCAAAAATTATTTCTAAAAATAGTTATAAATAATTTATTACCACATTTTTTTTTGAAATTGCATTTATTAACACATCAACCAAGTGAGAAACGTGGCTCTATGCAAGCGTACGTATTTTTGAGTGTGCGTGTTAGAGAGCACTTCGCTTTAGCTTAGGGTCTCAAAACCCAACCTCACCCTTGCGCACGTTCCGAATAAGTTTTTTCTCCAATTACCGATTGAGGCACGAAATTCATTCAATTTTTCAGTTGATTTTATAGATGACGAGACTTCATATCTACATCTATAACAGAGAGTGTGTGTGTGTATTCGAATTGAAGGTTGATGTTTGGGAGGAGTATGCATACCTGCTGAGCCGCGGGGGCGGGGGCGGAGAATGAACCGGAATCATCGGAGGAGAAGGACGAGGAGTGGCTTTCTTCGCTCATCGCGGCGGCCAGCGATTGATCATCAGACGGTGGGGATGAATTTGAACATTGTTTACTTAGTTTGCACAAATGATCAAAACACGGGGTGGGGCTAGGGCTATAAAAGAGGACGTGATGACCGAGATATAAAAGAGGTTTTAGTTGGAGTCAACGGTCTGACTGATTTGGAGAGAGAGAGAGAGAGACGTTTTTGGCAATGAAGCGGAAAAAAACTGAAACTCAACGGCTAGAGAGCGTCACACTTGGAATTTGCAGAGAGAGAGAGAGAGAGAGACAAGGCGTGGGGGGAGTTTTGGAGAGGTATATGTGTTTTACGATTCGCCACAAGGAAATGTCTGCTGTCGGTTCGGGCCTAGGGGGAAAAACCAGCAATTCGCATAGGGGGCTATGAGGGTGTTTTACGCAATGGGTATATATGTCCCTACTCTCCAGTCATAATATATAGTGTACATTGAAACCACTGCATTAATTTTTTTTTTTTTTAAATAAGAAGTTGTATTGATGTAAGTCTAATGGTACTTAGTCAATAAGTCAATTTTTTTAATTTTTGTTCTAAAAGAATTGGATCATAATTTTTTACTTTTTCGATTTCTCTTGTCGAAACGAACCGATAATCCAGAAAAATTGACAATAAACTGACAAATGCCAAAAAAAAAAATTGAATAATAACAAAAAAGTACAAGGCGGTTGATATCTTTCACCTCAACTCAGGCATCATTATTCACATTCTGTTGAAATTTCATATTTTCTAGCAGTCTCAAAATGGCATAAAATGCTAGCCAAGAAAAAAAGAGAACAAATACCCAAACGATCAGACGTACTCCAACCAACTATGAACCCGTCAATGAGCTCTCAAAGCTACAGATCTAACAAGCCACCAAGAATTGCTCCAGCAAAGACATCGTATGGGGGTAGTAGAGCATGTTGACATTGATGCTGTTGTGACCGATTAGCTGACTTACTATTCGCCCAAAGATGAAACCAAAAACTCTAAAAAAGGAGAGACAAAACTAGCACAGAAAGGAGAGAGAAAACTCTCACAGATTAGACGATAAGTTGCTGATCTGAAGAAACACGGGAAAAATAAACTAACGAATAGAAAACAGAAAGGAGAGAGTGAGAACTAGTTAGTATCATGATCTTCCCCTCCCGCTGTTGTATTAGGGTTGTAAAATCCTGTGGTGTAGGGGAAGGGAGAAGAAAGGTTAGGCCAGTTTCGGTAAGGTTCTTATTTTTTAAGTACTTATTTCTCGTTTTACGAGACAAGTCATTTTGATAAAATACAGCACTTTTAATTCAAAAAATAAGTATTTATTTGAAACATAAGTATTTATTTTAGTTAGTGAAACTGTAGAACGCACGCGGCCGCTTGAGTTTCGTGAGATGTGAGAGAGAGAGAAAGCACTCCCCCACTGCATTAATTGACCACTGCATTTTATTAGGAGGGGAATATCTATAATATCTATAATATAAATTACGACGGTATTGTAGCCCACACATTTTTCCTATGTAAATCTTGACCGTTGGCTTAACACACATATCCCTGCACAAATCTCCACCCTTCATTCATTCCTTGGCGTTTTGGTAAATACTTTGCATTTTTTGAAATAAAATAGAGCATTTAAATGGAAAATTTATATGAAATCTAATCAATGAAAAAAGATTGAAGCAATTCATAAACAATGCTACATCCGTTTCCAAAATTAATCCACTCACCCCACCACCCCCCCGCTCTCTCTCTCTCTCTCACTCTCTCTAGCAATGCAACTTTAGCCCTCCTCACAATGATCCTCCGGCTCCGGCAGCTCTTGCCCCCCTTCAATATGCTATTGACGAAGTAAATTTTTTGTACACCCTAATTTTCTAAACCTCCAATCTTTACTGTCATGTTTTGCCACATCTTTGAAAGAGTTTAAGCACAAAACGAGAAGAAAAAAAAATCAGGGGTTTCCATACAGTGGGTAAACTGTTTTTAATTTTTAAATTATTTTATGTAGGAGGAGATTGAGATTATCAAAGGAAAATAGGGAGCAAAATCATATGTGGTGAGTGTCCTAAATATTTGCTCCATTTACATTATCATTTGAGTTTTTTTTTTTTGGGTCATGAACCCATGAACCCAATCATTAGTGCATATAGTTTTTTAAAAACATGATTTTTTTTTTGAGAAATTCCATGTTCGAAAGGTGTTTTTTTTTTTAATTTCAAGAAAATTACTTTTGGCGACAAAATCTAATTTTAGCTTGCTTTTTTGCGATATTCGTTTTTTTGGGTGTGAGAGAGTGGGGGTAGCCGGGCTCGAACCTAGACTTGGCAAATGACACCACAAGAGTGCCAGAATTTTCGCTTATTCTCGATTCTACAAAAAATTGGTCAGAATTTTCATCGACATGTTTCTTTACTTCTTTGTTTGTGGCTCTTTTTACGCATAACAAACACATCAGTCCAAAGTCTGAGGACTTCAAGGGGTGAATTTAAAAGATACCTAATTTTCGATTAAATGATTCAGGAAAATATGACTCCATTTTTTAGGGTGAGAAGATAGCAATTAATTGAGAGGGTATGAATTTTTTTCTTCACAATTCTTTGATTCAACTTCCGCCTCAAAAACCAATACGTAATGGCCCTGAAAAGAAAATGCATAAGATATATATAGTTGTCATTCATATTTCAGTCTATGAACATGGGCTTATTTGCAAACGTTTTCTTACAGACCTCGAATGAGATTTTAGCATTTCAGCGAGAAATCTATTTTCAATGGGTCTGGGTCCGTACTTTGTTTCAGAACATACGTGAATTCTCTGTTAAGTGTTTCTAATGAGTTTCAGCGAGAAATCTATTTTCAATGGGTCTGGGTCCGTACTTTGTCTAGAACACAAGAGAATAAATCTGTAAGTGTTTCTAATGAGTTTAAGCTCCTCTATGTTGCGATACAAATTAATGAAACTAAACAAATGGACTTCAAGTGGATTAATGTGACAGGTTGAATATGCTATGGACTTCAAGTGGATTAATAGGACTAGAAACCACATCGATTTGCGAAACCCCCCTACTCTCGAGTTTCTTTTTTGCATGACAATAAGCTTTTTGTAGTAGACTCTACATTGACCGACATGCTCTCCCACTTACTCCCAAGCCCCCCCCCCCCCCCCCCCCCCCCCACCATATAATTTGACTGAGGATACATGAATTGCGTCTTCTGTAATGTTCTTATCTTATTGCCGATCAAAAAAAAAAAAATTCTTTATCTTATTGCATTTTTTTAGTTTCAATCTTTGCTTAATGGAAACAAACATGGTTGAGTATAATGATGCTTTTTAGAATCTTACCACTATAGTTGGTATGACATTAAATTTTGTTGCTAGCTGAGAACTGAATTGCCATCCATTTTTTTATAGGTTGCATCTGCTAACCAGTGACAGGTACTGAGTTAGTTAGAGCTTGAAGCTTAGAAAGTCTACAACTTTGTTATCAGTGATTCAGTATAAGTGAGATTACATTTTTATATTCAATTGGAGGGCTGATTATGTTTTTGCCTTTTCCTCTTAATTTTACTTTACTTGATGAAGAAAAGCTAGATGTTGCTATAATATCATCAAGTTTAATTACTGGTTTTGTATTTTTACATTTTGAAGCTTGATTTATTTTTAAGCCTGTACAGTGTATTTCGTGATAACCGTTGGATTTTACTCGTTGTGATTGGTAGCATTGTCAACATACTGTGAATTCAAATGGCTAGCTATAAGTGCCTTCAAGCACGGGCACTACAACTATTAGTTTGTTGATTTGTTTATGTGCTAATTCAAGTTAACCAATGGATATAATTGAGCTATTGTTTTTTTGTAATTGGAATTTGGCAAATAGGGCCTTGGCCTTCAAGAGGCTAGAGGGACAAAACTGGACAATTTATAGAATACCGAGTTTGAGTCATGCCTTCATGTACGGACATGCACTAAACTTGAAGCTGCATCTAATTTGAAAGTCAAAAATTCGTTAGATAAAGTTGCCAGTTACCAAATACTTGCCCTAACTTTATTTTCACATTTTGTGCTTTTTGGTAATGATGATATATGCATAGCTTTAATCAATTCGTTGAGATTATACTTCATCGTGCCTTTAGAAAAGACAATTAGTTGATGAAGCTTGTTTTAAAATGTGAATTTTGAGATCAGACGATTTGGATTAAAGCAGTTTGTTGTTCAAAGGCACAACATTCGCTTTTATTTTTTGCAAGGTTGGAAATATTGCACGTGAGCTCCGTATCAATTATGTGTGTTACATGTAAAACAGTGTATTAAGGCCCCATTTTCCGCTTAAAGATTTGACATTTTCTATGACCTTTTGATCCAGCTTCTCCATTCAAAATTTGCCTAGAGGAGTAACACCAAATCAGAGGAGAGACCGGACTCATAACTTCATAATTTAGATGTTTGCAAGAATGCCTCAATGAAATAAAGAACTTTGTTTGCAAGAATTTAGGTGATTGTTCGAGTCGTGCCTTTGGGTATGAGTATGCACTACAAGAACTCTGTTTGAACCTAATTTAAGAAAAATCTTCCTGTATAAAATAGCTTCATGCATTGTGGCAAGGGTGATCAATAGTTTTGTAATTCATTTTAGTTGTATTCAAAACGCGTTGCGCCGTGCCTTCAGGCACGAGCAAACCCCAGTCTATAATACAATTCACGACGGTGTGGGGACCCACATATTTTCTTTGCATAAATCTTTACCGTTTGATTTAGTACACATTTTTCTGCATAAATCCTACCCGTTGAGTTGCTCGATATTGTTTCAGTCGAATTTTTGGTAATGAGGTTCAGTCATTATATTCAGTTATTATCATAGACTATAATGACTGATTGGGTAATGACATGCTATAAGACTTGATTGCTGTTGATTGGGTGTACTATAATTGTTGGTGGTTTATTAAATTTGGTAGTGATTTATGAAATTGCAGGTGATTGGTGTTGCCTGGAAGACAATCTACTATAAATTGGGTAAGACAAATTGCTTTGATTGGCTGAACGAATTTGGTAATAAAGTATTCTCATATCAGTTTTTGGTAATGAATTTACGGTGAATGAATTTCTCTCTCTCCCTAATCGTTTTGGTGAATGAATTACTCTCTCTATCTCTCTCACTCTTCCTAATCGTTTTTTGAACAAGTCCTCTTTCCTATTCTCCTTGACTCTCGCCCTCTCTCCAGTTCTTTCTCCAGAGGTATGTCTCTTTGTTCTCTTTATTTATTTTTAAATGATTGTGAGAGCTGTTAATCGAAAATGGTGTGTTGTGCAAAGTCATAAGAGAAGTATGTTACTCGACTTCTTTTTTTCCCATGTTTTGAAATTTGATCAGTTGATTAGAAGAACAAACCAATTGGAAAAGGGAACAGGGAAACGTTCCCTACACCCCAAACGTTAACCCATTTTGGTACTAGGTACTACTTTATATTTCTCTTTTTTGGACTTTTTTTTTCCTTCAGTTGCACTTAAATGCCCTGCATCAATGGTTAGTGTTGGTTTTTAGCACGATTTTGTTCCATCATTATGGATGACTGATTGTGGAGAGAATTCAATGAATCGTCTCTTGCACAAAGACGTTGATTATGGAAAGTTTAAACAAAAAATTAGTTTCTTATTCGATTGTTGACACCATTAGTTCGACTCCCTTTTTTTTAATGCGTCCAGAATTACAGGATGAATAGTGAGAATGAAATTAAGATGGTTCAAGTGACTGAACGAGTAGATACACATGAGGATGCTCAAGTTGTAGTCGAATAGCAAAATATACAAATTGACCCACAAATTGGTAAGCATTCTAGCTACAAAGACTAAACTGTGATTTTTAGTCTACTTACATTGAAAAAAACATGGTTTCAATGAGTGAACGAGTAGAGACGCATGAGAATGCTAAAGTTGTAGTCGAAGAGTAAAATATCTCGACGTCTCCAAAAGAAGAATATGGGAGGACATCGGCACGGCCTTCAATGCTCAGTACAACTATAACTCTCAACTCAAGATGACTACTCGAGAGTTAGAATCCACCAAGATGACTGCGAAGGAGTCCTTTGCCAACTTAATCAAGAGACGGAGGGGCAAGGTAGCTCTAATGACCGATCGCCCAAGGGATCTGATCCGTATCATCTCCTGTAACCTGTAGCCCGACTATGCTAAGAATCTTGTGTTGGTTCAAGGGTCTAACTTTGAGACTTTCTTTGAGTTTGGCCTAGCATTGAGGAAGCTCTCCAAATAGGAGTTCTGCCAAGGAGTAAATCCTCCTCTTCTACCCCAACTCAAAAAGCTAAGCTCCGTGCTTATACCAGGAATAGCACTGCTCTGTTTGGCGGCAGTAACTATGCCAATGCAGCCTCTGGTGGAAACAATACCGCCGCTCAGAGTGCTAACCATGTCATGGATGTCAACCAAGTACAAACCCCACCAAAACCCCAAAATCGAAATCAACCCCAAAACTTCACCAACTTCGAGGCATCTTTTTCCTCGGTGATGGAGAAGTTAGTCAAGTCCGGTCATCTCAGGCCCTTGACTCCAACTCCTTTACCTTAAAATCCACCCCCTAGTCATAACCCCAACGTTTTTTGTGCCTACCACCAGATGCCCGGCCATCACACCGATTCTTGCTCTCATCTTCGTCATGCAATACAAGATTTGTAGACAATGGTACCCTTCCAACTCCACCTACCAAACCCAATGTCATCTCCAATTCCATGCCTAAACACAATTCTAACCCACAAATCAATCAGATATCCCTCAGCTCCACTCAAAACAACCTCAGCTCCACTATATTCAACCCCATCCATATTATCCCAGAAAACCACCCTAAGCCTATTGTAACCATCCCGTCTGAGCCAAGTGTCAACATGATGGCAGTAGGTTGGGCAATGGAGGATAAGGCTGAAGAATGGAAAGTGCTCTCCGAGGATTGGATTGAGCAATACAACATGGGTTTCCCAACATACCCTCATGTTAATCAAGTTTGGTTGGACAATTAGGAAGGAGAATGGAATGCGGCGTAGGTAGATCCCTTGGATGGCCTTTCTTTGTTCATGCTCTACCACCAACCTGAATTGGTTGATCATAAGGGAGAAGTCGAGGAATACGTGTGGGATCCACAGCTCGACACAGGACAGATAGCTTTAGGTTTTAAGGCCAATTTGGATCAAGGTGATGACAGTGAACAATATTGAAAGGATTATGGAGAAGGCGAGTCTATTCCTAATGTCAGTCGCCCGCTTAGAGCTATGTACCCCTTAGTGAACTCAATCTCAAACATAGTAAATGGTTGAATTCATGAGTTTGATCCTTCTATCAACATCATCTCTGCGGATCAGCTGCGCCCCATTGTTACCATTCCCGGTGATGACTGTAGTATCATGGTTCTACAAATTGCGCCGCTCGATGATCTTTGGGAGGTCAATGAGATTGTTAATATTGGCAGGGTCTCACCACCTGCTAACCTTTGGGATGTAGACACAGTTGTCGATGTTGCCGTGGGCGACGAAGTCTGGATGGTTAGCTCTGCTTTGGTCGATGGAGGACTCTGGGACGTTCCATTTGTTACTAATCTAGGTTTGCCTTTCGAGGAAGCTGCTGCTCAGGATCCAGCTTTTTGGGAGGGTTTGGTCATGGAATTTGGAAAGGAACTCAGATCTGGGGCAAGATGCGTCAGCAACGGTTGCTTCGGTTGACAAGGAAAAGCACAAGTTAGGAGAAGTTTCTATGGACCTTTGGGATAAAGCCGATGGTGTCAATGATTTATCTTCTATATGGGATGTCGCCAATGTGACGAGGAGTGGCCAAGTATTTTAGCCAGCTAATCTTCAGGCAGGAAGCTCGTCCAATCCTCCAGTTCTAAGGCCCCATGTTCTCAACGCTCAAAGGAATGTTCCAATAGTTCCAAGTGGTGTACCGGAGGCCGATGCCATTCAGAAGAAACTTGAGTGAATCCCCGTAGCAGTCTCTATTTGGGGTCTGATATCTTCTTCAAAGGAGCATTATGAAAAGTTATCTTCGACTCTTGCTCGACTCACAGTACCAATTGACGTAACCCCTGAGGCTATGATCTCTCTCATACTGCCGCTACTCTCCAAGCACTCTGTTACTTTCATTGAAAGGGATCTCCCCGTTGATGGTGTTGCTCATAATCGCCCATTGCGCATAACAGTCAAGTGTAGAGGCCACTGGGTGCCGACTGTCCTCATCGACAATGGCTCCGCAATTAATGTCTGCCTTATGAGGGTTGCCTACCATTTGGGACACATGAAGAAGGACTTTACGCCATCTAACCTGGCAGTCAAGGCCTATGATAGCAATCACCGTGTGGTCGAGAGGACATTAATGCTTAAGCTCGATGCTGAGGGCTTTAAAATGGATGTGGAATTTCATGTTGTCGACATCCCTGCTACTGGGCAAGCTGTGGCTTCATAGGGCAGACATCATGATTGTGCCATCTACTCTTCACCAGAAAGTTATGCTTGGACTCCCCTCTGGGACATTGACAATTTGTGGGGACTCTGGCATCCGTCAGCACATTGAAGATGGATTTCCAATTTTAAGAATCATGCACGGAGAGGAGGATGTTGATTTTGGGGGTTTCTCTTTTAACACGTCTAGTTCAGTTCTTGCCATCACCATGGATGACAATTTCGTCACTAGCTTGCCCTCAAGATAATGAGAAAAATGTCTTATATGCCCGGTTTAGAACTCAGAGTCAACCAGCAAGGGATCGCCGAATTCCCTACCTTTCCTTTCAGCGAAGGCGGCGTTGGTTTGGGGTATGTTTCCTCTGTCAACGGTGCCAAAAAGAGAATAGGTATGCGAAAGCCTCGAACCCTTTATGGTTACTCCGACAGCTACTTTGTGCATCAAGTAGGTGGCACTGCTTACTTGGGACAGGTTGAACCGTTTTGGGATGCGTAGACATCTCTAGGTTGAAATCTTTGCTACTGACACTGTCGGGCTAGCAAAGAACCAAACCTCTTTGCTACTGACACCTAGCCCGACAGTGAGGAGGAAATGGCTAAGGAGGAGCTTGCCAAAGAAGAATTCAAGAAGTAACTAGCTAAGATTAAGGAGAAGGCTGACTGGTTGAAGACTTTTGATCAGAGAAGCTTGGAGATGCTGTTCTCCCAAGTAGGTTTGGTTGACGAAGCTGAAGAGGCTAAAGTGCTGATGCTTGGGCCCGACTCTTTCAATACTCTCGAGGATCCTACTTCTCTCATTATGGAAACAAAGGGTAGTATTAAAAATTGCATCTTCACACCGCGTCTAACTTGCATTGATGACACATCTAAATTTGACACAGAGTTTGTCAAGTCTAAGTCTAGTTCAGAGTCGGAGTTTGTACCTCTCGGCCCTCCACGTCCTAGCTTTTACTTTGAGTTTGAGTCGACTGTACTTGGCAACCCTGAAGGGTTTTCTGAAATGCATGATCTTACTTCTGACTACTTTGCTAACTTTTATATAAGTTGTGTCTACACCGACGATGAAGGAACATATTTTGAGGGGAATATCCCTGCTAAATTGCGTTCCCTCATTGAAAGGGAAGACGAAAGGCATGCTCAACCTCTAAAAGAAGAAGTAATTTTTGTAAATTTGAAAGACAATGATGACCCCCGTATGATACAAATAGGTTCAACCTTGTCCCCAGAAGATTGCGTTGCACTGATCGACCTGCTCAAAGAGTACTACGAGGTTTTTGCTTGGTCTCACAAGGATATCCCCGGCATTGATCCTGAGATATTGCAGCACCAAATTCCTTTGGCACCTGGAGCTATACCTGTCAAGCAGAAGCTCCGCAGAATGAGGCTGGATTGGGTTCAAAAGATCAAGGAGAAAGTCACCAAATCGATTGATGCAGGATTCTTAAGGATTGCAGAGTATCCTAAATGGGTCGCTAACATCGTGCATGTTCCTAAGAAAGATGGGAGAATCCGAGTATGCGTCAATTTCAGGGACTTGAACAAAGCAAGCCCCAAGAATAGTTTTCCTCTACCACACATCGATGTGCTTGTGGACAACATGGTGAGGCATGCTTTGCTCTCTTTTGTTGATGGATTCTCAGGGTACAACCAGATTTTCGTGGCACCGGAGGACCAGGAGAAGACAATGTTCGTCTCTGAATGGGGTACCTATTGCTATGTGATGATACCATTTGGACTAAAGAACGTTGGTTGCACCTTTCAACGGGCCCAAACGACCCTATTACATGACTTTATCCGCAAGACGGCTAGGTCTATGTCAACAACATGATTGTCAAAGTGAAGGAGCGGGAAGATTTCATTCCTGCGCTCAGGTCGTTTCTGGAAAGGCTCCACAAGTACAAAATGCGTCTCAACTTGCAGAAGTGCACATTTAGGGTCACAGTAGGAAAAATGTTGGGGTTCCTAATTATAGGTTCCTAATTACAGCTCGAGGGATCGAAGTAGACCCGTCCAAAATCAAGGCAATTCTCGAGATGGAGTAGGGATGGCATTCGGGGAAAATAGGGCAGATATTGGGTATTCCGTACCCGATACCCGAAACCGAAGTACCACCCATATTCCGTAGAGAACCGTGTCTAAGTTTATTTATTTAATATTTCTTTCATGTAAAATGTGTTATTTTAAATACTTTGAATTTTATGAGCCTTAAAAAAAAAAAGGTACATGTGTAGGCATTTACTTGACCATGTTCGAATTCATTGGTCCTTTGATCGAGTGTGTTGGAAGACTCCCATGTGTTGTGTAATTAGTGTTAGAAATTTTTAGAGCTAATTACTTGTTTAAGGGTTAGTTGGGGGTCTCTAGTGCAAGAAGTTATAACATGCAAGTAGTAAGTAATGATCTAGAGACTTCAGGGGGGAAAGTGTAATTTTTTTACACTTTAAATCCATTTTGCCGAGAGAACATCTCATGTTCTCTGTTTCTTTTTCTTTTTTTTTTTTCATTCCAGTGCCGTCTCTCTCTCTCTCTCTCTCTCTCTCTCTCACACACACACACACACACACACAAAACCAAATCATCTTGCACCTTCTTTTGCTTGGGTATTTTGTGTGTATATCAAGAACTTGGAGGGATCTAGGAATTTCAAGCTTGTGGACTCTCTTTCTCCACCATCTCACTCATCCCTCTTGTGTGCTAGCAATTGAGGTAGGGTTTTCTACTAGATACCTTAAAAATGCAAGCATTGTGTTTGAGAGTTGATTAATTTCATGTATTTAAGTAGTAAGTTGATTTATGGAAGAAAAGCCCTAATTTGAGTGGCTATGTAAATTTCATATTTTTAGTTGTATATTGAAATTGATGGATCTAGTGTTTGATTGGGTGTGGAGAGAATATTATGCCTATAAAATTATGGTGTCTAATATTGGCTCATGTTTATTTGGATTGATAATGGATATACTAGTTTAGGGTATTTGGGTTAATTGTTTGCATTTTGTGAAGAGCACATTAATTTTTTGTGTTTGGTATGGATTACCTCTTGTTGACATAATTGATGAATTTTTTTGAGGGGTGGAGTTGAAAAAGTATAGACACTTGTATATCTATGTTTAGTGCTTCTTGGATTTGAAAGTAACGATTAAGGTTTATGTTGATACAAGTTGTTTCTATTTATTGGAATTGATACTTGTTATTTGGGCTAGTGAGCCATGTATTGGTGTTTGAGTTGGCCATTTTATGCTCGTTGTGTAGCCGGAAACATATGGATAATGATTTATCCGTCGGTGCATAGTCCGTAAACCCGCGCGGGATAAGGTGCCCCATAGGCCTTTGGGTTAGTAGCCCATAAATTTGGATGATTTAGGGGCCTGATCAGTCGCCTAGGATTGGTACACAACTGTGATAACTTGGACCTTGGTTTTATGTGCTTTTAGTTTCTTGTACTTAGTTTAATGTGTTGACTTATTTTATGTTTGAAATATTTTGGTTTCATCTTTTTGAGTTTAATTATATTCATTACGAATTACGTCTAGCTAGCATGAGACACAGTTAAAAAAAAAGAAGGGAAACTTGGCATGAAAGTTCATATTTTCAAACTTGTCACTTGCATCTTTTAGTTTCTAGTAGATTATGTGTGGGCGGTTGTGCTCACCCCTACCTTACAGGTTCGAAGGGCAAGGATACGCTTTGAGGGACACGGTGATGGAGATATCTTTTGTGCTTTGACGAGTTGATCTATATGATGTTTTGTTGGGTCTTAAAGGCTATCTTTTGACTTCATGTATATGTTTTTGACTTTGGAAATGTGATGATAAATGTTAAATTCTGCTCCAGATATGCTTTGTTATGTTTTTAGGTAAAGAAAAAGGGAAAACTTGTATCTCCTTTTGTAATTGGAGTTGTATGGTTTAAGTGGTGTTTTGGTGCCTTGGTGGCTAATAAAAAAAAAATTGAAGTTTTTGGAAGTGGATAGCTTGTCATGCTTCTTTTAATTTGGTTAGACTTAGAATTCATTGCATGTTAGAGTGAAAAGAAAGTTGTTTTTAGTTATTGGGCAGAATTATTTATTTATTGAGGTAAAAATCATGTTGCCGAATTATTTTTAAAGTGGGGCGTGACATATTCGCCCCGATAACTGAACGGGGAGGGAACTAGGTAACCATAACCGAACCAAACGGATATCGGGTAATAACCGAACTAAACGGATAACCGAAATCAAGCAAAAAAATTGGTCCTTTTAATCAAGCAATAAAACTGATCCTGCCAAGTTTATAGTGAATAACACCTTTTAAACTAGCAAAAATAACCTTGTAAACGAATAATTGACCTTTTCTTGACAAAAAACCAAAAACTAATACACCCTTGATAGCCATCAGTGAACCATTTTATACCCCAACATTCTCAATAGACAATAGCTACCAACTGTGGGCACACGCCCCAAAAATCGCCCGATTTTGGTTTGCAAGGAATGAGTTGTTTGGGGGCGGCCCTTTTTAGAAAATAGCGCGGCGAAACGCTTCGATTCAGAGTCGCCACTCGGGTTTTAGCGGTGAGGCACCCAAGGAACCGAACTCGAGAACGTTTGCTAGGTTTTGCTTTGATTTGAAAAAGATTTGACTTGATTTGAGGAGGTGTAGACTGGTCCGTCGTCACCTTCGATATCTGAGGTTCGGGAGCCAGGTTACGAGAGGGGAAGGGTTTTATGGCATCCATCTCGCCCAATCCGGAGATCGGTCTCTACTCGGGCATTTTATTAAAACATTTGCATTTTTCTCTCATTTGATCATTTTTGGCCAGTTAGGGCGGGGGAACAGTTAATAGGGGCCAAAAACTGTAACAAGTGGCAGTTTGTATGACAAAATATTTATGGATGCTGGTTTGCTTGCTTGAATTGAATTAAACGTAAGAACATAGATTGAGAACAAGCACTGCAAGAAGTTCAACGGGATGATGTACGCTGCTCGTCGGGTGCGTGAGCAGGCGACATGCTGGCACGCAATGGCCAGGCCATTGCACGCCAACACACCCTGCGCACGCCACCTAAAAGCTGGCGTACACTACCCTACTGATTTCTTACAGCTCCTACTCTCAACCCTCTGGGCTCTGGAATGGACCAGTGCACACCCAGGACAAACCACGCAGTTGATAATATAGATTAGGTACATGTACAGGCATAAGGAATGGCTAATAGCCAGGAAAACAGCAAAGCAAACCCCATAAACAGAGTGGGGAGGAACAAAAGGCCAGGATTGAACTGTGATGTAAGGGCCACGCACTGGTCTATGACGAGCGTGCCGTACGCCACCCAATGGGGACTGTACGCCAGGCTTGTATACTAACCAGTGTTTGGCTTTACATCATCTGGGCTCTGGAACATGACCAGAAATATCCCAGGGGCCTTGAAAGCAAGAAATGGTACAAGTATTGAAAGCTACATTTGAACAGTTCTAAAATACAGAAACAATAAACTGGTTATTAGCATGCTGGAAGGTGATAACAGAAAGGAAATAAACAACAAATGGACACCTCATGATCCCCACGCCAGCAGTGCTCATACTGCCAAAAGGTGGCGTACGGCTTGATAGAGCTGGCGTGCGCCATGGTATGTTGCCTACGACTGATTTATTTTACCAGAGAAGGGCCTGGACTAGTATCAGTTACTAGCCAGAACCTTTCTGGTTCCCCTCAGAAATCGAAAACAGAAAGCAGCACAAAGGTGGTATACCTTTGGTGCAAGAGATGAAAGGAAGAAAGTGAGCTTTGGGGGTTGAAGATGGAGGCTGTGTGGTGACTGATCAGTGGTGGGAGGTGTGTATAGAGCTTCTCTATCTCTCAATCCTTCAATGAGAGAGCAAGGAACAAGAGAGAAGAGAGGGATGGACTTGGCTTCTTTAATGTGGTTAACCCTTGCAAATGAATGCAAGGGGTTGCATTTATAGAGGAGAGAGGCTGAGACCAGGGGCTGGTCAGCTGGGGTTAGGGGTTTGGTTAGGTTAGGAAGAGAGCTCCCATGCATTAAATGCATGGGACTAGCTTGATGGGGTGTGTAGGAGAGAGAGGGGGACGGCCCTGCAGAATGCAATGATCAGGGGGCTCTGCAGTGTACTCTGGCAGTTACAAGGTTTCGAGCACGTGACAGAAAAGCGGTGATTTGACTGGCCTTGACCATGCGTACGCCATCTGTACCCTACCGTGCGCCAGGTCAAACTCAGTCAACGGTCGATGTCCGACACGTGGCAATTTCCTGGCGCACGCCAAGAGGGAGCTGGCGTAAGCAAGGTGCGGTTTTGCTGAGGCTTATTTGGCTCTGGATTTGAAGGGTTTGAAGGGGTTTGAAATGGTTTGAAAGAGGAGGGTCCAACACTCAAAGCTCACGACCTTCCATCGACCTCAGAGAGTTTTCGACCGTTTATCATCATTGGGTTAACAAAAAGACCGCAAACGTGCTGATCTAGATAGTCCAGAATAGGGTGTCTACACCAACATTCACAATAAAACACCTACCACATGCTGCCAATCAGTCCACAAAACAACTACAAAAGAATGTAAAAATAATACAAAGTTCAGTCAGTCCAGTGACTCCAATCACCACATGCACACCAATCAATCCAGCTAAACTTGAAATAATACAAAGTTCAGTCACCACATCTCACCACATCACAAATCTTGAAATAATACAAAGTTCCATTTGCAGAATTAAGAGATGGAAAAACAAAATAACAGAATCAATTCTGATTTCCATCTTGAAATGCCAACTTTCATTTGTTGAGTTCATATATGTTAAATTGAAGGGTAGAAAAAGTGATTTGATATCAACAAAAAAAAGTTTAATTAATATGAGTAATATGTAATGTTAAAACCATGAGAGACGTAAGACAAATGCCAATTACTTGATAAACCACGCACAAATCCCCCATTTCCGCATCATCTAATATAGTGGCGTACCCTAATGTTGATTCACCTAACAAATATAAACTAAAAAATTTATAAGTACTAGTTTCAATTTACTAAAGTAGAAAAATGCAAGATACTAAGTTCATTACCTTTCATTTTGGTAGCCCACAACCAACTTAGAGCACACATCAAGGCTTCCATCATATCGGGATGAAGTCTACTACGATTTGGACTCACCAACCTACAACTAGTGCTAAATGCAGACTCAGAAGCAACTGTTGATACCGAGATAGCTAGCAGATCCCTAGCCATGGCTTGCAAAATTGGATACATGGGTTGATGCGATTTCCACCAATTCAAGATATCAAATCCCGTGGATTTTGGCAAGACAGCTTCCGACAAATAATGATCCAACTCCAATTTTGCAGTATCGATTGTCCTACTTCTTTTCGACTCCCTAAGTATGTAGACATCATACTTTGATAGTGACTCTTTCATCAACGGAACTTGATTGGGAAGAAGAGTCACCAATACCCTCCATCATTGAACTAGGATATTGATACTCCTTAAGCAATTTATAACAAAGTGCACGAACTTTCTCAACTTCTTCCTTATAACTTGTTGGAAACAATAATTTAAAGTAGAACTCCAACACGTTGATCTTATACCTAGGATCCAACACAGCAAAAACCCCAACAACACCATGAACCACCAACCAATACTTGTCAAAATTTTCCACCATTCTTTTGGCCATTTCCCTAATCACCTATTCTCAGAATAGAGCTAATCTCTCAATTCAAGTCTAATCTCACATATATTTGGAAAACATTGATTAGTAGTGGGGTATTTAGTTCCAGAAAACAACTGTCACCTTAAAAAAAAATTCAGCTTCTGACAAACATCTCTGGCAAACCCCCACTCATGTTCACTCGGTAAGGAATTATATTGAGCATCCTGTTTGTTTAAACGAATGAACACATCCTTATAAAGTAGAGCTGTTTGAAGCATCAAGAATGTTGAATTCCACCTAGTTGCACAATCAAGTCCTAATTTCTTAGTACTAGTCACATTCAATTGGCGGACTGTTTCTTCAAAATTTTCCTCTCTTTTTTGTGATGCTGTCCAATAAGCTACGTTGTTCCGAATTTTCTCAATCCCCACCTTGATAACATCCAACCCATCTTTAACAACAAGATTAAGAATGTGCGCACAACAACGCATATGAAACAAATCCCCACCCAACATGAGCAACGTACTATCAAGTTAGTCCCACAAAAGATCAATCACGGGATCATTGGTAGAGCAATTATCAACCGTTATACTTGAAATCTTCCTATCAATGTTCCAATCCATCAAACAATTCAATAATTGGTCACATAGAACTTCTTTTGTATGTGGACATGGCACATATATGAACCTAACATGCAACATTGATATTTAGTTAAAAATGGAAAAATGAAGATTTCCATTGCTTAAAGGAATAATATAGCGATATAAGTTAGAAATACCTCAAAATGCGACTTTGCAAAGTCCAAGATTCATCAATAAAGTGCGTTGTGACAGCCATGAAGCCTTTCTTTTGATTACTTGAAGTCACATATCCGTTGTGATAGCTAATCTACTTGCATTACTCACCACTAAACTCATTGTCTTCCCCTTCTGGTACTCATAAATCTTAAATATTTCAGCTTTCATTGTGTTCCTACATGGCACCTTAAATAAAGGTTAAAGAGCATTTGAATACCTCCTAAATCCAACATGGTCAACAATTGAAAGGGGATAGTCATGCATGATTATGGCACTTACAAGTTTTTTCCATGCCGTCTCATGATCAAAACTATATGAAGTTAGTAGCGGAGGACGGTCTTTGTTCATGAAATTGTTTATTAGAACTTGTTGCCTCATGTTATCCTTCTTTTGGTGTTTCCTTATATAGTGTTCTTTCAAATGCGAAGTTCCATTCCTTGTTTCTCCAGATTTTTTTTTCCACAATACTTGCAAATGGCCTTGTAAACTCCTCCAATTTTCACTCTATTATAGTGAGCCCAATAAGGACTCCTTAACCTTTTTCCATCATCATCGAATTTTTCTGATACAACTTCAACTTCATCAGTAGGATTGTCACTTGGATGAGTAGGATTGTCACTTGCATGGTTATCAAGAGGGGATAATGATGGTACGGACCTACCACTTGGTTATGATGGTCCAGAACCATCAACCGGATTTGTTGACTTTGCACTCGAACCGACAGGTGATTGAGACATAATTAATCTAGTCCTAAGAAAACACCAGTAGATTCAGACTTGATTCAAGCTACAATTATAGTTCAAGCTACAATCAGATCACAAACGTGCTCCTAATTAGATCACAAGCTACAATACTGAAAGATTACAATCATGCTAGTTAAACAACCTAGAGGGGCTGTGCTGCCGCCTCGTTCTTAACACAATTCCATGGGGTTATGCCACTGCCACGATATATAACTAAAAGCAATAAAAGGCAATTGATTGTCAATCTAGCTTCGTTACACCTAAAGTCGAATTGGTGGCTCAGTTAGAGGTATTCGCTAAATTGAGCTCAATGTACGCAAAAGGAGCCCTAATCAAACAAACAACTTAGCCTAATCGAACCCCCACTCACTCGATTTGAATCGATAAAGATTCTGATATATAACAACTGACCCACATGCAACAAATTTTAGTCCAGTCAACTCATCCACTGGTACACTAGTCTATAAACAAAATCAAACACTTGGCCCACATGCAGCAAATTCAACCACATAGATTTGAAGCAGATTATATTTTCAAGCACATAAGAGAGAGAGAGAGAGAGAGAGAGAGAGAGAGAGATAAAACCAACGTGTAGACACCCCAATCTGGGCTTCCAGATTAGTTTACTCACGGTTTCTGATTCCTCGATGATGAAACGGATCAAGAACACCCTGGGAATGACAAGTGTTTGAGTTTTGAGTGTTTGCAAAACCCTTGAACCTAACTTAACCCTAAGCCACTTCTAAAGGTCAAAAACCCTGCTGTCGCGTGCTGCTCCCAGTCTCTCGCATGCTGGTCAAACTGCCAGGTGGTGGTCAACAGTCAAAGCTTGACCGTTGACCATCGTACACCAGACTGACTCCATTGCGCGACGGTCCAACCTCCCACCAACTTTTCTTGAGGAGGGAGCTTGGCCACCAATGCAGCCTTAGCCAGCCTCGTGGACTGGCTGAGCTCCTCTCTTGGCACCAACCATATTCACCTCCCTTTCCCTATAATACCCCCATGGTTCTTTCATTCAAATGGTTGCAAAATTTGGAAGGTTAAGAAATCCATACACCTTGGGTTTCAAAGCCAAGCAACAAGTATCCAAGAACATAGCTTGTTCTTCCCCATTGTCTCACACTTCAATCCTCAAACACCTCAATCAAGCCTCAAACACATCAAAGCTTAACACCTTTCAAACTCATTTTAGGTATAGCTTACCTACTGTCTTTTTGTTCTGATCCCTGAAGGGGGCTGGCAGGGCCAAGGCTGGTAATCAATACCAGTCCTGGTCTTAAAGCTGGCAAGGTTTCAAAAACCTTCATGGTAGGAACCAGCGCGCGATGGTCCCACTCTCTCGCGCAACACTATGGTGCTGCACGCAATGGACCGCGTGGGGATTGGTGTCCTACTATTTTGTGCTTTATTTTACATATAGATCACTCTGCAAGTATGATAAAGAAACAGTTTACTGCTTTCCTTTGTTAAAAACTGCTCGTTCGTAGTTAATTTGCATATCTGCTGTTTTGGAGTACCACTGGGGTCATTCTGGACCTATACCAGAACCCAAAAATGTGTAAACCAAACACTGGTTAAAAGGCTCAAACCATTGCGCGCCAGGGTGCATCATCGCGCGACAGACTGGCTCCGTCGCACGACAGTCTGCCTCTGACCAGTGAGTGGCATTGCAGGGGTAGCTCAGCCTTGGGCCATTATTTTGTCCCCACACTGTTTATGGGGTGTTTTGTTAATTTGTAAGGCTTTTTCAGCCTTTAAACTGCTTTAAACTGTATATAATGCTGCCTATAACTGCGTGGTTTATCCTGGGTGTCCACTGGTCCTTTCAGAGCCCAGAGGGTTTGAGAATAGAGCTGTGGGTTTGAGCTCACTGGCCCGCACGTGTCTTGGAGTTATGCGCGCATGAGTAAACAATATGCAGTGACTTGCTCAGTGTATGTTGGTTTCTTCTTGCGCACGTCACTCCACAATAGGGGCCTATCAGTTTGTTTAAACTCCCACAGGAGTCTGTTCTCATCCTATACTAACTGCTTATCAATGCTATCAATCACATCCTGCAAATTGTTACAGTTTTTAATCCCCAATTAACTGTTCCCCTGCCCTAATTGGCTAAAAAATTGATTAATCAAACAGAATCGCAAATAAACATTTTTCGCAAATGCTTAAGTAGAGACCGATCTCCGGATTGGGCGAGAGGGGTGTCATAAAACCCTTCCCCTCTCGTAACCTGGCTCCCGAACCCAGATATGGTTATGACGGATTGATGCTTCCACTTTTTCAAATCAAACAGCGCGGCAGGTGCTGCGAAATACGGTTCCTTGGGTGTCGGACTTTCAAACCCGAGTGGCGACTCTGTAACGACCCAGATTTTTGGTCGTTAAAAATTTCGCTAAATATTTGAATTTTATTGCTATTAATTTCCAAGGTTTGCCATAATTACGTTTTTGCCCCTTCAAATTTGATTTCTTGCACTTTAGCCCATTTGGCAAGCTTCGTTAGTTTCTAACCGACTTGTTGGAGAAACCAAGCTAGCAAGCCATCTAGTTACTTTTCCCTAACCGCAAAATGACCGTTTTGCCCCTCGTGAACCTTTTGAACCCTAGACTAAGAATTGGATATCCTTTTTCTTTTAATTATTTTGGTTTTATTCTTTGTCCATTGGACAAAGATTGTTAGGAGAATTATTATCCATTGGATAAAAGAACCCCAATTGTTTATAATAAAAGTATACTTGGCTAAGTACTTTTATCTTTTAAAAAATGGACATTTTTGATTAGTTTACTATATAATCTCCCTTGCAACTATTATCCATTGGATAATAAAAGTTAGGGTGGTTATTATCCATTGGGTAAAAGGTTAAATCTTTCACCTACTACATGGATGGATTAATTTAGTCTTTCTTTTAATTTCCATGTGCCAAAGTGCCAATTATTTTAATATAAAAGTTACCTAATAACTATTGTCCATTGGACAATAGAAGTTAGGGGATTTATTACCCATTGGGTAATAGGTTGTTCTTCCACCCAAGTACATGGGTTGATTAGTTTAATTTTTTTTCCTTTAAACCCATGTGGGGTAAGTACTATTATTTTATTATGTAAGTACTTTTGTTTAAAGGCTTAAGATTTTCTAAGTACTCTTTAATTATTTTATATTGGGGTATTGATTCTTCCTAGATACATAAGTACTTATGTATATATTAAGTTAGTACTTGGTTGTTTATCTATTGGGCTAAGTACCATGTGCTCAATTTATGGTTTAAAAGAGAATCCTAGCCTTTAAGGGCTATTTTTGATCTTAAGTACAAAAAGTACTTAGATTTTATTGTTGCTTGCAATATATATACATATATATGAACCATGAGAGAGCAAGAGAGGAGAGAGGGAGAGAGAGAACCGTGAGAGAGAGAGAGGGAGAGAGAGGGCCGGTTGGGAGAGGAGAGAGGGAGAGAGATTTGATTGGTACTTGCTTGATCTTTCAAAGTACTTCAAATCCATGCATGTATCTTTCTTCCTAACTAAGTAACTAACTCTCCATTAACCTCCATTGTACTCTTTTGTACACCTTGCAATTGTTAGACCCTTGGATCTTGTACCAAACTCATCTTCACCATTCAATTGATCCAAGATCAAATCCTTGGTACAAGAATAGCCATGCAAGCCTAGGATTGCCTTTGATCTTCCATGATCTCTTGCCAAGTGTCAAGGTGAGACTTAGAGAGAGAGAGAGAGAGAGAGGGCCAAGGTCTTGCCTATAAATAGAAGGCCATTCCCATGCTTTGAACTCACACCTCAAAGCATTTGCTCTTCCTTCTCTCTAGAAAACCATTTCTGAATTTCTGGGCAGCCTACTGTCCCTTCGGAAATCCCCAGTTTTCTCCTGCTTAGAGTCGTTTTTAGGATCAACTTCCTTCTAGAAAGTTGTAGAGCACTTCGAAACCTTGAAGTTAGACCCAAGAACCACTCCAATCGGTTAAGAAATGACAAAGATATCGTCATCCGAAGTTCAGTGAAAATTCTGGATTTTCATTTCCTGACAGCTTACTGTCACTTCTTTCATCCCCATTTTTCTCCTACCTAAAGTCATTTCTAGGACCAACTTCCTTCACGAGAGTTGTAGAGGGTTTCGAGATCTTGGATTTTGACCCAAGAACGACTCTATTCGGCCAAAGATTGATCGAGTTACTGCCGTCCGAAGTTCGGTCCAGATTCACCACCCGTAGAACTTTTCCAACTTGCTTATTCGGCCCCAACTAGTTTCGGATCAAGGTAGTTATCCTTACCTACTTTCCAAGTATAAATTAGTCTTTCACCTTAATTCTATGTATTGTATAAATCGCATGTTATTTGGAAGTTACTTTGATCGTAAATAAAAATAAATCGCATGTTGTTTGGAAGTTACTTTGATCGTAAATAAAAAGTTGGAAATGCATGATGTGTGTTGTTTTGATTCAAGCATGCTATGTAGCTTAGATGATCTTGTTGTACTATTTCAAGGCTTGATTGAATGCATGATTGTATGAAAAGTCTTACACGCGGAGCCTTGCATGAGAACGTGACACGAAAACCGAGGAAGTTAGAAACATGGCACCTAGGGTGTGTTTAACAAGAGAAATGTGTTTTGAAACCGCGATGTGGCCAGACTTGGTAGCCCGATTTGTGAATAAAAACTTGTAATGTGGCCGGACTTGGTAGCCCATTGCGTGGGTTGTGAAAACCACAAAGTGGCCGAACTTGGTAGCCCTTTGTGAAGATTGCCAATAGGGCCGGACGTGGTAGCCTTGTTGGTAATATGGCTTGGTTATCCGTGGAGAGGAGCCAATGCAAGTTTTGTGTGCCAACGGGAACCCGGCGCGGCGGAACCGTTGTGAGGATGCTCGGGAACCCGGCGCGGCGGAACCGTTGTGAGGATGCTCGGGAACCCGGCGCGGCGGAACCGAGATTGGGTGAGTTAAAAAGGAGACTTTGGAAAAGAAAGGTAGTTAAAACAACACGGTCTACGATGGGTTACGTAGGAAGAACTTCGAGAAAACTTGGACACCAACGTTAGATAACGAATGTGGATGTGTCATCGTTGCTGTCTGTTATATAAATGATCTGTTGTTAAGTTAAGGGTTAGTGGGTAGGGTTACTCTATTGAGCTTTCGTAGCTCACGGTGTTGCCTTTTTGGTGACCCTGACATATTATATTGGTGGCGACGCCGGTATAATGTGTCAGACTTCATAGATGAGCAGGGCAAGATCTTCAGCTTGGAGGCGTACGAAGCCGAGGAGCTGGCTAGGATGGAAGAGCAGGCGGAGCTGTAGTTAGGAACCCTAGTTTCTTTCCCTTTTGTAATGAAAGTACTCTTTTGAGAGTTATATTGTAATAAGAGCCCGACTCTTTTCTTTAAAGTTTTCAATAAAATTGTTTATTTAACATACCCAAAATTCGGGGCGTTACAACTTGGTATCAGAGCTTTAGGTTCAAAACCTCGACCATGGGTAGAATGGGTAGAGCCATGTAGAACCTTAAGCTAGTTTGACCGTTACACAAACGTGACTTCGATTTTCAAGTTTAACATCCCAAATTGGGTGGAATTCTGTCAAGACAATCTTCGGATTGAAGCAAGGCGCGGAAATTGGCAGTACCGCCGAGCTGGGAATTCCCGAACAATTGGATGATGACTTAAATCAAGGATCGAATGTGGAACTTTGAATCTCGAAAATATTTTTGGTGTTAGTAAACTTTTAAACGTTGCTAATTGAGCAAATTTTATTTACTAGTTCGTGGAGGAGCCGTTCTTGAGTCAATATTTTAAATTGGGGACGAGAGTGGGACCCGAGCACCGAGTGGGTACCCAGGCATAGCCCCATTAGGCCGGCAACCCACACTCCCCCCTAAACTTCAAATTTCAAATTTTAACCTCCAAAACATTCAAATTTCAATTTTTAAACTTCAAACTTTTCCCTCCTCCACTCACCTTTTCGGCCCCTATATATACCCCACTTCCACTTTCATTTCTTCACCTCTCTCATCATCTTAAAAACTCCTCCAAAACCAAGACCCCTTGTACCGAGCCATGTCAACCCGACGACGAGGATTTCCGGAGGACGCCTTGATCCGAGACATCGAGCGAACCGAAATTCGCTTGACCATCCAAAGCCTTTGGTTGCAACTCTTCGCCTTCATCATATTTTGTGGAGTGCTTACACTAGCCATGCCACGGTGGTTCGCCGTGAACAACCGTGCCAACACCTTTTGGTATTGGGCTCTCGTCGTGGCCGCCGCACTCGCCGCGATCATAAAAGAGTACGAACGTCAGCTGCGCCAGCTTTCAATGAAAGATGGTAGAGAATCTCGAGGAGGGCGAGACCCGAAACCGAGGACGCTGTGGGCAATGCGAATTGCCCCGACTCTTTCTCTCTCCTCCGAGGGAAGGGATTCCGTTCCCCACCCTTTTTTGAGAAAGGAGAGATGCTGCCGGTTCGCGTGAGCGCTTTTCAGCTGGACGTCAAGCGCTCACGAAAAATACAGAGTCGCCACTTGGGTTTGAAGGTCCGATACCCAAGGAACCGTATTTCGAAGCACTTGCCGCGCCGTTTGATTTGAAAAAGTTTAAGGAACCAGTCCGTCATAACCATAGCTGGGTTCGGGAGCCAGGTTATGAGAGGGGAAGGGTTTTATGGCACCCCTCTCGCCCAATCCGGAGATCGGTCTCTACTTAGGCATTTGTGAAAATGTTTATTTCGCGATTCTGTTTAATTAATCATTTTTTTAGCCAATTAGGGCGGGGGAACAGTTAATCGGGGATTAAAACTGTAACACGTTTGCAAGGTGTGGTAGATAGCATGCATGGATGAAATAAATAAGATAATACTGAAAACTGCTTTCTGGATGCCAAAACAGTGCAGGGTATGAATTTATCACGAACAGTGACCAACTTGCATGCACAGAATGGGAACATGCAAGTCACACCATCGCGCGACACACCCATACCCTCGCGCGAGTATCAGCATCTTTTTTACAGGTTCAATTTTATCTCCTTCTGGGCTCTGGAAGGACCAGTGCACACCCAGGACAAACCAAGCAGTTTATGTATGCTGGAAGTAACTACTTATTACAATCTGACTGAATAAGAATAACACACAACCCTTAAACAGTGAGGGTGATAAAAACAGAGGGTGATAAAAACAGAGACCAAAGGCCTAGCTGCCCATACAAGGGCAATCACTGGAAATGATTAAACCATCGCGCGATGGAGTCACATCATCGCGCGATTGTTCTGACTGGACATCCAGGAATTGCTTTGCATGCCTGGGCTCTGAGACATATTCAGAAGCTACCCAGGGGCATTCCAACATGAACAAGGAAAACAAAATACACTAATCTACTGATTTTAACATGCAAGACAGTGAGATATATCAAATATGATTAAGCATGAAAATATGAAATCATATAAACTGGATCAGAACAAAAGACCCATCCCCACGAGAACCATATCGCACGAGCTAGAAGCGTCGCGCGATTATGTGGGTTCATCGCGCGTGGGTTCTCATGTTCACAGCATCTTGTAAATTTGCTGGCTTTGGGGTCAGAAGCTGATATTGATTACCAGTTCTGACCCTGTCAGCCCCCCTCAGGGATCAAGACAGTAAAGGCTGAAAGTTATACCTTTGCTTGGGAATGGTTTGAGTGAGGTGATATGCCTTTGACAAGGGAGAAAGTGATAGTAGTTTTTGATTGAGAGGGAAAATCAAGATTGTGATTCTTGTTCTTTTCTCTTGGAATTTTTTTTGGTGACCCTTTGAAAGAGATCAATGGGGGGTTATTTATAGGGAAAGAAGGAGCTTGTTGGTGGCAAACATGGCTAGGCAGCCAGCCAACAATGCTGGCAGCAAGCCGGGCCCTTGGTGATAGGCACAGTAGAGATTGGCTTTGAAGTTGGGAGAAGGCTTCTTAGGTAGAGGAGTTGGGTCGAGGAGCTTCAGATGTCCTGATTGGATCAGTTTCTCCATGACTGAAGATAGTGGTGCTTCAAAAGCGGAGAAACTACGAGGTTGGTTACGCGGTCGGTTGTTCTGCGGAGTTTGAACCTGATGGACCTCGGCAATTTGGTTAGCAGCTTTCGAGGAAGAGGCATTGGTACCACTGGTTGCGGTATTGGAGTAAGTCCCTCCCCCAAACAGTGCATTAGTATTTCCAGAATATGCCCGAGGCTTTGACTTTGATGGATTGGACGATTCTCCCTTTGACAGAATCCCACTCTGCAATGCATCTTCGATGGCCAGACCGGAGTCGAAGAAAGTGTCAAAATTGGAGGATGCTTGAACCAGAACCAAGTGCCTAGCATAGTCTGGTTGGAGATTGCGGGAGATGATACGGAGCTGATCTCTCTCGCGGGCGAGGTCAGTCATTTGAGCGGCTTTGGCCCTCCATCTCTTGACGAAATCCGCGAAGGATTCCTTAGCGTCCATCTTGGTGGATTCCAACTCCCGAGTAGTCATCTTGAGCTGGGAGTTGTAGCTATACTGCGAAATAAACGCAGCCCCGATGTCCTCCCAAGTCCTTCGCTTGGCAATATCGAGTGACAGAAACCAATGGAAAGCGGGACCCCGAGAGGGTTTGAGGAAACAGCTGAGACATGGCTTCGGGCTCGACAGATAGGAGCTTCATGGCAGCATGGTAACCATAGAGATGGGTTTTAGGATCGCCAGTGCCATCGAACTTGGCTATGTCGGGCATTTTGAACTTGTCAGGAAGCTTGGCATTGGGATAAAGACAGAGACGGTCCAAGTCAATCCCTCCAGCACTGAGTTTCTCGGACTTTGAAACAGATTCTTCCAGCTTGGCCATCTTGGCGACGAGAGCAGTCATGTCAGGATGTTGGACAGTCCTAACAGCAGTGATGCCTGGATTCTGAATGGGATTTCGAGTGCCCTGAGTGTTGACCAAAGCGACCAGACGCCCTGGATGGTCCGGATCTTCGACCATGATAGGTTGCTCGTGTACATCCTCTTCGGCCTCGCCCTCCTCTTGAACAGTTGGAGGAAGACGAGTGTTAAAGAGGTCATTCAAGCGGGTCATGTTAGCATCCGTCTGAGCAGCCCTTTGTTGTATAACAGCGATACTAGCCTGGATGTTCATAAGCATGGTTTCCAGAGAGAGTGGTTGCGGTTGATCTGCCATGACCGTTGGCCCAGAGGTGCTTGATGCAGAGGAGGGGGTAGGAGATTCCGGAGAGTCTGTTTCTTCGAGGACCGGAGAAGATGCTGACTGCAGGGTAGCAAGCAGAGAACGCGGGGAGTCTTCCGTTGTGACTGACTGGGCTTGCAATCTGACTAGTCTCTGAATCGGATTCCGGTGCAGACGTTCCCAAGTGGGTTTGGTTTTCTGCCTCGATACTTTCCTTGGCGGTGCAATGATTCAGAACCTTTGCTTGCAGAAAAGTGAGAAAAGGCTAATAAGGGCCCTGCAGAAACTTTAATCTAAATAAAAGACTAAAGCGAAAACACAGTCACCGTCGTCAGTGTCGCCCTTAGACTCTAATACTAGCAGACAAGTCTGTCTTATGACGTTTGGACATTACCAGTGATCCTCAGAAATCTTTTCATGGTGTATCCTTTTTGTATCAACTAAGGCAAAGAGATGTCAAAGCAGTCTAAAGATTTTGGTTTATTCCGCTTCGAAAGTTTCAACTTTTGAACTTGGAACAACTTGGTGTAGATAGGCACGATGCTATAACCGGGGAGGCATAGGCAGCACAGTGCCGTAACCGAAATGGTGTACATGCTTCGCATGATAACCAAAATGGTGTAAGCATCGCGGTATCTTTCCCGTTTTGTTCCTCGTTTTCTGTTTGAAACTTCGATTGGGTAATTTAGCCAAAGGCTTTAGAAGGTCTTGATTTCCCAAGGTTTAATTGATCCAAGGAACTTGAGAATTGACAACGTGCACCATCGAGATGCACGACTCCTCATCGGGCCATGGTAAGGTCCTAATAAACATAAGACAGACTTGAAGGAGAGAGAACCTAGGAGCCGCCCTAAACATGCTTCTACGCAAAACGGTATGCATGTATGAACAGTGCATGCGATAGGGAAAGCAAGTAACACGTTGACAGTATAGGGGGTTAGATGCAAGTAATCCTACCCTGTAGGTACCTGTCCTAATTTGGAGAGTGCTAGTGCTTTGTATATGCAAAGGCTGGTTTTGGCTTGAATCAGGTTCCTCGGACTAGAGCCAAGATATACCTCCCGCTGCCCGCGTAACCGCAGAGCAACAGTCGAACGGTAGAATGACTCATCATCGTCGAAGGTTGTTAGTCATTCGGGGTCCCCGGGCTCCGGTAAACCGTGCCGGATTGCCAAAACGATCCAACGAGGCTTATCCCACATCGATGCAAATGAGAATGCTAAAAAGTTGATTAATGGAACAGAATCGCAAATTCGCAAATGCCTTTTCAAATTTGGCTCTCTTTATTCAATCAATATTTAGAAGAAACTACGCGGGAGAACAATCGGAAAAGTCCCAGATTGGATGGCCGGACACGAGGTCCTGTTAAATCACCAATCCTTTCTTTAGCAGCGCGAAGCTCACTATTTTGACAGACTTTTGTGGGATTGTTCTTGAGCGTATTAAAATCTAAGTATAGATCAATATTGGTTCGATCCCCAGCAGAGTCGCCACTGTGGGCAATGCGAATTGCCCCGACTCTTTCTCTCTCCTCCGAGGGAAGGGATTCCGTTCCCCACCCTTTTTTGAGAAAGGAGAGATGCTGCCGGTTCGCGTGAGCGCTTTTCAGCTGGACGTCAAGCGCTCGCGAAAAATACAGAGTCGCCACTTGGGTTTGAAGGTCCGATACCCAAGGAACCGTATTTCGAAGCACTTGCCGCGCCGTTTGATTTGAAAAAGTTTAAGGAACCAGTCCGTCATAACCATATCTGGGTTCGGGAGCCAGGTTACGAGAGGGGAAGGGTTTTATGGCACCCCTCTCGCCCAATCCGGAGATCGGTCTCTACTTAGGCATTTGTGAAAATGTTTATTTCGCGATTCTGTTTAATTAATCATTTTTTAGCCAATTAGGGCGGGGGAACAGTTAATCGGGGATTAAAACTGTAACACGTTTGCAAGGTGTGGTAGATAGCATGCATGGATGAAATAAATGAGATAAAACTGAAAACTGCTTTCTGGATGCCAAAACAGTGCAGGGTATGAATTTATCACGAACAGTGACCAACTTGCATGCACAGAATGGGAACATGCAAGTCACACCATCGCGCGACACACCCATACCCTCGCGCGAGTATCAGCATCTTTTTTACAGGTTCAATTTTATCTCCTTCTGGGCTCTGGAAGGACCAGTGCACACCCAGGACAAACCAAGCAGTTTATATATGCTGGAAGTAACTACTTATTACAATCTGACTGAATAAGAATAACACACAACCCTTAAACAGTGAGGGTGATAAAAACAGAGACCAAAGGCCTAGCTGCCCATACAAGGGCAATCACTGGAAATGATCAAACCATCGCGCGATGGAGTCACATCATCGCGCGATTGTTCTGACTGGACATCCAGGAATTGCTTTGCATGCCTGGGCTCTGAGACATATTCAGAAGCTACCCAGGGGCATTCCAACATGAACAAGGAAAGCAAAATACACTAATCTACTGATTTTAACATGCAAGACAGTGAGATATATCAAATATGATTAAGCATGAAAATATGAAATCATATAAACTGGATCAGAACAAAAGACCCATCCCCACGAGAACCATATCGCACGAGCTAGAAGCGTCGCGCGATTATGTGGGTTCATCGCGCGTGGGTTCTCATGTTCACAGCATCTTGTAAATTTGCTGGCTTTGGGGTCAGAAGCTGATATTGATTACCAGTCCTGACCCTGTCAGCCCCCCTCAGGGATCAAGACAGTAAAGGCTGAAAGTTATACCTTTGCTTGGGAATGGTTTGAGTGAGGTGATATGCCTTTGACAAGGGAGAAAGTGATAGTAGTTTTTGATTGAGAGGGAAAATCAAGATTGTGATTCTTGTTCTTTTCTCTTGGAATTTTTTTTGGTGACCCTTTGAAAGAGATCAATGGGGGGTTATTTATAGGGAAAGAAGGAGCTTGTTGGTGGCAAACATGGCTAGGCAGCCAGCCAACAATGCTGGCAGCAATCCCTTGGTAGAGAAGTGGGGTTTAAGTTGATGGGAGAGTGGGGGTTTAGGTGGTGCAAGGATGGCCGAGCAAACGCCGTTCAGTTGATGGAACGGGGTCACATGGCCCTGCAGGCGCCTCATCATCACAAAATCCAGCTGGATACGACAGGTGTCGACCATCGCGCGATGGAGTGGGACCGTCGCGCGAGGGTTCTAACTTCCCCGCGATGGTCAATCAGTCAAAGTTTGACTTTGACCACCACCTGGCAAGTCAAGCATCGCGCGAGTGTCTCAGTGAATCGCGCGAAGGTCAAACCCATAGTCAAAGCTGGGCTCAAATGGTTCTGGGGTTAAGGGAAGGGTTCCACATTCACCAAACTCAAACCATTTTAATCAAAACTGTTCTCGACCTGATTCATCATCGGGGGAACAAGAAGCTAAAAAGAAATAAATTGAAAAGAGACCAAATGACTGAGAAATCAGATTGGGGTGTATACAGACGCCAATTCGGCATATCTTAAGCCGATCTAGTAACCGTTGTAATCTCTTGGAATGTGGGATGTGGTAGATTAGAATCGTTTTCAACTTGTACTAGGAAAATCTTGTGTCCTTACTTGCCTTTTGTAGTAAAATTCTATGCTTATGTTGTATGTTTTTCTTATCTTTGAGAAACTTGCTTTATTTTTTAGAGTACCGTTGTATACTATTTGTTAAACTACTTTTGACCCTTAGAAGGAAGCGCCTTTTTCAAAAATCGATTCGGTAGACTAAACCGCCCCCTTTTCGATTTTCACTCGTAGATGGCGAATCGACGCAATGGACTAGGACACGATAACGGAGGACCCTCTAACGCAAACCCCGACCTCACTCAAGTCATGCAAGCGCTCGTGACCGCTCTGAACGCCGCCCGCCAAAACCCGAACCCTAATGACGAACCGATGACCCGAACTCGAGCCATGAATGAGTTCTGCAAGCGTCGACCTCCAACTTTCAATGGAGATACCAACCCTACTGTGGCCGAAACATTGCCGAAGGAAGTCAAGGTGATCATGGACACCTTGGAGATCACCCGCAGCGGAGATCGTGTGGCCTTAGCCACGTACCAGCTGAAAGGAGAAGCCCGCTACTAGTGGGAGCTGATGGAAGGCAACCCATGACGTGGCCATCATGACTTTTTCTCAGTTCGAGACCTTGTTTCTCGACAAATACTTCCCTACGCCTATCCGTTTGGCCAAGGAACAAGAGTTCAACAACTTGAAGCAAGGAACTATGACCGTTACTCAGTATGCGGCCAAGTTCGAGGAGCTATCCCGCTACGCCCCGGATGCCGTTGCAACCGAGGACAAGAAAGCGAGGAGGTTCGAATGGGGACTGTCGACAACCAGAAGAGCTGTGGTAGCCCAGGCCTTCCCCACCTATACCGGTGTGGTGAAATGCGCCCTGCGACTGGAAAGTGAGGAGAACGACTTCAAGACTCGTTGGAGGAAGGCGACAGGCAACGCTGGCGGACCTATCCGAACTCAGACCTCCCACAACAATCATGGACCCTACCATGCCAAACCTTCTAGCCCGTCTCAAGGCGACCAGCTCGGGAAGACTGCTTCCGCCAAAAACGGTGAAACGCGGAGAGGCAATCGGGACCTGACAACAGTTAGGTGCTACAACTGTCAGGCTATGGGCCATTATAGCCGCCAATGCCCGCAAAATCAGAAGGAGGGGAATGGGAGCTTTGGAAATCAGGACGCTCAACAACCGGGAGAAGTCGATTTTGTGAAGCAAAACCTCGGCGGCCCATCGCAGCAGTAGAATGGGCAGAATAAGGGAAAGCAGCCCATGGGAAACCAGCAAAGCACTGGAGGGCGTATTTTCGCGCTGCGGACTGAGGAACAAGAGGAGCCGTAGAATAGGATCCTTAGATCCCTTTTGTTATCTATTTTGTAATTTCGAATGCTCTTATAAGGCCTATGTTGTAATAGTGAGCAACGACTCACTTTATTCTGTAATAAATTGACCTACGATCGACATGGCGGATTTCGACGAGTGGATTAGCTATCATAGATTGCCATGAGAAGGTAGCAACAGCATATACCCTAGGAGGGACTCGTTTCCTTTTAAGGGGGATAGTAGACCAGTCTAGCGACCTAGCCTAATTTGTACTTGCGTGCCAATTTCGGGGACGAAATTGTTTTAAGGGGGATAGATTGTAACGACCCTGATTTTTTGTCGTTAAAAAGTTCGTTAAATATTTGAATTTTATTGCTATTAATTTCCAAGGTTTGTCATAATTACGTTTTTGCCCCTTCAAATTTGATTTCTTGCACTTTAGCCCATTTGGCAAGCTTCGTTAGTTTCTAACCGACTTGTTGGAGAAACCAAGCTAGCAAGCCATCTAGTTACTTTTCCCTAACCGCAAAATGACCGTTTTGCCCCTCGTGAACCTTTTGAACCCTAGACTAAGAATTGGATATCCTTTTTCTTTTAATTATTTTGGTTTTATTCTTTGTCCATTGGACAAAGATTGTTAGGGGAATTATTATCCATTGGATAAAAGAACCCCAATTGTTTATAATAAAAGTATACTTGGCTAAGTACTTTTATCTTTTAAAAAATGGACATTTTTGATTAGTTTACTATATAATCTCCCTTGCAACTATTATCCATTGGATAATAAAAGTTAGGGTGGTTATTATCCATTGGGTAAAAGGTTAAATCTTTCACCTACTACATGGATGGATTAATTTAGTCTTTCTTTTAATTTCCATGTGCCAAAGTGCCAATTATTTTAATATAAAAGTTACCTAATAACTATTGTCCATTGGACAATAGAAGTTAGGGGATTTATTACCCATTGGGTAATAGGTTGTTCTTCCACCCAAGTACATGGGTTGATTAGTTTAATTTTTTTTCCTTTAAACCCATGTGGGGTAAGTACTATTATTTTATTATGTAAGTACTTTTGTTTAAAGGCTTAAGATTTTCTAAGTACTCTTTAATTATTTTATATTGGGGTATTGATTCTTCCTAGATACATAAGTACTTATGTATATATTAAGTTAGTACTTGGTTGTTTATCTATTGGGCTAAGTACCATGTGCTCAATTTATGGTTTAAAAGAGAATCCTAGCCTTTAAGGGCTATTTTTGATCTTAAGTACAAAAAGTACTTAGATTTTATTGTTGCTTGCAATATATATACATATATATGAACCATGAGAGAGCAAGAGAGGAGAGAGGGAGAGAGAGAACCGTGAGAGAGAGAGAGGGAGAGAGAGGGCCGGTTGGGAGAGGAGAGAGGGAGAGAGATTTGATTGGTACTTGCTTGATCTTTCAAAGTACTTCAAATCCATGCATGTATCTTTCTTCCTAACTAAGTAACTAACTCTCTATTAACCTCCATTGTACTCTTTTGTACACCTTGCAATTGTTAGACCCTTGGATCTTGTACCAAACTCATCTTCACCATTCAATTGATCCAAGATCAAATCCTTGGTACAAGAATAGCCATGCAAGCCTAGGATTGCCTTTGATCTTCCATGATCTCTTGCCAAGTGTCAAGGTGAGACTTAGAGAGAGAGAGAGAGAGAGAGAGGGCCAAGGTCTTGCCTATAAATAGAAGGCCATTCCCATGCTTTGAACTCACACCTCAAAGCATTTGCTCTTCCTTCTCTCTAGAAAACCATTTCTGAATTTCTGGGCAGCCTACTGTCCCTTCGGAAATCCCCAGTTTTCTCCTGCTTAGAGTCGTTTTTAGGATCAACTTCCTTCTAGAAAGTTGTAGAGCACTTCGAAACCTTGAAGTTAGACCCAAGAACCACTCCAATCGGTTAAGAAATGACAAAGATATCGTCATCCGAAGTTCAGTGAAAATTCTGGATTTTCATTTCCTGACAGCTTACTGTCACTTCTTTCATCCCCATTTTTCTCCTACCTAAAGTCATTTCTAGGACCAACTTCCTTCACGAGAGTTGTAGAGGGTTTCGAGATCTTGGATTTTGATCCAAGAACGACTCTATTCGGCCAAAGATTGACCGAGTTACTGCCGTCCGAAGTTCGGTCCAGATTCACCACCCGTAGAACTTTTCCAACTTGCTTATTCGGCCCCAACTAGTTTCGGATCAAGGTAGTTATCCTTACCTACTTTCCAAGTATAAATTAGTCTTTCACCTTAATTCTATGTATTATATAAATCGCATGTTATTTGGAAGTTACTTTGATCGTAAATAAAAATAAATCGCATGTTGTTTGGAAGTTACTTTGATCGTAAATAAAAAGTTGGAAATGCATGATGTGTGTTGTTTTGATTCAAGCATGCTATGTAGCTTAGATGATCTTGTTGTACTATTTCAAGGCTTGATTGAATGCATGATTGTATGAAAAGTCTTACACGCGGAGCCTTGCATGAGAACGTGACACGAAAACCGAGGAAGTTAGAAACATGGCACCTAGGGTGTGTTTAACAAGAGAAATGTGTTTTGAAACCGCGATGTGGCCGGACTTGGTAGCCCGATGTGTGAATAAAAACTCGTAATGTGGCCGGACTTGGTAGCCCATTGCGTGGGTTGTGAAAACCACAAAGTGGCCGAACTTGGTAGCCCTTTGTGAAGATTGCCAATAGGGCCGGACGTGGTAGCCTTGTTGGTAATATGGCTTGGTTATCCGTGGAGAGGAGCCAATGCAAGTTTTGTGTGCCAACGGGAACCCGGCGCGGCGGAACCGTTGTGAGGATGCTCGGGAACCCGGCGCGGCGGAACCGAGATTGGGTGAGTTAAAAAGGAGACTTTGGAAAAGAAAGGTAGTTAAAACAACACGGTCTATGATGGGTTACGTAGGAAGAACTTCGAGAAAACTTGGACACCAACGTTAGATAACGAATGTGGATGTGTCATCGTTGCTGTCTGTTATATAAATGATCTGTTGTTAAGTTAAGGGTTAGTGGGTAGGGTTACTCTATTGAGCTTTCGTAGCTCACGGTGTTGCCTTTTTGGTGACCCTGACATATTATATTGGTGGCGACGCCGGTATAATGTGTCAGACTTCATAGATGAGCAGGGCAAGATCTTCAGCTTGGAGGCGTATGAAGCCGAGGAGCTGGCTAGGATGGAAGAGCAGGCGGAGCTGTAGTTAGGAACCCTAGTTTCTTTCCCTTTTGTAATGAAAGTACTCTTTTGAGAGTTATATTGTAATAAGAGCCCGACTCTTTTCTTTAAAGTTTTCAATAAAATTGTTTATTTAACGTACCCAAAATTCGGGGCGTTACAGACTCTGTATTTTTGTGAGCGCTTGTTGTCCAGTTTAGCGCTCCCTCGAACCTGCATTTTTAGAAAGGAACGGAATCCTTTCTGTAAGGGCACGCTGCCCACACAACGATAACTGTCGGCTGAGTCAACTGGGCTCCGAAGAGTGGTGACTGCGGAGTGCGGATTGCTACAATCAATTTCCTGAAAAAATTGAGTGATGAGAGAGAGAGAGAGAGAGAGAGAGAGAGAGAGAGAGAGAGAGATATCTCACGATCGAGTTACAGTTGACTGAGTCAATTGATCATCGTAGCCTGCAAAAATAGAGTAACAGAGACATGAGAGCGTGCAATAGAGATTAGAGAGTCCAGATGAGAGAGAGAGAGAGAGAGAGATCTCACAAAGTAGTCGCTGCTCTGAGCTGTGGAGTGGAGACTGGTTTGGTCTGGTCTGTCTGGAGAGGTCCGAGAGGACTGAGGAATGGCCGAGTGAATAGAGATTAGACAGTCCAGTCCAGATTGAGAGAGAGACTAAGAGAGATCGAGAGAGAGAGAGAGAGAGAGAGAGAGAGAGATCGAACGGAACAGTCACCAGTCGCTGCTCTGGAGGGGAGTTTGGAGTGGCCGAGTGAAATGAAAACCCTAAAGTGGGAAGTGTGTGTGTGTGTGTGTGTATAAATATATATACAAGGGTATTTTTTTAAATACCTTGTTTCTGTTCGGTTCGGGGAACGGTTTGGTTATCAGCTCCACCGTAACCGAACCGAACCCGTTCGGTTATCTTCCAACCTCCACCATATCCACACCAATGGGGAATTTTTCGATTATGGTTCGGGGAAAATAAGCGGTTACGGTTCGGGTACCCATCGGTTCGGTCAAGATTGTCATCCCTAATATGGAGCCACTATGGTCTTGAAAGGGAGTGCAAAGTTTTCTGGGAAAGGTTCGGTTCATAAGCAGATTCATTGCCAAACTGACCTTGACTTGCGAGGCACTGTTTCGTCTGCTCACGAAAGATGTCCCGTTTGAATGGACAGACAGGTGTCAAGCTGCTTTTGAGTCTATTGAAGGATACTTGCGGAACCCATCGGTGCTAATGGCTCCTACACCGGGTCGACCCTTAATCTTGTACTTGTCTATCACCCCATCAGCTATGGGATGTTTGCTAGCACAAGAGGGAGATGCTGGAGTTAAGAAAGCTATCTACTATCTGAGTAAAAAGATGGTGAGATGTGAGAAGCGCTATACTCCTTTGGAAAAGACGTGTTGGGCATTAGTTTCGGTTTCCAAAAAGATTAGACACTACCTGCTAGCCTATTCGGTGAGACTGATTTCTCGGATGGATCCTATCAAGTATCTGTTTGAGAAGCCTGCGCTCATCCATAAGCTAGCACGTTGGTTGCTTTTGTTGGCTGAGTTCGATCTCCAATATGTCACGAGGAAGTCTGTGAAAGGTCACGTCGTCGCGGAATTCTTGGTCGATCACCCGATTGATGGATCGGAAGATGTAGATTTTACTTTCCCTGACGAGATGTGCTAACAGTGGTCAAAGAGGTTTGGACGCTTTATTTTGATGGGGCTATTAAATAGAAAGGATTTGGGATTGGGGTGTTGCTGATCACATCTGTTGGTGCTCATATTCCACTTGCTTTTAAGTTGAACTTTGATTTCACGAATAATCAACTTGAGTATGAGGCCTGCATCGTTGGAATGGAGGCTGCAATTGCTCTTGGAGTCAAAAAGCTCAAGGTTATTGGGGATTCGAATCTGGTGGTCTCTCAGGCTAATGGAGATTAGAAGGTTTGTGAGGAAAAGCTGAAGCCTTATTACCAAGATTTAGAAGAACTGATTCCTCACTTCAATAAGGTAACTTTCACCCATATTCCACGCTTGAAGAATCAGTTCACTGATGCTTTAGCGACTTTGGCTTCAATGATCGAACTTCCAACAGGTGTTAAGTTACGGCCAATTGTAATTGAACAGAGGACTTACCCACTTATGACTATGTCAATGCCATTGATGATGTCAATGATGGCCTACCATGGTACCATGACATATGGAACTTTGTGGAGCATGGAGAGTTTCCCGCCGAGGCCACCAGAAAGGATCGAGTTGCTTTGCAAAGGTTAGCTGCCCAGTACGTCATTTGTGGGGGGAAATTGTATCGGAGATCACACTATAGGATCCACAAGCTCTGCGTCAACAAGGCCGAGGCAACGAGAATAATGGAGGAGATTCACGAAGGAGTCAGTGGTCCTCACATGAGTGGTGTCATGCTTGGGAGGAAGATCCTAAGGCAGAGCTACTACTGGTCTACTATGGAGTCTCAATGCATCGACTACGTGCGGTGGTGTTACAAGTGCCAGATTCATGCGCATCTTCCTCCGTCAAATCTGTATGGTATGACCTCGTGTTGGCCTTTCTCTGTGTGGGGCATCGACATCATTGGTATGATTCATCCTTCTCCTTCGAAGTCATAAGTTCATCTTGGTGGCGATAGATTATTTCACCAAATGGGTCGAAGCTGAGTCGTACAAAACCCTGACGATGGTTTAAGTCGCTTAGTTCATTCGCAAGAACATCATTTATCGGTATGGTTTCCCACAGGAATTTGTGTTAGATAATGGGACTCAATTCAAAGGCAGGGTTTTGGAGCTCTTCAAAGAATTCAAAATTCAGGTCCATCATTCAACAGTCTACTGTCCACAAACAAATGGAGCGGTTGAGGCCACAAACAAGAATGTCGAGGTGATTATCAAGAAGACTGCTGAGTCTGCAGGGGACTGGCACGAGCAACTGCCACTAGCGCTTTGGGGGTACCGAACGTCGATTCGAACTTCAACTGGAGCAACCCCTTACTCTCTAGTCTATAGGATGGAAGTAGTACTCCCCATCGAGCTCAAGGTACCATCATTGAAAGTCATGGCAGAATGTGGTCTCACTGAGTCAGAGTGGATAAGTGGAAGATTTGTTGAGTTGATGCTCTTTGATAAGAGAAGGCTTCGTGCCTTGTATCATGTTCAAGGGTATCAGTGGCGAATCGCTCGTGTATTCAACAAGAAGGTGAAGTCCAGAGACTTAATCAAAGGGGATATGGTGACAAAGGAAATCCGTGCTCCGGTGTTTGATCCTCGTAGGAAGTTTTGACCGAAGCGTTTTGGGCTTTACATTATCAAGACCATCCTATCTAGGGGTGCTGCTAAGCTCATCGATCTCGACGGCAGCGAGTTCAACACCTTGGTCAACCTAGATCAACTCGAGCGTTACTATCCTTAAGAGATGCTCGTTGGACTGAAAACCACAAGGGTGGCTGGTTCCAAGCAAAAGTTAGAGTAGCCTGCTAGACCAAATATCTTAGGAGGCCGTCTAGGAAAAAGTTGAAAGCTTGCTAAACTGAAAACTTGAATAAGCGGTTCTAGGCAAAAGTTAGAGCGTAAAAAGAGAGGTAAAACATACGAGTGAACGTTGGCCTGAACTGCGTTTTGACTTGATTCCTTGAAAAGGAATACGTAGGCAGTCTCTTCTGGAGACCTAGTCATAATCTATCAATTTGGTCCATTGTTGACGTTTTGGTACACATAAAAGGTCGAGAAGATGAAGAGCAAGACAAGTTTCGTTGGAGGAATCATAAAGGGGAAACCCTTCGTCTTTCAACTTTATTGCAAATTACTACTTCTAATACATAAGCTGAGCATAAAAGTCTTAAAACAGTCCAGGCCAAATGAAGAGACGTTTTTCCTGGACTAATGATGAAAGTTGCACCAATTTTTGTGAAATAAGGTGCAGGAACAGAATAAATTTGCTCGATTCTTGGGAGCTTTGCTCATCATTTGAGTAAAAGTAACGAGTAAAGCTGGGGAGCAATTGTAGGGAGATAATCCCAAATAGGCTCAAAGAGGGCCCGAACATGTGGTAAGAGGGACCATGGTATAACAATAATAGGGACGGTCTCCGCTCAAGACGGTGTTCGGTGATATGGACCAGTGACATGAGAAGTCAATGGTCCAGGAAGGTTGCACGGGGTCTTGGTCCAGTAAACATGAGAAGTTATTGAACCAAGAGACTAATAAAGGAATAGTGACATGTGAAGTCACTGGTCTAAGCAGCTTGTTCGGCAATGAGAAGGTTGAACATGAGGAGAGCTCCTGAGAAAACATTGGTCCAAGTAATTGATAAAGGACATGTTGCATGTGAAGTGGCTAGTCCTGACAGTCTGTTTGGCGATGAGATAGCCGAACAAGGAAAGAACTCCAATCAAAGCGTTAGAGCAGAAGGAACACTCTGGAAGGTTCCAAAAACAGTGGAATTCCAGTTCCCCGGTGACCGAGTCGATAAAGGGCTCAGCTTGCCCACGATAGATATCATTCCCCTTTTCGCGGATGAAGTAGCTGTTGGGATCACCATAGAGGGATCGAGGTTTTCCCGTGTATTTCCTTCTTTTGGCATCATTGGCAGAGGAAGAGTATCCCAAGCCAAAGCGGCCCTCACAGGAAGGAAATGCAGGGAATTCCGGAATCCCTTGTTGGTGAATTCCTAAGCCAAGGCCAGGTAGATAGGACATCCTTCTCATAATGTCCAGAGCGACAGAGCTTATGATGAAGTCCCCATCCACGTTGATGGCCATGACCGAACCAGAAGTATCAAAAGAGAATCCCGCGAGATCGACGTCTTCGTTATCGTGCGCGATACCCAAAACAGGTGTGCCGTTCTCTTCGAGCGGGCGAATGCCTGAATCCCCGCAGATGATCAAAGTCCCAGTGGGAAGTCCCAGCATGACTTTCTGATGAAGAGTGGATGGAACAGCCATGATGTCAGATCTGTGAAGCCATGGCCTTCCTAGCAAGAGATTGAACGAGGCCGGAATGTCGACCACATGGAACTCGACATCCATTTTGAATCCCTCTGCATCGAGAGTGAGCACGAGCGTGCCTTCAACTAGACGACGTGTGCTGTCGTATGCCTTAACGGCCATGCTGGAAGGTGCAAAGTCCTTCTTAGTTAGTCCCAAACGGTGAGCCACCCTCAAAGGGCAAACATTGATTGCCGAGCCGTTATCGATAAGAACAGTTGGAACCCAAAGTCCTCGGCACTTGACAGTGATATGCAAGGGTCGATTGTGGTCAACTCCTTCAAGCGGCAGATCCTTATCGGTGAAAACCACGGTATGCTTAGAGGCAGGTGGGAGGATAAGGGAAATCATCGCTTCAGGCGTGACATCCGGACGGATCTCAAGACGAGAGAGAGTGTGGCAGAACTTCTGACGATGCTCCCGGGAGGAACAGATTAGTCCCCAGAGTGATATGGCAGCGGGAATCCGCTCCAATTGCTTTTGAATCATGTCGTCGTTTGGGGCATTAACTGGTACCTCAAATGGTACAGACCTTGAGAAAATAGGAGGTTCGTTCTTCCGGTTAGAAGAGTTGGACGAACTTCCCGCTTGCAGATTAGCAGGCTGAAAGACTCGCCCACTTCTTGTAACATTAAGAACGTTCTCTAAAGAGGGTACCATTTGAGGGTCTTGACTATCGTCCCACAGATCAACAGGGACTTCTCCCAATTTGCGCTTCCCCTTGTCGGAGGTCGTAGGGGCCACAGGCACTTCCATGTTCAAACCCAAATCCTCAGTCAGATCTTTGATCAAGAGTGAATCCCAAAAGTCCGGATCCCCAACAGCTATAGCTTCTTGGATTGGTTCTGTACTAGCGACGAAAGGGACATCCCACAGCCCTCCATCAGCAAGGGAGCGATTGACAGTCCAAACCTCGGACCCAACCTGGATGTTGACTACATCATTGACATCCCAAAGATCAGCTGGCGGCACAAGGTCCGTAACCATGATGCTGCAGTCCTCTTCAGGAGGGGAAGGCACAACAGGGCGCGGAAGGTTTTCGTCGACGATGAAGAACGTAGGATCATACTCGGGATCAGCCACCGAGTTAACCAACCTGTCAAGAGTGGAAGGGAAGAAACATTCCCCTAGGACGCGGGTTTCATCCTGAGTGAGATCCTCCTCTAAATACTGGATTTCATGGCTGGGCAGAGCGTAACCCTGGAGAGGATTAGGGTCAAATCCTAATGGAAATTGCCAAGCAGGCTCGGGGTCCCAATAATACTCTTCCTCAAGCAAAACAGGCTGAGGTTGTTGGAAGAGCATGTCCAACGAGAATCCGTCCAAAGGATCAACCATGGCTGCCTCGTAATTGGCCATCCAAGCATCATACCAGATGTGGTCAAAGGGAATGTCTTCAGGATTAGGTGGGAATCCTTCTAATTCCAGCTCCGTCCACTCATTGATTATGGGAGTGGCATAGTCATCATTATCAGCTATAGCCCACCCTACAGCCTGCATGTCAAGTTGTTGCTCTGGTTGAGGGGGAATAGCAGCTCTAAAGTGGTCCAACAGACTTAGGGAGGAGCTCGGATCCGTCACGTTGAAGTGCGGATTATCCATGGTAGAGGCAGAGTGGAGCTGTACAGCAGGCATAGGCTGGTGGAACAAGTCACTGATGGAAGCGTTGAACACAAACGCTCCATTCTGTAGACGTGCAGAGGGCCCATTGAAATTGGACGACTGTCCTTCCTCGGAGCGAATATAGGAAATCTCGGCCTCGGACTGAGAGGGGATAGGCACAATTGGCCTAGGTTGATTCGTTGAGGTTATATGGTCGGTGGGGTTGAATATAGTGGAGCTGAGGGATATATCAGTGGGGCTGATGGATATCTGGTTAATGCGCGGAGCATTGCTGTGGTTTGGCATAGAATTGGCGAGGATGTTGGGTTTTTGAGGTGCCGGTGGTGGAGCATGAAGAGTCCCTTCATCTATGAGATCTTGAATCGCATGTCGGAGGCGAAAGCAAGAATCGGTAAGATGGCCGGGCCCTTGGTGATAGGCACAGTAGAGATTGGCTTTGAAGTTGGGAGAAGGCTTCTTAGGTAGAGGAGTTGGGTCGAGGAGCTTCAGATGTCCTGATTGGATCAGTTTCTCCATGACTGAAGATAGTGGTGCTTCAAAAGCGGAGAAACTACGAGGTTGGTTACGCGGTCGGTTGTTCTGCGGAGTTTGAACCTGATGGACCTCGGCAATTTGGTTGGCGGCTTTCGAGGAAGAGGCATTGGTACCACTGGTTGCGGTATTGGAGTAAGTCCCTCCCCCAAACAGTGCATTAGTATTTCCAGAATATGCCCGAGGCTTTGACTTTGAGGGATTGGAGGATTCTCCTTTTGACAGAATCCCACTCTGCAATGCATCTTCGATGGCCAGACCGGAGTCGAAGAAAGTATCAAAATTGGATGATGCTTGAACCAGAACCAAGTGCCTAGCATAGTCTGGTTGGAGATTGCGGGAGATGATACGGAGCTGATCTCTCTCGCGGGCGAGGTCAGTCATTTGAGCGGCTTTGGCCCTCCATCTCTTGACGAAATCCGCGAAGGATTCCTTAGCGTCCATCTTGGTGGATTCCAACTCCCGAGTAGTCATCTTGAGCTGGGAGTTGTAGCTATACTGCGAAATAAACGCAGCCCCGATGTCCTCCCAAGTCCTTCGCTTGGCAATGTCGAGTGACAGAAACCAATGGAAAGCGGGACCCGAGAGGGTTTGAGGAAACAGCTGAGACATGGCCTCGGGCTCGACAGATAGTAGCTTCATGGCAGCATGGTAACCATAGAGATGGGTTTTAGGATCGCCAGTGCCATCGAACTTGGCTATGTCGGGCATTTTGAACTTGTCAGGAAGCTTGGCATTGGGATAAAGACAGAGACGGTCCAAGTCAATCCCTCCAGCACTGAGTTTCTCGGACTTTGAAACAGATTCTTCCAGCTTGGCCATCTTGGCGACGAGAGCAGTCATGTCAGGATGTTGGACAGTCCTAACAGCAGTGATGCCTGGATTCTGAATGGGATTTCGAGTGCCCTGAGTGTTGACCAAAGCGACCAGACGCCCTGGATGGTCCGGATCTTCGACCATGATAGGTTGCTCGTGTACATCCTCTTCGGCCTCGCCCTCCTCTTGAACAGTTGGAGGAAGACGAGTGTTAAAGAGGTCATTCAAGCGGGTCATGTTAGCATCCGTCTGAGCAGCCCTTTGTTGTATAACAGCGATACTAGCCTGGATGTTCATAAGCATGGTTTCCAGAGAGAGTGGTTGCGGTTGATCTGCCATGACCGTTGGCCCAGAGGTGCTTGATGCAGAGGAGGGGGTAGGAGATTCCGGAGAGTCTGTTTCTTCGAGGACCGGAGAAGATGCTGACTGCAGGGTAGCAAGCAGAGAACGCGGGGAGTCTTCCGTTGTGACTGACTGGGCTTGCAATCTGACTAGTCTCTGAATCGGATTCCGGTGCAGACGTTCCCAAGTGGGTTTGGTTTTCTGCCTCGATACTTTCCTTGGCGGTGCAATGATTCAGAACCTTTGCTTGCAGAAAAGTGAGAAAAGGCTAATAAGGGCCCTGCAGAAACTTTAATCTAAATAAAAGACTAAAGCGAAAACACAGTCACCGTCGTCAGTGTCGCCCTTAGACTCTAATACTAGCAGACAAGTCTGTCTTATGACGTTTGGACATTACCAGTGATCCTCAGAAATCTTTTCATGGTGTATCCTTTTTGTATCAACTAAGGCAAAGAGATGTCAAAGCAGTCTAAAGATTTTGGTTTATTCCGCTTCGAAAGTTTCAACTTTTGAACTTGGAACAACTTGGTGTAGATAGGCACGATGCTATAACCGGGGAGGCATAGGCAGCACAGTGCCGTAACCGAAATGGTGTACATGCTTCGCATGATAACCAAAATGGTGTAAGCATCGCGGTATCTTTCCCGTTTTGTTCCTCGTTTTCTGTTTGAAACTTCGATTGGGTAATTTAGCCAAAGGCTTTAGAAGGTCTTGATTTCCCAAGGTTTAATTGATCCAAGGAACTTGAGAATTGACAACGTGCACCATCGAGATGCACGACTCCTCATCGGGCCATGGTAAGGTCCTAATAAACATAAGACAGACTTGAAGGAGAGAGAACCTAGGAGCCGCCCTAAACATGCTTCTACGCAAAACGGTATGCATGTATGAACAGTGCATGCGATAGGGAAAGCAAGTAACACGTTGACAGTATAGGGGGTTAGATGCAAGTAATCCTACCCTGTAGGTACCTGTCCTAATTTGGAGAGTGCTAGTGCTTTGTATATGCAAAGGCTGGTTTTGGCTTGAATCAGGTTCCTCGGACTAGAGCCAAGATATACCTCCCGCTGCCCGCGTAACCGCAGAGCAACAGTCGAACGGTAGAATGACTCATCATCGTCGAAGGTTGTTAGTCATTCGGGGTCCCCGGGCTCCGGTAAACCGTGCCGGATTGCCAAAACGATCCAACGAGGCTTATCCCACATCGATGCAAATGAGAATGCTAAAAAGTTGATTAATGGAACAGAATCGCAAATTCGCAAATGCCTTTTCAAATTTGGCTCTCTTTATTCAATCAATATTTAGAAGAAACTACGCGGGAGAACAATCGGAAAAGTCCCAGATTGGATGGCCGGACACGAGGTCCTGTTAAATCACCAATCCTTTCTTTAGCAGCGCGAAGCTCACTATTTTGACAGACTTTTGTGGGATTGTTCTCGAGCGTATTAAAATCTAAGTATAGATCAATATTGGTTCGATCCCCAGCAGAGTCGCCACTGTGGGCAATGCGAATTGCCCCGACTCTTTCTCTCTCCTCTGAGGGAAGGGATTCCGTTCCCCACCCTTTTTTGAGAAAGGAGAGATGCTGCCGGTTCGCGTGAGCGCTTTTCAGCTGGACGTCAAGCGCTCGCGAAAAATACAGAGTCGCCACTTGGGTTTGAAGGTCCGATACCCAAGGAACCGTATTTCGAAGCACTTGCCGCGCCGTTTGATTTGAAAAAGTTTAAGGAACCAGTCCGTCATAACCATATCTGGGTTCGGGAGCCAGGTTACGAGAGGGGAAGGGTTTTATGGCACCCCTCTCGCCCAATCCGGAGATCGGTCTCTACTTAGGCATTTGTGAAAATGTTTATTTCGCGATTCTGTTTAATTAATCATTTTTTTAGCCAATTAGGGCGGGGGAACAGTTAATCGGGGATTAAAACTGTAACACGTTTGCAAGGTGTGGTAGATAGCATGCATGGATGAAATAAATAAGATAATACTGAAAACTGCTTTCTGGATGCCAAAACAGTGCAGGGTATGAATTTATCACGAACAGTGACCAACTTGCATGCACAGAATGGGAACATGCAAGTCACACCATCGCGCGACACACCCATACCCTCGCGCGAGTATCAGCATCTTTTTTACAGGTTCAATTTTATCTCCTTCTGGGCTCTGGAAGGACCAGTGCACACCCAGGACAAACCAAACAGTTTATGTATGCTGGAAGTAACTACTTATTACAATCTGACTGAATAAGAATAACACACAACCCTTAAACAGTGAGGGTGATAAAAACAGAGACCAAAGGCCTAGCTGCCCATACAAGGGCAATCACTGGAAATGATCAAACCATCGCGCGATGGAGTCACATCATCGCGCGATTGTTCTGACTGGACATCCAGGAATTGCTTTGCATGCCTGGGCTCTGAGACATATTCAGAAGCTACCCAGGGGCATTCCAACATGAACAAGGAAAGCAAAATACACTAATCTACTGATTTTAACATGCAAGACAGTGAGATATATCAAATATGATTAAGCATGGAAATATGAAATCATATAAACTGGATCAGGACAAGAGACCCATCCCCACGAGAACCATATCACACGAGCTAGAAGCGTCGCGCGATTATGTGGGTTCATCGCGCGTGGGTTCTCATGTTCACAGCATCTTGTAAATTTGCTGGCTTTGGGGTCAGAAGCTGATATTGATTACCAGTCCTGACCCTGTCAGCCCCCCTCAGGGATCAAGACAGTAAAGGCTGAAAAGTTATACCTTTGCTTGGAATGGTTTGAGTGAGGTGGTATGCCTTTGACAAGGAGAAAGTGATAGTAGTTTTTGATTGAGAGGGAAGATCAAGATTGTGATTCTTGTTCTTTTCTTTGGAATTTTTTTGGTAACCCTTTGAAAGAGATCAATGGGGGGTTATTTATAGGGAAGAAGGAGCTTGTTGGTGGCAAACATGGCTAGGCAGCCAGCCAACAATGCTGGCAGCAATCCCTTGGTAGAGAAGTGGGGTTTAAGTTGATGGGAGAGTGGGGGTTTAGGTGGTGCAAGGATGGCCGAGCAAACGCCGTTCAGTTGATGGAACGGGGTCACATGGCCCTGCAGGCGCCTCATCATCACAAAATCCAGCTGGATACGACAGGTGTCGACCATCGCGCGATGGAGTGGGACCGTCGCGCGAGGGTTCTAACTTCCCCGCGATGGTCAATCAGTCAAAGTTTGACTTTGACCACCACCTGGCAAGTCAAGCATCGCGCGAGTGTCTCAGTGAATCGCGCGAAGGTCAAACCCATAGTCAAAGCTGGGCTCAAATGGTTCTGGGGTTAAGGGAAGGGTTCCACATTCACCAAACTCAAACCATTTTAATCAAAACTGTTCTCGACCTGATTCATCATCGGGGGAACAAGAAGCTAAAAAGAAATAAATTGAAAAGAGACCAAATGACTGAGAAATCAGATTGGGGTGTATACAGACGCCAATTCGGCATATCTTAAGCCGATCTAGTAACCGTTGTAATCTCTTGGAATGTGGGATGTGGTAGATTAGAATCGTTTTCAACTTGTACTAGGAAAATCTTGTGTCCTTACTTGCCTTTTGTAGTAAAATTCTATGCTTATGTTGTATGTTTTTCTTATCTTTGAGAAACTTGCTTTATTTTTTAGAGTACCGTTGTATACTATTTGTTAAACTACTTTTGACCCTTAGAAGGAAGCGCCTTTTTCAAAAATCGATTCGGTAGACTAAACCGCCCCCTTTTCGATTTTCACTCGTAGATGGCGAATCGACGCAATGGACTAGGACACGATAACGGAGGACCCTCTAACGCAAACCCCGACCTCACTCAAGTCATGCAAGCGCTCGTGACCGCTCTGAACGCCGCCCGCCAAAACCCGAACCCTAATGACGAACCGATGACCCGAACTCGAGCCATGAATGAGTTCTGCAAGCGTCGACCTCCAACTTTCAATGGAGATACCAACCCTACTGTGGCCGAAACATTGCCGAAGGAAGTCAAGGTGATCATGGACACCTTGGAGATCACCCGCAGCGGAGATCGTGTGGCCTTAGCCACGTACCAGCTGAAAGGAGAAGCCCGCTACTAGTGGGAGCTGATGGAAGGCAACCCATGACGTGGCCATCATGACTTTTTCTCAGTTCGAGACCTTGTTTCTCGACAAATACTTCCCTACGCCTATCCGTTTGGCCAAGGAACAAGAGTTCAACAACTTGAAGCAAGGAACTATGACCGTTACTCAGTATGCGGCCAAGTTCGAGGAGCTATCCCGCTACGCCCCGGATGCCGTTGCAACCGAGGACAAGAAAGCGAGGAGGTTCGAATGGGGACTGTCGACAACCAGAAGAGCTGTGGTAGCCCAGGCCTTCCCCACCTATACCGGTGTGGTGAAATGCGCCCTGCGACTGGAAAGTGAGGAGAACGACTTCAAGACTCGTTGGAGGAAGGCGACAGGCAACGCTGGCGGACCTATCCGAACTCAGACCTCCCACAACAATCATGGACCCTACCATGCCAAACCTTCTAGCCCGTCTCAAGGCGACCAGCTCGGGAAGACTGCTTCCGCCAAAAACGGTGAAACGCGGAGAGGCAATCGGGACCTGACAACAGTTAGGTGCTACAACTGTCAGGCTATGGGCCATTATAGCCGCCAATGCCCGCAAAATCAGAAGGAGGGGAATGGGAGCTTTGGAAATCAGGACGCTCAACAACCGGGAGAAGTCGATTTTGTGAAGCAAAACCTCGGCGGCCCATCGCAGCAGTAGAATGGGCAGAATAAGGGAAAGCAGCCCATGGGAAACCAGCAAAGCACTGGAGGGCGTATTTTCGCGCTGCGGACTGAGGAACAAGAGGAGCCGTAGAATAGGATCCTTAGATCCCTTTTGTTATCTATTTTGTAATTTCGAATGCTCTTATAAGGCCTATGTTGTAATAGTGAGCAACGACTCACTTTATTCTGTAATAAATTGACCTACGATCGACATGGCGGATTTCGACGAGTGGATTAGCTATCATAGATTGCCATGAGAAGGTAGCAACAGCATATACCCTAGGAGGGACTCGTTTCCTTTTAAGGGGGATAGTAGACCAGTCTAGCGACCTAGCCTAATTTGTACTTGCGTGCCAATTTCGGGGACGAAATTGTTTTAAGGGGGATAGATTGTAACGACCCTGATTTTTTGTCGTTAAAAAGTTCGTTAAATATTTGAATTTTATTGCTATTAATTTCCAAGGTTTGTCATAATTACGTTTTTGCCCCTTCAAATTTGATTTCTTGCACTTTAGCCCATTTGGCAAGCTTCGTTAGTTTCTAACCGACTTGTTGGAGAAACCAAGCTAGCAAGCCATCTAGTTACTTTTCCCTAACCGCAAAATGACCGTTTTGCCCCTCGTGAACCTTTTGAACCCTAGACTAAGAATTGGATATCCTTTTTCTTTTAATTATTTTGGTTTTATTCTTTGTCCATTGGACAAAGATTGTTAGGGGAATTATTATCCATTGGATAAAAGAACCCCAATTGTTTATAATAAAAGTATACTTGGCTAAGTACTTTTATCTTTTAAAAAATGGACATTTTTGATTAGTTTACTATATAATCTCCCTTGCAACTATTATCCATTGGATAATAAAAGTTAGGGTGGTTATTATCCATTGGGTAAAAGGTTAAATCTTTCACCTACTACATGGATGGATTAATTTAGTCTTTCTTTTAATTTCCATGTGCCAAAGTGCCAATTATTTTAATATAAAAGTTACCTAATAACTATTGTCCATTGGACAATAGAAGTTAGGGGATTTATTACCCATTGGGTAATAGGTTGTTCTTCCACCCAAGTACATGGGTTGATTAGTTTAATTTTTTTTCCTTTAAACCCATGTGGGGTAAGTACTATTATTTTATTATGTAAGTACTTTTGTTTAAAGGCTTAAGATTTTCTAAGTACTCTTTAATTATTTTATATTGGGGTATTGATTCTTCCTAGATACATAAGTACTTATGTATATATTAAGTTAGTACTTGGTTGTTTATCTATTGGGCTAAGTACCATGTGCTCAATTTATGGTTTAAAAGAGAATCCTAGCCTTTAAGGGCTATTTTTGATCTTAAGTACAAAAAGTACTTAGATTTTATTGTTGCTTGCAATATATATACATATATATGAACCATGAGAGAGCAAGAGAGGAGAGAGGGAGAGAGAGAACCGTGAGAGAGAGAGAGGGAGAGAGAGGGCCGGTTGGGAGAGGAGAGAGGGAGAGAGATTTGATTGGTACTTGCTTGATCTTTCAAAGTACTTCAAATCCATGCATGTATCTTTCTTCCTAACTAAGTAACTAACTCTCTATTAACCTCCATTGTACTCTTTTGTACACCTTGCAATTGTTAGACCCTTGGATCTTGTACCAAACTCATCTTCACCATTCAATTGATCCAAGATCAAATCCTTGGTACAAGAATAGCCATGCAAGCCTAGGATTGCCTTTGATCTTCCATGATCTCTTGCCAAGTGTCAAGGTGAGACTTAGAGAGAGAGAGAGAGAGAGAGAGGGCCAAGGTCTTGCCTATAAATAGAAGGCCATTCCCATGCTTTGAACTCACACCTCAAAGCATTTGCTCTTCCTTCTCTCTAGAAAACCATTTCTGAATTTCTGGGCAGCCTACTGTCCCTTCGGAAATCCCCAGTTTTCTCCTGCTTAGAGTCGTTTTTAGGATCAACTTCCTTCTAGAAAGTTGTAGAGCACTTCGAAACCTTGAAGTTAGACCCAAGAACCACTCCAATCGGTTAAGAAATGACAAAGATATCGTCATCCGAAGTTCAGTGAAAATTCTGGATTTTCATTTCCTGACAGCTTACTGTCACTTCTTTCATCCCCATTTTTCTCCTACCTAAAGTCATTTCTAGGACCAACTTCCTTCACGAGAGTTGTAGAGGGTTTCGAGATCTTGGATTTTGATCCAAGAACGACTCTATTCGGCCAAAGATTGACCGAGTTACTGCCGTCCGAAGTTCGGTCCAGATTCACCACCCGTAGAACTTTTCCAACTTGCTTATTCGGCCCCAACTAGTTTCGGATCAAGGTAGTTATCCTTACCTACTTTCCAAGTATAAATTAGTCTTTCACCTTAATTCTATGTATTATATAAATCGCATGTTATTTGGAAGTTACTTTGATCGTAAATAAAAATAAATCGCATGTTGTTTGGAAGTTACTTTGATCGTAAATAAAAAGTTGGAAATGCATGATGTGTGTTGTTTTGATTCAAGCATGCTATGTAGCTTAGATGATCTTGTTGTACTATTTCAAGGCTTGATTGAATGCATGATTGTATGAAAAGTCTTACACGCGGAGCCTTGCATGAGAACGTGACACGAAAACCGAGGAAGTTAGAAACATGGCACCTAGGGTGTGTTTAACAAGAGAAATGTGTTTTGAAACCGCGATGTGGCCGGACTTGGTAGCCCGATGTGTGAATAAAAACTCGTAATGTGGCCGGACTTGGTAGCCCATTGCGTGGGTTGTGAAAACCACAAAGTGGCCGAACTTGGTAGCCCTTTGTGAAGATTGCCAATAGGGCCGGACGTGGTAGCCTTGTTGGTAATATGGCTTGGTTATCCGTGGAGAGGAGCCAATGCAAGTTTTGTGTGCCAACGGGAACCCGGCGCGGCGGAACCGTTGTGAGGATGCTCGGGAACCCGGCGCGGCGGAACCGAGATTGGGTGAGTTAAAAAGGAGACTTTGGAAAAGAAAGGTAGTTAAAACAACACGGTCTATGATGGGTTACGTAGGAAGAACTTCGAGAAAACTTGGACACCAACGTTAGATAACGAATGTGGATGTGTCATCGTTGCTGTCTGTTATATAAATGATCTGTTGTTAAGTTAAGGGTTAGTGGGTAGGGTTACTCTATTGAGCTTTCGTAGCTCACGGTGTTGCCTTTTTGGTGACCCTGACATATTATATTGGTGGCGACGCCGGTATAATGTGTCAGACTTCATAGATGAGCAGGGCAAGATCTTCAGCTTGGAGGCGTATGAAGCCGAGGAGCTGGCTAGGATGGAAGAGCAGGCGGAGCTGTAGTTAGGAACCCTAGTTTCTTTCCCTTTTGTAATGAAAGTACTCTTTTGAGAGTTATATTGTAATAAGAGCCCGACTCTTTTCTTTAAAGTTTTCAATAAAATTGTTTATTTAACGTACCCAAAATTCGGGGCGTTACAGACTCTGTATTTTTGTGAGCGCTTGTTGTCCAGTTTAGCGCTCCCTCGAACCTGCATTTTTAGAAAGGAACGGAATCCTTTCTGTAAGGGCACGCTGCCCACACAACGATAACTGTCGGCTGAGTCAACTGGGCTCCGAAGAGTGGTGACTGCGGAGTGCGGATTGCTACAATCAATTTCCTGAAAAAATTGAGTGATGAGAGAGAGAGAGAGAGAGAGAGAGAGAGAGAGAGAGAGAGAGAGAGAGATATCTCACGATCGAGTTACAGTTGACTGAGTCAATTGATCATCGTAGCCTGCAAAAATAGAGTAACAGAGACATGAGAGCGTGCAATAGAGATTAGAGAGTCCAGATGAGAGAGAGAGAGAGAGAGAGATCTCACAAAGTAGTCGCTGCTCTGAGCTGTGGAGTGGAGACTGGTTTGGTCTGGTCTGTCTGGAGAGGTCCGAGAGGACTGAGGAATGGCCGAGTGAATAGAGATTAGACAGTCCAGTCCAGATTGAGAGAGAGACTAAGAGAGATCGAGAGAGAGAGAGAGAGAGAGAGAGAGAGAGAGAGAGAGAGAGAGAGAGAGAGAGAGAGAGAGAGAGAGAGAGATCGAACGGAACAGTCACCAGTCGCTGCTCTGGAGGGGAGTTTGGAGTGGCCGAGTGAAATGAAAACCCTAAAGTGGGAAGTGTGTGTGTGTGTGTGTGTATAAATATATATACAAGGGTATTTTTTTAAATACCTTGTTTCTGTTCGGTTCGGGGAACGGTTTGGTTATCAGCTCCACCGTAACCGAACCGAACCCGTTCGGTTATCTTCCAACCTCCACCATATCCACACCAATGGGGAATTTTTCGATTATGGTTCGGGGAAAATAAGCGGTTACGGTTCGGGTACCCATCGGTTCGGTCAAGATTGTCATCCCTAATATGGAGCCACTATGGTCTTGAAAGGGAGTGCAAAGTTTTCTGGGAAAGGTTCGGTTCATAAGCAGATTCATTGCCAAACTGACCTTGACTTGCGAGGCACTGTTTCGTCTGCTCACGAAAGATGTCCCGTTTGAATGGACAGACAGGTGTCAAGCTGCTTTTGAGTCTATTGAAGGATACTTGCGGAACCCATCGGTGCTAATGGCTCCTACACCGGGTCGACCCTTAATCTTGTACTTGTCTATCACCCCATCAGCTATGGGATGTTTGCTAGCACAAGAGGGAGATGCTGGAGTTAAGAAAGCTATCTACTATCTGAGTAAAAAGATGGTGAGATGTGAGAAGCGCTATACTCCTTTGGAAAAGACGTGTTGGGCATTAGTTTCGGTTTCCAAAAAGATTAGACACTACCTGCTAGCCTATTCGGTGAGACTGATTTCTCGGATGGATCCTATCAAGTATCTGTTTGAGAAGCCTGCGCTCATCCATAAGCTAGCACGTTGGTTGCTTTTGTTGGCTGAGTTCGATCTCCAATATGTCACGAGGAAGTCTGTGAAAGGTCACGTCGTCGCGGAATTCTTGGTCGATCACCCGATTGATGGATCGGAAGATGTAGATTTTACTTTCCCTGACGAGATGTGCTAACAGTGGTCAAAGAGGTTTGGACGCTTTATTTTGATGGGGCTATTAAATAGAAAGGATTTGGGATTGGGGTGTTGCTGATCACATCTGTTGGTGCTCATATTCCACTTGCTTTTAAGTTGAACTTTGATTTCACGAATAATCAACTTGAGTATGAGGCCTGCATCGTTGGAATGGAGGCTGCAATTGCTCTTGGAGTCAAAAAGCTCAAGGTTATTGGGGATTCGAATCTGGTGGTCTCTCAGGCTAATGGAGATTAGAAGGTTTGTGAGGAAAAGCTGAAGCCTTATTACCAAGATTTAGAAGAACTGATTCCTCACTTCAATAAGGTAACTTTCACCCATATTCCACGCTTGAAGAATCAGTTCACTGATGCTTTAGCGACTTTGGCTTCAATGATCGAACTTCCAACAGGTGTTAAGTTACGGCCAATTGTAATTGAACAGAGGACTTACCCACTTATGACTATGTCAATGCCATTGATGATGTCAATGATGGCCTACCATGGTACCATGACATATGGAACTTTGTGGAGCATGGAGAGTTTCCCGCCGAGGCCACCAGAAAGGATCGAGTTGCTTTGCAAAGGTTAGCTGCCCAGTACGTCATTTGTGGGGGGAAATTGTATCGGAGATCACACTATAGGATCCACAAGCTCTGCGTCAACAAGGCCGAGGCAACGAGAATAATGGAGGAGATTCACGAAGGAGTCAGTGGTCCTCACATGAGTGGTGTCATGCTTGGGAGGAAGATCCTAAGGCAGAGCTACTACTGGTCTACTATGGAGTCTCAATGCATCGACTACGTGCGGTGGTGTTACAAGTGCCAGATTCATGCGCATCTTCCTCCGTCAAATCTGTATGGTATGACCTCGTGTTGGCCTTTCTCTGTGTGGGGCATCGACATCATTGGTATGATTCATCCTTCTCCTTCGAAGTCATAAGTTCATCTTGGTGGCGATAGATTATTTCACCAAATGGGTCGAAGCTGAGTCGTACAAAACCCTGACGATGGTTTAAGTCGCTTAGTTCATTCGCAAGAACATCATTTATCGGTATGGTTTCCCACAGGAATTTGTGTTAGATAATGGGACTCAATTCAAAGGCAGGGTTTTGGAGCTCTTCAAAGAATTCAAAATTCAGGTCCATCATTCAACAGTCTACTGTCCACAAACAAATGGAGCGGTTGAGGCCACAAACAAGAATGTCGAGGTGATTATCAAGAAGACTGCTGAGTCTGCAGGGGACTGGCACGAGCAACTGCCACTAGCGCTTTGGGGGTACCGAACGTCGATTCGAACTTCAACTGGAGCAACCCCTTACTCTCTAGTCTATAGGATGGAAGTAGTACTCCCCATCGAGCTCAAGGTACCATCATTGAAAGTCATGGCAGAATGTGGTCTCACTGAGTCAGAGTGGATAAGTGGAAGATTTGTTGAGTTGATGCTCTTTGATAAGAGAAGGCTTCGTGCCTTGTATCATGTTCAAGGGTATCAGTGGCGAATCGCTCGTGTATTCAACAAGAAGGTGAAGTCCAGAGACTTAATCAAAGGGGATATGGTGACAAAGGAAATCCGTGCTCCGGTGTTTGATCCTCGTAGGAAGTTTTGACCGAAGCGTTTTGGGCTTTACATTATCAAGACCATCCTATCTAGGGGTGCTGCTAAGCTCATCGATCTCGACGGCAGCGAGTTCAACACCTTGGTCAACCTAGATCAACTCGAGCGTTACTATCCTTAAGAGATGCTCGTTGGACTGAAAACCACAAGGGTGGCTGGTTCCAAGCAAAAGTTAGAGTAGCCTGCTAGACCAAATATCTTAGGAGGCCGTCTAGGAAAAAGTTGAAAGCTTGCTAAACTGAAAACTTGAATAAGCGGTTCTAGGCAAAAGTTAGAGCGTAAAAAGAGAGGTAAAACATACGAGTGAACGTTGGCCTGAACTGCGTTTTGACTTGATTCCTTGAAAAGGAATACGTAGGCAGTCTCTTCTGGAGACCTAGTCATAATCTATCAATTTGGTCCATTGTTGACGTTTTGGTACACATAAAAGGTCGAGAAGATGAAGAGCAAGACAAGTTTCGTTGGAGGAATCATAAAGGGGAAACCCTTCGTCTTTCAACTTTATTGCAAATTACTACTTCTAATACATAAGCTGAGCATAAAAGTCTTAAAACAGTCCAGGCCAAAGAAGAGACATTTTTCCTGGACCAATGATGAAAGTTGCACCAATTTTTGTGAAATAAGGTACAGGAACAAAATAAATTTGCTCGATTCTTGGGAGCTTTGCTCATCATTTGAGTAAAAGTAACGAGTAAAGCTGGGGAGCAATTGTAGGGAGATAATCCCAAATAGGCTCAAAGAGGGCCCGAAAATGTGGTACGAGGGACCATGGTATAACAATAATAGGGACAGTCTCCGTTTAAGATGGTGTTCGGTGATATGGGCCAGTGACATGAGAAGTCATTGGTCCAGTAAACATGAGAAGTTATTGAACCAAGAGACTAATAAAGGAACAGTGACATGTGAAATCACCGGTCTAAGTAGCTTGTTCGGCAATGATAAGGTCGAACAGGAGGAGAGCTCTTGAGAAAACATTGGTCCAAGTAATTGATAAAGGATAAGTTGCATGTGAAATGACTAGTCTCAGCAGTCTGTTCGGCGATGAGATAGCCGAACAAGGAAAGAACTCCAATCAAAGCGTTAGAGCAGAAGGAACACTCTGGAAGGTTCCAAAAATAGTGGAATCCCGTTAAAGAATAAGATCTCGAGAAAGTAGGATCTGCGAAAGATACCCAACAGGAATGGGATGTTCGGCCAGTTATGGAAAAGAGACCTAAAAGGACTAAGGTAATGAACTGACAAGGGAACGAGAATCTTAGATATCCTGGGTTTCCTCTACGAGATGGGAATTCTAGGGCAACAGGGATGCTTGGGCAGCAAACACCTATGAATCTATAAATATGAGGTAAACCTAGAGGTAAAAGGTACGCAATACACTGCATTCATATCGTTTTCCTACTGATAATCAGGGTTTTTCTGCTAGTTCGAGTACTAACTTACGCATCGGAGGGCCTTTGCCAAGAGAGGCAAAGGTGCGCTCACCCCTTGTCTGTTTTGCAGATTAGGGTTCCGACGACGAACTAGGGTTCCGGTCAAGAGGCGCGAGTAGCCGTTACTGATAATTAGGGTTTTTCTGCTTGTTCGAGATACTAACTTAGGCATCTGAGGGCCTTTGCCACGAGAGGCAAAGGTGCGCTCACCCTTGTCTGTTTTGCAGATTAGGGTTCCGACGACGAACTAGGGTTCCGGTCAAGAGACATGAGTAGCCGTTACGATATTGTGCTATTCAGAGCACTACTTGATTTTGTCCACCTACAGGCCCGCCCAGAAAACACCTCCACCATTTGAAATTCAAAATCCTTGGCCTTTGCCTATATATACAACCCTCCACTCAAGAGAAAAGGGCCCTGAATTCTCTTTCTCTCTCATCATGCTTTCACACCCATTCCTCACTCTAAAGCCTTGAGAAAATGACTCGAAAAACATTCTCAAGGTTCTTTCTTCCTCAAAGTTCTCCATTTTTCTCCTCACCATTGAGATGAGCCTTTCACTTCTATAAATGTTTCAACTACCCATGTACTCCCTCCGTTCCAATTTGTGAGTCCCTTTTCGGGAATTCAACTATTTTAGAAAGGCTAATTATTGCATTGACAGAATTTTTAGTTTTCAATTTTGCCCATAATTATTGCATTGACAGCTTTTTTAAAAGGCTAATTATTGCATTGAAATCATTATTTAATGAGTATTTAAGTTTGGAGAAGAAAGGGCAAAATGGGAAAGCTTGAGTCTTTTTGGTGTTAACTTTTGAAAGTGGACACTCATTTTGGAACGTCCAAAAAAGAAAAGATGGACCCTCAAATTGGAACGGAGGGAGTACTTGTCTACCACCCACATCCACAACCTCCCCTTTTAAACCGGGCTCATTCGCACTCATTCGTAGCTGCCCATTTCCATCCAAGCTCAAAGATCAAAGGTATAAACTAGTTTCCTTGGGGTAGGCTCTGTCCATATCCCTGAGGGAACCTTTCTGTGGTCAGGATCAACCTCCTTTGGGCTGGATCTGGGTTTAAAAACCATTTTCAAAACAAAGGCAAGCCTCTGTGCTGAGAAAGCTACACCGCGCGGCGCTTTGATGCGTCGCACGGTGTAGCATACTCAGGCGCACGGCTTTTCCGGTTTACTGTTTTCTTGTTCAAACTGTCTGGATCGTAGCTATCCTCTGTCAGGACTGTTCTATTTACTGTAATATCAAGCATCAACGTTTTCAAAATAAGACAATATCTACAAGCCATGCTCGTTTTAGAAATAAAGCTTCTTTGGTCATTCTAAATGATCAAGAGTATAAAAGATGGTCTTCATTCGTGGCTTGGAAGAGTGGTACTTTTCAGAATGGTCCAATGGTAAAAATATTGTTTGATGTTAGTTGGAAACCCCGCGCGTGTCATTCATGATGCCAGGTGGCGTTTTGAAACTTTACAAAGGTCTGAAAGCAAAGAGTATACACCGCACGGCATCCTGGAGAACCGTGCACAGTATCCTAAAATGCTGTGTAGGAGGATACTGAGACCCAGACAGCTTCTGTTGAAAACTCCTTTCATTCTGCATCATCCTTGTCATCACTGTACAGTTAACACCACGTGCACATCAATGTAATTTATTACCCATGTCCCTTTCCCCTTTACTTGTTTATGAAAGAGCTTGATTTTCCAAGAGGTACTTTAAATCCCCTCCCATTTTGAAAGAGTTTAGTAGAGACCGATTTTACCGAGCGAATTTGGTGCATTTTCTTCAACGAAACCTTCCCTGTTTGTAACATGGCTCCCGAACCCAAAATCTCAATATTTTTCACTAGACCAACAAGCTTTTTTCCTCTCAAACGAACTCTCGGTTTCTCGGATCAACGATCTCAAAAATCAGGGTGGCGACTCCTTCTTGAGGGCACGCCGGTCGAGGAGCCCACAATGGCGACTCCGTTGGGGAATATTGTTAATCAAAAATTTGAAAATTAATACATGAACGAACAATCCTTCAAAAGTCTGTCAAAACAGTACGCTCCGCGCTACTGAAGAACGGAATGGTGACATAACAGGATTTTACATCCGACCACTCCGGACTGGGGCTTTTATTATTGTTCGCCTGTGTAGTTTTCTCCAAAGAATTGATTAATAGAGCGAGCCAAGCTTGAAAAGCACTTTCAAAAAAGGGAAATTTTCAATATCTTTTGGAAAATCAAAACTCTTTTACCCTGTACACTTTGAACTGCACAAACCGCGCCAGTGTGTTTCGGCAATCTTGCCCGATTCGCCGGCGACAAGCTCTCTTAGAATGCCTTGCAACCCTCGATGATGATAAGCTATCGTGCTATTCGGTCATTGTCTTGCAATACACTTGACGTGGGGAGTACATATTGGCTCTAGTCCGGGGAACCCTTTTGCGACCTAAACCGGCCTTTGCACTTGTACATAACCATAGAACCATCCCAACTAGGACAGGAACCCATGGCTAGGACTTATGTGATATACCCTGTTTGCGTGTTTATCTTTACTGTACATGTATATCATTTATGCATCATTGCATTCTGCAGGCTAGAGGTTACGACTACTTTAGGATTCGAATAGTCTAGGAGACTCTAAATCTATGGAGTTTGTGATACCTCCGATGTTTGCCGTGCCCGAACGGCTCCCTTGGTCTAGAATGAACCTTAAAGGTGTGAGTATCTGGATTCCGATAATCTCATTGCCCTGTCTTGGATGGTCAAGGTAAGGAGATTGGCTCTGATTCCGAAGCATTCAGAATTAAACCTACCTGACAGAACCTACCCGGGTTATCGAAAATCGTCTGTTCAAGCACCTTAAGTGAAGACTAGATCACGGTAGGTCATAGGCCTAGGACTACTTTAGGATTTGGTCAGTTTAGGAGACTCTAAATCTATGGAGTTTGTGATACCTCCGGTGTTTTTCGTGCCCGAATGGTTCCTTTGGTCTAGAACGAACCTTAAAGGTGCGAGTATCTGGATTCCGATAATCACATTGCCCTATCTTGGATGGTCGAGGTAAGGAGATTGACTTTGATTCCGAAGCGTTCGGAATTAAACCTACCTGACAGAACCTACCCGGGTTATCGAAAATGGTCTGTGCAAGCACCTTAAGTGAAGACTAGATCACCATAGGTCTTAGGAGGAGCAAATGAGGGAAGGATGAACGTTCTCGAGGAATTAAGAGTTTCCTCTTTTGGTTGCCGGTTCTGAGACATTGGTCGACCGCAAGATAGGCTGTACTTAATTGGTTTTGTCTCTCCCGAAGACTGGTTCGCAGAGACACCATGGAAGGCACAGAGTTATTTGAGGTTCAATAGTGTAGGAAGGGCAACCGTTGACCGAAACACCGCAAGAACTCTCGGTAGAAACGCCACCCGACAATCCTTTGCCAATGACTGACCATGGAAATGGGGTAGAGGAACTTAGGCAGAACATGGCTGCCTTAGATGCTTAGTTTAAACAATCCCTGGCCCATGTCGATGCGCAACTCAAAACCTCCGTCGCATCTCTGAAAAACGACATGATTATGATGATGGAAGCCATGCAAGAGGTTAGCGATAAGATTTAGGCTAAACCGTACCCACAGCCTGAGCAACCCAAAGAAGAAAAGCCCGCTGTGGACCCTAAAATGGCCGCTCTTATGGCTAAGATCAGCAAGTTAGAGGAGTCCGTTCAAGAGACCCAGCAACTTGGGAACGGAGAAGTAGACATGAGCAAACTGTGTCTATTTCCCAACGCCAAGTTACCAGAAAAATTCAAAGGTGTGGACTTTGCCAAATTTGATGGCATCGGTGATCCAAAGGCGCACCTTCAAGGCTATGTTGGCTCTCTTTCCATGCGAGGGATCGAAAAGGAAGCTCTGACGCAATTATTTCATGAATCCTTGTCTGGTCCAGCTTTGCAATGGTTCCTCACTCTTGAACCATCAAAGAAAAGGACTTGAGAAGATATTGGGACAACTTTTGTAGCCCAATACGACTTCAATGTTGATCTGAAAATGACTACCCGGGAATTAGAAAGCACTAGGATGGGTGAAAAGGAGAATTTCGCCGACTTTGTGAAACGATGAAGGGCTAAGGCTACGCAAATGCAAAACAAACTGGATCTTAAGGAACATATACGAATCATAACCAAGAATCTGCCAAGCTCCTTTGCCCCGTACATGGTTCTCTCCCAAGCTGCTCCAAATTTCGAAACTTTCTATGATTCGGGTTTGGCCGTAGAGTAACCTTTATGAGATGGCACTTTGGAAAAGAAGGAGACAGGATCAAAGACCAAAAGGATATATTCCAGCAATAGTAATGTTCTTCTTGGGAACACCAATCAGGCCTAAACGTCATCCCCTAAAACTGCAGAAGTTCACCAGATTTCTGAAAAACCAAAAGCCCAAAACCGAGCTTTCACCCAGTTCAGCACCCCAAGGTTTGCGCTACTCAAGAAACTCGCAGAAGCAGGGGTGCTGAAACCCCTTCCTCCACCAATCACCATTCCACCAAATTTGAACCAGAGCGATATTTTGAATTCCATCAGATGCCCGGTCACACCACTGACAACTGCATCCGCCTTCGTCATGAAATCCAAAACCTCATCGACAACAAAGTCGTTGAAACCCCTCCCTCAGATAAACCGAATACCATTTCAAACCCTCTGCCGCAGCATAACACCTCCTTCCGTGTCAACCAAGTTACCTTGGCTGTAGAACAAAACATCCAGGATTTCAATCCAACTATCTTTATCACCCCTGATATTGAGCCCAAACCTCTGGTGAAAATCTCCGAAGAAATCACCCTTTGCTTCCTGTGGGATGGACATGACGCGTGGAAAGATCTTATTGCCGACTGGGAAGCATTCGAAGCGGCCAATTTGCAAAGGAACAAAGAACCACCATTCGAGCCAGAATGGAAAGTTGATTGGCAGAAATTCATGCAGATCCTCTAGATGGATTTTCTTTGAATATGATGTTTGGATGCAAAAACTATCTTGGATGGGAATGGGACCCAACCCCGAGCGAGTACCAACTGTTAGCCCCAAATGATCCCCTGGATATATTCTCCTTGCCAGTAATATTTGATGAAGAATACCAGCCTGAGATAGCAACTCCCGCTTGGCCGGAGTTCCACCTAAACTCCTTCGGATATGACATCGGCAATAATTTTGGGTATGCCCCAAGGCCTGAGAATCCCAGATTCCCAAAAGTAGAAGAAGAAGTGGCTAGCAGCGAATTCAATCCTATGGACTACCTTGAGGAAGAAGTAGAGTCAGAGCCCTTGGTCACCTTGCCAAAAGAAGTTGATGTTGCTATGATGAACTTATGGGAGGATGAGCCAAAAGCCAAGGCAGGACATTGGGCTAACTCTGAAGTCATCAACATAAAGGTAGGAAACGAAGAATGGACCGTAAACAAGGTGATAATGAAAGCCAAGCAGTGGAAACCGGAGGACCCTTGGGAAGATTTGGTCATTGCCGACCTAGCCTCTAATCTTTAGGATACCACCATTGGGACCAAACGCAAAGCACCCGCCGATTTATGGAGTGAGGAATCAAAGTACCGTCAGATTGATCATTTGACCCAAAGCGGGCATATCTATCAACCCCCTAACCTTCAAATCGGAAAATCCTCTAAAACCGCAACTCCACCAGCCAAAGAACCCTCAGACCCTTTCACCACCCCAGTCAAGAACACCTTCCCACCATTTGTCCCACCAGTCAAAGAGCCTTCTCGCCCTGAGAAAAACCCCGAATGAGTGATTAAGCGACAACTCGAGCAGACTCAGGCTAAGATATCTGTTTGGGATGTGCTTGTTCATTCCACCCGTCATCGTGAGGGACTCATCCAAGCTCTCTCCCGTCTGGAAGTTCCCTTCACCATAACTTCTGAAGAACTTGTAGCCCTTATCAAAACCATACCTATCAAGCATGCCATCACTTTCACTGATCAAGACTTACTTGCTGAAGGAACAGATCACAACAAGCCACTTCATGTCACTCTAAAATGCTGCGATAAATGGGTTCCAATAATCCTGATTGACAACGGGTTTGCAATCAACGTTTGCCCACTCCGCGTTGCCTACTGCTTGGGGTACAAAAATAAGGACTTTTCTCCCTCGGAAGTCAAAGTCCAAGCATATGACAACACGCGTCGAGATGTGGTTGGGACCCTCATGCTACCAATGACTTTCAGATCATACCAAACTGAAGTGGAGTTCCATGTGATAAACATCCTCGCTTCTTTCAATCTGTTGCTAGGCAGGCCTTGTCTACATCGACCTGATATCATGGCCGTACCTTCCACCCTCCACCAGAAGGTTCATTTGGGTCTCGAAACAGGTATGCTCACTATTCATGAAGACTCTGGGATCCTCGCACCGACTGAAGATAATGCCCCACTCTTGGAAATCCAACATGGAGAAGAAGACATTGCTCTGGGAGGCTTTTCGTTGGACACCTCCAATTCTGTCTCTTCAATCAGAATAGACAACGATTTCTCATCAACAATGTCGCCTTGAAAATAATGAAAAAGATGTCCTACATGCCAGGGCTAGAATTGGGAAGAAACCTGCAAGGTCTCGCAAAGTTTGAAACTCGTGGAACCCCGATGCGCACTACTAGTCTTGGTTACTTAACCTCGAACAATGGCAAGGTAAAGAAAGGGGATAGGCTATAGGATTATTTTGTCAAGAAAAAGGCAAAACAAGTCTATCAGGGACAACCAGAGCCATTCTGGGACAAAAAAAACAATACTCCGCTTCCGGGATTTGAGATATTTGCCAATGATGTCTAGTTAGAAAATGATGAAGGATTTGAGGTTGCGAAGAAGCCTGAGGAACCAACTAATTGGGCCGAAGTCTTTGATAAGGGGAGTCTGGCAATCCTGTTTAGGGAGGACGAACCAAAAAGTACAGTCATGGAAGTAGAAGTGCTGATACTAGGACAAGAGGTCTTTGAAGATCCGACTTCGCTCATCATGGATGCCATCATAGATTACAAGAACTGGGTCTTCTTACCAAGCGCAACTCACCATGGATCTGAATTTGAGTCTGAGTCATCCAAGTCTTTTGAGTCTTCTGAGTCTGCTAAATCTTTAGAGTCTGAGTTAGGACATCTTGGCCCAACTCCTCATCATCTGTATTTCGAATTTGAGTCGACCCGTGTGTATGGTGCCTCCGAGGCCTTTGCTAGTGATGAAATAAAAGAACCTGATTTCGCTTACTTCTCTAATTTTGAAATAAATTGTGTCGACCCTAATGATGAAGAGATTGATTTCGATGGGGATATCTCTAGAGAAATCCGATCTCTAGTCGAAAGGGAAGGCGAAAAGCTTGCTCAGCCTGTAAAAGAAGAAGTTTTTTTAATAAATCTGAAAGATGAAGGGAATCCCCAAATGATTCAGATCGGTTCGGCGCTGTCTGCAGAGGAGCGTCAAGCCCTCATAAGCTTGTTAAAAGAATTCGAAGATGTTTTCGCGTGGTCGCATGCTGTTATGCCCGGAATTGATCCCGAAATCGTGGAACACCGAATTCCCCTTTATCCCGATGCAAAGCCCGTAAAACAGAAACTGAGACACATCAGACCCGATTGGGTGCTTAAAATAAAAGAGGAAGTCACTAAACAAATTGACGCAGGATTCTTAATGGTAACTGATTACCCCCAGTGGGCTGCAATCATTGTTCCTATTCCCAAAAAGGATGGTAGGATTAGAGTCTTCGTTGATTTCAGGGATCTCAACAAAGCAAGTCCAAAATATGACTTTCCGTTACCTCACATCGATGTGCTGGTCAACAATACCACCGGACACGCTTTACTTTCTTTCATGGATGGTTTTTGGGGCTACAATCAAATCCTCATGGCCCCAGAGGATCAGGAGAAAACCACGTTCATCACTGAATGGGGAACTTATTACTACCGAGTGATGCCTTTTGGGCTGAAAAACACAGGATCCACGTATCAGCGAGCTGCTACAACCTTGTTACACGATATGATTCACAAGGAAGTGGAAGTTTACGTCGATGATATGATCGTCAAGGCAAAAGAATGGGAAAAACATTTAGTAGCACTCAGAAAGTTCTTTGAGAGGATTAGGAAGTATAGGATGCGCCTGAACCTGGCCACATGCACGTTTGGGGTTACAGCTGGGAAGATGCTCGGATTCATGATTCCCACTCGAGGTATCGAGGTCGACCCCTCTAAGATCAAAGCTATTCTAGAAATGGAACCACCTCGATCTGAAAAGGATGTGAGGAGTTTCCTTGGCAAAGTACAGTTTATCAACCGATTCATTGCCAAACTGACCTCAACTTGCGAACCAATCTTCCGCTTACTCAAGAAGGGTGTGCCCTTCAAGTGGGATGACAAGTGCCAGAGGGCCTTTGACGCCATCCGAAATTACATGCAAAATCCTCCAGTTTTAATGCCCCCATTGCCTGGGAAACCTTTGATCCTATACCTGTCAGTCACTCCAACTTCCATGGGGTGCATGCTGGCACAGGAAGGGGACGATGGGGTTGAAAGGGCTGCTTACTACCTCAGCAAAAAGATGGTCTGATGTGAAGAGCGTTATACTCCGTCGGAAAAGACGTGTTGGGCACTCGTTTGGGCTTCTAGGAAACTAAGGCATTATATGCTAACTTACCCCGTAAGGATCATCTCTAGAATGGATCCTCTCAAGTACCTGGTTGAGAAACCGGCCCTCACTGGAAGAATGGCACGATGGTTATTAATGTTGTCGAAATTTGAAATAAAGCATGTCACCAGAAAGTCTGTAAAAGGAAGAGTTGTTGGTGACTTCTTGGCTGACAGCCCAATTGAGGGAGCTGAAGAGGCTGAGTTCGTGTTCCCTGATGAAGATACAATGACGATAACCGAAGATGTTTGGAAATTGTACTTTGACGGAGCTGTTAATCAAAAAGGGTTTGGAATTGGTGTGTTGCTAATAGCACCCGATGGATCTCACATTCCCCTCGCATTCAAACTAAACTTCGAAGTCACCAACAATCAGGCAGAATACGAGGCTTGCATTGTAGGCATGGAAGCAGCCATCGAAATCAGCATAGAGAAGTTGGAGGTAGTGGGGGACTCTAACTTGGTGGTGTCACAAGCCAATGGCGATTGGAAGGTCAAGGAAGAAAAGTTGAAGCCATATCATCAGGATTTGGAAGACTTCATCCCTCACTTTAACAAAGTGACCTTCACTCATGTACCAAGGCTCGAAAATCGATTCGCAGATGCATTGGCAACACTAGCATCCATGGTCGAAATTCCTATTGGTGTGAAGTTAAGGCCAATTGTGATCGAACAAAGGGATACACCAGTATACCAGCATGTCATGGTTGTTGATGAGCCCGAAGATGGCCACCCCTGGTATTATGACATTTAGAGATTCGTAGAAAGAGGAGAATATCCTGTAGGGGCAAGAAAAAAAGACAAGATTGCCCTTTAGAGGATGGCGGCACAGTACACCATTTGTGGTGGAAATTTATACCGGAGATCACACTATGGCATGCACAAGTTATGCATCCATGGTGTAGAGGCAAGAAGAGTGATGGAAGAGATCCACAAAGGGGTATGTGGCCCTCATATGAATGGTATGATGCTCGCCAAGAAGATCCTTAGGCAAGGATATTTCTGGTCCACCATGGAGATAGAATGTGTAGAGTACGTACGGCGGTGCCACAAATGCCAAATACATGCCAACCTGACTCATGTTTCTGCATTAGATGACCTCGCCTTGGGCTTTCTCGGTATGGGGAATCGACGTTATCGGAAGGATCGTGCCGGCCGCTTCCAACGGTCACAAGTTTATCTTCGTGGCTGTGGATTACTTTACGAAATGGGTAGAAGCTGCTTCGTACGCCACTCTAACCGCGGTACAGGTTACTCACTTCATCAAACAAAATGTCATCTATCGGCATGGGTACCTCAAGCATTTGTGTCTGACAATGGGGTCCACTTCAAAGGGCGAGCCAGGGAGGTCTTGGATGAGTTTCAAATCCAAGTACACAAGTCAACAACCTATCGGCCGCAAACCAACGGGGCAGTAAAAGCCGCTAACAAGACAGTCAAAGGCATTTTGGAAAAAACTATTCAATCCGTAAGAAATTGGCATGAGCAGTTGCCACTGGCCCTATGGGGATATCGAACGTCTGTACGTACACCGACGGGGGCTACCCCCTACTCTCTGGTCTACGGAATGGAAGCCGTGCTCCCCATCGAGTTAGAGGTACCATCTCTTCGAACCATGATTGAATGTGAAGTCCACGAAGCAGAATGGTTGAGTAACCGATTTGCAGAGCTCATGTTGTTCGACGAGCGCTGGCTAAGGGCTCTCTATAAGATCCAGGGGTACCAAAGGAGGATTGCGCGTGCATTCAACAAGAAGGTAAAGCCCATGGACTTGTCAGAAGGCGATATGGTTCTAAAGGAAATCCGGGCACCAGTTTATGATCCACGTGGGAAATTTCGACCAAAGTGGGCCGGACCGTACATCAACAAGACCATCTTGTCGGGAGGAGCCACACAGGTCATTAACTTGGACGGGAACGAATTCACAACTCTAGTCAACCTGGATCAATTCAAATGCTATTACCCCTTAGAGAAGCTCGGTGGGCTGAAAAATGCAAGGGCGGGCAAACCCATGCAAAAATTAGAGAAAAAGCCTACTGGGTTGAAAACCCGCAAGGGCACCCTAGGCAAAAGTTAAGGCAGACAATGAACGAGCTCGCTAGACCGAAAACCCAAAAGAGCGGTGCTAGGCAAAATTTAGAGCGCAAAAGGTGAGTGTCAAAACCAGAATGAACCTTGGCTTGAACTACGTTATGACCTGATTCCTTCACTACAAGGATACGTAGGCAGCCTCACCCTGAGATCCGGTCACCACCATTTCAAAAATAAAAATCCAGGCTAAAAGAGTTCGATGTACTGAATCAAGGAAGGGGAAACCCTCCATAACTCGTTTTATTATGATAACTGCTTCTAGTACATAAAGCTGAGCACAACTTTCAGAAAATAAAATGATAACATGATCAAAGAAGGGTCCACAATTGGTTTCATGATCAGGGTAGTAAGTTTGAGTTAGTTTCCAGCTCTTGCTGCGATGTCCCTCCTTAACCATTTTCAATAGCTCCCGCGAACCATTACCAAAGGATAGGGGTTCGCATCGGTCACTTCACGAGTGCCCCAAAACCGTTGGTAGTTGCAAAGAACGGAATGGCGAAACAAGGGCAAAACAAACATCAATCGGAACCTCCATTGGAACCTCTTGCCTAAGGCCAAGTTGGCGCTGAATCCGGTATGGGATGTAGAAAGTGAAGGCCTCCAAACCAGCAAGGATGACCCACTGAGGGCCCATGAAGTGCACGGTCATGGGAGGGAGGTCTAACCATGGACACCTCCAAGAAATGGTCTTAGCTCGTAGACGCCTAAAGAAATCAACCCACTTAGGAACCTGTTTGTCTGCAAACTCAAACCATCGGAGAGATAACAGCCTAGCCTCATATGTCCAGTTTCTAGGAGAAAGACCCCGAAAAAGGAGAGCCGAGTGATAATCCAACCTGTATGAGGAGAGGACTACCCCCAAAAACCTCAGTCTCTCCAGAGCGGACTTTATCCAAGCCCATCAAAGGTTCAGCCAAAACCATTAGAACCACATCCTTTTGAGTTGCAATTTGAACGCCGATGCTAACCAGGGCAGAGCTAGCATGACCAGTGGAAAGCACTAAGAGGTAGGCTGCAAGCAGGCACAAACAAAGCGCAGTCATATGCCGAGTCTGATGAGTCGTGTCCGCAAGATCACCAGAAGGAGAGAACATTTCGATAAGCTGCATCACATTGAGGCGGCCATCACTCACTAAGTAGCGGGTAGCACCGCTACCTAGTCCGAGGGCCACAGACAAAACCTTGTTGACGCTCTCACGCGTCGGAGGGATAATGACTTCTCCTGAACCAAAGCCGCCTAGGTAGGCGCGAAATTCCTCCAAAGTAGGGCAGAGCTCTTATTCACCAAAATGAAATACGTGAACTTTCGGATCCCAGAAGATTGCGGCTGCCTTCAGGAATTCGGGACGAAGACAAATGTTGCGGAGGTACCTCATGGAGTAGAGGCCATGAGCTTGGAAGTTGAGCCAATCAACGCCTTCCATTGAGACTAACCATGGGCGGAGCGAGTCGGTGAGTGAAAGGGCCATGGGGTAGAGGAGTGAGATGAGACTTAAGTGTAGTAGAAAGGATTTGAAATCTAGGGCTTGAATTTATAGAAACGGTGAAGGGAACAGCTTCAACTTTTCAAAAGTGCTTTGGGTTTCAAAAGTGCAAATTTTCCATGAGTCTTACATAGGAAAAGGCTTGGGAAGGGAATGCATACATGCACTAGCTCGGAAATACCATTGCTTGGGTCAAATTTCAATCCCTGAGCAATCTGCCTTGGGAAACAGCAAAATGCAGACTGTCAGGAAAATAACCACGTGCGGCATATTAGGGTCACGCACGGCATATTGAGTACTGGAAAACACCGCGGCATAACACCAGTATACTGTGGACCTACGATAAGTGACGTACAACATTTTGAAGAGACGCACGGCATACTGTGCCTGCATTTCTGCAGTTTTTGACAGCAAAGGCAGGGAATGGGTTTGGGACACCTCAGGGCATTTTCAAGCACCAGTACCCATTACAACAAGTATATGGGACTTCGGGGATGTTTTGCTTCGAGTCAACTCCCGAGATTCGAAGTCGTGGCACAAAAAGTCAATAAAATCCTGTTTTCAAGCCACGTCAAAGTACCAAATCACGTTTCAAGCCGTTTTAAGTCAATTCTTCGAGTCCTACAGGTCAATATGGTCAAAAGTGACTTAGTCCAAGTTCCGATTCGAGTCCCGGGTTAAGATTTGAAGTTATCACATTTCAAAGTCAACGTTTTTCTTAGTTTTAGGTGCATAAGGTCAAACTTCTGAGGCGCACCTCAGGCTTTAGAACTTGTCATTTGTGTATGGTCATGTTCAAGCCCATAACGAAGGTGTTGATGAGAATTCCTAAATGTTGCGCAGATTTTCACAGTTACTTCTTTGATTTCTATTCCATTGTCAATAAGTCCCCTACTGTAGATTCCATATTGGACGTAGTGTTACGAGCTATGGTTAGCTGCGCATTTCGGTAAGTGTCCAAGTTACTCAATTTTTCTTTGAACAAAAGCAATAAGAGAAATTGAACAACGAAAGGCAACGAAAAAGTAATCTCTGTATATAATCCCGAAGGAATTCATGAGTCGAAGTACAAAATCCTATCTACAAAGGGTAAACAATAACCCCACCAAAAGGAAGCACGAGGGCACCAATCCAAAAAAAAAAAAAAGCAAAAGAGGAAACTCAATCCTCATCCTCATCTCCATCCTCGCCCTCCACCTCGTCCTCCTCAGAGACCTCCTCCTCTGCCTCCGAGCTGGCAACCTCCTGAGTGCGAGTCGCCCTGGGCACAGTGCTACCAAAGGTGTCCTCCAGATCAATGTCTACCGGCTCCTCGGTCTCATCCGAAACGGCAATAGGCTCATCCTCCGTGCCGCCCAAGTGACGCTACCTCTTCGATGGGCGCTCCTCCCGAGAACCAGCAGACGAAGCCTGTCGCGTGGGCATGCGAACAGACTTCCTGTGTAGCCCCCGGGCAGCTCCTCCTCTAGCCTGTAATAACATAGCATGTTTGCATTGTCAGTCATGAAATAAGAACAATAGAATGCAACCAAGAGATTAAGAGTTTGCCAGCGACCCTCCAACGCGAGCTAGTACAGGCGGAGAATGGCCAATGGCATACTGCCGCACAAGCTGCTCCGGGCCCATCATGGCCACCTCTATCTCCCTCGCGTACTCTAGAGTCACCTGCCTAACACAAGGAGTGATTAGCATAAAATATGTTGAAAGTCAAATTAAGAAGGTAATAGAAACAAGTTATACCTGAGCAAGGAACTCCGGAGGCTCGACCGCAGGGCATGGGACCTCCACCAGGCCAGGGACTCCCTGAGCAGTCACCACGTCCACCGTCCAGGAAAGCGCAGACAAGCCGGCTCCACCCTGACCTGTCCCACCACCCCGAGGGCCCTAGCTCCCTCCGCCTCTGCCACCTCTCCTACCACCTCTACCGCCGCGCGCCTGCCGCTGTGTCTCCCAGGCAGCACGGATCCCAAAGTTCTGCATCAAATACCGAACCCGGTGCTCTGCGTAGTCAGCACCAGCCTAGAACCGTGGCTCTAGCTGAGGGTCTAGCTGTGTGAACCGTTCGACCTCCTCCAAAGTATACTCGCTCGTCTTCAGCACGAGAGGAGGGAGCGGCCCGGGGACCAAGACAGTGTCCAGCCCCAGCGACTGGCGTGATACCCGGTCACCCAGGTACCACTACCAACCGTAGGGGGACTTCAGAAGCACCCTCCCCCTCGTCACAGCCCGGCTACGGGCCACGAATGGGACCTCAAAACGGTCCCAGATGCGCCAGTGCACCTGCAATTGGGAGCGCGTGTCAGGAAACTGATTCAATATGTAAATAACAAGAACTGAAACCAAGGAATCATGAATACCTGGTTGGGACGCAACTCATCCAAGTACAGTCGGTAGGCATTCAGATCACCCTTCCCCTTCTTCACCCCTCGATACTCCTTCGACCAACGAAGGGCTTGGGGAAGTACCAAGTCGTCAGGGCACGACGTCATGGGAGGGTACATGTCTAGTACTTCGTACTTCCAAAGCTGCAGATTTCAAAGTATCAAGAGTTAGCACGAAAAGATACAAATGCACGAATAGGAAGCAAACTAAGTATTGAAAGCAAAAGTTTCAAGGTATACCTCCCAGACCCGCCAGTAACCGCCGAGGCTCCTCCCCGCGCCTTAGGAAAGAGACCCCATGAACGCGTAGCACGCCCCAAAGCCGCGCCACCCCAGTCGAAGTGGGCTATCTCCCCAATGGCCCCCAGAGCCGACAAGAAAGACAAGTTTACCCGGTTGCGCCTGTTGGGAAACAGGGACGCACAGAGCATGTACAGCAAGAAGCACTTCGCCATCTGCTCCTCCTGGACCCTACTCACCGGAGGCTCCGTCCAAAAGTCCAGGATCTGGGCATACGGAGCATCCCCCTTCTCCGCCCTCAGCCTTTACCCCAAGAGCCGCCTCTGAAGCTCTGGGTCTCTCCCTGCCATGGCGTCGTAAGGGATAGGGTCACCTCCAACCCTCAACCCGGTGATCGCTGCGAAGTCCAAGGGCGTCATCATCATCTCACCGAAAAAGAAGTGGAACGAATTTGTCGTGTCCCACCACCTCTCGGCAAGCGCCCTTACCACATGGCGATCGTTGCTCGCCCGCGTCAACATGCCCACAAACTCCCAAAAACCCGCCACCCTCACCATCTCCCTCGAGGCCTTCGGGAGCCTCTCCCAAACTGGGGCACATCGCCCGCACCACCATAGCACGAGATCCTTATCTCCTGTTGCATAAGAAGCATGATTCAATATGTGGCAAAATAATCAAGGGTATTGAACTAGGAAACATAGCACATTGCATTGAAATACAGATATTAAAGCATATGTAACGCCTCTAATTTTTAGGTAAGTTAAAAGGACATTTTTATTGAAAACTTAAAATAGAGTCATGGCTCATTATTACAACAAACTCTTAAAAGAGTATTTTTATTAACACAAAAGGGGATTTAGGGTCCCTAACTACTGCTCCGCTTGTTCCCTCCATCCTAGCAAGTTCTTCGGCTCCGAAAGCCTCCAAGGTGAAGAGTTCGCCCTATTCATCTATAAGATCTGACATATTATACCGGCATCGCCACCCATATAATATTTCAAGGTCACCAAGGTAACACCATGAGCTACAAAAACTCAATAGAATAAATCCTACCCACTATCCCTTAACTTATAAACAATTGATATGTTTTACACTTAGAATCATGCATATTCAACCAAATGGTTAACAATTACACATCCCTATTCACTGTTCAAACTATCGTTGGTGTCCGTGGTTTTCCGAGTTTCTCCTACGCGACTCATCGTAGACCGTGTCACCGTTTCACTTTTCTTTTTCCAAATCAACATTTCCAAAATCATTTTTTAACACACCCAACTTCGGTTCCGCCGTTCCGGGTTCCCGAGTATCCTCACAATGGTTCCGCCGTCCCGGGTTCCCATTGGCACACAAAACTTTGCATTGGCTCCTCTCCGCAGATTACCAAGCTACACACCCAACATCGGTTCCGCCGTTCCGGGTTCTCGAGTATCCTCACAATGGTTCCGCCGTCCCGGGTTCCCATTGGCACACACACATCTCACATAATGCCATCAAAATTGGTCATTATGTAGTTTCAAAATATTTCCTTCTTCGGAACACATTTTTCTTGTTAACCACACCCTAGGTGTCATGTTTCTACTTTCTTGATTTCGGTGTCTTGTTTTCATGCATAGACTTCCGCGGTAGGACTTTTCACATACGAAATCATAAATCATTCATTGTAATCTTGAAACTAAACTAACAAGATCATCCAACTCTATATTATTTAGCATGCTCACAACCATCTCAAGATCAAAATACAAATATTCACAACCAAGCGTTAAATTATTTTCTTTCAATACTCGTTCTTTCTTTCTTTTTGGGAAATTCTAAACAACATATGTTTTTTGACGTACAAGTTGATATGTTCAACATACTCTCCATCCTTTTCATTATTTCAAGTAAACACCTTTCAAGTACTTCATGCAAATTTTTTTTTTTCCAAACATACAAGCATCATACATCTTTAAAGTCTAATGGTTAAGAAACTTTTATGTATACTTAGTAAGTAAGAAGGGATATTCTACACAAACGAGTTTTATACTTAGAGAGAGTGGTTAGAAGTATTCTACCGTTCTTCTTGGCGGTAGGGCGGCTACGGAAAAGTAAGTATGTCGGCTGTCGAACGGAGTGACTTCCTACAATAAGCTTACGGTAGCTTCGAAAGAGAAAGGTTCCCTCGAAACTTGGTCTTGACTAAGAACTACTAACTTTTGGATCGAAAGGGTGGTCAAGTGGCGGTTTTGCGGTGGCTTAGGATGAGTTTCTTGAAAAACTCATGAAGAACTTCAAGAACAAGGAAAAATAAGCAAGAAACAAGTAAGAACACTATACTTTCTAGAGAGAGAAGTTGCTAGGTGAAGGTGTGAGTTGAATGGTGGGTGGAGGGGTACTATTTATAGCAAAATTTTGGACTCCCTCCCTCCCTCAATGGCCGGCCCTCTCTCTCTCCCATTTTCCCATGAATTTGTTCCATGGTCTTGTCCAATCAAGTCTTCCAAGCATACCATGACTTGTCTTTTTCTTTTTAGGCTTAAGGTTAAATAAGACAAGTAGGATTTTAAGCTTTTTAGGCAAATCCTAGATAATTATAGTCTAGGAATGGGTTGTCATGTGGTAATTAGGCTTAAAGGCTAAAAAAATACAATGAAGCATAACTTTCTAGGATAAAGTAGGCACATGTACCAACACACCTTTTTCTCTCTCTCTTCTTCTTTTTTTCCCCATGTGTCTATATATATATATATATATATATATATATATATATATATATATAGAGAGAGAGAGAGAGAGAGAGAGAGAGGAAGAATCTAGGAAAGTAACTTTGGGAAAAGTAGTTAGGTTCAAGGCTATTAATTCTAGGTTTGCATGCATGAACACCTACAAGGAATCTAGGAAAGTAACTTTGGGAAAAGTAATTAGGTTCAAGGCTGTTAATTCTAGGTTTGCATGCATGACAAGTCTATGGAATAAATAATGTATTCTCAAAAAAATAAAAACGAGATTTTTGTTCAATAAAATAAATTGGAGTTGTTACAGCATACCTCGGCTCGGCGCAAAGACAAGTGCTGCTGCGGGTCCCTCAAGACTAGGGACTCGTCGTAGACGGCCCTCTCCGGCCTGTAGGCGTCCAGGAGCGAAGGCACCACAACGTGTCGGAGGGGTACGTAAGACTCCTCGTCAAAAGGCCGGTCCTGCCCAAGGACCGCCATTGCCTCATCCACCATAGTCCTTCGTGGGACCAAAACCTCCTCCTCCTCAACTTGTGGCCCCTCGACCGCTCCCGTCTTGAGCTCGGCCTGGAGCTCCCTGTAGACACCCCAATCTGGGCTTCCAGATTAGTTTACTTACGATTTTTGATTCCCCGATGATGAAATGGATCAAGAACACCCCGGGAATGATAGCGTGTTTGAGCTTTGAGTGTTTGCAAAACCCTTGAACCTAACCTAGCCTAAGCCACTTCAAAAACCAAAAACCTTGCTGGTCCGCGCCAGGGCGCAACTATCCCGCGCCCGGGCGCACCATCGCGCGAGGGTTTCACTCCATCGCGCGACAGTGTGCCAGGGCGCACCATCGCGCGACAGACTGACTCCGTCGCGCGACAGTCCAACCTACAACCGACCTTTCTGATGGAGGACAGTTGGCCACCAATGTAGCCTCAGCCAGGCCTCGTGGACTGCCTGAACTCCTCTGTTTCCAACCAGATTCATCCCTTTTCCCTATAAGTATCCCCATTTGTTTCTCTTTCAAAGGGTCACAAAAATTCAAAAGATTAGCACAAGCTCTAGTGCTTTTTCATCCAATTTCACATTCCTCAATCTTTCAAAGCACCTCAATCAACTTCAAACATCAAAAGCTCAAATACTCTTTCAAACCCGAAGCCAAAGGTATAGCTTACCTTTGTTCTGCTTCTGTTCTGATCTCTGAGGGGGGCTGGCAGGGCCAAGGCTGGTAATCAATACCAGTTCTGGTCCTAAAGCTGGCAAGGTTTCAAAAACCGTCATGGCAACAACCAGCGCGCGATGGAGCCACTCTCTCGCGGGACGATTTCGATCATCGCACGACGGTTCCCGTGGGGATTGGTGTCTTGCTGTTTTTGTATTTATGTATATATAGATCACTCTGCGAGCATGATAATAACCTGTTTACTGCTTTCCTTAGTATAAACTGCTAGTTTGTAGTTAGTTTGTGTTTTTGTTGTTTCGGAGTACCCCTGGGATAATTCTGGATCTGTCCCAGAACCCAGAAAATGTGAACCAAGCACTGGTCTGTCCGCGCCAGGGCGCAACCATCCTGCGCCAGGGCGCACCATCGCGCGACAGACTCAGTCCATCGCGCGACAGTGCGCCAGGGCGCACCATCGCGCGCCAGGGCGCACCCTCGTGCGACAGTGTGACTCCATCGCGCGATAGTCTGCTCCGACCAGTGACTGGCCTTGCACGGGTAACTTGGATTTAGGCTGTTATTTTGTCCCCACACTGTTTATGGGGTGTTTTGTCAATTTCTAGGGCTTTTAAGCCTTTAAACTGTATATTATGCTGCCTATAAACTGCGTGGTTTGTCCTGGGTGTGCACTGGTCCTTCCAGAGCCCAGAAGGTTTGAGAATAAGAGCTGTGGGTTTTAAGCTCACCGGCGCGCGCTTGTCTTGGAATTATGCGCGCAAGAGTGAACAGCATGTAGTGACTTGTTCAGTGCATACTGGTTTCTTCCTGCGCACGTCACTCCAAAAACATGGGCTTCCCAGTTTGTTTAAACTCCCACAGCAGTCTGTTCTCATCCTATACTAACTGCTCATCTATGCTATCTATCACATCCTGCAAACGTGTTACAGCTTTAATCCCCATTAAACTGTTCCCCCGCCCTAATTGGCTAAAAATTGATTAATTAAACAGAATCGCAAACAAACAACATTTTTGCAAATGCCTAAGTAGAGACCGATCTCCGGATTGGGCGAGAGGGGTGCCATAAAACCCTTTCCCTCTCGTAACCTGGCTCCCGAACCCAGATATGGTTATGACGGACTGGTTCCTTAACTTTTTCAAATCAAACAGCGCGACAAGTGCTTCGAAATACGGTTCCTTGGGTGTCGGACCTTCAAACCCGAGTGGCGACTCTGTATTTTCGCGAGCGCTTGTCGTCCAGCTAAAAGCGCTCCCGCGAACCGGCAACATCTCTCCTTTCTCAAAAGGGTGGGGAACGGAATCCCTTCCCCGGAGGAAAGAAAGATTTGGGCAAATCGCATTGCCCACACTCCCTCTCCCGGGACTCAAGCAAGGCCTTCGCCAGCTCAGGGACCCCCCATAAGGTCTCCACCAAGTCCTCAAGGGATGCACCCTCTAAGTAGTCCCCCATACCTATGGGTCGTGACGACCCTGAGCCTACGCTGGTACCTACAAACATGGCTGGAGTCTCATGGTCCTCCGTCGGCTCCTCCTCGACAATGGAGGCCTTCCCCAAGGCTCCCTCGTAGGAGTCGCTCCTCTAAACTATCACTGACCCCGATTGGCCCGCGGCCACACCGCCTAGCTCCACTACACCAGAGCTCTCCGTGCCCTAGCCATAACCGGCCAACACCACACCGCCACTATCGTCCACTGCTGCAGCAGCCGAGGCTGAGGCCTTCTAGGCTATGGCTGCCAAAATCGAGACCCCCACGGTCTCCGGAACACCCTCGACCATTGCGACACTCTCCAAAGGGGCTGAAGGCGGTACAACCTCGGTCCGCGGTGGTTGATCACCACCAAGTATATCGTAACTACAATCCATAATCAGGAAAGAGAGAAAGAGAGAGAGGGAGAGTACCTAAAAAGAGAGAGAGAGAGTCGAGAGAGAGAGAGAAAGTGCCGAGAGAGAGGGAGAGTCGGGAGAGAGAGGGAGAGGGAGAGGGAGAGAGAGAGCAGAGAGACGAGAGAAAGAGAAGGCGTGAGAGAGAGAGTTCGAACGGTGGGGCGTACTGTGTACGCCTCGACTATATATATATCCCCCTCTTGAACCGGTTCATCTGGAATTAAAATTGGACCGGGTTCACGGCCCGTAGTGCCGCACGGCATTTTAGCTAACCCGCGCGGCATAATGCTTCACCTTATTAGACTGCGCGTCATTTCATAAGCTATGCACGGCATTCTGGTCTATCTTGACAATTCGAATTCTGGATAGATTCCTCGCGTTTCAGATATGATTATTTAGATTCGTTGGAATTCATTCAAGAACAAAGAGCGGAAAGAAGCAATAAGCAGAAAGGGACTTGCATTTCATTACCAAACCGGGGGTAACCCTCAGACTTTTCATTACATTTGTTCAAAAAAAGAAAGAAAAACAGATAACAAAAAAAAAGGAAGAAATTTTTACTTTTTTCCCTACTGCCCTTCTTCTTCTTCTTCTTCTTCTCCCTCAATCACTCCTGCCATCGGAAGCGTCGTTTGCACCGTCCGAACGGTCATCAGAACAGCTCGGATTCCCCTCAGAGTCCTCTGCAGTTTCCTCCAACTCGTGGCTCGGCACGAACTCCAGGTCATTCTTGTCATCCAACTGGTCGAAGGCAAAATCCTAAAGGTTCGACACTACACGGCAGAGAGTGCGAATGATGCTAACAAGCCTCGTGATCTGCACGGTCAAACGCTCGATGTCCTTTCGGTACGAGGCCATCTCGGCCTCAAGAGAGGTAACCCGCGCAGCAAGGTCGCTGTTGTTTGCCATTTTCCGTAAACTTGTTGTAGTAAGAAAGGAGAAAACAAAAGGACTTGAGGGATTTTGGTGGTGGTGCATAGAATGAGGCACCCCCACCCTTATAAAGACGTTGGAGCCGTCGAAAGGGCATGCCTGTATTAATGGGCACCCTTAAACCAGCCGATTGTTCTCGGAAATCGAAGAGTTGCATGGGAAATTGAAACACCGTGCGATACAATGCAAGGCCGCACGGCGTTTTAGCTTTGCATGGATAAAATCTTTTCCTCAGAAATTGTTCAAACCAGCCACCAAAATCCCCTTGGGAATTAAATATTCCAGCCGTCTTTGCAGAAGAGTCTATTTGGAATATTGAAACTTTCATCTCCCGAGGACTCGCCGCAATCTCTCGCTACTTTTGCCCTCCGAGGGCTCGTCTCGTCTCGTCTCGATTAACCTCCTGAAGGCACGTCTCGCTACTTTCACCCTCCGAGGGCTCGTCTTGTCTCGATTAACCTCCTGAAGGCACGTCTCGCTATTTTCGCCCTTCGAGGGCTCGTCTCGTCTCGACTAACCTCTTGAAGGCACGACTCGCTATTTTCTCCCTCCGAGGGCTCGTCTCGTCTCGATTAGCCTCCTCAAGGCACGACTCGCTATTTTCGGCCTCCGAGGGCTCGTCTCGTCTCGATTAGCCTCTTGAAGGCACGACTCGCTATTTTCGGCCTCCGAGGGCTCGTCTCGTCTCAATTAGCCTCCTGAAGGCACGTCTCGCTATTTTCGCCCTCCGAGGGCTCATCTCGTCTTGAATTACCTCCCATAGGCTTGTCTCACACACACAGTTATTCGCATTTAGATCACAAACACTCAGCCGGCACTCAATCTACTCGAAGATTACTGCATTGCTTTTGTTATTTGTTCTCCGGGACTCATTTCACTGGCATTGTCCCAATCGAACTACGCGGGTCTGATCCATACATCAGGGTATGTAGGCAGCCCCACGGGCGCGACCACCATTGTCATTTGCTTGTATTTCGACTTTACATGCATTTTTGTCTCCGTTTAAAGACCTTGAAGCAACGGATTGGGATGCCTATACTTTAAGCGTCACTTGTACCAAACAATTGTGTTCGAGTTACGTTAAAGAGGGACTACTGCAGACACCCAAATCCGGACCTCGAAAGTGCTTTAAATGTCCCGGTGATGAAACAAAGGAAACAAATTGTAACGCCCCGAATTTTGGGTACGTTAAATAGGACATTTTATTATAGAAATTAAATAGAGTCACTGCTCATTATTACAACATAACCCCCTGTAGGAGTATTTAAGTCACAAAATAGGAAACAAATAGGGAATTAAGGTTCCTAACTACGGCTCCTCTTGTCCCTCCATCCTAGCGAATTCTTCGGCTCCGAACGCCTCCAAGGTGAAGAGTTCGCCCTGTTCGTCTATCAGATCTGACATATTATACCGGCGTCGCCACCCATATAATATGCCAGGGTCACCACAAGGTAACACCATGAGCTACGAAGGCTCAATAGTAAAATCCTACTTACTAATCCTTAACTTATGAACCAATATCATAATAAAACATCGATTTCCACATGATACGTATATAAGCAGTAACAAAAAGCAATATCATATCCACATTCATTTCATAATTATCGTTGGTGTCCAAAATCCTCGAAGTTCTTCCTACGTAACCCATCGTAGACCGTGTTGTTTTTCTACCTTTCTTTTCCAAAGTCTCCTTTTTAACTCACCCAATCTCGGTTCCGCCGCGCCGGGCTCCCGAGCATCCTCACAACGGTTCCGCCGCGCCGGGTTCCCGTTGGCACACAAAACTTGCATTGGCTCCTCTCCACGGATAACCAAGCCATATTACCAACAAGGCTACCACGTTCGGCCCTATTGGCAATCTTCACAAAGGGCTACCAAGTCCGGCCACTTTGTGGTTTTCACAACCCACGCAATGGGCTACCAAGTCCGGCCACATTACGAGTTTTCATTCACACAACGGGCTACCAAGTCCGGCCACGTTGCGGTTTTCATAATCCACACGATGGGCTACCAAGTCCGGCCACATCGCGGTTTCAAAACACATTTCTCTTGTTAAACACACCCTAGGTGCCATGTTTCTAACTTCCTCGGTTTTCGTGTCACGTTCTCATGCAAGACTCCGCGTGTAAGACTTTTCATACAATCATGCATTCAATCAAAGCCTTGAAATAGTACAACAAGATCATCTAAGCTACATAGCATGCTTGAATCAAAACAACACACATCATGCATTTCCAACTTTTTTATTTACGATCAAAGTAACTTCCAAACAACATGCGATTTATACAATACATAGAATTAAGGTGAAAAACTACTTTATACTTGGAAAAGTAGGTAAGGATAACTACCTTGATCCGAAACTAGTCGGGGCCGAATAAGCTAGTTGGAAAAATTCTACGGGTGGTGAATCTGGACCGAACTTCGGATGGCAGTAACTCGGTCAATCTTTGGCCGAATACGATCGTTCTTGGGTTGAAATCGAAGTTCTTGAAGTGGTCTACAACTTCCGTGAAGGAAGTTAATCCTAGAAACGATCTTAGGTTGGAGAAACATGGGGGTAAAGCAAAAGACAGTAAGCTGTCTGGAATTTGGAATCCGAGATTTTATTAAATTTCGGATGCCAATAACTTGGTCATTTCTTAACCGATTGGGGTGGTTCTTGGATCTAATTTCAAGGTCTCGAAGTTCTCTACAACTTTCCCGAAGGAAGTTGGTTCTAAAAACTACTCTAAGCAGGAGAAAAATGAGGATTTCCGAAGGGCAGTAGGCTGCCAGGAACTGGAATCCGAGATTTCTAAAGAGAAGGAAGAGCAAATGCTTTGAGGTGTGAGTTCAAGCTTTGGAATGGCCTTCTATTTATAGGCAAAGCCTTGGCCCTCTCCTCTCTCTCTCTCTAAGTCTCACTTTGACACATGGCATGAATCTTGGAAGATCAAAGGCAAATCCCTAGGCTTGCATGGCTATTTTTGTACTAGATTTGATTCTTGGATCAATTGAATGGTGGAGATGGGAATTGTACAAGATCTAAGGGTTCAAACAAATCAAAGAAGTACATGGAGGTTAATGGAGAGTTAGTTACTTAATTAGGAAGAAAGATATACCAAGATATGAAGTACAAAGAAAATCAAGGTGAGTACAACTAACTCTCCTTCTTCCTTCCTTCCTCTCTCTCTCTCTCTCTCTCTCTCTCTCTCTCTCTCTCTCCGGCCTCTCTCTCCTCTCTCTCTCTCCTCAAGTACATATATATATATACATAAAATGTACAAGAATAATAAAGTAATAGGTACTTTTGTACCAAGAGATCAAGGAGTTGAAAGACTAAGATTTTTCCCAATAAACTAAGCAATTAGCACATGGTACTTAAGGAAATGCTTTAACCAAATAATGTACTAATGTATCTAGGTAGTTCAAACCCCAATTTTAAATAAATAAAGAGTACTTAGAGAATCCTAGGGTCATTAAGTCTACTAAGTACTACATAATAAAATATTTGTACTTTGGCACATGGGAATAAATAAAAAGACTAGATTAATCCATCCATGTACTAGGTGAAAGATTTAACCTTTTACCCAATGGATAATAACCACCCTAACTTTTATTATCCAATGGATAATAGTTGCTAGGGAGATTATATAAGAAAATAATCCAAAAAGGTACTTTAAAGTTAATCAAAAAGTTACTTTTTAATATTCTTAGTACTTTACCCAAGTATACAATTAATATAAACAAATGGGGTTCTATTATCCAATGGATAATAGTTTCCTTAACATTTATTGTCCAATGGACAAAGATTAAAACCAAAATAATTAAAAGAAAAAGAATATTCAATTCTTAATCTAGGGTTCAAAAGGGTCAAAAGTTTCAATGAGGGGCAAAACAGTCATTTTGCGGTTAGGGAAAAGTAACTAGGTGGCTTGCTAGCTCGGTTTCTCCAACCGGATGGTTAGAAGCTAACTAGGCTTGCTAAGTAGGCCAAAGCGCAAAGAAATCAAATTTGAAGGGGCGAAAACGTAATTATGACAAACTTTGGAAATCAAAAGCAATTACAATAAAATTCGAATTTTTAACGAAATTTTTAATGACCAAAAATCAGGGTCGTTACACAAATACCTCCGAAAGCTTGGATGAAGGATTCCCCCAAACCCAAAAGCCCAGAGCAAACTCAAAAGCCCAGAACTGGACCTGTAGTACCGTACGGCACATCTCTACACCGCACGGCATAATAGATGTGGGCAATGCGATTTGCCCGATTTTTCTTTCCTTCGGGAAGGGATTCCGTTCCCCTCCTAAGAAGAGAAAATGCTGCCGGTTCGCGGGAGCGCTTTTTGAAGCTGGACGACAAGCGCTCGCGAAAAATACAGAGTCGCCACTCAGGTTTGAAGGTCCGACACCCAAGGAACCGTATTTCGAAGCACTTGCCGCGCTGTTTGATTTGAAAAAGTTAAGGAACCAGTCTGTCATAACCATATCTGGGTTCGGGAGCCAGGTTACGAGAGGGGAAGGGTTTTATGGCACCCCTCTCGCCCAATCCGGAGATCGGTCTCTACTTAGGCATTTGCGAAAACGTTGTTTGTTTGCGATTCTATTTCATTAATCAATTCTTTAGCCAATTAGGGTGGGAGAACAGTTAATTGGGGATTAAAACTGTAACATGTTTGCAGGATGTGATAGATAGCATGGATGAGCAGTTAGTATAGGATGAGAACAGACTGCTGTGGGGGTTTAAACAAACTGGGAGGCCCCTGTTTTGGAGTGACGTGCACAGGAAGAAACCAACATGCACTGAACAAGTCACTGCATGTTGTTCACTCCTGCGCGCACAACTCCAAGACACGTGCGCGCCGGTGAGCTCAAACCCACAGCTCTTATTCTCAAACCCTCTGGGCTCTGGAAGGACCAGTGCACACCCAAGACAAACCACGCAGTTTATAGAGCAGCATAATAAATAGTTATAAGCAATGTTAAAGGCTAAAAAGCCCTACAAATGAATAAAGCACCCCATAAACAGTGTGGGGATAGAATAACAGCCTCAATCCAAGTTACCCGTGCAAGGCCACTCACTGGTCAGAGGCAAACTGTCGCGCGATGGACTCACTCTGTCGCGCGAGGATGCGCCCTGGCGCACTGTCGCGCGATGGAGTGAGTCTGGCGGGTGATGGTGCGCCCTGGCGCACTGTCGCGCGATGGAGTGAGTCCGGCGCGCGATGGTGCGCCCTGGCGCAGGATGCTTGCGCCCTGGCGCAACCAGACCAGTGCTTGGTTCACATCTTTCTGGGTTCTGGGACATGTCCAGAACGATCCCAGGGGTACTCCAAAACAGCAGACATGCAAATTGAACTACAACTAGCAATTTCTAACAAAGGAAAGCAGTAAATTGATTATTATCATACTTGCAGAGTGGTTTATATATACATAAATACGAAACAATAGGACACCAATCCCCACGCGGTCTATCTCATGCAGTTCCGGAGTGTCACGCGAGAGAGTGGGACCATCGCGCGCTGGTTCCTACTATGACGGTTTTTGAAACCTTGCCAGCTTTAGGACCAGAACTGGTATTGATTACCAGCCTTGGCCCTGCCAGCCCCCCTCAGGGATCAGAACAAAAAACAGTAGGTAAGCTATACCTTTGGTTGAGTTTGAAAGAGATTGAGCATTGAGTGTGAGGTTGATTGAGGTGTTTGAATGATTGTGGAGTGAAAGAACAAGCTATGTTCTTTGATGCATGGAGTGTAATCCTTTACCAAAGCTTGAACCTTTGGAAAATGCTAACCTTTTCAAATGAAGAAAGAGATGGGTATATATTGGGAGAGAGGGTGGATCTGGTTGGTGCCAGGAGAGGAGTTCAGCCAGTCCACGAGGCCTGGCTGAAGTAGCATTGGTGGCCAATTGCCCATCTCAAGAAAGATTGGTGGTAGGTTGAACCGTCGCGCGACGGAGTGAGTCTGTCGCGCGATGATGCGCCCTGGCGCACTGTCGCGCGATGGAGTGACTCTGGCGCGCGATGGTGCGCCCTGGCGCGGGATGGTTGCGCCCTAGTGTGCATCAGTAGGGTTTTTGGTTTTTGAAGTGGCTTAGGCTAGGTTAGGTTCAAGGGTTTTGCAAACACTCAAAGTTCAAACACGCTATCATTCCTGGGGTGTTCTTGATCCATTTCATCATTGGGGAATCAAAAACCGTAAGTAAACTAATCTGGAAGCCCAGATTGGGGTGTCTACAGTAGCCCCTCTTTGACGGCACTTGAAGCACCATTGACTTGGTACAAGTAACGTCAAAGATTTCTAGACACCCCTTAAGGCAATCCAGAGCAAAAGATACTAGCAAAGTAGACAAGTAAACTTAAGGGACCTGATTGGTGGAATGGACAGGCAGGTCAATTGCCGGGGATGGAAGTAGAAATGGACAAGCGAATCGCCGCTTGTTGATCAAATTTGGACAGGACAGGCTGTCGTTGCAGATGTGGACGGGACAGGCCGTCGTTGCTGGGGATCAAGCTATCCTCGGTACAAAGTATTCCAACAAACACGGGTAGGTCGTGTCAGGTAGGTTGAATTCCATCTGTTGGGAATCAGAGCCAATCTCCTTATCAAAGACCATCCGAGACAGAGCAATAAGCCTGCTGGAAGATGCGCATGAAGCTAGACTGAAGTAGAGGTAGTCGTTTGGGGCAGGCCGAGGCGGACTCTCCTGGGGAATAACTAGTTGCGGATGGTGGACCATTGAATAAACCATCAGACGATAATCTGATCGTCGTTGTGGATTGTATGAACGATATGGCTAAATCCCGTTGATGGATTTGACAGGACCGGCTGTCGTGGATGCGGATGGAGAGATCAATGAGCCGAGTAATCAAACCGATGGGGCATTTGACAGGATGGGAGGATCATCAGTATAAATGATCGAGCCGTTGAAGTCTGGATGGGAGGATCATCAGTATAAATGATCGAACCGTTGAAGTCTGGAGGGGAGGATCATCAGTATAAATGACCGAACCGTTGCAGACAGGATGGGACAATCATCAGTATAAATGATCGAGCCGTTGAAGTCTGGATGGGAGGATCATCAGTATAAATGACCGAACCGTTGCAGACAGGATGGGACAATCATCAGTATAAATGATCGAGCCGTTGAAGTCTGGATGGGAAGATCATCAGTATAAATGATCGAACCGTTGCAGACAGGATGGGACAATCATCAGTATAAATGATCGAGCCGTTGAAGTCTGGATGGGAGGATCATCAGTATAAATGACCGAGCCATTGAAGTCTGGATGGGAGGATCATCAGTATAAATGACCGAGCCGCTGCAGACAGGATGGGACAATCATCAGTATAAATGATCGAGCCGTTGAAGTCTGGATGGGAGGATCATCAGTATAAATGACCGAGCCGTTGCAGACAGGATGAGACAATCATCAGTATAAATGATCGAGCCGTTGAAGTCTGGATGGGAGGATCATCAGTATAAATGACCGAGCCGTTGCAGACAGGATGAGACAATCATCAGTATAAATGATCGAGCCGTTGAAGTCTGGATGGGAGGATCATCAGTATAAATGACCGAGCCGTTGCAGACAGGATGAGACAATCATCAGTATAAATGATCGAGCCGTTGAGATTGGACAAGACCAGCTGTCGTTGATTCAGGACGGGCAGATCAGTGTGCTGAATGATCGAGCCATTGAGAAATGGACAGGACCGGTTGTCGTTGATTTGAGACGGGCTGATCCGTGTGCAGAATGATCAAGTCGTTGAGAAATTGACAGGACCGGCTGTCGTTGAATCGGTTCCGCAGAAGATTTTATCTCATCTTGCCATGTGAACAATACCGCAAGAGATTTTCAATCGCATCCGTCGGCAAACAAATGGTGAACTCAGGGAGATTTCTTCGCATCCACTGACCAACAATAACGAAACCGCAGGAGATTGCATCGCATCCTTTAGCAAACAAATCGTAAGTTTAGGGAGATTTCCATTGCCTCCGTTAAACAAACAGAACAACACCACAAGAGATTGCATCACATCCTTTGGTAAACAAATCGTAAGTTTAGGGAGATTTCCATTGCCTCCGCTAAACAAACAGAACAAAACTGCAGGAGATAGCATCGCATCCTTTGGCCAACAAATCGAGAGTTAGGGAGATTTCCATCGCCTCCGCTAACAAACAGAACAAAACCGCAGGAGATAGCATCGCATCCTTTGGCAAACAAAACTTGATGGTAACCATTCTGGCCACCTTCCTGTTTTCAACAGTTGATATATACAATATGCAAAGATGTATACTAACAAAATGCACAAATTGAAATTGCAAATGCAAGCCAAGGGCGGCTCCTAGGAGGACAACAATGCCTAAGGACTACCACTGAGCCCCAGTATTTTATTGTCTTTTGCTTTTGAGATGCGCATCCAGATAGAGAGACATTGAGCGGGCTGGCGTGCCCAGGTGACATATAGCGGTGTGGCATTGGGCCTGCATGCCCTTTCTGCGATGCTTGGGTGGATAAGCCCCAGAGATATGCTTTGCTTGGCCTTGGGCCGACATGCCCTTGCTGCTTCACAACATTCCACTGCTTGTGGGTTACAAAAGCTAGGGTAGCAATGTAAAAATTGCATTTTCGCAGTTTAGACAAAAACTAACCACTAATATCTATTTTGCATTGACAAATGAATTGAGTCGACACAGGGATATGCACACATGCATAAACTCGCCTAGCTCGAACGAAAAGGGGGAAAAGAGCCCCAGGGAACAATGCAGATCCTTAGACACATGGAAAACAATGAAATTTTGGGCATTAACGTGCCAAAACTCACAATAGTCCTTTAGACATGTGAAACTGACACTTGCAAAAGGTGCAAAAGGTATAAAGACATGCACGAACAGACAAAACTGGGAAAAACATCCCGAAACGACAATGGATTGAAAACTAGAAAAATGCCACAAAGACGGACATAAGACGCAAATGATGACACATGTAGGTCCAGACTGAAACCAACACCCCCATGCAGTCACATTAATCTACACGGTATGACAAAACTCGGCAAAAGCCCTTGAATAGGGCGCGAAGGCAGTAGCTGACTGCTATTGATTTGCTGCTCGAATTGAATATGAGCATGCAGGGTTGAGAGCAACGCACATAACTATGAACAAATGCGCATGAACCTCAAACTAGCACGCGTGACTACAAAGCTACTGCAACTGCTCACACCAGACTTCGCTGAACGTAGAATAAACTGTGAGCCGTTAGGCCTCGCCAGCATTTCGTTCTGTTTTTTATGCTTAAAATCTTTTAAGGCTTTATGCTCAGCTTTGAAATTGAAGTAGTAGTTTGAAATAAAATTGAAAGGCAAAAGGTTTTCCCCCTTCTACACAGACGAAGCTTGTCTTCTTCTCGACAACAGCGATGTACCAAAGCCTTGGATCAAATTGATAGATTGTGACCGAGTCTCAATGAGAAACTGCCTACATATCCCAAGCTAGGGAATCAGGTCAAAACGTAGTTCAGGCAAAGGTTCGCTCTAGTATTTTACCTCACCTTTTACGCTCTAACTTTTGCCTAGAACTGCCCATTCGGGTTTTCGGTCTAGCGAGCTTTCAAACATTGCCTTTAATTTTGCCTAGACCTCCTTCATAGGTTCTTGGTCTAGCAGGCTGCTCTAACTTTTGCTTGGAACTGCCCACCCTTGGGGTTTTCAGCCCAACGAGCTTCTCTCAGGGAAAAGGCTCTTGAATTGATCCATGCTGACCAAGGTATTTGAATTTATTGCCGTTGAGGTCAAAGAAATGGCTGCACCCCCAGATGAAATGGATGCAAGGTCCAAAGTGCTTCAGTTGACATGCCTTGCTCCAGGCTAATTTTGAACTTTCTAACTTGTGGTTGGCGGAACGCTGTTCCTGCAAACTTGAACATGGTAGAGGCGCTGGACCTTCTGAGCTTTGCTTTTCTATGATTTGGCTTCCAGTAGGGGATTTGACACTTCTTTATCTTAGGATCAACACCAGGGGTGACTTTGTGAGACCATGCCAAGACATTGATGAACTTTTCGAGCCTGTCTGACCGGGCACAATGCTCCTCTGGGGACAGTGTTGAACCAGTTTTGAACCATTTGAAGGTCTACTTCATCTTTCAAGTTTATTTGAAAACTACTATTTCAATTAATAGGCTGAGCATGCCTTTCGTCTTCCCTTTCGGCGAGGGAACACATTTCTTTGGGAATAATCCCATCGAAATCTATCCCTTCGTCGTTAGGGTAGACACAGTTTATTCAAAAGCCAGCAAAGTACTTAGAAGCAAGATAAAGCATATCATAAAGAAAGCCCCCTCGGGGTTGCCAAGTACAGCAGACTAAAAACTTGAAACAAAAGCTACGACGTGGAGGGCCAAGAGGCACAAACTCCGACTCAGAGCTAGACTTAGACAAATGCAAAAGACTCTGTGTCAGACTCAAACAAAACGCCAATGCAAACTAGACGCGGTTTGAAATGCAATTTTAACGGCTACCCTTAGCTTCCTCACAGAGAGGTCGGGTCCAGTAGATGTCCAGCCCAAGCAACAGCACTTCGGCTTCCTTAGCTTCTTTAACCAAACCTACTCGGTGCTCCCATGAACAATGGACCTCAGTCGATCAGTCTTCTCCTTTGTAAGCCCCTCATCACTGTCAATCCAGGCGTCGGCAGAGAAAGTCTCAATTGCACAAACAACGGCCAGCAGGCTGTCCTCAGGCTCGGACAAGATGGGTACAGTTGGCTTAAAGCTCGGATCGATCTGAGTAGAGGTGGGGTTGATTTGAGTGGAGATAGTGGATGTCTGACCAAGTTGTGAGCCAGAGTTGGGTTGAGGTAAGGTTCTGGAGATAGTATCAGCTTTTGATGGAGATGGGGTTGGGATGATGCCACAATCGATAAGATCTTGAATGGCATGTCGAAGCCGGAAGCAGGCATTGGTTGAATGGCCAGGCATTTGATGGTAGGTGCAAAAGAGGTTATATTTGAAGTTGGCAGAGGGATTCTTAGGCAATGAAGTTGGATTGAGGGGCTTAATGGAACCAGCATCGAGGAGCCTCTCATAGACCGAGGCCAAAGGTGCATCGAAATATGAGAAAACCCTCGGTGGGTTCCGGCGAGTGAATTGAGAGTTCAAAGCAGGACCCTTGTTTGCTTTGCAGTTGCAACACATTGCCTTATTAACAGGATGCATTCTTTTACCTTTGGGGTTGAATTCATCACTAAGCATGTCCTCCCCTTTGGCAATGGCTTCGACAAAGGAATCAACATCCTCCTTCGAGTGAGTCCTAGCCTCATGGAATTCAACCAGGTCGTTGAACATGTCTCCTGAGCATAGTTTGATTTTGACCGTTGGAGGGTGGTAAGCTTGAGGAGGTTCTTTGACTAGCCCCATATTTGGCTGCGGGGCTGTAGAGGTAACGAGGCCAACGAGTCCTTGGACCATAATCATCTGTTTGTCCATCTTGTGACCCAATTCCTCTATAGCTTTCCTGAGCTCAGCCAGCTCCATTTGTGTTGCCATTTCTGAATTGATGAACGAGGCAGGTGATATAACCTTGGCAACGAAGGTGTTACAGCCCCGGCAGACTAACCCAAGTAGGTTTGGCTCTTCCCTTCAGTGAGATGGCCTTTAGCTTTGGACAGCAAAGTAAACGAGAACTCAGTGAGGTTCCTGCAGCAATTAGAATGCAATGCACATGTTGCCATCGTCGGTGTCCTCCTAGACTCTACAACTACAAACGAGTCTGTCTCATGATGTTCGGACGCTGCCAAAATCCTCAGAAATCTTTTCGAGGGGGTATCCTTTGAATAGATCAACTAACATTAAGAGATGTCAAAATAGTCTAAGCCTTTGACTATTCCATTCTCGAAGTTTCAACTTTGAATTCGGAACAACTCGGTATAGATGACATGACACCTTAACTTTGTACGCCACGGTGTGTAGTGACCTCGCACTTCAACCTGGGTAGTGCCAGTGACATGGCGTCCATACTTCGTGGTTCCTTATTTTCGATTGAAACTTCAATCGGGCATGAGCCAGGGGCTTAAAAAGGTTTGATTTCCCAAAGTCTTGTTGATCCAAGGATTTTGAAAATTAGCAACGTGCACCATCGAGATGCACGACTCTTCATCGGGTCATAGCAGCGTCCTAAAAAGCATAAGACAGACTCGAATGAGAGACATCCTAGAAGCCACCCTAAACATGCTTCTACGCAAAACAATATGTATGTACAAAGACAGAGACGAGTTTGCCTCACAAATTTCAGACATTGCCAGAATTCTCAGAATTCTTTTTGGCCATGTGTCCCTGAGTAGATCGTCAGATCCTAAAAGATGTCAAAATAGACTAAAACTTCGACTAGTCCCATTTGAAGGTTCAACTTTGAATTTGGAACAACTCGGTGGTGATGACATGGCACCTTAACCTTGAACACAGTGGTGTATAGTGACTTCGCACTTCAACCTGGGTGGCACCAGTGACACGGCATCACTACTTTTGTTATTCCATATTTTCGGTTGAATTCTTAACCGGGCATGAGCCAAGGATGTAGTAAATTTTGATTTCTCAAAGTCTCATTGAACTAAGGACTTTGCGATTGAAAACGAACATTCGACAGAATGAACGACTCCTCATCGGGTCCAACAACGTCTTAGATTGCGTAAGACAAACTCAAAAGAAAGAACCACTCTAAGCATGCTCCTATGCAAAATAATGTATGTACAGTGCATGCGATAGGGAAAGCAGTAACACGTCGACAGTATATGGGGTTAGATGCAAGTAATCTTACCCTGTAGGTACCTGTCCTAGTTTGGAGAGTTCTAATGCTTTGTATATGCAAAGGCTGGTTTTGGCTTGTAACAGGTTCCTCGGACTATAGCCAAGATATACCTCCCGCTGCCCGCGTAATCGCAGAGCAACAGTCGAACGGTAGAATGACCCATCATCGTCGAAGGTTGTTGGTCATTCGGGGTCCCCGGGCTCCGATAAACCGTGCCGGATTGCCAAAACGATCCAACGAGGCTTATCCCACATCGATGCAAATGAGAATGCTAAAAGTTGATTAATGGAACAGAATCGCAAATTCGCAAATGCCTTTTCAAATTTGGCTCTCTTTATTGATCAATACTTAGAAGAAACTACGCGGGAGAACAATCGGAAAAGTCCCAGATTGGATGGCCGGACACGAGGTCCTGTTAAATCACCAATCCTTTCTTTAGCAGCGCGAAGCTCACTATTTTGACAGACTTTTGTGAGTTTGTTCTCAAGCGTATTAAAATCTAAGTATAGGCCACTATTGATTCGATCCCCAGCGGAGTCGCCACTGTGGGCAATGCGATTTGCCCGGTCTTCTTTCCTCGGGAAGGGATTCCATTCCCCTTCTGAGAAGAGAAAATGCTGCTGGTTCGAGGGAGCGTTTTTTGAAGCTGGACGACAAGCGCTTGCGAAAAATACAGAGTCGCCACTCGGGTTTGAAGGTCCGACACCCAAGGAACCGTATTTCGAAGCACTTGCCGGGCTGTTTGATTTGAAAAAGTTAAGGAACCCGTCCGTCATAACCATATCTGGGTTCGGGAGCCAGGTTACGAGAGGGGAAGGGTTTTATGGCACCCCTCTCGCCCAATCCGGAGATCGGTCTCTACTTAGGCATTTGCGAAAACGTTGTTTGTTTGCGATTCTATTTCATTAATCAATTCTTTAGCCAATTAGGGCGGGGGAACAGTTAATCGGGGATTAAAACTGTAACATGTTTGCAGGATGTGATAGATAGCATGGATGAGTAGTTAGTATAGGATGAGAACAGACTGCTGTGAGGGTTTAAACAAACTGGGAGGCCCCTGTTTTGGAGTGACGTGCATAGGAAGAAACCAACATGCACTGAACAAGTCACTACATGCTGTTCACACGCGCGCGCTGGTGAGCTCAAACCCACAGCTCTTATTCTCAAACCCTTTGGGCTCTGGAAGGACCAGTGCACACCCAGGACAAACTACGCAGTTTATAGAGCAGCATAATAAATAGTTATAAGCAATGTTAAAGGCTAAAAAGCCCTACAAATGAATAAAGCACCCCATAAACAGTGTGGGGATAGAATAACAGCCTCAATCCAAGTTACCCGTGCAAGGCCACTCACTCGTCAGAGGCAAACTGTCGCGCGATGGACTCACTCTGTCGCACGAGGATGCGCCCTGCCGCACTGTCGCGTGATAGATGAGTCTGGCGCCTGATGGTGCGCCCTGGCGCACTGTCGCGCGATGGAGTGTGTCCGGCGCGCGATGGTGCGCCCTGGCGCAGGATGCTTGAGCCCAGGTGCAACCAGACCAGTACTTGGTTCACATCTTTCTGGGTTCTGGGACATGTCCAGAACGATCCCAGGGGTACTCCAAAACAGCAGACATGCAAATTGAACTACAACTAGCAATTTCTAACAAAGGAAAGCAGTAAATTGATTATTATCATGCTTGCAGAGTGGTCTATATATACATAAATACAAAACAATAGGACACCAATCCCCACGCGGTCCATCTCATGCAGCACCGGAGTGTCGCGCGAGAGAGTGGGACCATCGCGCGCTGGTTCCTACTATGACGGTTTTTGAAACCTTGCCAGCTTTAGGACCAGAACTGGTATTGATTACCAGCCTTGGCCCGGCCAGCCCCCCTCAGGGATCAGAACAGAAAACAGTAGGTAAGCTATACCTTTGGTTGAGTTTGAAAGAGATTGAGCTTTGAGTGTGAGGTTGATTGAGGTGTTTGAATGATTGTGGAGTGAAAGAACAAGCTATGTTCTTTGATGCATGGAGTGTAATCCTTTACCAAAGCTTGAACCTTTGGAAAATGCTAACCCTTTCAAATGAAGAAAGAGATGGGTATAAATAGGAAGAGAGGGTGGATCTGGTTGGTGCCAGGAGAGGAGTTCAGCCAGTCCACGAGGCCTGGCTGAAGTAGCATTGGTGGCTAGTTGCCCATCTCAAGAAAGATTGGTGGTAGGTTGAACCGTCGCGCGACGGAGTGAGTCTGTCGCGCGATGGTGCGCCCTGGCGCACTGTCGCGCGATGGAGTGACTCTAGCGCGCCCTGGTTGCGCCCTAGTGCGCATCAGTAGGGTTTTTGGTTTTTGAAGTGGCTTAGGCTAGGTTAGGTTCAAGGGTTTTGTAAACACTCAAAATTCAAACACGCTATCATTCCCGGGGTGTTCTTGATCCATTTTATCATTGGGGAATCAAAAACCGTAAGTAAACTAATCTGGAAGCCCAGATTGGGGTGTCTACAATAGATTTCATTACGTCGCACGAGGTCATGAGGTCAACTGCATAACATTTTGAATAAAGTTCTGACTGGCTCAGCTAGCTGTCAGCCATGCCCACTTGAGCCACTGCTACAAGTTAGCTCAGCTGAAAAGGCACTTCTGGCCCCCCCAGAAAACACCTCCACCATTTAAAATTCAATATCCTTGGCCTTTGCCTATAAATACAACCCTCCACTCAAGAGAAAAGGGCCCTGAATTCTCTCTCTCTCATCATGCTCTCACACCCATTCCTCACTCCAAAGCCTTGAGAAAATGACTTCAAAAACATTCTCAAGGTTCTTTCTTCCTCAAAGTTCTCCATTTTTCTCCTCATCGTTGAGATGAGCCTTTCACTTCTATAAATGTTTCAACTACCCATGTACTTGTCTACAACCCACGTCCACAACCTTCCCTTTTAAACCGGGCTCATTCGCACTCATCCGTAGCTGCCCATTTCCATCCAAGCTCAAAGATCAAAGGTATAAACTAGTTTCCTTGGGGTAGGCTCTGTCCATATCCCTGAGGGAACCTTTCTGTGGTCAGGATCAACCTCCTTTGGGTTGGATCTTGGTTTAAAAACCATTTTCAAAATAAAACAAGCCTTTGTGCTGAGAAAGCTACACCGCGCGGCACTTTGATGCGTCGCACGGTGTAGCATACTTAGACGCATGGTTTTCCGGTTTACTACTTTCTTGTTCAAACTGTCTGGATCGTAGCTATCCTCTGTCAGGACTGTTCTGTTTACTGAAATATCAAGCATCAGCGTTTTCAAAATAAGACCATATCTACAAGCCATGCTCGTTTTTGAAATAAAGCTTCTTTGGTCATTCTAAATGATCAAGAGTATAAAAGATGGTCTTCATTCGTGGCTTGGAAGAGTGGTACTTTTCAGAATGGTCCAGTGGTAAAAACATTGTTTGATGTCAGTTGAAAACCCCGTGCGTGTCATTCAAGATGCCGGGCGGCGTTTTGAAACTTTACAAAGGTCTAAAAGCAAAGAGTATGCGCCGCACAGCATCTTGGAGAACAGTATGCGGTATCCCAAAATGCTGTGTAGAAGGATATTGAGACCCAGACAGTTTTTGCTGAAAACTTCTTTCATTCTGCATCATCCTTGTCATCACTGTACAGTTAACACAACGTGCACGTCAATGTGATTTATTACCCATGTCCTTTTCCCCTTTACTTGTTTATGAAAGAGCTTGATTTTTCAAAAGGTACTTTAAATCCCCTCCCCTTTTGAAAGAGTTTAGTAGAGACCGCTTTTACAGGGCGAATGGGGTGCATTTTCTTCAATGAAACCTTCCTTGTTCGTAACGTGGCTCCTGAACCCAAAATCTCAATGTTTTTCGCTAGACCAAAAAGCCTTTTTCCTCTCAAATGAACTCTCGATTTTTCGGATCTACCATCTCAAAAATCCAGGTGGCGACTCCTTCTTGGGTGCCGAGCCTACACAGCATCGTCGTCCAAATCATCGTTTGGACTGTACCTCTCAATTAGGCGCATGATATTAATTTGACCACCTTCGAGTAGAGTGTTGGCCAAACCCCGGAAAATGTTGACTGAGGACGCTAATAGGCCAGGCATGCTCCACCCGACAAGCACAGGGGACACAAAGCTCCGAAGGTACGCTTGAAATTCTTCGACAGTTGGGCACATTTCGTCGTCGCTAAATCGGAAGACGTGGACATCAGGATCCCAGAACCTGAGAGCAGCTCTCAAAAGCCCGGGACAGAGGGCACATGTCGAAGTATCGGAATGAGACAAGGCCGTGCGATTGGAAGTTTAACCAATCGACAGCCAGGAATTGTACTAGCCAAAACTTGATCAAGGTTGGGAGCGGGTTCTCCATGGAGAATGACAAAGATTTCAGAATATGGGACGTGAAAGTGTGTGTTCAACAATGCTTGTACCTTCCATTTATAGGCAAAAATGAACCTCGATTCTCATGCCAAAGTTGAAACCAAGCATTAGTGTCCAAACAACCCTAGCAAGCAAGGACACTGCCCTTTGAATACTCAGAAATCGTGTTCAAACCGTGTGGGGGTGAGGACAAGGTGTTTCCCCAAAAAGGGATAGTTGGTCAAACAAGTGGATCTACAACAGGCCTTACCAGTGTACGCCAGTAAATTACCAACATGCATGTATCCGCTTTAATGGCTCAGGCCAGTAACGCTCACTAGAAACCAGTTTCAGCAGCCTACTGCCTGGAATTACCGTTTTTAATTTCGGGGCTGGTTTTGGTCATTTGGTGGTTTCTACAAGTCATAGATGGTATATGGGACTGTGTCGAAGTGTCGGATCCAAACGTCGCGCTTATCAAAGATTTCAGACCTCCGACGGCCCGTTTCAAGATCAAATCAAGGTTTCGGAAGGTCGAAATTTGTTCCAGGGACTTTTGCTAAGTTTTGTTAGACCATACAAGTCATATGGGCCTAATGTGACTGTACGAGGGTGTCGGCTTCAGTCCAGGACTATATCGAGTCATTTTTTGCGTCTTATGTCCATTTTTTAGGCATTTTTAGCATTTTTTTTGTCTATTTCTCATTTTGGACGTTTTCCCGGTTTTGTCAATTCGTACAGGCCATTATACATTTATATGGTCTTACAGAAGTGTCGGTTTCTCCTGTTTAGGAGAATTTCGAGTTTTGGCACATTAATGCCCAAAAAATTTCATTATTTTCTGTGTGTCCCAAGGTTCGTGTTGTATCCAGGGACTTTTTCTTCCCATTTCTTTCGAGCTAGTCAAGTTCTGTACATACGCGCGTGTTTGTTTGTCGATTTAGATCACTTGTCAATGCACGTTCGATATTAGTGGTTGGTTTGTTCATTCTTTTATCAATCTTCGTCAAAAGAGAATTAATATATAGAAGATGCAAATTTTATATACTATCAAATCAATATCCATAAGCAAAAGGTGGAAGTGTACGTAGCGGCGCAACGGCTCGAGCAAAACCAACATGAACTGGGCAAATTCGCCCGAAAGTCAAAAGGCACGCAGGCCTCGTCCCAAAATCAAAATAAAGAGAAAATCAAAAGACAGTAAAGTAAAAGAAGCTTGGTGGTAGCCCTCAGTCATCGAAGTCCTCCGCGTTGTCATCGTCGTCCTCCTCATCGTCATCGTCTCTCTCTCTTGGATCCATCTTATATTTGGGGTCGTCCGTAGAGTCATCAGAGCGGCTGTCGTAGGACGAGCGCTCCTCGTCCTCTTCCTCCTCTTCTTCCTCGTCCTCATCGCTCTCCGCAGCTCGGGAAGTTGTGGCTCCTTTTCTTTTCTTTTGAGCTGGCCCCTGGCTTCTTCTGCGCTGGCCTCTTCCTCAGTTCTCTACGGAACTATGGCTTGTCGCTAGTCGAGATAATCTCTACTCCTTTCTACGCGCTGGCTGCAAGCGCACTCGCTCGCCTGTCTCTGGGCTGCGGCAAGAGTGGTTGAGGCGCTGGCCATCTTCTTCTGTGGAGGAGGTCATGTGCTCTTTCGCCTAGGAGCCGCCCTAGCCTGCCCCTGCATTGTCAGTTCATTCAATCATTTCAATATATATTGTGCATATTGTATATATATGTTAAATGCTGAGAACAGGAATCAAGAGCAGCTTTGTCGAGGCATATCATGATTCAAAAGCGGGCCTATCTAGTATCAAAAAGCAAAAATGAACAAGTTTTTAGGATCATACCTGAGGTCTTGTCGGTGCAGGTGTAGGAGCCGAAGTCACTATCGAGTAATTCAGCTGCAGAGGAGTTCCGCTTGCTATCTTGTGAAATTCTTTCTCCATAGCAAGCATTAGGCGAACAGCCTCCTCCGCCCATTCGATTGGTACCTGAAATGTAGTTTTGGGAAATGGTCAAAATACAGTCCAAGCTACATTTCAAACATGGTACAAGGAAGTGATACAAGCAAAAAGTTCATCTTACCGGTCCCGTAATCCATGCAGGCTCTGCCTTGGCTGCACTGCCGCTGCCTCTCCCTACGCATTGCCAGCGACCAAGAAAGCTGAGGCAAGCCAGTCACTGTCGCAGGCCTGCTGTGGGCATGCAGTGCCCGATTTTTCTTTCTTTGGGAAGGGATTCCGTTCCCCTCCTAAAAAGAGAAAATGCTGCCGGTTCGCGGGAGCGCTTTTTGAAGCTGGATGACAAGCGCTCGCGAAAAATACAGAGTCGCCACTCAGGTTTGAAGGTCCGACACCCAAGGAATCGTATTTTCGAAGCACTTGCCGCGCTGTTTGATTTGAAAAAGTTAAGGAAGCAGTCCGTCATAACCATATCTGGGTTCGGGAGCCAAGTTACGAGAGGGGAAGGGTTTTATGGCACCCCTCTCGCCTAATCCAGAGATCGGTCTTTACTTAGGCATTTGCAAAAGATGTTTATTTGTGATTTTGTTTGATTAATCAATTTTTTAGCCAATTAGGGCAGGGGAACAGTTAATCAGGGATTAAAACTGTAACATTTTGCAGGACGTGATAGATGATAGCATGGATGGCACGACATGTTAGAAAATAAACAAGATAAAATCTAACACTGAGATTGGATATCAAAACAGTGCATTGGAATGAGTTTAACACAAATAATGGCCAACTTGCATGCATGGATCTGCCAGCATGCAAGTCCATTATCGCGCGACAAACCCATTCCATCGCGCGAGGGTTGATATCCTCCCAACAGGTTAAGTTTTATCTCCTTCTGGGCTCTGGAAGGACCAGTGCACACCCAGGACAAATCACGCAGTACATATGGCAACAAGATATACAGTTTTATGGCTGTAAAGCCCTACAAATTAATAAAGCACCCCATAAACAGTGTGGGGAAAGAATAACAACCTAAATCCAAGTTACCCGTGCAAGGCCACTCACTGGTCAGAGGCAAACCATCGCGCGATGGAGTCAATCTGTTGCGCGATGGTCTCAGACTATTGCGCGATGGTTTCAGACTGTTGCGCGATGGTTTGAGTCTTTTAACCAGTGTTTGGTTTACAGATTTCTGGGTTCTGGAATAGGTCCAGAATGATCCCAGGGGTACTCCATAATAGCAGAAATACAAATTAACTACAAACTAGCAGTTTCTAACAAAGGAAAGCAATAAACTGATTATTATCATGCTTAACAGAGTGATCTATACATAAGTAAATACACAAAAACAACAAGACACCAATTCCCACGAGGACCGTCGCGCGATGATTGAAATCGTCGCGTGAGAGAGTGGCTCCATCGCGCGCTGGTTCTTACTATGACGATTTTTGAAACCTTGCCAGCTTTGAGACCAGGACTGGTATTGATTACCAGCTTTGGCCCTGCCAACCCCCCTCAGGGATCAGAACAGAAAGCAGAACAAAGGTAAGCTATACCTTTGATTGAGTTGGAAACGAATTTGAGCTTTGAATTGAATTGAAGTTGGTTGGGATGTTTGAGGATTATTGAGTGTGAGAAAAATGGGGAAGAACAAGCTATGTTCTTAGTAGGGATTTTGTAGCCTTTCAAAATAATGGAACCCTTTTAAAAAAACCTTTCAATTTTCTTAACCTCTTGAATGGATAAACAAAAGGAGGTATTTATAAGGAGAGTGAGGTAGATATGGAGGTGCAACCAGCCAAGCAATGGCTGGTTGGGGGGGCTTGGTGGACAAGTTTCCACCTTTGGAAAGGTTGGTGGGAGATATGGGGGATGTGGACACCTCTAGTCCGGATATTGTTTTTCCGGCAAAATAGAAGCTTCTAACGAGATGCACACCACTGGTAATGACTTCTGCATGCTGAATAAAGCAAGTTTGACCAGACACTGACCATCGCGCGACAGAGTGGGACCATCGCGCAACAGTCAACGCCATAGGTTGACCATCGCGCCCCAATTTTTGACTATTGTGGCAAGTCCAAACCACCCAGAATTGGTCCATGGTCAAACCTGACTATTTGACCAATACTTGGCACTTTGACCTACGCGCACTGGGTCTCAACCAATGCATGTCAATAAGGTTTTGGGGGTTTTGAAAGGCTTAGGCTAGGTTCAAAGGTTCAAACAGGGTATCAAACACTCAAAGCCCAAGCACTTATCATTCCCGGGGTGTTCTTTATCCGTTTCATCATCGGAGAATCAAAAACCGTAAGTAAAGTAATCTGGAAGCCCAGATTGGGGTGTCTACAGCTGCTCCTCTCCCTCGAGTGAGCTGTCCTACCTCTTTCACCTCGTCTCACCTTTCTAACCTCCAAGGCCTCTCTAACCACGGCTTGGTGCGCCATCACTTCAAGTATTCTCACCAGGTGCTGTCTCTGGTAGACGGCGTAGTCCCGCTCGGGCCTCAGGTAGGCAGAAAGCTCCTTCGGGATAGTGAACCGCTGCAACTCAGCGAGTGTGTACTTGCCTGTATGCGAAACACGAGGCGGAAGTGGCCCAAGGACTATGAACTCAGACAAGTTAAGTGACTGTCGTGTCACCCGGTCGCCCAAGTACCACTGCCACCCAAAAGCCGACTCTAGCAGCATTCAGCTCGCAGCTACCACTCTGCTCCTCGCCATGTACTCTGGCTCAAGCTCAACGCCGCCCCACGGATTCCATTCCACCTACAATACATTCAAAAAGCCAAGACAAAGGGCGTCAGCGACAGCATTAAAGCATTTCACGGCATAAATCAACTGATGGGGTTATTGTTTACCTGGATACTTGATATCTCGTTGAGGTAAATCCTGAAGGCTAGGAGGCTCCCTCTCGATTTCTTCTTGCCCTTATGAAGCGGCCCCTAGATCATGGCTCGAGGGAGGATCCGTAAGTCCAGGCACTTATTCTCTAGAGGGTACATCTTCAACACCTCGTAGCCCCACAATTGCAAGGCTTTCTAAACAATCAAGGCATCAGATATACGGCATATAAAATTCAAGGAAAAGTGCAAGTATCAAATAAAATTGAGCTATAAGTTTTGTTTCTTACCTCCCACACTCTCAAGTAGCCGGCGGTCGCCTTCTTCCCTCGCGAGAACTCCCCCGTGAACCTGTAGCATGTTCCTAGAGCTGCTCCTCCCCAGTTGTACTGAGAGGCCGTGTGTAGGTTGCGAAGGGCTAGCAAATAAGACAAGTACAGCGTAGCCCGCTTATTCGGGTACAGCGTAGCCCCGAACAAGTATAAAAGATAGGCCCTCACCATCTGCTCCTCCTCTTGCTCAGAAGTCGGTATCCCCCCTGCAAGTATACCCTGAACTGGTCGTGCCGGACCGTTTGCTCACCACCCACCGGCACTTGTCCTAGGAACCACCTCAGCACCGCTGCATCCCTGTGAATCCCTGAGTCAAATGGGATAGGCTCGCCTCATACCTTCAGACCAGTGATAGCCGCGAAGTCCAACGGGATCACCATCATCTCCCCGATCAGAAAGTGGAAGGTATTGGACGTGTCCCACCACCTCTCAGCCAGCACAGTAAGTACGGCATGGTTGCTCTTCACTGCTGTCAGCGTAGGGATAAACAAGCCAAACCCCACAACGTCCACCAGCTCTCGAACGCGCTCAAAGAAGGCCCTATACAACTCAAGCGAACTTGCTGGACCGCCATGTCCTCGCAAGCTGGCTACCCCTCTTTATACACAACAAAAACAAAAGCAAGAGTCATATGTCAGTAGATGTAGTTCAAATCCAATAGGCAGTCAAATCAGGAATTTCAAAGCAATTCTATAGTCGAAGCAGGCATACTATCAGTTGAACATTCAAGAGAATATTATCAGTCGAGTTCCAAACTATTGTGCATCCTATAAGTCGAATCAAGTTAACTATTAATGGTTTTCATCAAGCTCCAGGCATTCCTTCACTTAATAACAAAGTTGCAAGATATTCTGCAGTCAAGCAAACAATCTGGCATTCTTTTAGTCGATTATCATTCCAGGCATTTTATTAGTCAAATCAAGCAATTAGGCATCCTACTAGTTGAAGTCCTAAAGTTGCATTGTTAGTTGAGGCATTCTACAGTTGAGTTCAAGTTCACTATTAGCAATTTCTATCAAGTTCTAGGCGTTCTACAGTCGGGTTTGGTTATACCAAGTGTTCTATTAGCCCAATCACATGTAGATTTAATAGTACAAAATGAAAGCTGGAGCAAGTTTAAGGGTATACCTATGCCCAAGACACGGACAAGTGCTCCACGGGGTCCCTTAGCACGGGGTCCGCATCGTAGCTATCCCGTCGGGGCTCATAGCTCTCGACCCTTGACGGTACGAACAGGTGTGGCTCCGGTGGTGTATATGTCTCTGCAACAAACTTAGCGCGGGGTGACTTTAGCCTAGACTTTGCCAACATCACTGCAGACTCCTGCACCCATGCCCCCTCCTCTTGGGCCCTCTCAGCTATCTCGGTCTCCCGTACCAACTCTTTGGCGTCCCTCCTCTCCTCCTCGGCACAACCAATCTGCTACAACCTCTCCTCACGCGCTGCTAGGACTACGGCAACCACTGCGAGGTTTTCCTTCATGAGCCGGGCAAGTGCTTCCTCACCTACAAACTTCGCAAGGTCGCTACTGGTAATGGGGTCATGCCTTGAGGACCCCATGGGCGGTATAAACTCAACTCGCTCCACTGGCGCCTTTATCGATGTCTCCTCAACGGTCATAGGATCCTTACCTCTCGCTGGGTCCCTCGACAGAGTCTCCGACTGATCATCTCCGTCACCACCACCGGCGCTACTACTTCCGTCGGCCGCAGCTGAGCCCACTCTGGTAACCACTAAACCTTCCACGCCACTGCTGAAGTCCAATCGGCTCATCCGTGGACCCCTTGTCGCAATGCCCACCGACGTACACCCCTAAAGCATCGGCGTACGCCGATCTTCACCACTACCAACCTCCGTTGCATGGCCACCATTGCCTCTGTCGACGCTCGAGATTGTTGCACCAACGCTTGCCGAGGGTTCGTCTGTTGTTTGATCGTCGGTTTGAACCCCTAATCTCACAATTTTGCCCTTCAGCTGTTCACCAAGACCGCCATTTTCATTCCCACTACTGCCACTGGTTATGTCAGCCATGGAAGTGTTTGGTTTGTGTGGGCTTTGTGTTTTTGCAAGAAATCAAGGGAGAGACGAGGGAGTTCACGAGAAGGAGAGAGGATGACTCTTTAAAACCACCGAATGGCGATTTCATGTGTCGACCAGAAGTTTATAAGACAAGGAGGAAAGGCTGGGCCAGGTCTGGGCCGGATCTAGACTCGGGTCTGTTGGCTTTACCCTCGTACGCCGTTAAGGCACTGGCGCATGCCGGTTTCATATGGGCTTGAAGCCCAAAGTAGGGTTCTTGGTTCAAAATTCTCTAAAAAAAATCTATCCATCTAATTTCAAATCAACGATAGTCTACCCATCCCTTAAATCAATTCAAATCAACGACGATCAGCCATGTCATCCAATTCAATCAACGACGGTCCCCCTGTCCATTAAATCAATTCAATCAACAACGGTCCGCCTGTCCATCAAATAAATTCAATCAACGACGGTTCACCCGTCCATCAATTCAATCAACGATGGCCTGTCCTGTCTAAATTCAATCAACGACGATCTATCCATCCAATTTCAAATCAACGACGGTCTACCCGTCCTTCAAATCAATTCAAGTCAATGATGATCAGCCATATCATCCAATTTCAAATCAACGACAGTCTGCCCATCCCTCAAATCAATTTCAAATCAACAATGATCAGCCATATCGTCCAATTTCAAATCAACGACGGTCTATCCGTCCCTCAAATCAATTCAAATGAACGACGATCAGCCATATTGTCTAATTTCAAATCAACGACGGTCTACCCGTCCCTCAAATCAATTCAAGTGAACGATGATTAGCCATGTTGTCCAATTTAATCAACGACGGTCCACCCGTCCATCAAATTAATTCAATCAACAATGGTCCGCCCATCCATCAAATCGATTCAATCAACGACGGTCCACCCGTCCAATTTTAAATCAACAACCATCTATCCATCCAAATTCAAGCGACAGCCTGCACTATCCATTCAAATCAAGCAACGATCTATCCGTCTAGTTTAAGTCAATGATAGCCTGAGCTGTCCAAATAAAATTAAGTGGTGGCCTGTCATGTCCGTCATTTGCATCCCCAGCAACGGCAATTTATCCTCAATTAAATATTCCCCAACGATGGTCCATCTGTCCAGTTCAACCAATCAGGTTCTTTAAGTATTCTTGTCTATTTTGCTAGCATGTTCTATTTTGGATCCTGAAAGGATGTATAGAAACCTTTGACATTACTTGTACCAAGTTAATGGTGCTTCAAGTGCTGTTAAAGGGGGACTACTATAGACACTCTATTCTGGACTGTCCAGATTAGTTTACTTACGGTCTTTGATTCCACAATGATGAATAAGGTCAAGAACATCCCGAGATTGTTAGTGTGTTTGAGCTTTGAGCGTTCAGAATCTCATTCAAACCCCTTTAAAACCTTTTTAAACTCCTTTCAAGCCTGTCGAACTAGAACCAAAAGGCCTCAGCAAAACCCTACTTGCATACGCTGGTACTATACTGGCATGCGCTGGTCCACTGCCACATGTCAGTCATCGGTTAATTTTTGACCATTGACCAGGCTGTCACTAGCGCACTCAGGTATCTCACTGGCGTACGCCGGTCAATATCACTCAAATCACCTTTATTCAACCATGTGCACAAGACTTTTGGGCCCTCCAAGATCCTGTACATTCGTCTGGTTGGTATATTCGTGTAGGGGATGTTCCCCCCTCTCTCCTACAACTTCTATCAAACTAGTCTCATGCATTTAATGCATGGAGACTTCCCTCTCAAGGCTAACCTGCCGTAAACCCAACTGGTTACAGCCCCTCTCCTTCACTCCTTGCCCTATAAATACCCCTCTTTTATTTATATACAAGGGCTTACCAACATAAAAGCTATCAAGTCTTTCTTCTCCTTTCTTTCTTGGCTTCTTGTTTGCTCTTCTTCCACGCATTGAAAGATTAAGCAAGCAACCCCTTTCATACATTACCCACACCCAAACACTCATCATCCATCCCTCAAACCCTAAAGTTTAAGGCTCGAACACACCATCAAACTCAACACCAAAGGTATACCACCTTTGTAAAGTTTTCTGTTCTAACCCCTGAGGGGGGCTGGCAGGGTCAAAGCTGGTAATCAATATCAGTATTGGCCCTAAAGCTGGCAAGGTTTCAAAAACCATATATAGCAAAACAGTGGTGCACGCCAGTGGTATTGAGCCGTACGCCAGTCATGGCTGGATCAGTGCTTAGCTATTTTCTATTCTATTTTCTATTTTATCACCTTATTGCATGCTAAAAACTAGTTTACAGCTTTCTGTATTTAGAACTGTGTTGTTGTAGTATTCAATATGTGCTTCTGTTAATTTGGAATGCCTCTATGATCCTTCTGGTCATGTTCCAGAACCTAGAAAGTGTAAAGCCAAGCATTGGATACAAAAAGATAATCGACGTATGGTATCCTGTTTCTGGCATACGGTAGTCATACCTCATCCAGTGGCTGGCCATGCATGGCAACTAGGCCTTGGCCTTTGTTTATTCCTCCCCACTGTTTATGGGGTGTTCTGTTTATTTTATGGTTCTAAGGTCATTTCAACTGTCTGTAACTATATATGTTATGCTTCATAAATTGTGTGGTTTGTCCTGGGTGTGCACTGGTTCTTTTCCAGAGCCCAGAGAGTTGAAAAAAAGAGCTGTGAGTTTAGACTTACTAGAGCATGCCAGTCTTCGAGTGGCATGCGCAGGTCAGGTTTGCATGCAATGGTTTGGCCAGTGCATGTAGGTTTTCTTCTTGCGCACGTTACTCCAGGCCAGTGTGTTCCAGTCTATTTAAAATGCTCATGGAAGTCTGTTTTTGATCTATACTAATTGTTTCAATAGAGCAAACATACCATTTTATCACATCCTGCCAACTTGCTACAGTTTTAATCCCCTTTAACTGTTCCCCAGCCCTAATTGGCTAAAAATGATTAATGAGAGAAAATGCAAACATTTTACAAAATGCCCAAGTGGAGACCGATCTCCTGATTGGGTAAGAGAGGTGCCATAAAACATTTCCCCTCTCGTAACCTGGCTCCCAAGCCTCAGATATTGAAAGTGAAGACGGTCCAGTCTACAAAACCTTTTCCAAATCAAAACGTAGCAAGCGTTTCAAGTTCGGTTCCTTGGGTGCATTCCGCTAAAATCCGAGTGGCGACTCTGAATTGTAGCATTTTGCCGCGCTTTTTCAAAAGGGCGCATCCGAATTTTCAGTGGTGTGTGCCCACAAATGGTTTTACGGCACACCTCCTATAGGTTAAGAATATCGTGATTTGAGAGCAAGAGAATAACATATTCTAAATTTTTGAAATTTGGGGGTTCTGAATTTTGTTTGGGAAGACGGTTGCTAGGAGTAGAGGGGTGGGACCCTTACAACTTTCCACGTGGGATCCTTGTAAGAGTCCGGTTGAGTGTGCTAATAGCAATTTTGATAAATTGAAGAATGTTTTTATGTTTTTATCCCTCAAACTATCCCTCTTTTTTTCTACTTTATTCCAAAACTACCAAAATCACATATTTCAACCATAAACAATTCAAATCCCACCTATTGAGTCCAATAGATAAAATTTGGACTCATTAAGGATTAATTTGACTTATTAAATGACTAATTGGACAAAATGGGTGAAGTTTGGATAGTGCAAAGACGAAATGAGTAATTTTAATAGTTTAAGAACAAAATAAAAAAAATTGATAATTTAGGGATGAAAACATTAAAAATACTATATTATATTCCTCTTCTTCTTTCCAAAATTTTACGTGCATAAGGTTTGGGAGTATTTTAAAGTTTTCCTTATTAAGGGGGTTAAGTGAAAAATGATTATAGTCTAAGGGGCAATCAATTTTTTTTGGGAAAATTACCGGCCGGAGGCGTGGACCAAGATTAATCACCAATAGATGGTCTCCACTCTTGAAATCACCACTTTCATGACACAAACAAAATTATTCACCAAGACATGGTATGAGAAGTTGAATTGACAATTATATCCTCCCGTATATACCAGTAAAATTCCTAACCCTCATTCCCCTCCCAAATCTCCAATCGTCTCCTCCACACCGACTCTCCTCTCTCCCTCTCTCTCTCTCTCACATTAACGATAACTGGTATGTTCCTCTCTCTCTCTCTCAAGTTCTGAACTCCATCTTTCTCTCTCTTTTTCTCCATTGATTCAAACAAGAGTAATAGCTAGGGCTAGTTCGAAATTAGCTCACTCCAATCTCCTACGGTTTCTTTCGTGATTAATGGAAGATGAACTGAGGTATACCCACATTTGTTTATGATTTGATTAGATCTATGTATTTTATCTCATTTTATCCTCGCTAAATCAGGAATCCTGTGATTTGAACGGATGGGTATTATTCGTTAGTATCATTGGTAGGAATCATAGGAATGGTAAAAAGATTTTCTTGGCATTGGGAGGTTGTGTTCGTGGCTTTTTGGATGAAGATTTTTAAATATCATTTATAGAACTATGAGTCAATGGTACTGGGTTAAGAAAATTAGTCTTCTCAGGAGCAAGGGAAAATTTTAGTTTGCATTCTTCTGCTATTCAATGTAAGAATTTGAGGTTTCAGAATACATATGTGCCGCATTTAGGATAATATGATTAATATGCCTAAATATGTTTTGGGTTATTTGTGATTCAATGTCATGGACAAAACTTTTAAGGAGCGGGAGGGAGTTGGCTAGCCCACTAATTTATCACACTCAAGTCCTGCCCTTTGCTTTGTTCTTAGTTCTTGGATTAGACTTCTGTATTCGCTATTGATTCTGGGTATAGAAAAGAATTGGCAATTGTTGTATGAACAAATTTGTGGTGTTTTTTTTTTCTTACTTTGTTTCTTGTTTTTTGAAGACTTAGTGACTTGAAATTATACACCACGACCTTTTATTTTGCCTATCCATTGTTAGAAAATATGCTTGCATGAAATTTGTTACTATAGTCACCATCTGAGAACCCACATATATGATAGGAGTGGAAAAATATTAGTTGTAAAAGAATATTAGTTGTGATTGGGATTTAAAGTCCAATTATAGAGAACTAAAAGTTGCTTTAGCATGGCGATATTGTAGTAGCAATTGGGATTTAGACATGAGCAAATGACCATCACGCAAAGGTAGCGTTGTTTGATTGAAAATTTGAAGCATTTTGAAAGTAAATGGAATGAAAATTGGTTGGCCTCACTGGAATGACCAAGGAATAAGGTGGACTAGATAGCTTTAAATAGAACCATTTCCGGTTCTTGTCTATTTTGGTGTTAATTTCACATATTTATTATGTGTGTGGTGAAACTCTAACGGTCCCCAATTAGAATTTTTCATCAAGAATTTTCTTTAATGTTGTCATTGTGGAGAACAATATGAGGGATTCGTTTGCATTTTACTAACGAGTCAACTAGAACAACATTCACAAGGTAGGTAGACTAGGTGATGAATAATTCTAGACTTTTGTTCTTTTCCGTACGACAGTCATACAAAGCTTTCATTACCTGTATATGATCTTGATAGACTTGGTGGGAACCTTATGCAGGGCCTTGAAACTTTGAATTGAACTTTAATATGTGGCATGAGAAGAGTACTCTTCTGAATGTTGCCGTCATGACCGTTTTGCATTTGAGATCCAATTTGGAGCTTAATTTGAGTGTTAATGTCACGCTCCACCCCGCAAAACGACACTCATTGTGGGCCCGAGTCGGTGCGGCTACGTGGCATTCCCAATTGCCAACCAAACAATCACTTAACAACAGATATTAACTCAGAATAAACCAACGGAAGACTTAGGCTCTGTTTGATAAAACTGAAAACTGAAAACTAAAAAATAAGTACTGGAAATTGAATATTGAACTGTTTAAGCTAACAAGCTGTTTGATATGTATTGAATTTTAAGTACTGAATTAAATAAGCTGTTTGATCTGTCCAGTGAGCTGAAGTCTGAAAGTCATTAATTTTCCAACTTTACCCTTCATACATTCATGACTAGTAAATCACAATCAATTATATATATAGACAAAGATACCGCTATCAAAATAATAACATTATATACAAAATATTAGAACGACACTCAAAAACTATTCTAAACATTGTTGATCATTGAAACTTCATCAAATATTAAAGTAGCAAAATCAAATTTAACACTCAAGAGTAGTTTATAGCATTCAAATGCATTGCAATTTGCTCTCGTAAGGTGAGCATAAAAATCTGATCAGCTTGGGTCGATCCTCCACCTACTTCAAAATTATCCACATGATGTTGAGCATTGCCGTAAAAAGCATTTAGATCGTTGAATTCATCAAGAAATTTATCTGAAATGCAAGTCCTCCTAATAAAATTGTGCATGGTTATGCAAGGAATCACCATATTTCTTTGTACCGCGAAAGGATATGATGACATCCTTTTTAGTATTGGACAACGAGACTTCAGAACTCCGAAAGCACGCTCAATCACATTTCGTAACCTCGCATGTGCGAGGTTGAATCGCTCTTCTTTATTCATAGGACGTCAACCATTTTGGAAATCAGCTAACCAATACCGCACATTCTGGTATGGTGCTATAAATCTACGTGTATGAGTATATGCTGCATCACATAAAAAGTATTTTCCTGCACAGTAGAAGAACAATTATGCTAGGAAATATTAGCATCTAATTCAAAACAATCATCTAACCTGGAGGAAGAATTGGAAAGTTGTTAGCTGGATCACTCATAGTTTCTCTTAGCACCCGTGAGTCATGTGCTACCCCTTCCAACCAGCCCACACAAATGTAAACAACATATCAAAGTCACATATAGCAAGCACATTTTGGTAACATTCTCCCCTTCCTCGTCCTCTGTATGGAATTTGTTGATCATGTGGCACAATTGCTGAAATAAGAGTTCCGTCAAGTGCACCTACCGCACCCTTACAAGATTTTAAATTATACATTATAAAATGAAAGCACAATAATTCATATTATGCACAATGTATAAATAAAAACCAATTGAAATGTGTACCTTCTAAATGAAATAGTACCTGAAATATGTGTCTAATATGACGGTTCTCTCGTATTTGATGTGTCGGCTGATCATAAGGTGTGTCAACAATCATCTCTTTTGAGAAGTTCAGCATCGCATGCAATACTTCATAAAAATACCTATGTATTGTTTGTGTTGAATGATTGAATCTTGTTTTGACAGAACGATTCCGTATATTGTGACTCAATGCTATGAGAAACATTGCGACCTTTTCTTCTACAGATATGTAATGACTATTTTGAAGCCATCCTCTAATACGAAAGTGATGACACATACTTATGAATGCTTCTATGCTCATTCGTAACATTTCCTGACAATGTGCGGGGTTTCCTATTACAAGTTCTTTCATATATCCAGGCCCGGTAAGCATAGAGTCAGTATCAGGCCTTCTTCCAATACGTTTTTTCCTCAATATTTTGATGATCAAAATAAGTGTGATAATCTTTAATGCACTCTTTTGCTTATCAAACAACATTCTGCGCCAAACATTGCAAGTATTTAATTAGATAAAGATGAGATAAATATCATGACATGTCAACCATAAAATACCAAGGTATAAATATTAAACTTTATAACAAAAACAATTCCAATTTCCAAACAAACCCATTCCTAAACGTAATCAAAAAGAAAAAAAACGAAATAACAAGCTCAAGCAATGTCTCAAGTTCAAAATCAACTGCCTATTCATTATAATTCAAAGTAATCCTAACTTCTTGCCATTCAACTCTTTCTAACTACTTATGGTTTTTGATGTAATAGCATCCATTGCTCCCTGTGTGCCTTGCTCTTGCAAAAAATACTACATGCAACTATATATAATGGGTCGCTCATATCGAAAAGTTGCATCCCATCCAGAATACGATTGCATTCTTCTAGTGTTGGCCCATCAGAACTTTGTAAAGTGTGAAGAGCTTCAAGCAGTTGTTTATCAAGATCATTGGATGACTTGTTTTTCTTTTGCCATTTATTGCCATGTTTTTCCAATGTCAAGATTAATGTACGTTTGTGATTGTGAATGAGTGCCATCAGTAGGAAACCCTTCTTTTGATGGTCCCCATGAAAATCTTCATGTTACTCTAATACTGTCAAATAATGCTTTTAACTCATTCGAATATTATAGTCCAGTATATCGAAATTGTTTGTGTGGGCTACTCGCCCGGATTTGAAAATTGAAGAGTCGCCACTCGGATTTATGGTTCGCCACCCAAGAAATTGTTTTGATTGAAAATGATTGATTTGAATTTGAAAACTAGAGATTGTTTTGAGTTCGGAAGCCACGTTACGAGAGGGAAGGGTTTTACGGCACCCCTCTCGCTCGATACACAATCGGTCTCTACTAAACATTTGCGGGATTTTTAATCAAAATGTTTTGTTTCATTAAACCAACTAGCAAGTATGTACAAAAATACCAAAAGATAGCAGTGCATGCATGTGCAAGGTGTACACAGTGCGATAGAATGATGAAGTAAGAAAACAGAAAAAACTATTACTGGAATCACTCCTGAGCACTCGGGAGTGATCCTGAGCGCTCGGGAGTACTGTTGTCAAGGCACCCTGCAAATTTGGTTAGATCTACTCATATTCTAATGCTTCCATTAGAAACATAAAGAAATCAAAGTACAGGAATACTCAGCAAGGGGCTTAAACAGCTAAGAACTGGTCCTAACCATCCAAGCATTGCTTCCTTGCAACTGAAAGCAAACCTAACTGGGCTCTGGAAGGACCAGTGCGCACCTAGTATCTACTGAAAGCAAAAAAAAAATGAAATAGATAATGAACAAGACAGGGTTTTAGTGGCGACAGCATTCCTGAGCGCTCAGGAATAGTCCTGAGCGCTCGGGAGTTGACACAGTGCCCAGTAAAAGTTTTGTTTCTTTGTGCTCCTCTTGCTCTTGTTATTAAACTTAAGATCAAAGGAACTCGCAACCGGTATGAAGAACTGGCATAGCTCTTGATCCCCCTCAGAAGTTTGAAAACAGTGGATTATGAAGGTGTTTATACCTTTGCTTGACTTGAACTTGGCTTCTTGGACTGATTTTGGTGCTTGAGAATAGCTAGAAAACAATTTGAAATGAGGGGATTTAGGCTTCCATTTCTCTTAGAGATTTTTCCTTGAGAATTTCTCTTAGAAAATTGAGGTTGTTTTGAAAGAGTTTGAGAGAGAGTTTTGAAGACTGATTTTTGGCAGCAAAATGGGAGAGTTTTCAAGGGAAATTTTGTGGCCCTTTGGTGTGTAGAATGAAGGGGTATTTATAGGGGAGAAGGAAATAGTTTTGAATTTTGAAAAATAAATTAAAAATAAGGTGAAAAATATTTTGAGGGGAAAAATGAGAAGCCCTGCCAGACCTGCATAGTCAGGCAGGCTTGTCTGTATGACAGGTTTGAATTGCAGGTTGAAAGTCTGAAAAAAACGTGGTCAAAAAAAGCTTATCCTCCAATGCTCTGTCAGAGCTCCTGAGTGCTCAGGAATGAAGTCTTGAGCGCTCTAGAGTGCCACTCCGAGCGCTCAAGAGTGCCTGCCCAACTTCAGAGGGGCGACACAGACACTCCTGAACTCGGATTTGGGTGTTTTTCAAAGCGTTGGAAAGCTTGTTAAGTCCTCTTTCTAACCCAATTGGTCTCATGCAAAGAAATTTTATACACTGAAATGTGTGTCAATTTTACCCTCAGGGTGTCGGAAAAAACGATGGTTTTGGTTTGTAAAAGTCCAAGAAACATCGTTCAAGCTTTAGCCAAGTCCTATTTTGATTCCGTTTCATCATTGGGGAGCCTCAAGGCCACAAATTAAGGATAATTACTAGGTCCAAATTGGGGTGTCTACAGTTTGGCATTGGGGTTGGCCTGTAAAACTGTAATTATATAAATGTCATATTCATTGAGTATCATTTTAGCTTTCAAAAGCTTTGAAACCACAAGATAAAAAGTTTAACATAAGAGATAAATAATACCTGTATGTACTCACTCCATTCCTCTGTACTCCAGTTGACGGTATTAGTTATAGGATCATAACCGTTACTAGTTTTTGATATTATCTTTGACCACTATCCATATTTTGATTTCAAAAAATCCCATTGATTTTTCACCCGTTTTTGAGTTAAGTTGAGACCCCACTCTTTGCTCAAAGCTATCAGAATCCTATCCCAACTTTCTTTTTTAAGACTACCACCATTTTTACCATTCTCCGTAGATTCTTTCAAGCACAAATCTATAAAAAGTTTATAGAGCTCTGGATCTTTTCAATTTGTTCTAGCACCATCGCCAGAAGCCATCTTCAATCCATCTGAATCAATGTATTGAATCTAATAAACTAATGTCTCAGTTGAGCCACCAAGACAAATTTTCTACTTATGATGACAACGATACAAACAAGAGCCAATCCAAAATAAACTTGTCAAACCAAGCTTGTGGTTTTGGTGTCCCGAATCTAGAAAACAAATCATAAGCAGGATGTAACATTCGTAGTGAATTAATTTTATTTAGGTGGGCTCAACTTTTTTGCCCCATAATTGGTGGAAGTATGATGAAGACATAAGATCCGAAAGTAACGCCAAACATCAAAAGATCTTTCTATTATTGATGATGAACACATATAGCAGCGGAATGAGTTTCCATTAGATCAGAAACTTGTCAATCATTTTGAAAAACGAAATATCCTAAACCCAGAGAATATAAACTGAAATTGTAATATGAAATTCTTTCAAGGCGCCACCCCCCCCCCCCCCCCCCCCTCTCTCTCAATTGCAATTCAGAGAATATGAATTGAAAACCCAAATCATCAAACAATATAAATCAGAAACCCCAAGTAAAAAACTGAAAATATACGTACTGCCCATGGCACAGAGAGAGAGAGAGAGAGAAAGAGAGAGAGAGAGAGAGCGTAAACCTGAGATGGGTCTTCATCGTTTGTGGGATCAGAATGGGACGAGGGCAAGGAGGAGAAAGAAGACGCGAGAAAAAGAAAAAAAATGAAAGAACACGCTGAGCGTGTTCAGCGTTAAGTGATAAGTAGGGGGGACCTACTTATTTTTTTACTCTTGACTCTTGACTTCCACTGAGCGTGTTCAGTGGACTCTTTTGTACTTATCAAACCAACTTATTTTATTTTCACTTAACCTATTCAGTTTTAAGTACTGAATTAGGTTATCAAACATACCCTTAACATTAAATATTAACAAAAGAGTCGACGTTATACTCATATCATTACATACTTGACATACTAAAGTGCACGACATCCTTGTCACAAAACGAGTTAATAATATGTACAAGACAACTCACTACCACCGACACAATCAACAACCTCAAAGCCAACCCCAAAACACCGACCGGTAGTGGACCATCCTACGAACCCCTGCTATCTAACAATCCAAAGGAAAATTAGGAGTGTGTGAGAGATAGAATAAATCCAATAAAACTCAACATAAACAACTAACTGAACTACTACAATTTATATTCACAACACATGTAGTGACACATTTGCCACATCCCATGTACCAAAGGTATTGTGTCATGCACACCAAGCTCCTATTCACCGTAAATAGAACGGCACGACCCACAACAAGGTGTGACTCACTCCATAAACCTTATTCGGGTACAATCAACATACACCAATCATGCACATCAATAACTAAACCAGCCATAGCATGATACACAACCAACATGTTAACATCTTATTGAAGATATAAGATATCAAACACACTCACCTGTGGGTCAACCAAAGTATGCCAAATTACAGTTTTGGCACCTCCCGATTACTCAACTCGTTACCTAGCCACACGCTTAATCGTATTAGTAATGAGTACAACGAACAATCAACACAAAATATAAAGCTAATAAGGAACTAAATAATGTCCAAAGAATGCAAGTATGTCCATCCCAGAGGCCTAGAAATAAACCAAAACACACATAAAGTTCAAACACAACAAAATTTCCAAGATGACAAGACATCCTACAACCAACTTGTCTATAAGTGACTGTAGCATTTTATAGGATCAGAGTTGGGTCATGAAACCACTACCATTAGAAAGTAGACTTCCAGTACACCAATATCGATATAAAGTTTGTCCCAAATAGTTTTCGAATGACAAAGTTATAACCGTCCGAAGATGCACACTTAGAAACACAAATCTGCAGTTTCTGCAGATCAGCCAACTTCAAACCAAAAGCTGTGTTAACCATGAAATTTTAAGGTACAAATCCTACATGTTCTAAAAGATTTATGAGTCTAGTTTCCAAATCAAAAACCACTTCGCAAATTAGATACACGTGCTAGGAGATATGCCTGTTTTTCCCAAGATGTGTCAATGCACAAATATGAAATTCAGCAGAACACACAAACTTGTAAAATCCGCCAACACTAGACTATACCACCACATGATCTGAAATTTTTAGATATCATAGAAACATATCAAAGTTTATCCCTAATTTTCCCAGAATTTTTACAATAACGGAACCTAGTCAAAATCACCTCCAAACTCAGAAATTCCGTGCAGCGAAGCACAATTTCTAGCAGAACAGTCTGTGTCTGAAAATTCATTAACAATTGAATACTTAATACTTTTCGATGATTCTTGCGCCAAAACATCCCCAACTTCACAATCTTTAAGACTCGTAAGGACCCATAACCAATTAACTTGTTGTACCATAATGAATTGAATGAAAAACGCAGCTCAGGATGCAGTCCAGATTTTCCAGAATTCACAAGAGATCAAAGTAACTAAAGTTATATCAATTCACCTCCAAAACATAAGATATAAGCCCTAGAACATGAAATTCAAAACAAAGGCATGTAATCAAGTGCAAGAACAAAAGAATTATCAAAATCAAACCTCAATTCAAGCAAGGAGATACAATCCCTAGCCTTTTCCCTATTCTCCTCTTCTTTCTCCTTCTTGCCGTTCCTCTCCCTCCCTCTCTCTCTCTCTCTCTCTCTCTCTCTCTCTCTCTACATGAATAAACGAAGAAAAGGAGAAGAGAACACGTACTCCTATTTGATAAACTCTAAGAAGAATTATTTTGTGCAAACAAGACTATATGCTACCATGCTCCAATCCACAATTCACACACAAGCCCCCACACTTCTAATGTATGCAATTTAACCCTGAGACGTATAATTAAATTAAATACATGAATTAAAATACTAAATATCCGGGACGGGTGTGACAGTTAATGTCTTTGTTGAGGTATGTGATGCTCTATTTTGAAGCTCATCTTTTTAACTTCCTGTCATATTCCTTTAATTATTCTTTCACAAACGATTGGTTGGCTCTTGCTTGTTAGAAGCATTAACCAATCAAAAAAAAATACTACTGAAAGTCTCTATTGAGTGATGCAGACTTGGCATATTGGCAAGCTATTTTTTGGATGTCAACTATGGAAGAAGGTGGCAGTACAACAAATAAGCATTTCATAGCGTAAACAAGACAATTCTATGCTGCGAAAAATAGGTTAATAAAGAGGCTGAATCTTTTCGCGCTCCTGTGTACTTCACCGCCAACTTTTCAATTTTAACCAATAAAAGATATGTTGTGTTTCAATATTAAGATGCTTTGTGTAATAAGTGTCAAACTTAATTTGCTCAATTTGTAGGTACCTTTATCTTGATGACAAGGTAGACATTGAAGATCTTACTGCGGAACAAAGATACTTATTTGCAAGTAATGAGTAGTTTTTTAAGGTAATTTTGCATATGTTTAAGTTGTGTATAGACTCTTATAGATTACTTCAAGGTAACAACTATCTATCTTTATTGTATATAACTTCTCTATTATATTTTTACTTACAAGACTTAATTGCACTTGTTTATTTTTTACTAGGATGAGCATAGATATTAAAGTCCACTTTGCAATTGAACTTGAATGTTACTGTCTCCCTTGCTGAGGTATGTAATGCTCTATTTCGGAGTTCATCTTTTAACTTCATTGTTAGTGGTTTGATTATGCTATCACTTTTCCATTTCCATTCTTTCTGAATTGCAGGTCTAAGAGTTGAAGGGTTGTCAATTCAGTGTTGATCATTCTCTAGCACTTATTGATTTTTAGTAGAAAGCTTTCTTTCAGCTACAAAGAGATGTACATTAGTTTTTTCTTTTTTTTATCACTACATGTATAGAGTTCTTTCTAAATACTTGAAATTTCTGATGCAATTTATGGTGAAGATGCATTAACATTCTCATTTTTATGATACTAGCTTATTAGTTTGTTGATACCAAGGAATGAGTAGTCATTGAGACATTTTTGGTTATTTTTGTATGAAATGGTATTCAAGTTATCGAAACAAAAGTGGTAGTGGTTAAACATACAGAATATATCTTTCATAGGACCATCTCAGCAATGGAAATCTTTCATGTTGACCTCTTTGGAGGAGCTGTCCAGTGTTGTGTCGCAATTGGAATCCACCAGTGCCATCTCCCCTTGATGAAGATGACTCCAACAACATATGGACACAAATGATATAAACAGGATATTGGCGAACTGGAGGGGAAGTCGATATAACTATCCATGATACCACTTTCGCTCCGCACTTATATAAGCAAGACGTTGGCACTTTTGTTTCCCACTTATATAAAGAAGATGTTGGCGAACTTTAGGGGAAGCCGATGTAACTATCCATGATGCCATTTTCATGATTTTTCTCCCGACCTCCCATACTAAGGGTGAAATCAACATCTTCATCAAACAAAACAAAAAATAACTTCACAATTGATATGTCACATTCTATTGCTTTCAATTAGGATCGCATGGGATCTTTTGATGGAGTTGTTTTACAGATATAACTAGCAAAATATTATAGTTCTAATTAAACAAACATGATCAAATCATCTTGCATAAAGAAGTAAATGTACCATTGACTTTATCCTTCGTGACTTTTACACTCATTTTCTTAAATTGGTACTATGTCTATATGGACCACATGTTTATTGTATAAAGAGCACGTCATATTTTTGGGCAAGTGGTAAGCGTGGAAAGTTGGTGGTTCTTTCAAAACCAAGATCAAGTCTATATTGCTAAAAGACTACACCCTATGTCTGTATGGACCACATGTTTATTGTATAAAGAGCACGTCATTTTTTTGGCAAGTGGTAAACGTGGAAAGTTGGTGGTTCTTTCAAGACCAAGTCTATATTACTAAAAGACTACACCTTATGTCTGTATGGACCACATGTTTATTGTATAAAGAGCACGTCATATTTTTGGCAAGTGGTAAGCGTTCATACTTAGGTGGAGGTTGTTTCAAGACCAAGTCCATATTAGTAAAAGACTACACCCTATGTCTCTATGGACCACATGTTTATTGTATAAAGAGCACATCATATTTTTTGGCAAGTGGTAAGCGTTCAAAATTAGGTGGAGGTGTTTCAAGACCAAGTCCATATTGGTAAAAGACTACACCCTATGTCTTTATGGACCATATGTTTACTGTATAAAGAGCACGTCATATTTTTTGGCAAATGGTAAGCGTTCAAAGTTAGGTGGAGGTTGTTTCAAGACTAAATCCATATTACTAAAAGACTACACCCTATGGAAGATGACTCCTTTAACATTCCCCCTCACGTGCCCTTAGACTTGTCATTACAATGGGCAATCATATGGGACAAGGTTCTATTAGAAAATATGATTTGGTCTAATATTAACAAAAAGATTGATTTTCACTAATACCCGACATAGTCACATTTAGAATTAATGACTTGTTCTTTAATACCTCAGATAATGTTGGATGAGCTTGGATGTGAGATAGTTCCCCTAACTTTCCACCCTCATGTGGCCTTAGACATGTCACTAGAGTGGTAATCTATATGGGATAAGGTTCTTTCACAAAACATTCCGAATGTTTAACCACCACTACTATTGTTGCGATACCATTCCAAAGAAAACTCATACAAATATAACAAAAAAAAATTCCAATGACTACCCATTCTTTGGTATCAAAAAACTAATATGCCAATATCATAAAAATGAGAGTTTTTTTATCAGCCACAAAAATTTTATTAGAATTAGACAAAGGTTATATCGAGGAAGGCAAACACTAGTTACAAGAAAACCTTGAAACACGGAGAAAGCTAGAAAGAAAATGGAAAAATGGAAAAAAATTTACATTCAACAAGAAATTATTGGGAGATAACAACAATTTCAAGCACTGTCATAATTAAAATAGCACCAGCACAAGAATCAGCACTTGTGAGAGTCGAAAATCCAGGTGATTGGTAATATTCTTTGTTCCAAGAATTTGCTTGGAATCAAGCATAAAGTAGCACCAGAAGAAGAGCAAATGGGAAGGCTTCAAGAGTTGAATGTAGCTTTGGAGGTAGGATAGCACAAGAAAGTATCACTCTTAATCAGCACTAGATAGCACCACCAGCATCGAGGGACCAATGGCAGTAGGTAATAGCATTAGATAACACCAACGAGCTCATTTGAACTTGATTTTCAGCAGCACCAGCAATCATGAGGAGCAAGGGAAATGCCAACAAGCAGTAGTAGTATCATAGCAGTAACAAACAGCAGCAGTTCACCAATTGATCCATGATAGAAAAAATTAGCAGAATAAAGAAACCAGCTATGCACATCAGCAGAGGTATTTTTAGCATTAGAAGCAGAGAACAACAATTCAAATGATATCACTAGCAAGCAAAAATTTGTATCATCAAAGGCAGGCAGGCAGCAGCAGCAGCAGCAGACAAATGATTCACCAGCATCAAAAGCATCTTTGATAGTAGGCATCAGTAGCAATCAAGATCAGACCAAATGTTATGGTCAAACCATGATTATAGGAGGCTCAAGACAAGACTGAAACTCAAATTAAGGACTAGGACACAACACACAGCCAAGAAAAAACACAAAAATTGCATTGAAAGGCCCAATTTTTTTGAAAAGAACTGTATACATGTGGTGATAAAAAAAGAAAAAAAAATTTCTGCATTAATGTGATTGGTTGTATCAACTTTGTGTGCATATTAATTGCGGGTGAGATTGCAGAGACATGCTCTAACTCTCCTCAAATATGTTTCTATTGTACATTTACATATTCCATCTAGTCACAAAAAGGGGCAATTGTAATATGGCCCTTGTAATAACAGGGACAGTTATGCAAAAAACAAAAAAACAGTCAATCTCTCTCATATAGAGCCAATTGTAATAATAGGGTACAGTTGATGCAAACACTCCCATAGGCACAAACTGGGTGTTTCCAAAAGCTAGATGATCATAAATTTTATTTGCAATCACTAGTATCTTTAGGTACCTTGTAGTCTCCGCAATCTAAAAAAAGACACACCAATGATGACTAACTTCAAAACCAAGACAAACACTAGTTACATTCTTCACGCCAAAAAATAAACAAGATATAAAGACCAAGACAAAAACACAATCAGCACTTCCGTAAGATGTCATCATGCACCTTGTTGCCGGGCATAACACCAACAGTACGAGTAGCCTCTTTCGCAAATTAGTATCCACTTTATCCTCTAACATAAGTACATGTAGAAGCCTCTTACACCAATTTATGTTGTGCATAAGTACATGTGTAAGTCGCTTGTTTCCTCTTTTTATCCTTCACTTACAAAACAACAATTACCATTTCCACTCTCATATTTTCAGATAAATAGAAAAACAACTTTAATCAATGACAACAAGAGATTGGAAAAGGAGATAAAGTTTTCATGATTTAGAGGGGCATACAATTGATTTATAAAAAACACTACACCCCAGTAAGTGGTAAGTCATTTGTGGGTAGAGAGCAAAAATAAAATGGCTATAGACCAAGTCATTTTAAGATTAGGATGGAAATGAGAACCGAAGATTCCAGCAGCGACATCAAGAGACCAAAAGATGTCACTATCAAAATCCATCACCCATAATTAAAATGCAACCAGGGCATATCTTAGTAACTCAAGGTATTAAACCTAGCATAGCTAGCTGCTGTCTCTTAGGCCTTAAGTTTAGATAGACTGATCCCAAAATAAATGTCTTTTGTTGTGGTACAACTATTCTGACGCTCATGGTTTAATACATGGATGGCCATTGGATTCTACTAAAAGAGGTAGATTCTATGTTCGCCATTGTACACAATCTTACAAATTGAGGTATGTTTCTCTCAACTTTCATAGTTTGATATAACTTGCTGTGTGTTTTATTTAACTACACTTGTGGATTTTGGTAAACCAAGTATCCTTTTCCATATGTTAATTAAACGCCAAAACACTTGCAGAAATTGAAGTCCTGAAATTAGAAACGGCTTTTGTAAACACATGACTTAAATACTTACTATCGGCCGAGCACACACGTTGCGTGTGATATAAGTGTTGACAAAATAAACTGTAATTGAATGATTCTGACTTGCGTCCACATTGCGTGTGCACCGACTTATAGTTTGATTATGAAGTCAGGTCATACACTTGGAAAACATCTTCTATAATAGATGGACAAGCTTTTCTAGTGGATTGTAGGCATATCAAATGGTGAGCCCGATTGAACAACAATTTATGACCCAACTATGAACAATTTATGACGAACATAGAAGGGCCCAATTTTTACGTGGCAACTAGTGGATTGTAGGCATATCAAATGGTGAGCCCAGTTGAACAACAATTTATGACTCAACTATGAACAATTTATGACGAACATAGAAAGGCCCAATTTTTACTTGGCAAAAAAAGCAATCCTTCTACACATCCAAACATGCCATAGGTGCTGGAAGTAGAAGGATAATATACCATTGTCATGTCATTTCCATGACAATAATATGCACAAGGAAGTAAATTCAATTTCGGTAGAAAGTTCTGAATTCCGAAGCATTTCAAACTTTCTAGTAATTTTCCCTTTTTTTTGAGCGGTCTCTCTTATAAAACCCCGAATCTCTTCCCTGTACACATTCCCCACTTTCCTACTCCGCTCAAGGTCAGCCTCCATGACGACGCCGACCCACTCGACAAACGGCAAGCCCACCGTTCCGCCGTGGAGAGCCACCATAAGACCACGAAGGCCCAAGGTATTGATCTCTTTCTGTTTCTGATTTCTCTCTCTCTCTCTCTCTCTCTCTCTCTCCGAGATTTGTTTGCCCTAGGTTAAAAGATTTTGTGGGACGGGGATCCTGGGTCGTTTCTTTCAAATCCGTTTGTTAGTTTCGGCTTGTAAAATCAGTTGGCGGGTTTGTTGTTATTTCATATCCTCTACTTGCTTCGAGCGTAGGGTTTCCAATCACATGCAATTCAAAAGGGGATCCTCGGCTTTTTTGTGTTTCTTTTTTCTTTTTTAAAATTTAAAATAAAAGATTATGTCTCTGATCACTCAGATTGTGGTCTACCTCTGATTCGAAAAAACTGATTCGTTAATTTTTCTTTTATCTAGAGTTTGCTGGAGATGGACGGTGATGGTATCGGCCAAAAGACGAAGGCAGAACATTTGAAAATCTATGATTCGATTCAGGCCACCAAAGAAAAGTTGAGATCGGAAGGTTATTTTGATAAACCGCCGGCATTTAACGGTTGGGAAGTCTGGAAGAAAGATTTGAAAGCCCGTTCTGCACTCAAACAAAAACAGGAGCATGGAGATGGAACAAAACAGAAACTGCAGAAGCAGCATGGAGAAGAAGGAAAAGTACAGAAGAACAAGAACAAGAACAAGAACAAGAACAAGAAGAGGGAGGAGGACCTAAGGTTGCCGCCGCGCTGTTACTTAACTAGAGAGGAGACAATAGAATACAACAGGAAGGTCAAGGAGTCCGAGGTATGCGTATATGTGTCTATTTAGTTTAGTTTTTTGTTCTCCCAGTATATTGTTTCCCTCCCTTGCCTCTTTAATATATTGCTCGTGTGTTTCTGTTTGTGAATCTGCTAATCTATGGCTTTTTTGAACATTTATCCTGATATAGTATACCATTACTACCTATGTACAGGGGTTTGATGTTGGGGACCTTCCCCGTGGTGTTCTTGACTATTGTATTAAGCCTATTCCTCTTTCTCGTAAATCGATGCTCAAGTTTCAGGATATGGCAAAGACAGCTATTAGCGTTTACAATGAAGACCATGTATGTGCTCGCGCTTGTGGCTCATTAAGTTCTCCTTACCTTGCCTTTTTTATCAAGTCATGTTTCTTTGTATTGGGTTTAACTTCTTTCTTAAATTGTAGGGCACGAAGTATCGGTTTGTCAAGGTCATCAGAGTAAATTGGAGGATGTCTATTTGTTCATTCTATTATATAACCTTTGAGGCCAAGGATGACATGACTAGTTCTCCTCCCCAGAACTTCCAAGCGTACATTCGTAGGTCTTCTGAGGGTGAGAAAACTATCGAGTTTTGCAGGGTTGAACAGAAATCCGAACTGCGTGAAGGTATCCTGTTTTCTGTTATTCGTTTGTGTTGTTAACATTGGATTGCTAGTGGGGTTATATTCTTTTTTCCTTTCACACCTGGGGTATGTTAAGTAAAGCAAAACATTAGGTAAAACAAAACCTGGTACGCGTACGACGTTGTTTTTGTAGACCCGGCTTCATAGTATGCCACCAGGGTATGCATGTGAATAATGTAGTGAACTCATGCTATGCATGGGAATTATGCTTTTATCATGTTCTATTATTTTCGAAATGATATCACGCATAGCTCTTGAATTGTTGAGTATTATCAGAGTTGGCTTATTTTCCTTCACTTTAGAGAAACTCTATGGTCCCATAAATTTTTTCTCAGCATTGTCCCAGATTGGGACTTGGCTATCAGACTCACTCTGGTGGGTGCCCCATCACTAACCCCAAACAGGCTAAAATCCTCTCCTCTCTCCCTCCATTCCCACTGCTTTCATGCCTCCACCGACTGCCCCTGTTCCCCAACAGCGTCTCTCTCGCTGCCATCCCCTCCTCAGCCTTAGCATACTGACCATCTTCACTCCTTACCGCCACACATCTTAAGGGAGAAATTGCACCCTGTCATCTTAATGGGTGGATTCAAATTTTGTATGGGTTTTATCCCTCAAAACTCATCTTTATCCTTTTGAAAATAAAAATAAATCTAACTTTTAATATGATTAGTCGTTTTCTTTCCTTTTTTAAGAAGAGCCGGGACTCACATAGGGTTCGGCAGATTTGTTCCAGCTTGTTTGGTCCATGAGTGCATCGTTGTTTGTTGTGATCCATGTGTTAAGGATCATTTGCTTACCTCTCCACACGCGAGGTCGCACGTGCGGTGCAGTGTTGGAGTTTTGTCCCCCATCTGTTAATTATCTCCTCCAAAACTAGTATATGGGCTTTGGCGGCCTTTTCACTCCTTGCCAATTGGTCTTGAGTTGGATGTCTTAACACTACCAAATTAAAATTCCCACATCTCTGTTCTTAAGCCAAGAAACAGAGGTGAGTAGAGCTCAGCAGCAGTACTTCCAAGGGACTGGTAAAATTCTTATTTTCATCTTTTGTTGGTCCCTTTAATATTCCTCAGTCTAGTTCAAAACAGCAGGACAAAAGGCCCGTTCTCTAGTCAAGCTAAAGAACCAGAGGAATCTATTGCTCTGGTTCTCTACTAAAGAAACAGAGGGCAGCCATTCTTGAAACCTTCCTATTGGATTTTAATCGGTCATTGTTGTTTGTTGAAACCCACAGTATCTATGGGCATTTAACTGACCGTTGCTGATTGTAGGTCCGAATCCAGTAAAATAGTGCTAGATATTAGCAGCAAAGTCCCTATATGTCAAAGGTTGGGTTGAAATGAGATAGTTCTTACTTCTTAGCCTCCGAATCAAGGCCGTGAAGTTTTAGGCTCTAATTTTTTTTGTGAATTTCTTCTCAAACAGAATTGTCATAATCGTGCTACAATTGGTACCTAAATTGTTAACCTTCGTGTTTTGAGTAGAGAAAGTGTGGGTATTCAACTACCTCATTCTGCAATTTTGGAGCCAAAACTTTCGAACATGTAAATGACTATCAAGATTTCATTAGTTATTTGACGATAAAGTCCATTAGAAGGCAGCCAAAAGAAATTGTAAATGATTTTGCGAGTAGAGAAAGCTCAGAATATCCATGAGATTTGAACACCGCTAATCTCTTGGTGCTTTGTGTGATTTTGGTAGTGGGAAAAGACCCTATATCTCATATCCCAACAAATTTCAGAAAATAATGGAGCCATGGAGTTGAGGATGCTCTTTTTGGAACGGCAGAAAGCTGTGGGGAAAGGGGTTTGGTTTGTCGGCAGTAAATGGTGCGGGGACCGCCTACTTTGCCACTTCAACATTCTTGGACATTTCAGGACTTTGTTTCTGGGTACTTTGGATTGCTGATGCAAACCAAAATCAAAGGGTAGATTTCATAAGAGAGAGGATCCCCAAACTTGGGATACAAAGAGCTCTAGCTCTCAACTTTTCTTATATCATTATAAAAACTACCTAATGAGGACTCTAGACTCCTCTTTAGTCTTTATATACCCACTTGCACTAAGGACACAAAATGACCTACATACCCTAAATTCTACTGTATCATCATTAGCCCTCTTAAAAAAATTTGTCTTCAAGTTGGACAACTGGACTGAATAAAATTAAATAAGGAAAAAAAGGGGTCTTCGTTATGCAGTTTCGAATTCGGCTTGCGGCTGCAGATTCTGTTTGTGTACATCCACCGCACCCATGCTTATGTGCCATAAAATCACCCATTTGCCTGATACCTCTTACGGATCAATACTTCCTTAACATAGGTGACTACACTTGGCTCCAAAACATCACAAGAATCATCAACCATAGCATAGAGAAATTTCAACTTGACATCATGGCCAAGACTTTCTTGAGTGAACACCATTACGAAAGGATCTTCAAGCTGTCCGGAATAGTTGTTGCCCTCTTTTGGTGCCTTCGGATAGCAAACTTTTAGGAGTAAGACTTGTGTTGGATACCGATGCCTCATAAACTTGAACATCTTGGAATTGGGGCAATCCGGTAGGCAACACGTGAAAGCAATCCTCGACCTTTGGTTCAACCAACTGTTCATCAAGTAGTGGAGCTTCCAAATCACTCCCATACTATTCAAGTTGAATGTCTTGTGCCAAAGGCAACTTGAAAGTCAAGATTTGAGAGCAATCATCAACCTCAAGGTCACGACTTTCCTTTTCTCCATAGCCTTATGCCAAAAGTTCCTCACTATCTTGTCTAAAGACTAAGGAAACTTTTCTTGAGCATATCAATAAGCATTCCCTCTTCATTATCAACACGAAACCCCTCATTCAGAGACTCTTGGAAGACAGACACATCTTCAAATTCACATCCAAACTCTTCATTTGGAGACTCAACAAAGATTGGCAAATCTTCAAACCTTAGTTGCAGGAATCGCCTGACTTGATGCCGCTCCCCTGCGAGAAACGCGATTCTGCGTTTCTCACACAGAATCGCAACGGGAGCGCGTTCCTGTTGAGACGGGATCGCGTTCCTTAGGGAGACGGGAGCTTACAGTTCGTTCCAGTCACCGTCGTGGCCGTAAATTGCAGATCTTGTTCGCCGAAGAAAAAAGAGGAGGAGGAGGAGGAGGAGGAGGAGGGGAGAGAGAGAGAGAGAGAGAGAGAGAGAGAGAGGTACCGACCTCAAAGCCCTCACCTGAAGCGACGAACGAAGAGCAGCTGCTGCTGCTGCTGCGATTCCTTTCTTTAGAACTAATGACGAAGATAGGTTTTAGCCTTTAGGGCTTCGGCTCTTTCTTTTGTTTGGTTTGGGCCTAATTGGGTTGGGCCATTTAAGGCTTGTGTTCTCAATTAGTTAGGTAAGTCAGACATCTCATTTATTAATGGGCCAAATTAGAGTTTATATATCCAGTCAAATTACAGTTTCAAGAATCTATGTTTTAGTTTATTGCTCGATAGACCCCTTATCTTGCCTCTATTGGTAAATTGTGATATACATGTTATATAAAAATTGAAACATACAAAACTAATCTAAAAAAATTGACATAAAATACATTTATTTTTCTGTATAACATAAATAAAAAATATGAGAAGTACCAAAAATAAAAAATAAAAGATATGAAATTATTTTAAAAATTATAAATAAAATATACTTAGGCGCTCCCAAACTTAGGAGCTTCTGGGTACCTTCGCTCCCCCGCTCCCACCCCCGCCCCTGCCTCCGCTTCCGCCCCCGCTCCCGCTTCCGCTTCGTGCAACTAAGCTTCAAACTCATCTTCAATCTCAAAAACTCAAATCATCTTGAAAAACACCTTTAAGATCTTCACTTGGATATTCATCAAGACATCAAAGATTGGAACATTAGGAAAGAAGAAGACTGGAACATTAGTGTACTCATAATTATCATCACAACTTGGTTCTTTCGCCTACTTGACAAAGAGGGCATTGAGAACATGCTCCTTTTCACCATCTTCCAACTTGAGAAATGGTTTTTCAAACTTGTAAGCATTCGAATATTCCGATAGGTGATGGATTTTAGCCTCCATGGTGTCAATTAAAGGTTGATTTTCAGTTGGGTTAGCCTATAAGGACTTTCTCTCACCAAAATTAGTAAGGAATTGGCATTCTCTAATCATTTCTTTTCCTATCCTTTGGTGACTAACTATGAGTTGTGTGATTGTGTCCACCAATCCAGAGCTCTTCCAGTAAGGCGAGTAGACAACCAACCAACGAACTTTGGCGGGCTTCCACAGAACTTGGGAAGTTCATTATCCACATCGTTCACCAATGTATTTAAATCTAACAAACTTTTCTCTATGCCAATACGGAGCACCATTACGATTTTCCATTGGTTGGATGTTGCAAACACCACACCCTTTCAACCAAAGTAGCTACTTCACCCATCTATTCTTGCGATTTGGGTTGCCACAATTATCAATTCAATCACCAAAGTTTGCCATTAATCCCTATCGATGCCTACTCTACTACCTTTACATTCACTCCTTTCCCCATTTCTATAACCTATTCCAAACAATGGCCAAACACAATCAATTAGTCAAGAAAATTAGCCCCAAAACCCGGTCAACTCAGCACCCAGTCAACTCAGTAGTTCAATACCAAGTCACACGACTTATACATACAGTCAACCTACTGAACCCAATCCAACTCAGTAAATCAACAACTACTTCTACATTCACTCCTTTCCCCATCTTTATAAACCATTCCAAACAAGGGTCAAACACAACCAATTAGTCAAGAAAATCAGCCCCATAACTTAGCATCCAGACAACTTAGTAGTTAAATACCTAGTCACACAACTCCTACACGTAGTCAACCCAACCCAACTCAGTAAATCAACAACCAGTAATGAAATCACAGAAAGATAACACCAAATTCAAGCTTAAATTAGTAGGCCTAGTCAACCAGGATGATTCATGTTAGAATGACTGAGAAGTATGAGAAGTACCAGATCTGGCTTTGAATAATGGGCTGAAATCGCACGTATCATCTCCGCGAGGCATTTATGGTAGGAAATGGTTCGAAATGTCCTTAATCAACTGATTTGTAGTTGAAAAGGTCCAAAATATAGGGATGGCATTCGCGGCGGATATTGGCAAATCCGTACCTGATCCCAAAATCGGATGGTTACCCAAATCCGCCCCGAAACCTGAACAGGTGGAGTGGCGAACCATACCTGAACCAAACGGGATTCGGTTAATTCCCGAACTGGTTGGGTAACCGAATTAGAGAGAGTTAGTAAGAGCACAACTTTTCTCTAGTAATTGCTGACAAGAGTATACAGATCTAGGGATCGATCAAATATGTATATATATAGTCTGTCTCCCATGAGGGGGTCCTCATTTTGGTTAAAATGACCTCATTTCTCCCATTTTTTGACCAAATTTTGATGATCCGAGCCGCTCAATGTGTTCAGAACGTGATTTTAAGGGTAACTGCGTGAAATCAGCCAAAAAAAAAAATACCGGGAAGGGCTTCATCCAAGCAGTTTTTATTTAAACCGTTCGATAAAAAACAAACAAAAAATGCTTGGATGAAGCCCTTCTCGGTCTTTTTTTTTTTGCTGATTTCTCACGGGTACCCTTAAAATCACGTTATGAATACATCGAACGGCTCGGATCATCGAAATTAGATTGAAAAAGGGAGATCCGCATTTTATTAAAATGAAGTGGTCCTTACGGGAGACGGACTCTATATATATATATATATATATATATATATATATACACATACACACACACATCTATACACACACACACACACACACATATATATACACACACACACACACAAAATCCGGTTCAAGTCCAAACCTTTTCCCGTCCGCACCTCCTCTTTTCCGATTGAATTTCGATATCTATATACACATATATATATATATATATATACACAATCCGGTTCGAATCCAAACCTTTTCCCGTCCGCACCTCCCATTTTCCGATTGAATTTCGATGATCTGAACCGCTCAATGTGTTCACTAAGGACACAAAATGACCCATTCTAAAAATGCCATGAAAATACACCATGTTACTATCTCCCGAGATTTAGTCCCTTGCATATCCCCCAAACACAATTCGTATAGGGCTTATGCACTTAGTAAGTCTTCACAAGACTGATTACATGGTTGGGCAAAACTGTTATGTGGTGATTTTATGCATATCTAACGTTTTTAGTTTGAATAATGAATGAAATAGACCATAAAAGAACAGACGCAATAGAATGGGCGTAAATGAAATACATGATCATGTACCTTTCACTTATTGTACAACTTATTGAGGTCACAAAACACATTTACACTCAAGGACAGAAAGACTGACAATATTTACATATTGAACAGTAAGAACTTGGTAAAAACTAAAAAGTATCTCAAACCCCACCATACATATTTATAGCAGGTAATGAGCCTTAGAATCTTACATATTATAGAAGATTGGAAATTGCGCGTTGAAGCTTGAAAAAGCCCATGTAATAACTGGTAATTTTGAAATTTCATTAAGGTAATTAATCATGGAAGACATTGGCAAGATAGAATCTCTTTAAATGATCCTTTAAAATCAGTAGTTAATTTCTTGAAATGGTGGAAACTTTTCAGACTATGGAGCTTTTAGAAATGGAAAGGAGTAGCAAGATGCAAATACTTTTGATTGTTTTCTAGTTTTCTGAATTTTTTTGTAGTCCATGTAATATACTTTAGAAATTAAGTTTTTTCTTTCTATTTTCTTAACTTGCAAGTAGAATTGTAGATTCAGCCAAGAAAGTTCTCTTGGAGCATATCCCGTGCATAACAGGGCTGGAATGGTGGTTATTATTTTATGTTTGTACTATTTTGTTGGGGGAATGACTTTGGTGTTTCCGGTCATTTTGGGAACACCGTAACTTTTGGCATAACAAAAACATTATGAGCATAACCAAAATCCATTACAAGCATAACAGTACCATAGCAAGAAATAACTTGTTTGTTATGTCTTGGTTGGGTTTGGTTATGCTTTGGTTGGTTTTTTGGATATTTCTTGGTTATGCCTTGTTTGGGTTCTATTATGCTTGTAATGGGTTTTAGTTATACTCATAATGGTGAAGTTATGCCAAAAATTACAGTGTCCCCAAAATGACCGGGGACACTATAGCATCATCCTTTTGTTGGTAGTGTTGTTAATTCATCATTCTTTTCTGTAATTTGCAGGTTGTGGGGAGACATCACAGCAGTAGGAGTAAGCTTGTGGAATTTCGATGTTCATGTTGATGGGTGTGTTGGTGAAGTGTGTGGCTATGTCTCTCAAATTTCAAATCCAAAACACATATACTATTAAGTTTGTTGTTGGTGCTTTCAAACTAGTCTGTCAACTAAGGATATTATGCAGTACTCGTTTGTTTGTTCAATGATTTATGGGATTGACAATATATAGCATTAGGATAATGCTATGGTGTCTGTGTCTCCGTTATGCCTCTAGTGATTTTCGGTTATGCCTTTTGTGGTTTCGATTATGCCTCTTGTGGTTTTCGGTTATGCCTCTTGTAATTTTCGGTTATGCCTTTTGTGGTTTTTGGTTATGCATCTTGTAATTTTCGATTATGCCCTTTGTAGTTTCATGTTATACAACACATGGATCCGCATATGGCATAACATGGAACCACACATGATATAACCGAAAACTTAAGAGGCATAACCGAAAATCACAATATGCATAACGGAGACACTGCAAGGGTAGACATCATAGCATTTGCCATAGGGTTATGGTAGTTAGGGCTGCCAGCGGATCAACCGAACCGCTGAAATCGACCAATCTGCCCAAACAAATCTGTCTGTGAACCAAACCGAGGTATGTGACTATTGGATGTGGATAAAAAAAGAAAAATCCACTGCAAGTGGATCAGCTGCGGGTTAGAATCGTCCAATCTGCTCAAACCGTCCAATCTGCCTAAAGTAAAAAAAAATGTGAAACAGTTAAGTCATTCACGATAACCATTAGCCTCATCAAAATAGTATTAGCAAATTTGACAGTACTCTATATACTATGTTACTTGTTATTGATATAAAAATTTCAAACGTATGCCTATGAAAAATTATTGGCTTGTCTTGGGGCAATACGGAGTGGTATGATATTGTTACTATACTTTAGGAAAAATTATTGGCTTTTCTTGGGGCAATATGGAGTGGTATGGTATTGCTACTATACTTTTTAAATTTTTAGTATTTATAAAAAATAAATTACGGGCTTAAATCTGCCCAAATCACATCCAAACCGATTCGACCGAACAATGCTCACGGGCAGGTAGTGGATGAGGTAAGTATGAATGTCTTTTGCTCTCTCATATTTGGATTTCAAAGAGCTTTTTAGAGCAGATATGAACGTGCTTTATTTTAAAAAAAATTACTCGCGTAATGTAACATTTTCACAGATGCAAAGTTTTGGAAGCTTTTTAGATTTTTTCGAAATACTTGCGTTGTTTTAAATCTACACAAACCGACCAAATTGAACTGCCTAAATTGCAAATCAAACCGACCGAACCGTGAAATACTCACGGACAGTTGCGGATGGAGAAAACAACAATTTGATGGATGCAAATTTGCTTAGGAACCGAACCGATTCGCCTAAAATTGAACCGCGAACAGCCCAAAGTCCTAATGGTAGTTTCAATGGGCTTTGAATAATAGCATATGTAGAGGTATAAATATCTAGGGTAATGGCTCTTGCCAACATTTTTTTTTTGGAAGTGCTTCGGTGTCTACCCTAAAAAAGGAGACAACGTAAAATTTTTGACATAACAAAATCATTATTTAGTATAATCAAAACCCCATTACAAACATAACAGAACTATAACAAGACATAATAGAACCATAACAAGACATAATCAGAACCATAACAAGACATAACTTGGTTGTTTTTGTTATGCTTGTAATGAGTTTTGATTATGCTCAGGACCAGTGCACACTCAGGACAAACCACGCAGTTATATAGCATCATATATACAGTTACAGACAGATGAAATGGCTTTAAGTCATTGAAAATAAACAGAACACCCCATAAACAGTGTGGGAAAATAAATAAAGGCCATGACCTAGCTGCCATACAAGGGCCAGCCATTGGGCTTGATCTCATTGCCGTACGCTAGTCAAAGGAGGACGTACGCCGGTGACATCTTCTGCCCAATGTTTGGCTTTGCACCTTCTGGGCTCTGAAACATGACCAGAAAGATCCCAGAAGCATTCCAAAACAAACAAAAGCAGGTATTGAATACTATAGCTAAACAGTTCTAAAATGCAGAAAACAGTAAATTGGTTATTAGCATGCAGTAAGGTGATAAAAGAGAAAGAACAGCAGAAAACAACTGATCAATGATCCCCACGCAAGTGTTGCACATACAGCCATGAATGGTGTACGGCTCGACATCACTGGTGTGCACCATTGATAGTTTCACACGACCTTTGAATCATTGCTAGCATTAGAGCCAAGATTGGTATTAATTATCAACTTTGACTCTGCCAGCTCCCCCCTCAGGGGTCAGAACATAAAGAAATACAAAGGTGGTATACCTTTGGTTGAAGTTGATGGAATGAAAGAGTTTTGAACTTGAGGTTAGAGGTATGGATGATGAATGGTAAGGGTGCTGTGAATATGGAGAGTTTTCTTGCTTACTCTTTGAGTGATAAGAAGAAAGCGAGCAAGAAACCAAAGGAATGGGGAGAGAAAGAGACTTAGAGTCTTAATGGTGGTAACCCCTTGCACATGAATGCAAGAGGGGTATTTATAGCCAAAGAGTGACTGAGGGAGGGGTGTAACCAGTTGAGTTTGTGGCTGGTTGGGTTAAGGAGAGGAGTCCCCATGCATTAAATGCATGGGACTAAGTGATGGATATTGTAGGAGAGAAAGGGGAACGACCCTGCAGGTTTGCAATCAGCAGAGGACTGTAGAACGTACTGGGTAGCCGCAAAAGTCTTGTGCACGTGCTTGAATAGTGATATTTGACTGACTTTGACCGACATACGCCATCACCATACTTGCTTGCGTCAGTGACAACTGAGTCAACGGTCGATGACTGACACGTGACAGTTTACCAGCACACGCTAGCACAGTATTGGCGTAAGCAAGTAGGGTTTTGCGGAGGCCATTTGGTTCTGGCTTGAAGGGTTTGAAATGAAATTCGACCAGGCTTGAATGAGGTTCGGGACGCTCAAAGCTCAAACACACCAATAATCTCGGAATGTTCTTGACCTGTTTCATCATCGGGGAATCAAAGACCGTAAGTAGACTAATCTGGACAGTCCAGAATAGGGTGTCTACACCTAATCCCATGGATGTGTTGGCAGCTTGTTGAAGCCATACCAAACAATGGAGCAATATGGACGTCAACAGATGAAGGTAAGTTCAAGCAACTATTTGTTTCTTATGGTTCAAACCTCTGTGTGTGTTTGGGAATAAATGATTGAGCCCTTATTGAGAAAGGTGAGCAAGGTCTATGTTGCTCTGAATGATTAAAATCTTAAGTTCGAATTGGAAAAGTGGCAGAAATTATGTAGTAAATGTTACATGCTTTTTTCACCCATCCTAGGCAAAAGGAATAAATTCTCAAGCTCTCTATCAAGGGTTGTGTTCTTCTCTAAATCTGCTGGATTTTGAATTGCGAATCAAATTTGTTTTTAACCTGTGAGTCTTGATTTTACTTAGCGCAAACTCGTAACTTAAAACCAGAAATCTGTATTAACCCCCAAGAATGTGGAGTTGGTACAGACTTCTTTTGTTTTTTTTCTTGGCGGAAGTTAGCATTGTTAGATGTGTCATGGTGAGGTGGGCACCAAGGCGTTCGGATAGGCATGGGCTAGGACGGTGCCCAAGGCGACGTAGCGCGTCACATGTGTCACTTCAAGAGATGTGAGTCCGAACGTTCGATTGTCCGAGGAGTCGTCCGGTGCCGTGTTCCTTCGGGCCCTAAGGACCAATCTCGAGGCATGTAGTGGGTCCTGCCTCGGGGTCGGCCTGGGGCCGGTTGCCCCGGGCCACTACACATTGTATGGTATTTTTTTGTTTGTTCGCCTTGAATCTTCGAAGGGTTTGCAGCAGAGTAAAAATGACGTTGGAGGCGAACATAACACGAGGGGGCCATCATTGTAGGCTAACCTGGCCACGTGCTTAGTAACCACCTTATCCTCTACGCCACCTATGACGTCGTCCGAAGCGGTTACCCGAGCATGCCTCCATGCGGCCACCCAAGCGTACCTTCTACGTGCTTACTTGGAGACCAAGTTAGGCAAAGTCTATAAAAGGGAAAAGATTCTAACCTAGCGAGGTATGCCATTCGACCTTAACCCTAAACCTACATTTCTCTCCTGACATCTAATTTGATTGTTAGAGGGTCATTGGACGTCCACCGCCCTAGTGACTTGTTGCAGGTCTGGCAGCGGAGTAGGGAACCAGAGAGAGCCAGGAGGTCCCATCTCGATTCAGATCCCGTCAACCAAACCCCCACATCATGGTAATTCCATCCAATTTGATTCCAGCTTGTCAAATCTACATTATTATCAGTTGAAGGTAGATATTTCAACGGTAATAAAAAAGAGAAAGTAATATATGAAATACTACTTTTAAATGTGCGAAGATATTTCTTCCTTTTTGCTTTCTACAAATGCCCCAAGCACTTTGCCATGTCCTACACCTCTTATCAACCACACAATACAACGGCTCCAAAACAATACAACCTGAAATGAAGCACCGCACCGCTCCCGCGCCTCCACACCAAATCAGTGAAACCTAACCCAGCCATATCCCCGCATCGTCTCTGAAACCTAACCCATCTCTTCTCAACTCTTGCGTCTCCAAAGCCTTACCCTACACTTTACTGTCGCACCAACGGACATCAAATCCAGTGGCGTGTCTTGAACCACTCCTTCGGATGACTCTAGTGCCCATCAAATCCACAAGTGTTGCGATGTCGTACACCTCCAGTGCCCACCATCTCTCACCAGCGCCCACAAAATCCATCGGCACCGTTCTTCATTTGCTGTTGCCCACCGTTCTTCAGAATCCCTTCTTGCTGGAGTTCTCTTGATTTCAAATGGTAAGCATTCCTTAAATATGTTAATCTAATGCTGAGTTTAGATCATAATTGAGTTGGTCATGCCAAACAGTTATTACACGTAAGTTGTTTGATGAATGGTTTTGAAATTTCCAAACCCCACGTTTTGTTTTTTGAGGCACTGTATTCTCTTCTGGCGCCTGTTTCTTTCCTTCCATCTCTCCTTTTGCGAGTGCGATATTTCGGACAATAGATTCTCATTTCTCGATGTTCCTGCCGATTGAGAAATAAAGGCGCAAATGATAGGCTCTTAAAGTTTGCGGCTGATGGGGAAATCGAGGCGGTTGCCGCCGTGGACATCGATGGTGCCAACGCACTCTATACTCAACATAAAGTACACCGTGCTCTTTTGTGATTCGTAAGCAATACAACATAGTTTCATTAGATGCACTATTATTAAGAAAGACAAGGTCATGTGCCCACACTAACTACCCCATTCAAATGAGCTGCTCAATCAATCATAGTCTGCTCTCAAACCTCCCACAAAAAGGTAGAATTTCCAAGAATTCTGATATGGCAAATCTTGAAGTTCGAACCAACACACGCCTTCTATGTTTTTTTCCGCCTTTTTATGGTTATGCTCACAAAGTATTTGTGCTTATCGAACCATGGTGAGGAATGGCTTGGTTATCCGCGGAGAGGAGCCAATGCAATTGTGTGCCAATGGGAACCCGGGACGGCGGAACCATTGTGAGGATACTCGGGAACCCGGAATGGCAGAACCGAGGTTGGGTGTGTAAAAATGATTTTGCAAATGTTGATTTGGTAAATGAAAACGAGACACGATCTACGATGAGTCGCGTAGGAGAAACACAGAAAATCATGGACACAAACGTTAGTTTGGATAGTGAATGTGAATGTGTCATTGTTAACTGTTTTGTTATATATGCATGTACTATGTGGAAATCGTTAACCTTATTGTCTATTGCTTATAAGTTATGGATTAGTGGGTTTGGATTATTCTATTGAGCGCCTGTAGCTCATGGTGTTACCTTTGGTGACCCTGACATATTATATTGGTGGCGACGCCGATATAATGTGTTAGACCTTGTAGATGAACAGGGTGAGCTGTACACCTTAGAGGCTTTTGGAGCCGAAGAGCTGGCTAGGATGGAAGAGCAGGCGGATTTGTAGTTAGGAACCTTAGTTTCCCTCCCTTTGTGTAATTATGATGTAATAATGAGCCAGACTCTATTTAGTTTTTCAATAAAATTGCCCTTTTAACGTACCCAAATTCGGGGCGTTGCATGCGCATCGTTGAAGTCAGGGATAATTTGTTTCATTTTCAGTTCGTTGACGCAGAAGGAATGAATAAAGTTCTTGATAGGGGACCTTGGAACTTTGATAATTAGATTCTGTTATTGAAACAGTGGGAGGAAGGAATGGTGGAGGGTGCCATTACTTTTGATACAATGGATTTTTGGGTTCAGGTTCATGGTTTACCTTTTGAATATATTCGTAAAGAGGTGGGGGGCACCATTGGCAGGAAAATTAGGGAGCTATTACGAGTGGATGATCGGATCGAAGGGGGTGAATATGGACGTTTTATTCGGATTCGGGTGAGGCTACCTGTAAATGTCTCATTGAGGACGGGGGTAATATCGTGTGTGGCTGGAAGTTCGATCATTGAAGCTAAAGTCGCCAAAGTATCGGCAAACTGATTTTTCAAGCGTGGAATATGGGTGAAAGTCACCTTATTGAAACGACGAATTAGTTCTTCCAAATCTTGGTGATAAGGTTTCAGCTTCTCTTCATGAACCTTCCAATCTCCATTGGCTTGAGAGACCACCAGGTTTGAATCTCCAATCACCTCATGCCTCTCGACCCCTAGGGCGATGACAGCCTCCATTCCGACGATACAGGCCTCATACTTAGCTTGATTATTGGTGACATCAAAATTCAGCTTGAATGCTAGCAGAATATGAGCACCAGTCGGCGTGATCAACAACACTCCAATCCCGAATCCCTTTTGATTTGCAACTCCATCAAAATAAAGGGTCCAGACTTCTTCGACCACTGTTAGCACATCCTCGTTTGGGAAAGCAAAATCCACATCCTCTGGACCATCAATTGAGTGGTCGGCCGGGAATTCTGCCATAGCACGGCCCTTCACAGATTTCCTCATGACATATTGGAGATCAAACTCAGCCAGTAGAAGCAACTAACGTGCTAGCTTATGAATGAGCGCTGGCTTCTTGAACAGATACTTGATAGGATCCATACGAGAAATCAGCTTCATTGAATAGGCTAGCATGTAGTGTCTAAGCTTTTTGGTCGCCCAAACTAGCGCCCAACATGTCTTTTCCAAAGGGCATACCGCTCCTCAAATCCTACCATTTTCTTGCTCAGATATTAGATGGCTTTCTCAACTGCATTTTCTCCTTCCTGCGCCAGCAAACATCCCATAGCTATTGGAGTGATTGACAAATCTAGAATCAACGGTCGACCCGGCTTAATTAGGCGGCATTAGGACTGGAGGGTTCTGCAAGTATCTCTGAATGGACTCAAAAGCAGCCTGACACTTATCAGTCCATTTGAAAGGAACATCTTTCTTGAGTAAGCGAAACAACGGCTCGCAAGTCAGGGTCAACTTAGCGATGAATCTGCTGATGAATTGGACCTTCCTTAGAAAACTTCGCACACCTTTCTCAGACCGTGGAGGTTCCATTTCGAGAATTGCTTTGATTTTGGATGGATCTACCTCAATCCCTCTCTTGGTAATCAGAAATCCCAACATCTTGCTTGTTGTGACCCCAAACGTGCATTTCTGCGGGTTAAGACGCACATTGTACTTGCGAAGCCTTTCGAGAAACTGCCTGAGTGAAGGAAGGTAGTCCTTTTCCTCCTTTGCCTTCACGATCATATCATCAACATATACCTCGACTATCTTATGGATGAAGTCATGAAACAAGGTTGTTTGAGCCCTTTGAAAAGTGCATCCAACGTTCTTTAGCCCAAACGGTATCATTACGTAGCAATAAGTTCCCCATTCCATGACGAATGTCGTCTTCTCTTGGTCCTCCGGTGACACAAAGATCTAATTGTATCCTGAGAATCCGTCGACAAAAGAGAGCAAGGCATGCCCCGCCATGTTGTCCACAAGCATGTCAATGTGTGGCAAGGGAAAACTGTCTTTGGGGCTTGCTTTGTTCAAGTCCCTGAAGTCAACGTAGACTTGGATTCTCCCATCCTTCTTGGGAACAGGCACGATGTTGGCAACCCATTTGGGGTATTCAGCAACCCTCAAGAATCCTGCGTCAATCTGCTTGGTGACCTCTTCTTTGATCTTCTGAACCCAGTCAGGCCTCATTCTGCGAAGTTTCTGTTTGACAGGAATAGCCCCAGGCGCTAACGGGATTCGGTGCTGAACTATCTCAGGATCAATACCGGGCATATCTGCGTGAGACCAAGCAAAAACCTTGAAGAATTCCTTAAGCATCTTGATTGTACTGGCATGGTTTTCTGGGGACAGATTTGGGCCAATTTGCATCATACGGGGGTCACCCTCGTCTTTCAAATTTACTGAAATTACTTCTTCTTTTAAAGGCTGAGCATGCCTTTCGTCTTCCTTTTCGATGAGGGAACGCAACTCAGCCGGGATGTTCCCGTCGAAGTCTGTTCCTTCATCGTCGGGATCGACACAATTTATATAGAAGTCAGCAAAGTAGTCAGAAGCAGGATTATTCATTTCATAAAACCTAGATGGGTTGCCAAGTACAGTCGACTCGAACTCAAAGTAAAAGCTACGACGTGGAGGGCCGAGAGGCACAAACTTTGACTCTGAGCTAGACTTAGACTCAGCAGACTCTGAGTCAGATTCAGATGTATCATTAATGCATGTTAAACGTGGAGTAAAAATGCAGTTATTTATACTACCGGTTGCTTTCACAATGAGGGAGGTTGGATCCTCGAGAATGTCCTGCGAATCAGGCCCAAGCATCAGCACTTCAGCATCTTCTTCCTTGCCTACCAAACCTTCTTGGGAGAACAGCAACTCCAGGCACCCCTGATCAAAAGTCTTCACCCAGTCGACCCTTTCTTTGATCTTAGCCAGCTGCTTCTTGAACTCCTCCTTAGCTAGCTGCTCCTTAGCTATTTCCTCCTCATCATTAGACCAGGTGTCTGCAGCAAAAATCTCAAAGCCCGGTAGCTAGGTGCTAGTCTTCGGATCCCAAAATGGCTCGATCTAACCCAGATAAGCGGTACCGCCTCCCTCACGGACGAAGTAGCTGTCAGGGCTACCATAAAGGTTTGGAGGTTTTCCCGCATCTTTCCTCTTTTTGGCGTCCTTGGCACGGGGTACGTATCCCAAACCAAAGCGGCCTTCGGTGAAAGGAAAGATGGGGAACTCAGCGATCCCCTGTTGGTTGATCCCGAGTCCTAAACCAAGCATGAATGACATCTTCCTCAAGATTTCGAGGGCAGCAAAGCTGATGATGAAGTCATCATCCATGACAATGGACAGGACTGAGCCAGATGTGTCGAAAGCGAATCCTCCAAAGTCTGAATCCTCTTTTCCGTGCATTATTCCCAGAACAGGTGTCCCATCATCCTTGAGCGGGCGGATCCCAGAGTCTCCGCAGATAATTAAAGTTCTAATAGAAAACCCCAACATGACCTTCTAGTGGAGGGTTGAGGGCACAGCAATAATGTCTAACCTATGCTATCACGCCCTCGATTTTAAACATAAATATATAAATCATTTCGATTAAAGATACTCGCATAAGGTAGATAATATCCAAGATGAGTTTCTCACCTACTTAGATACAAACGAAGTCCCAAAGTTTTGAGAAATACATCCTTGGCACCACGGCCCAAATTAATTTAAGTACAAGTACGAACAAGTCATTAAATCACAAATGGTTTAATCAAAAGAAATCAAAATGAATTAGTTACAAATTCATCTTTAATCAAAGTAGGTGATTTACAAAGACGATTAAATAGCTAGACTTCATTAGCTTCCAAAAATGTCTTCCACACTGAGCATACGATGTAATGCAAGCCACTGCCTGGCATTAAAACCTGAAAAGAAGGATTTTGTTGAATTACACTAGCCCAATAGGAAATTCTATACTCAAGCTATATGTAAATGGGATGAAACATGCAATAAGAGAGAATGGGTTTCAATAAAGGACATGAAATACAAGAGGGGTTACCAAAATAAACAAATGATTAGACTTGGGGATTGCAGATATCTTAGAGATAATCCTAACCATCAACACGTTGACTAGAAGCAGCAATAAAACTCACATCAACCAAATAATAACAACAATAGTTCAACCATCTCATAACTTTTCGAATGAATGTCACTAACCACTTCCTCATTTCATACCATTCACCGTAGAACTTTATTTCATAAAACTTTCCTTTCTTTAATAAAACCTTGGTAGAATTAACCGTTTATTCTCTTTTTCAACAGCCACGATCACAAACAACAAACAATCTAAACTTCAACATAAACTTCTAAAATCAATAAAACTGTGTTACCACCCCATGCGTGACAGTGAATTCTCTTCACCCGGGAGCGACATTTAACTGTGTTACCACCCCTTGCGTGACAGTGAATTCTCTTCACCTAGGTTTCTGCATTACCACACCTTGCATTGCGGGCCCTCTAGAGTCCTCGCATTACCACACCTTGCGTTGCGGGCCCTTTATTCAAAATTCTCAATTCAAGTATACACACATATAAGCCATCTTTCTATGTACAAGCAGTCAACGTTTCCCAAATTCACATTGTAATACAAACTTGTAAACATGTCACATCGCACATTGATAATTACCTTAAGTTCATGTTATTCCTCTAAGTTTACCACAAACTCCTTCGTTATGTACCGAAACCACAATTTACTCCTTGACATACCACCCGCTAGGTTCTAAACGAGAATCTTATAAAATAGTGCCAAAGGAACCTACGGAGCTCTACAAGATGAAGCACAAGGATGCGATCCAATACTACCCATCGGGTCATTAGACTAGCTCATATCTACCCATAACACTCACCACATTACTCCATATAGCCCAAGATACTCCTATCAATCTTACGGTACATCCCCTACCCAAACGACACTAATATTATACTCTATCGAGTGGCAAGAGACAAGATCAAACTACAAGTCTTTAGGATACAAGTACTCATATCCGAGAGTGACTTAAACATGTTCTAATCATATGGGGAATCATAACATGGAACGAGAACAACCTTAGGAATAATCGCAGACATCGGCAAATTGATACACCTTTACTTAAATGGTCATAACTTTCTGTGTACTAAGAGTCTTAAGGTGATTCTGGTGGGAAATGAAAGCTAACTTCAAGATCTTCGAATCGATATAAAATTTGCATGAAACGGACACCGGACAAAGAAGTTATGGCCGTATGAAGTTGGGATGAAACCCAGAAAGTGAGTAGAACTTCCTGAGAGGGGAGGGATCGATCCCTCCTCCAATGGGGATCGATCCCCAAGGCAAAAACCCAGGTTTTGTCCAGATTTGAATGAGGGATCGATCCTTCATGCTTGGGGATTGATCCCTAGGCAATTTTAGGCGATTTCTTCAGATATTGACAGCTTCTCGAAGACACAATAGTTGACGATCTAGACTCGATTAAAGCATGAAATCAACTCATAAACACATAGAATGAGTAAGAAATCCCTACCTCGATGTTAGAAGCTTCAAACACGAGATCAACGAACGAGCCCTAGTTCCAAACCTCCGAAATCCTCCAAGATCTTCCCCCCGAGCCTCCCCCAACACAATACGAGCCCGAGGTTGCGTTCTAGAGATGAAATAGAGGTGGATCCTTGAGATTTTCGTGAGATGGAGTGAAGTTTTGAGTGAGGGAGCAAGAGAGAGAGAGAGATCGGTGGAGAGAGAGCGAGAGCTGAGAGAGAGAGACGTGAGGAGAGAGATATTTTGGGGGGTTTTTAATCCCCTACACACACACCCCTCTATTTATACCCCTATATCTCTATATTACACACATGCTCCCTTAAGTAACAATCCTATCATTTAAGCACCAAAACGAATAAACTCACAATTTTCCCATTTATTCAATATTCTGGTATTTATAAAACCTTTAAACTATTTTCGAAAAATACAAGTCTCTACATCCTACCCTCCTTAGAGAAATTTCGTCCCCGAAATTTTTACTAAGTCAAATCCAACCAAGTCACCAACCACGAAACATAACCTCATGACATTTCCATAACCACAACTTCATCCTCTTTTCTCTACGTAGACCTTCCATTAACCTTTTGCTCCACGGTATATCTTACTTTTATATTAAAATAACCCAAAATGTCCTTTTAAGCAAATATAAAAGTCTATACTAGTACTTAATCAAATCCTCCTTTAATATAAAGAATTGGGTTTCTATTATCCAATGGATAATAGTTCCCCTAATTTTTATCGTCCAATGGATGAAGAATAAAACCAAATAATAAAAGAAAATAAAAAAAACAATTTCTTAGTCTAGGGTTGAAAAGGTTCACAAGGTTCAATGATGGGCGAAACGGTCCATCTATGGTTAGGGAAAAGTAACTAGGTGGCTTTCTAGTTCGGTTCTTCCAACAAGCCGGTTAGAAGCTAGCTAGGCTTGCTAAGTAGGGTTTAATGCCAAGAAACGAAAGTTTGAAGGGCTAAAGCGTAATTACGATAAATTACAAGAAAATTAAAGCAATCCAAGCAAATTTAAAATAATAACTTGAATAATACATAAATTTTATTTATCGAAATTCAGAGTTATTACAGCACCAGCTTTATTTGCCCAAAAGAAGGATGGTTCACTCCGTTTATGTATCGGTTATTGTAAGCTCAACCGTGTGACCATTAAGAATAAGTATCCCATGCCTAGAATCGATGACTTATTTGATCAACTTTGAGCTGCCACTTGCTTTTCCAAAATCGATTTAAGATCTGGTTATCACCAATTGAGGGTTCGTAAAGAGGATATTTCTAAAACAGCCTTCCGTACTCGTTATGGTCATTACGAATTCGTTGTGATGCCATTCGGTTTGACGAACGCTCCAGCTACTTTTATAGGTCTCATGAACCATATCTTCCGTGCGCGTCTTGATCACTTTGTGGTTGTACTCGTCGACAACATTCTTATCTATTCATCCACAGAGGAGGAACATCAAACTCATCTTGCCATCGTACTTGAACTCTTGATAGAACACCGTTTATATGCCAAGCTTAGTAAGTGCGAGTTTTGGTTACCCGAGGTTAAGTTTCTGGGTCATGTGGTTTCAAAAGGAGGGGTATCCATCAATCCAGGAAAGATAGAGTCTATTATGAACTGGCAGTGACCAAAGAACGTGTTTGAGATTCGAAGCTTTTTGGGATTGGTCAGGTACTACCGCCGTTTTGTTCTTGACTTCTCTCGTCTAGCAGCACCGATGACTAGGCTAACTCGTAAAGGGACCCATTTCGTTTGGAGTGACTCGTGTGAGACGGCTTTTGAAGAATTGAAGAAGCAGTTGACTACCGCACTGATTTTGATCGTGCCTGAACGTGGAGTTGGCTACTCCGTGTATTGCGATGCATCTAAAGAAGGATTGGGGTGCGTATGGTAGCATACGGTTCGAGACAATTGAAAACTCATGAGCGAAACTATTCAACTCATGACTTGGAGCTTGCGGCCGTCGTTTTCGCTTTGAAGAGTTGGCGTCATTATCTCTATGGCGAGAAATTGGAAGTCTTTTCTGATCATAAAAGCCTAAGGTATCTCTTTTTCCAAAAGGAGCTTAACTTGCGTCAGCGGCGTTGGATGGAATACTTAGAAGATTATGACTTTGAATTGCATTATCACCCGGGTAAGGCAAACGTTGTGGTGAACGCGTTGAGCAGAAAATCGATACATTTAGCGAGCTTAGCCATACGTGAGTGGAATATGGTAAACGATTTGGGCCATTATGCTTCGAACTTCGAGGAGGTTCAGGAAGGGGTCACGTTATATAACTTGACCGTGCAATCGGCTTTGTCAACTCGAGTAATTGAGGCTCAACAACATGATGAAGAAGCAGAGGAACTTCCTACCAAATTTCTTAACGGTAAAGCTCGAGATGGGTGGATGATTCATGCCAATCAAAGTTTACGTTATTAAAGGAAGTTATTTGTACCCATTTTGTGCCGGGAAGAAATTCTATGAGAGTTTCACCATTCCCTATTAGCCGTTCATCCAGGAGGAACGAAAATGTATCGCAACTTGCGTAGGCAGTTTTGGTGGCCGGGGATGAAGAGGGATGTTGTGATTTTTGTGTCTAAATGTCTTACGTGTCAACAGGTAAAAGCTAAAAATCAACGACCTGCGAGAGAACTACAACCGTTACCGGTGGCCGAGTGGAAATGGGAAAATGTGACGATGGATTTTGTTTCGGGATTGCCAAAATCGCCGAGGGGACATGATGCCATTTGGGTTATCGTGGACCATTTTACCAAGACCACTCATTTTCTACCTATTCATGTTACCAATTCGGTGGAAACGTTTAGTCGTTTGTATATTCGAGAGATCATTCGACTTCTTGGGATTCCCGTATCTATTGTGTCCAATCGAGACCCGAGATTTACCGCACGTTTTTGGCAAAGTTTGCAAGTAGCTTTAGGCACGAACCTTTTTTTTAGCACCGTCTATCATCCACAAACCGATGGTCAATCCGAGCGAATGATTCAGATCTTGGAGGATATGCTTCGGGCTTGCGTCATGGATTTCTGGGGTAATTGGGAAGACCATTTGCCATTGGTAGAATTTGCGTACAACAATAGCTATCAATCGAGTATCAAAATGGCACCGTATGAAGCCTTGTATGGGAGACTGTGTCAATCGCCCGTGTGTTGGACCAAATTGGGGGAGGCTACGTTAGTGGGGCCGGATATGATCAAAGGAACTACTGAGAGTATGAGAACGATTCGCCAAAGACTTTTAGAGGCTCAAAAGAGAACAACCGAACAAGTCAAAGTGATTCGCAAAAGGTTGCTAACCGCTCAAAGCCGACAAAAGAGTTATGCTGACCGTCGTCGTCACCCATTATCATTCAAAGTGGGAGATCACGTGTTTCTTAAAGTATCGCCACGTCGAGGCTCGTCACGTTTTGGGAAGAAGGGAAAGCTTTCACCACGTTATATCAGACCGTTTGATATTATCGAGAGAATCGGGGAGGTTGCGTACCGCTTGGCTTTGCCACCGAGATTATTGAATGTGCACGACGTGTTTCATGTATCTATGTTGAGTAAGTACGAATCGGATCCGTCACATGTGTTAGCATGGTCCGAACTCGAATTGGAAGCCGATGCATCATATGGGGAAGAACCGATACGTATCCTAGATACGCGTGATCAAGTGTTAAGGGGTAAGACGATACCACTAGTGCGAGTATTGTGGAAGAGTCAGGGTACTGAGGAGTCGACTTGGGACCGAGAAGACAAGATTAAGGAGAAGTACCCGCATCTATTTCCGGAATGAACCGATGTGAGTGTTTAATATCGAAGTATCATATTATTTGACTTGTTGCATATCTAGGTGATGTATGATTTAGATGAGTATGGTTATTTAAATTTCGAGGATGAAATTTCTTTAAGGAGGGTAGGCTGTAAAGACCCGTAAATTCATAAAATTGATTTAAATGATTTAAAAGGAAAGAAAAGGAGGAAATTGATTTGAAATATCGAGAGTTAGGGTTAATGTGTCAAAGTGTTGCATTTAAGGGGTGAAAATGTGATGTGTGTGTAGTGTACATATAGTATGTGTGTATGGTGTATAGGGAATAACTTTCCCTTTTCTTTTCTCATCTCACTCTCCCGTTCCTCTCTCCCTCTCTCGGCTCTTACTCTCACCCAAATTTCACCCAAACCACCACAAAACAGCCTTCATTCCTTCGTTCATTCGTGTATTGCAGCCCGTATTGCACCGGTGTGAGCTCGGTGGAGGTGTATTTCATCCGATTCCAAGATTTGGGGCTAGGACTTGGAGAATTCCTTGAATTTGTTCTTCAATGTTGAGGTAGGGAGTTCTAACTTTCGATATATGTTTATGGTTTGTTTCTTGCCATTGTTCGTCGTTGTTGTTGTTGTTGTTGAAGTTGTTGTCGCTGAGAAACCCATGAGAATCTGTCAAAAATCTGCTCGAAGGCCATTGTTATCGATAACATTTTCCTTGTTATCGATAACACCGTGTTCCAAAGCCCAGAAAATCAATTGTTATCGATACCCTTAATATTGTTATCGATACCTCTATGGTCCAAAAGCCAGAAATTCACTCGTTATCGATGCCTTCAGCCTTTGCTATCGATACCCTTGCGTTTGGAATGTCTCTGGTCCGAATGGTATCGATACCATTTTCCTTGGTATCGATACCTGTTGCTTATCTCCAGCTTTTGCTGTTTTGCTTCATACTTCATCGTTTTGGTTTCTAATCACTTCCAACCTATTCTACTACTTCCCGAATGATCCTTAACTTGATTACTCATGTCTAATGACTTCATCGGACGTCTAACACCACTAAATGCTCGTTTGGGTACGTTTTCACAAAACACTTTTACATTTTAAAGTTGGGTTTGAATGGTACGGACTTGTTGGAAAAAGGATTTTGAAACTTTATGAACACAACGAGAATACTTCAGGACATCCCGAAAGGGTAAAGAGTCTGGCAGAGGACATTGGGGTCCTTTAATTGGCAGGATGAGCTATATGCTCATATTTGATACTTCAGGACAACCTTAATGGATAAAGAGCCTGGCAAAGGACATTGGGGTCCTTTAATTGGCCTAGTAAGAGCTTCGGCTCATGACACAAGTACGAGACACGTCTTGACACATGGTGCTTTCAAAGGTTATACGTTGAAAAATATGATTGGTTTTGGAAATGAAAGATTGAAATTGAATTACTGTTGTTGCCCCTTTCCATTGGTTTTGGTTGCCGTTGTTCATCTTGTTATCATTCCAACATTTCATATGCGTACATTGTTAGATTAGAGCTTTCGACTGGGCTAGTGTAGCTCAAACCTTACATTATTTTTCAGGTACTAACCCAGGGCAGTAGTTCATGTTTAGAGTGCATGGGTTGTGGACATGACTTTGAAAGCTAACAATGAGGAGTTGTTAAGTCATCTTTGTAATTTATCTTTGAAAGATGTGTTGGTAACTCTAAAGTAAATCTTTTGATTAAAGAATATTGTAAACTCTTAACTCTGGTTTGACATTCAGCACTTATGTTGATTTGGGGCCACAGAGCCAAAGATGTACTTTTGTAAATATTTGAGCGTTGGAGTGTAATTTGTGGAAATGGTAATGTCGAGCTATTTTGGGTGTCATACGGATTATTGTACGGTTTTTGTATAAAAATCTCTTAATATTTATGTTAAAAATCGTGGGTGTGACATAGGCAGTCAAATCAGGAATTTCAAAGCTATTCTATAGTCGAAGCAGGCATACTATCAGTTGAACATTCAAGAGAATATTATCAGTCGAGTTCTAAACTATCGTGCATCCTATAAGTCGAATCAAGTTAACTATTAATGGTTTTCATCAAGCTCCAGGCATTCCTTCACTCGATAACAAAGTTGCAAGATATTCTACAGTCAAGTAAACAATCTGGCATTCTTTAAGTCGATTATCATTCCAGGCATTTTATCAGTCAAATCAAGCAATCAGGCAGCTTACTAGTCGAAGTACTAAAGTTGCATTGTTAGTTGAGGCATTCAACAGTTGGGTTCAAGTTCACTATTCGCAATTTCTATCAAGTTCTATGCGTTCTACAGTCGGGTTTGGTTATACCAAGTGTTCTATCAGCCCAATCACATGCAGATGTAACAGTACAAAATGGAAGCTGGAGCAAGTTTAAGGGTATACCTGTGCCCAAGACACGGACAAGTGCTCCTCGGGGTCCCTCAGCACGAGCTCTGCATTGTAGCTATCCCATCGGGGCTCATAGCTCCTGACCCCTGACAGTACAAACATGTGTGGCTCCGCGGTGCATATGTCTCTGCAACGAACTCAGCGTGGGGTGCCTTCAACCGAGACTTCGCCAACGTCACTACAGACTCTTGCACCCATGCCCCTTCGTCTTGGGCCCTCTCGGCTATCTCAGTCTCCCGCACCAACTCTTTGGTGTCCCTCCTCAGTCTCTCCTCCTCCTCAGCACGAGCAATCTACTGCAACCTCTCCTCACGCGCTGCTAGGACTACTGCAACCACTGCGGGGTTTTCCTCCATGAGCCGGGCAAGTGCTTCCTCACCTATAAACTCCGCAAGGTCGTTACTGGTAATGGGGTCATACCTTGAGGACCCCATAGGCGGTATAAACTCAACTTGCTCCACCAGTGCCTCTTTTGGTGTCTCCTCAACGGTCACAGGATCCTTACCTCTCACCGGGCCCCTCGGTAGAGTCTCTGACTGATCATCTCCGCCACCACCGCCGCTACTGCTTCCGTCGGCCTTAGCTGAGCCCACTCTGGTAACCACTAAACCCTCCACGCCACTGCTGAAGTCCAATCGGCTCACCCGTCGACCCCCTGTCGCAACGTCCACCAGTGTACGCCCCTGAAGCATCGGCGTACGCCGATCTTCGCCAATACCAACCTCCATTGCATGGCCACCCTTGCCTCCGTTGACGCTCGAGATTGTTGCACCAACGCTCGCCGAGGCTTCGTCTACTATTTGATCGTCAGTTTGAACCCCTAATCTCTCAATTTCGCCCTTCGGCTATTCACCACCGCTGCTATTTTCATTCCCACTACTGTCGCTGGTTGTGTTAGCCATGGAAGTGTTTGGATTGTGTGGGCTTTGTGTTTTTGCAAGAAATCAAGGGAGAGAGGAGGGAGTTCACAAGAAGGAGAGAGGAGGACTCTTCAAAACCACCGAATGGCAGTTTCATGTGTCGACCAGAAGTTTATAAGACAATGAGGAAAGGTTGGGCCAGGTCTGGGCCAGATCTGGACTCAGGACTGTTGGCTTTACCTGTGTATGTCGTAAAGGCACCGGCGCATGCCGGTTTCATATGGGCTTGAAGCCCAAAGTAGTGTTCTTGGTTCAAAATTCTCTCAAAAAAATCTATCCATCTAATTTCAAATCAACGATGGTCTACGCATCCCTCAAATCAATTCAAATCAACGACGATCAGCCATATCGTCCAATTCAATCAATGACAATCCACCTGTCCATTAAATCAATTCAATCAACAACGGTCTGCCTGTCCATCAAATAAATTCAATCAATGACGGTTCACCCATCCATCAATTGAATCATTGACGACCTGTCCTATCCAAATTCAATCAACAATGATCTATCCGTCCAATTTCAAATCATCGACGGTCTACCCGTCCCTCAAATCAATTCAAGTCAACGACGATCAGCCATCGTCCAATTTCAAATCAACGACGGTCTACCCGTCCCTCAAATCAATTTCAAATCAACAAGGATTAGCCATATCGTCCAATTTCAAATCGACGATGGTCTAACCGTCCCTCAAATCAATTCAAGTGAATGACGATCGGCCATATTGTCCAATTTCAAATCAATGACGGTCTACCCGTCCCTCAAATCAATTCACGTGAATGACGATTAGCCATGTTGTCCAATTCAATCAATGACGGTCCGCCCATCCATCAAATCAATTCAATCAACGACAGTCCACCCGTCCAATTTCAAATCAACAACGATCTATCCGTTCAAATTCAAGCAACAGCCTGCACTGTCCATTCAAATTAAGCAACGATCTATCCGTCCAGTTTAGAGTCAATGATAGCCTGAGCTGTCCAAATAAAATTAAGTGGTGGCCTGTTATGTCCGTCATTTGCATCCCCATCAGCGGCAATTCATCCTCAATTAATTATTCCCCAGCGATGGTCCGTCTATCCGGTTCAACCAATCAGGCTCTTTAAGTATTCGTTTCTATTTTGCTAGCATGTTCTATTTTGGATAGCCTGAAAGGGTGTCTAGAAATCTTTGACATTACTTGTACCAAGTCAATGGTGCTTCAACTGCTGTCAAAGGGGGACTACTGTAGACACTCAATTCTGGACTGTCTAGATTACTTTACTTACGGTCTTTGATTCCCCAATGATGAATAAGGTCAAGAACATCCCGAGATTGTTAGTGTATTTGAGCTTTGAGCTTTCCGAATCTCATTCAAACCCCTTTTTAAGCCTATCAAGCCAGAACCAAAAGGCCTCAGCAAAACCCTACTTGCATACGCTGGTACTATACTGGCGTGCGCTGGTCCACTGCCACATGTCAGTCATCGGTCAATTTTTGACCATTGACCAGGCTGTCACTAGCGCACTCAGGTATCTTACTGATGTACGCCTGTCAATATCACTCAAATCACCTTTATTCAACCATGTGCACAACACTTTTGGGTCCCTCAGGATCCTGTACATTCGCCTGGTTGGTATATTCATGCAGGGGATGTTCCCCCCTCTCTCCTACAACTTCTATCAAACTAGTCCCATGCATTTAGTGCATGGAGACTTCCCTCTCAGGGCTAACCAGCCTTAAACCCAACTGGTTATAGCCCCCCTCCTTCACTCATTACCCTATAAATACCCCCCTTTTATTTATATACAAGGGGTTACCAACATAAAAGCTCTCAAGTCTTTCTTCTCCTTTCTCTCTTGGCTTCTTGTTTGCTCTTTTTTCCACGCATTGAAAGAGTAAGCAAGCAGCCCCTTTCATACATTACCCACACCCAAACACTCATCATCCATCCCGCAAACCTTCAAGTTTAAGGCTCAAACACACCATCAAACTCAACACCAAAGGTATACCACCTTTGTAAAGTTTTCTATTCTAACCCCTAAGGGGGCTGGCAAGGTCAAGACTGGTAATCAATACCAGTTGATGTGAAATTTTAATGTACTCGCAAGCGCACGAATCATACCGAAGTATAGTAATGCAAGAGTGAGGTCGAACCCACAGGGACTTATGATTTTTCTAGGAAAAATAAGTAACTTAAATCGATTAAACCCTGACCTAGTTGACAAAAGTTTGAAATTGATTTTTAAACTAAAGTGAATAGTAAAAAAAATGAACTAAATTATCAAAGATGAGAAAAGTAAATCTTCTTTTTAACAAAAGGAGAAAATACTAAGGTTTCGGAATCCACACCCATTAACTCGTATCATTATATATTCATGATCATTGACTTTACCCAAAATTTCTTCATGATAATCTGAAAGCTAATTCTGTTATCACGGAAAATATCATCGTGAAAGTTCATCAAAAAGTCTAATGTTTATTCCTCTCCGCTCGCAAGTATAAAACCAAATCATTAATTGTATCCATTTTTAACAAATCACAATAAATATCCAATTTTATAGTTAACGATGAAAAACCAGCTTTCAGTGCTAAAGACAATTCCAAATCATGAGAAAAACATGATTGAACTCATATCCAGAATTTATCCCTGACAATTGATTTGGAGTAAGAACAATTTAATCATAATCGAAACCACATATTCGGGTAAAATCTAATCTCATAAATATATAAATAATAATCATCAATGGGGCTTCATCCTCAACCTTAGTTGAAACGTTTAGCCGCTCATGGAGTAAGGGAACATGTTCATATAACAATGGAACTCCATAGAACAAAACTTACGAAAAGAAAACGAATACTGTAATACTTTCTCCTTTTTCTTCCCTCTGCCAAGATGATGATGCTGCTGCCCCGTGATAGGCCGAAATATTGCTAAGGCGTGGTAATGGTGATGCTGCTGCGTGGTAAAACCCAGTCTAGCCTTCAAACCCTATGCTTCCTATTTATAAGGCCCCAGATCCCTTCAGAATATAATTCCTTTTTCCGTCAACTTCTCGTCAATTCGGTAATCACCGATTGTGTAATATTCCTTTTCCTTAAACAATACTTGCCTTAAGAGTTCTAGTATTAGATGTGCAAGCCACATGCTGAGAGCAAAATCCTTCCAATCCAATCTTCTTATTTCAATTCCATCGTAGAGAAATTCCGTGATCTTGGATTTTGGGTTTTGCTCTTTTGAATTTTCTCATTTAGATTGGGTTGAGTCCACTTGAGTCAGACTCCATCTCGTAAGTCTCGGAAGAAACGTTTTTGCATGATAAAGCCCAAAATACCTACAAAACATACATAGATGATAATACGACATAAATAATTATAAAGTCAAGACTAACAATGCAAGTATGAGCATCTTTAAGTACTACATTTTACGATCATCACCAGTGCTGGCCCTAAAGTTGGCAAGGTTTCAAAAACCATATATAGCCAACAGTGGCGCACGCCATTAGTATTGAGCTGTACGCCAGTCATGGCTGGATCAGTGCTTAGCAATTTCCTATTCTTTTTTCTATTTTATCACCTTATTGCATGAAAAACCAGTTTACAGCTTTCTGTATTTAGAACTGTGTAGCTGTAGTATTCAATATGTGCTTCTGTTAATTTGGAATGCCTCTACGATCCTTCTGGTCATGTTCTAGAACCCAGAAAGTGTAAAGCCAAGCACTGGATAAGAATAGATAACTGGCGTATGGTATCCTATTTCTGGCGTACGGTAGTCATACCTCATCCAGTGGCTGGCCATTGCATGGCAACTAGGCCTTGGCCTCTGTTTATTCCTCCCCACTGTTTATGAGGTGTTTTGTTTATTTTATGGCTCTAAAGTCATTTCAACTGTCTGTAACTGTATATGTTCTGCTTCATAAACAGCGTGGTTTGTGCACTGGTCCTTTCCAAAGCCAAGAGGGTTAAAAACAAGAGCTGTGAGTTTAGACTTACTGGAGTACGCTAGTCTTTGAGTGGCGTGCGCAGGTCAAGTTTGCATGCAATGGTTCGGTTAGTGCATGTAGGTTTTCTTCTTGCACACGTTACTCCGGGCCAGTGTGTTCCAGTCTATTTAAAACGCTCGCGGAAGTCTATTTTTTATCTATACTAATTGTTTGAATAGAGCAAACATACCATTTTATCACATCCTGCCAACTTGTTACAACTTTAATCCTCTTTAACTGTTCCCCAGCCCTAATTGGCTAAAAATAATTAATGAGAGAAAAATGCAAACGTTTTACAAAATGCCCGAGTAGAGACAGATCTTCTGATTGGGCAAGAGGGGTGCCATAAAACCCATCCTCTCTCGTAACCTGGCTCCCGAGCCTCAGATATTGAAAGTGAAGACGGTCTAGTATACAAAACCTTTTCCAAATCAAAACGTAGCAAGCGTTTCAAGTTCGGTTCCATGGGTGCATTCCGCTAAAACCCGAGTGACGACTCTGAATTGTAGCATTTTGCCACGCTTTTTCAAAAGGGCGCACCCAAATTTTCAGAGGCGTGTGCCCACAAAGGGTTTTACGGCACACCTCCTATAGGTTAAGAATATCGTGATTTGAGAGCAAGAGAATGACATATTCTAAATTTTTGAAATTTGGGGGTTCTGAATTTTATTTGGGAAGACGGTTGCTAAGAGTAGAGGGGTGGGACCCTTACAACTTTCCACGTGGGATCATTGTAAGGGTTCAGTTGAGTGTGGTAATAGCAATTTTGATAAATTGAAGAATGTTTTTATGTTTTTATCCTCCAAACTATCCCTCTTTTTTTCTACTTTATTCCAAAACTACCAAAATCACATATTTCAACCGTAAACTATTCAAATCCCACCTATGGAGTCAAATAGATAAAATTTGGACTCATTAAGGACTAATTTGACTTATTAAATGACTAATTAGACTAAATAGGTGAAGTTTGGATAGTGTAAAGACGAAATGAGTGATTTTAATAGCTTAAGAACAAAATAAAAAAGGGTGATAATTTGAGGGATGAAAACATTAAAAATACTATATTATATTCCTCTTCTTCTTTCCAAAATTTTACATGCATAAGGTTTGGGTGTATTTTAAAGTTTTCCTTACTAAGGGGGTTAAGTGAAAAATGATTATAGTCTAAGGGGCAATCAATTTTTTTTTTTGAGCAGTCTCTCTCTTATAATACTCCGAATCTCTTCCCTGTACACATTCCCCACTTTCCTACTGCGCTCAAGGTCAGCCTCTATGACGACGCCGACCCACTCGACAAACGGCACGACCATCGTTCCGCCGTGGAGAGCCACCATAAGACCACGAAGGCCCAAGGTATTGATCTCTTTCTGTTTCTGATCTCTCTCTCTCTCTCTCTCTCTCTCCGAGATTTATTTGCCCTAGGTTAAAAGATTTTGTGGGACGGGGATCCTGGGTCGTTTCTTTCAAATCCGTTTGTTAGTTTCGGCTTGTAAAATTAGTTGGCGGGTTTGATGTTATTTCATATCCTCTACTTGCTTCGAGCGTAGGGTTTCCAATCACATGCAATTCAAAAGGGGATCCTCGGCTTTTTTGTGTTTCTTTTTTCTTTTTTAAAATAAAAGATTATGTCTCTGATCACTCAGATTGCTGTCTACCTCTGATTGGAAAAAACTGATTCGTTAATTTTTCTTTTATCTAGAGTTTGCTGGAGATGGACGGTGATGGTATCGACCAAAAGACGAAGGCAAAACATTTGAAAATCTATGAGTCGATTCAGGCCACCAAAGAAAAGTTGAGATCGGAAGGTTATTTTGATAAACCGCCGGCATTTAACGGTTGGGAAGTCTGGAAGAAAGATTTGAAAGCCCGTTCTGCACTCAAACGAAAACAGGAGCATGGAGATGGAACTAAACGGAAACTGCAGAAGCAGCATGGAGAAGAAGGAAAAGTACAGAAGAACAAGAGCAAGAGCAAGAGCAAGAGCAAGGGCAAGAACAAGAACAAGAACAAGAAGAGGGAGGAGGACCTAAGGTTGCCGCCGCGCTGTTACTTAACTAGAGAGGAGACAGTGGAATACAACAGGAAGGTCAAGGAGTCCGAGGTATGCGTATATGTGTCTATTTAGTTTAGTTTTTTGTTCTCCCAGTATATTGTTTCCCTCCCTTGCCTCTTTAATATATTGCTCGTGTGTTTCTGTATGTGAATCTGCTAATCTATGGCTTTTTTGAACATTTATCCTGATATAGTATACCATTACTACCTATGTACAGGGGTTTGATGTTGGGGACCTTCCCCGTGGTGTTCTTGACTATTGTATTAAGCCTATTCCTCTTTCTCGTAAATCGATGCTCAAGTTTCAGGATATGGCAAAGACAGCTATTAGAGTTTACAATGAAGAACATGTATGTGCTCGCACTTGTGGCTCATTAAGGTCTTCTTATCTTGCCTTTTTATCAAGTCATGTTTCTTTGTATTGGGTTTAACTTCTTTCTTAAATTGTAGGGCACAAAGCATCAGTTTGTCAAGGTCATCAGAGTAAATTGGAGGATGTCTATTTGTTCATTCTATTATATAACCTTTGAGGCCAAGGATGACATGACTAGTTCTCCTCTCCAGAACTTCCAAGCGTATGTTCGTAGGTCTTCTGAGGGTGAGAAAACTATCGAGTTTTGCAGGGTTGAACAGAAATCAGAACTGCGTGAAGGTATTCTGTTTTCTGTTATTCATTTGTGTTGTTAACATTGGATTGCTAGTGGGGTTATATTCTTTTTTCCTTTCACACCTGGGGTATGTTAAGTAAAGCAAAACATTAGGTAAAACAAAACCCGGTACACGTACGACGTGGTTTTTGTAGACCAGGCTTCATAGTATGCCACCAGGGTATGCATGTGAATAATGTAGTGAACTCATGCTATGCATGGGAATTATGCTTTTATCATGTTCTATTATTTTCGAAATGATATCACGCATAGCTCTTGAATTGTTGAGTATTATCAAAGTTGGCTTATTTTCCTTCACTTTGGAGAAACTCTATGGTCCCATAAATTTTTTCCCAGCATCGTCCCAGATTGGGACTTGGCTATCAGATTCACTCTGGTGGGTCCCCCATCGCTAACCCCGAACAGGCTAAAATCCTCTCCTCCCTCCATTCCCACTGCTTTCATGCCTCCACCGACTGCCCCTCTTCCCCAACAGCGTCTCTCTCGCTGCCCTCCCCTCCTCAGCCTCAGCACTTGGATATTGATCTTGAAAAACACCTTTAAGATCTTCACTTGGATATTCATCAAGACATCAAAGATTGGAACATTAAGAAAGAAGAAGACTGGAACATTAGTGTACTCATAATTATCATCACAACTTGGTTCTTTCACCATCTTCCAACTTGAGAAATGCTTTTCCAAACTTGTAAGCATTTGAATATTCCGCTAGGTGATGGATTTTAGCCTACATGGTGTCAATTAAAGGTTGATTTTCAGTTGGGTTAGCCTCTAAGGACTTACTCTCACCAAAGTTAATAAGGAATTGGCATTCTCTAATCATTTCTTTTCCTATCCTTTGGTGACTAACTATGAGTTGTGTGATTGTGTCCACCAATCCAGAGCTCTTCCGGTAAGGCGAGTAGACAACCAACCAACGAACTTTGGCGGGCTTCCACATAACTTGGGAAGTTCATTATCCACATCGTTCACCAATGTATTTAAATCTAACAAAATTTTCTCTATGCCAATACGGAGCACCATCACAATTTTCCATTGGTTGGATGTTGCAAACACCACACCCGTTCAACCAAAGTAGCTACTTCACCCATCTATTCTTGCGATTTGGGTTGCCTCAATTATCAATTCAATAACCAAAGTTTGCCATTAATCCCTATCGATGCCTACTCTACTACCTTTACATTCACTCCTTTCCCCATTTCTATAACCTATTCCAAACAATGGCCAAACACAGTCAATTAGTCTAGAAAATTAGCCCCATAACTCAGTCAACTCAGCAACCAGTCAACTCAGTAGTTCAATACCCAGTCACACGACTACTACACACAGTCAACCTACTGAACCCAACCCAACTCAGTAAATCAACAACTACTTCTACATTCACTCTTTTCCCCATCTCTATAAACCATTCCAAACAAGGGTCAAACACAACCAATTAGTCAAGAAAATCAGCCCCATAACTTAGCACCCAGACAACTTAGTTAAATACCCAGTCACACAACTCCTACACGTAGTCAACGCAACCCAACTCAGTAAATCAACAACTAGTAATGAAATCACATAAAGATAACACCAAATTCAAAATCAGTAGGCCTAGTTAACCAGGATGATTCATGTTAGAATGACTGAGAAGTAGGGAAAAATAGGCACCTGAACTTAAATAAACTTCGATTGAAGTTTATTTAAGTTCAGGTGCCTGTTTGACATTGGATTCAAAGTTCAGGGGTTTTTTTGAATTTTTCCCTTGAGAAGTATGAGAAGTACCAAATCTGGCTTTGAATAATGGGTTGAAATCGCACGTATCATCTCCGTAAGGCACTTATGGTAGGAAATAGGTTCGAAAATGTCCTTAATCAACTGATTTGTAGTTGAAAAGGTCCAAAATATAGGGATGGCATTCGGGGCGGATATTGGCAAATCCCTACCCGATCCCAAAATCGGATGGTTACCCAAATTTGCCCCAAAACCCGAACAGGTGGAGTGGCGAACCATACCTGAACCAAACGGGGTTCGGATAATTCCCGAACTGGTTGGGTAACCGAATTAGAGAGAGAGAGAGTCAGTCAGAGCACAGCTTTTCTCTAGTAATTGCTTGCAAGAGTATACAGATCTAGGGATCGATCAAATATGTATGTATATATATTCTCCGTCTCCCATTAGGGGTCCTCATTTCTCCCATTTTTCAATCAAATTTCGATGATCCAAGCCGCTCAATGTGTCCAGAACGTGATTTTAAGGGTACCCGCGCGAAATCAGCGAAAAAAAAAATTTACTGGGAGGGGCTTCGTCCAAGCAGTTTTTCTTTGAACCGTTCGATAAAAAACAAACAAAAAATGCTTGGATGAAGCCCTTCTCGGTCTTTTTTTTTTCCTGATTTCTCTCAGGTATCCTTAAAATCACGTTATGAACACATTGAGCGGCTCAGATCATCGAAATTCGATTGAAAAAAGAGAGGTTCGCATTTTATTAAAATGAGGTGGTCCTTACGGGAGGCGGACTCTAGATATATTTACAGTCCAGTTCAAGTCCAAATCTCTTCCCGTCCAAACCTCCCCTGTTTCGATCGAATTTTGATGATTCGAACTGCTCAATGTGTTCAGAACGTGATTTTAAGTGTACCCGTTAGAAATCGGCAAAAAAAAAAAAACACCGGGAATGGCTTGATTTGAGTAGTTTTTTATTGAACCGTTCAATAAAATATAAGCAAAAACTGTTCGGATGAAGCCCTTGGTGTTTTTTTTTTTACGAATTTCTCATGGGTACCCTTAAAATCACGTTCTGTTCACATTGAGCGGCTCGGATCATCAAAATTCGATTGGGAAAGGGGAGGTGGGACGGGAAGAGGTTTGGACTTGATCCGGACTGTGTATATATATATATATATATAAATATATATATAAAAGGTTATTTTCATAATTTCAATTCGGTTCGGTTCGGGTAACAATTAAACCATAACCGAACCGATGCCTGATTGGTTATCCAACGCCTCAACCATACCCTTACTCTTGGGGAAAATTTTGGTTACAGTTCAGAGAAAAATTACGGTTATGGTTCGAGTACTCATCTGTTTGGTTCAACTTGCCATCCCTACCAAAATATTCTGAATCTCTTTCGAACAGGATCGATTTTCGACTTACACCGAGGTCTATTCGAGTGATTCAAGTAGCATAGATGTACTTGGGTTGCTGCTCCAAGCTTCGAAAAGTAGCAAAGATCGGAAGATGTAATTCGCAGGTTTGGTTGCTGTTTTGAGCTTCGAAATCGGTGGGGCAAACCTTCTCAAGCACAGAAAAGCTTGAACTCCAAAAGTAGATCTGTGAGTTCTAAGTGGGAAAATCAGCTTCGAAAATTGTCGATTTTTGAGTTCTAAGGGTCGAAATCGAGTTTTCGGTTGTTGGATTAAATGTAGATCTGGGCAAGACAATGGGAATGGTGGCTCCCCACAGTGACTAGTGTTTTGGCAAGGATAGGGTTAGGTGAGATGGCAAAGGTAGGATCTAAGCCTAGATGTTCTTATTCCAAATGATGCAAACCAAAATGGAAGGATAGATTTCAGGAGAGAGATCATCCCAAAATGGGATACAATGAGCTTTAGCTCTCAACTATTCTTATAGCAATATCAAAAACTACCTAATGAGGATCCTAGACACCAACTTATAGACCCGCTAGCACCAAGGACACAAAATGACCCATTCTAAAAATGCCATGAAAAATACACCATGTTACTATCTCCCGAGATTTAGTCCCTCGCATATCCCCCAAACACAATTCATATAGGGCTTATGCACTTAGTAAGTCTTCACAAGACTGATTACATGGTTGGGCAAAACTGTTATGTGTGGTGATTTTATGCATATCTAATGTTTTAGTTTGAATAATGAATGAAATAGACCATAAAAGAGCAGACCAAATAGAATGGGCGTAAATGGAAACATGATCATGTACCTTTTGCTTATTGTACAACTTATTGATGTCACAAAACACATTTACACTCGAGGACAGAAAGACATTGACAATATTTACATATTGAACCGTAAGAACTTGGTAAAAACTAAAAAGTATCTCAAACCCCACCATACATATTTATAGCAGATAATGAGCCTTAGAATCTTAGATGTTTTTATAGAAGATTGGGAATTTCGCGTTGAAGCTTGAAAGAGCCCATGTAATAACTGGTAATTTTGAAATTTCAGTAAGGTAATTAATCATGGAAGACATTGGCAAGATAGAATCTCTTTAAATGAGCCTTTAAAATCAGTAGTTAATTTCTTGAAATGGTGGAAACTTTTCAGACTATGGAGCTTTTAGAAATGGAAAGGAGTAGCAAGATGCAAATACTTTTGATTGTTTTCTAGTTTTCTGAATTTTTTTGTAGTCCATGTAATATACTTTAGAAATTAATTTTTTTTCTTTCTATTTTCTTAACTTGCAAGTAGAATTGTAGATTCAGCCAAGAAAGTGACTTCTCTTGGAGCATAACCCGTGCATAACAGGGCTGGAATGGTGGTTATTATTTTATGTTTGTACTATTTTGTTGGGGGAATGACTTCGGTGTTTTCTTTTGGCATAACAAAAAAATTATGAGGATAACCAAAATCCATTACAAGCATAACAGAACCATAGTTAGACATAACTTGTTTGTTATGCTTTGGTTAAATTTGGTTATTCCTTGGTTGGTTTTTTGGATATTTTTTGGTTATATCTTGTTTGGGTTCTGTTATGCTTGTAATGGGTTTTAGTTGTGCTCATAATAGTGAAGTTATGTTAAAAATTACGGTGTCCCCAAAATGACCGAGAACACTATAGCATCATCCTTTTGTTGGTAGTGTTGTTAATTCATCACTCTTTTCTGTAATTTGCAGGTTGTGGGGAGACATCACAGCAGTAGGAGTAAGCTTGTGGAATTTAGATGTTCATGTTGATGGGTGTGTTGGTGAAGTGTGTGGCTATGTCTCTCAAATTTCAAATCCAAAACGCATATACTATTAAGTTTGTTGATGGTGCTTTCAAACTAGTCTGTCAACTAAGGATATTATGGATATTATGCAGTACTCGTTTGTTTGTTTAATGATGATTTATGGGATTGATAATATATAGCATTAGGATAATGCTATGATGTCTTTGTCTCCGTTATGCCTCTAGTGATTTTTGGTTATGCCTTTTGTGGTTTTAATTATGCCTTTTGTGGTTTTCGGTTATGTCTTTTGTAATTTTCGGTTATGCACTTTGTAGTTTCATGTTATACAACACATGGATCCACATATGGCATGACATGGAACCACACATGATAAAAATGAAAACTTAAGAGGCATAACCGAAAATCACAAGATGCATAACTTAGACACCGTAAGGGTAGACACCATACAATTTGCCATAGGGTTATGGTAGTTAGGGCTGTCCAGCGGATCAACCGAACCGCCGAAATCGACCAATCTGCCCAAACCAATCCGTCCGTGAACCAAACTGAGGTATGTGACTGTTGGATGTGGATGGAAAGAAGAACAATCCGCCGCGAGTGGATCAGATGCCGATTAGATTCGTCCAATCCGCTCAAACTGTCCAATCTGTCCAAAGTAAAATAATCCGCTCAAACCGTCCAATCTGCCTAAAGTAAAAGAAATGTGAGAAACAGTTAAACCATTCACAATAACCATTAGCACCACCAAAATAGTACTCCCTCCGTCCCTTTTTTATAGTCCAGTATTCCATTTTGGGCTGTCCCTTAATAAGTGTCCATTTTCTAAAGTTAGTGGATAAAAGTTGATATATTGTCTATTTTGTCCCTAAAAGTAGATTCCTTTTTGAAAAGTTAGTGAGTAAAAATATAATGATGATGGGTAAGTAGGGAAAGTAGAGGAAAAAGTTGATGTGAAAGGTATAATGAATCAAGTCTTTTTAATAAGTTAAAGTTACGAAACAAAACACTTAAAAAGGGACGGAGGGAGTATTAGTAAATTCGATAGTACTCTATATACTACTCTCTCCGTCCCTTATTTAGAGTTCAGTATTCCATTTTGGGTTGTCCGTTAATAAGTGTCCATTTGGTAAAGTTAGTGGGTAAAAGTTAGTATATTGTCTATTTTTTTCCTAAAAGTAGATTCCATTTTGAAAAGTTAGTGAGTAAAAGTGTAATAATGATGGGTAAGTAGGCAAAGCAGAGGAAAAAGTTGATGTGAAAGGTATAATGAATCAAGTCTTTTTAATAAGTTAAAGTTACGAAACAAAACACTTAAAAAGGGACGGAGAGAGTATACTACTTGTTATTGATATAAAAATTTCAAAGGTATGTCTATAAAAAATTATTGGCTTGTCTTGGGGCAATACGGAGTGATATGATATTGCTACTATATTTTTAAAATTTTTAGTACTTATAACAAATAAAATTATGGGCTTAAATCTGTCCAAATCACATCCAAACCGATTCAACCAAACAACGCTCATAGGCAGGTGGTAGATGAGGTAAGTATGAATGTGTTTTGCTCTCATTTTTGGATTTCAAAGAGCTTTTTAGAGCAGATATGAACGTGCTTTATTTTAAAAAATATTACTCGAGTAATGTAACATTTTTACAGATGAAAAGTTTTGGAAGCTTTTTATATTTTTTCGAAATACTTACGCTATTTTAAATCTGCACAAACAGACCAAATTGAATTGCCTAAACCGCAAACCAAACCGTGAAATACTCACAAACAGTTACGGATGGAGAAAACAACAATTTGACGGATGCAAATTTTCTTAGGAACCGAACCGATTCACCTAAAATTGAACCGCGAACAACCTTAAGCCCTAATAGTAGTTTCAATGGGCTTTGAATAATAGCATGTGTAGAGGTATATATATCTAGGGTAAGTGGCTCTTGCCAACATTTTTTTTTGGAAGTGCTTCGATGTCTAACCTAAAAAAGGAGACACTGTAATTTTTGATATAACAAAATCATTATGCAATATAATCAAAATCCATTACAAACATAACATAACTATAACAAGGCATAACAAGACATAATCAGAACCATAACAATGTATAACTTGGTTAGTTATGCGTTGGTTGGTTTTGGTTATGCTTGTAATGAGTTTTAATTTTGTTCATAATAGTTTTGTTATGTCAAAAGTTACAATGTCTCCAAAAGGAAGGGAGATACCGAAGTATTTCCCTTTTTTCAGTAGTAATGCTCCATAGAAACACTGTTGCACGGATCCAATCTCGCCCCTCATATAGATGTGGCTCCATCCATGGGCCCCACTATGTGGTGTGTACCAAGTTTATTATTTTTTTAATTGTTAAAAAGACTCGTACTTTTGACCTTGTTAACAAGTTATTTATACAGTCATTCTACCTCTATATCCAAATAAATATTCAATTACACATCTACACTCATAATAAGGGAGGAGTCCATACACACTACACATCTAGTGTGTGGGATCCATTCCTATTAGGAGTGTGGGTGTGTAAATGAGTGTAGAGTTAAAATTTTCGTTATTTATATGAGTCTCGAGTATGACTTCGGTGTCCCCGGTCATTTTGGGGACACTGTAATTTTTGGCATAACAAAACCATTATGAGGATAACCAAAACTCATTACAAGCATAACAGAACCATAAAAAGGCATAATCAAAACCATAGCAAAGCATAACTTATTTGTTATGCCTTAGTTGGGTTTGGTTACGCTTTGATTGGTTTTTTGGATATTCCTTGGTTATGCCTTATTTGAGTTCTGTTATGCTTATAATGGATTTAGTTATTTTAATAATGATAAAGTTATGCCAAAAATTACGGTGTCCCCAAAATGACCGGGGACACCATAGCATCATCCGGCCACGTTTCCCATTGCTCAGTTCCTGCACTGTTTTCTTTAGTTTCAGCTTTTCGGGAGGTGCTTTCTTGCTTTTTTGGTCTCTCCACACAGGACGGCGTATAGGCGAAACTCCTTTTTGTGATAGACACCCACACGTTTATGAATCCCTTGCGGGTTGCCTTGTAAGGTCGAACATCGTCACATGCTAAATATAGAAGTATATTGACAATTTCCGCCACAAGTTTCTGGCTTATTGCCACCTCTTGTTACACCAAAACAGAAAAAGAGTGTTAGCTAAACAAAAGACACAGTATGAAATCAAACCAAACGCGAGATAATTAACCCATTAGGGTTAATGGTTTTCTCCGACTTTGTTCTCTCAATGCTCGATAGGATGTCGGAGCACGGTTTTGTGGCTTATATAGGCTAAAATCACGAAGAATGTCTTGAAAGGTTGAGAACTTCGGTTGATGGAACGATGGATGAACATGCGGAGTGTTCGATCTTAACTTCGGGATCAAGGGATTGAGAGCTAGGGTTTGCTTGTTGGAATGTGGTATTGTGTGGTGATTTTTGCAGAGATTCGAGGTGTTTTGGGAGTGATTGGATATCCCAAATTTGGAGGTTTAAGCCTCCTATTTATAGAGTTTGAGGGAAGATCCCAATGATTATCAAAACAAATTTAATAATTCGTGTTAGTAGAGTAAATTCGAGCTGAAACTCTATTAAAAGAGAAGTTATGAATGATTTGAAGTTGCATGCACGTCGGGAGGAAGAACTGAGTTTTGGAATGTTCTGCAGGAAACCAAGATCAGCGATTGCGAGAAACAAGTGGCGATCGTCAAAAATAGTGGCGGTTTGTGGTTCTGGACCAAAAGAAAAGTGGCGATGTGTGCAAGAACTGGCGGTCGACTGTTTTTCTAGTGATCGACACAGTTTGGATGACAAGGAAACTGGCAATTAGCTATATTTCTAGCGATCGTTACTAAGACTGGCGATGGAAGTGATGATTGGTTCAGAAAGTGAAGATAATGCTGTTGATATGCTAGGAAAGGTGTTTTGAAGTTGAAGGATGTTCCAACAACCTAGGCCTACAATCTTTTCTGCGGGCCTTCATACGCTTCGCCATAAACTTACCAGAACCCGTTCATCATCGAAAAATAGGCAGGACATAAATACTTGCCAAGCCAAATTAGGGTGTCTACATAACTATTTTGCAATTTTTATTTTTCAAAGCATATTGATCACAAATTCGTTTTAAGTTCCAAAACCTAACCTCTTTCTTTGCGCATGGTCTCAAATCAGTTTTTCCTTTAATTATTACCCTCATTTTTTTTTCTTGGTCTCTGCATTCATTACCCAAAAAAATCTCCCTCAAAACCCAAACCAAACAAACTACTCAATTTTCGAACTTTGAAATTTCACAATCTTGTTGTTTATAGTTCAGCCCCACGTTTACTGAATTCTGGTTCCGTCCCTGATTGAAGATCCTCGCACCTTAACCAGAGACGGAACCACTAAAGGTCATATGGGGGCCACGGCCCCCGCGTTGTTTTGGGAATTTTTTTTTTTTCAAAAAAATAAATAAATTTTAATATAAGTTATTTTTTTATTTGTTAAAAACACCTAGATATTGTATTTTGTATGGAGTGTTGTTTAGACATTTAAATACTTTAACAATGTGTTCGTTTTGGATCCCAAAACTCAATTTCGCTTTGTGCATACGGTCTCTCATAAGTTTTTCTTCCATTATTAATCTCATTTTTCTTTCTCTTCTTCTCCACTTATTACCCAAATAACCTCCCTCCAAACTTAAACCAAACAAACTATTAGAATTCCGAAACTTGAAATTTTAAAATTTTGTTGTTTATAGTTCGGCCCCTGCGTTTATGACATCCTGGTTCCGTCCCTGACCTTAACAGAGAGAACTTGTAAATTCTTGTGACAAGAAAAATTGACAGAAACTCGATCCCGCAGTCCTCCATTTAGCCACTTGGTTAATTACTCCAGCTATACATACAAGGGAATGGGTCGGTCTTATTGGCAGGTCTCCCTTCGTCCTAAAGAGATTATCTTGTCCACCAAATGAAAACTTAAAAAAATACATTTTCTTAAATAAAAGTTACATGTTTTTTGATAAATAAAGATAACTCATTGACATCTAATCAAAAAGTTTAAAAAAATTTCATCAAACATGCATTACTTTTAACGTATCATCTTGCCGGCTGAACAATTTTTTTGGAATGGAGAAAATATTGTACCCCGATCCGTGGGAGCTGATCCAAATATTTATTTATTTATCCCTATTTCGCTCCTATAATGGAGAAATCTTCAAATTTATTGGACTGGTGAGACCTAAACCAAGAGTGAAAGCCGCAAGAGGTCAAACTTGTCAGCCACCGAATTACCAAACAACCCAATGCGATAATGCGACCCAGCAACAAAATCTCAACGGAGATGTCTCAGGATTCTAGGACACGGTGCCGGCACCCGATGTTTAGGTTGCTCAATCCTGACTTCAAGCTTGGTTGTCCACATAGTATTAAGTTAAAAAAATAGAAAGACATACAAGTCAAAAAAAATCAACGTTACATTTTGCTTTTAGCTAACTTGAATTACATCAAAAAAATTCAAATCAATATATAACCTCGGTTATATTATTTTATGATTACCACAATCCAATTCAAACTAAACAACTTCTCCTTGCATTTCTTGAAGCAAATTAATTCTTTGATTAAGTCATCGTACTTTAACTTCATGTACTCATTTTCAATTGAGATCATAGTCGATCCAATTAATCTCTCGTGCGACATGATTGTCCGAAGGTAAGTTTTTACTGGCTTCAACTAAGAAAAACTCCTCTCCCCCAAAGCAAATGTAACAGGAATATTTAACTATATCGATAAACAACCACATATCATTTGAAAACTACCATCGTTTCAATAAAACCTTATAATCACACAATTGAGAAATACATCTTAAAAAATTTGAACAACTTAATTAGACTCACTCTTGAAAAATTAAACAAGTAAAAATCATTTATAGCAAAATAGCCTACTAAGGTTAAAAATATGTGAGTAAGATTTATAAATATAGACATTTTAACGTCTATATGTATCAGGTATTGTCAAAAGGAATATGAAAGTAAAATAATTTGACCAAAACATAAAAAGATATATTACCATAAAGTTTAATTTACCAAATAAACCTAACTTTTAATAATAGAAAATCATATGAAAAAATTAAACAAAAAGAAGTAATAGTAAGGGGATTAAGCAAATAAACAAAAAGAAGAAGATGTTTTCCTTTTTCTCCTTCCCCTCTATAATAAGAACCACATAGGTTCACTTTTTCGCTTGCCAACATTTGGCTATTTTTCCAATTTTACCCCCTGATTGGAGGCATGCAGTGTTGTCCAGTTGGGCGGAATTGTAATTTCGCAACAAGGGGCAATTTCGTATATTTTAGTTCCACGTGTGGACAACAATAGCCACGTTGCGTGAAAACATCAAGCTGACCACTTCTCTCTCTTTCACAACACACCCACACACATAGAGGAAGATGGGGGGAGAGAGAGAGAAAGAGAGAGAGAGAGAGAGAGAGAGAGAGAGAGAGATGCCTGGCCTCATGCAGATTCGACGAGGTGATCCGGCTGGGCGTCGAACTAGATGCATACTTACATATGAAGGATCCTTCAACATCTGTACAATTTCTTCATGAACTTCTCCCTCAGGTCAATCTCTCTCTCTCTCGCGCGCGCGCGCGCGCTCTTGCTCACGCTTCTGTGTAGGACTGTAGCAGGGTTCTCCTTTCTGATTTGTGGTTCAAAGCTGGTGTGTCGCGGCCACCCATCCATCGTCCTCTGGTTAACTTGTACAATTTTCCAGACTGGGGTTTTCTAATTCCTTGAGCTCGATTCCATCGAGATTCGGAGCACCCAGGTATCTCTTTCTGTGTGGTAATCGTATCTCCGGTGTGTTGATTCAAGCATTTGTGTGTGTCCATTTTCGACTGCTGTTCATACGGAAAAATTTATTGCACTGGCTTTGAGTTGAGTTGGATCAGAAGAAAAAAAGGGGTTTTGTTTTGGAGTATCTTTTGGTGTTGCCTTTTTCCATTTCGTTTTTTGTTGGGATTTACTTTTTGGGTTTCAGCGTCTTCGATGTGCTTGGTTTTTGGACTCGTGTTGTCGATCTTGGCTTACAAAGTTTGGTTTGGGTTGCATGCGCTGTTTTAAGCACTTATGTGGGTTTGATTTTCTGTTGCATGTGCTGTTTTAAGAGGCTTATGAGAAATTGAACTCAAAAGAATGAGGCTTATAAGCAAAGAGTGAAGGGATTTTTCCAAGGGTGGTTTCCCCCTCGGCAGAACAATGAGTAGATCATCTAAGCCAATGATTTCAGCTCAATCAAGATGCCAGGCCTCATGCAGATTCGACGAGGTGATCCGGCTGGGCGTCGAACAAAATAGAGAAGATGGGAGGAGAGAGAGAGAGAGAGAGAGAGAGAGAGAGAGAGAGAGAGAGAGAGAGAGAGATGCCTGGCCTCATGCAGATTCGACGAGGTGATCCGGCTGGGCGTCGAACTAGATGCATACTTACATATGAAGGATCCTTCAACATCTGTACAATTTCTTCATGAACTTCTCCCTCAGGTCAATCTCTCTCTCTCTCTCTCTCTCTCTCTCTCTCTCTCGCGCGCGCGCGCGCTCTCGCTCACGCTTCTGTGTAGGACTGTAGCAGGGTTCTCCTATCTGATTTGTGGTTCAAAGCTGGTGTGTCGCGGCCACCCATCCATCGTCCTCTGGTTAACTTGTACAATTTTTCAGACTGGGGTTTTCTAATTCCTTGAGCTCGATTCCATCGAGATTCGGAGCACCCAGGTATCTCTTTCTGTGTGGTAATCGTATCTCCGGTGTGTTGATTCAAGCATTTGTGTGTGTCCATTTTCGACTGCTGTTCATACGGAAAAATTTATTGCACTGGCTTTGTGTTGAGTTGGATCAGAAGAAAAAAAGGGGTTTTGTTTTGAAGTATCTTTTTGGTGTTGCCTTTTTCCATTTCGTTTTTTGTTGGGATTTACTTTTTGGGTTTCAGCGTCTTCGATGTGCTTGGTTTTTGGACTCGTGTTGTCGATCTTGGCTTACAAAGTTTGGTTTGGGTTGCATGCGCTGTTTTAAGCACTTATGTGGGTTTGATTTTCTGTTGCATGTGCTGTTTTAAGAGGCTTATGAGAAATTGAACTCAAAAGAATGAGGCTTATAAGCAAAGAGTGAAGGGATTTTTCCAAGGGTGGTTTCCCCCTCGGCAGAACAATGAGTAGATCATCTAAGCCAATGATTTCAGCTCAATCAAGATGCCAGGCCTCATGCAGATTCGACGAGGTGATCCGGCTGGGCGTCGAAGGAAGATGGAGAGAGAGAGAGAGAGAGAGAGAGAGAGAGAGAGAGAGAGAGAGAGAGAGATGCCTGGCCTCATGCAGATTCGACGAGGTGATCCGGCTGGGCGTCGAACTAGATGCATACTTACATATGAAGGATCCTTCAACATCTGTACAATTTCTTCATGAACTTCTCCCTCAGGTCAATCTCTCTCTCTCTCTCTCTCGCGCGCGCGCGCGCTCTCGCTCACGCTTCTGTGTAGGACTGTAGCAGGGTTCTCCTATCTGATTTGTGGTTCAAAGCTGGTGTGTCGCGGCCACCCATCCATCGTCCTCTGGTTAACTTGTACAATTTTTCAGACTGGGGTTTTCTAATTCCTTGAGCTCGATTCCATCGAGATTCGGAGCACCCAGGTATCTCTTTCTGTGTGGTAATCGTATCTCCGGTGTGTTGATTCAAGCATTTGTGTGTGTCCATTTTCGACTGCTGTTCATACGGAAAAATTTATTGCACTGGCTTTGTGTTGAGTTGGATCAGAAGAAAAAAAGGGGTTTTGTTTTGAAGTATCTTTTTGGTGTTGCCTTTTTCCATTTCGTTTTTTGTTGGGATTTACTTTTTGGGTTTCAGCGTCTTCGATGTGCTTGGTTTTTGGACTCGTGTTGTCGATCTTGGCTTACTAGGTTTGGTTTGGGTTGCATGCGCTGTTTTAAGCACACTTATGTGGGTTTGATTTTCTGTTGCATGTGCTGTTTTAAGAGGCTTGTGAGAAATTGAACTCAAAAGAATGAGGCTTATAAGCAAAGAGTGAAGGGATTTTTCCAAGGGTGGTTTCCCCCTCGGTAGAACAATGAGTAGATCATCTAAGCCAATGATTTCAGCTCAATCAACAGCCCTATGTGTGTGTATGTGTGTCCACCCCCTCGAAGTATAAAAGAAGTTGTCCACTACTTTTTAGGCTTTGACAATGTTTTCTGGCCCATTAAAATGTTTCCTACAAAGCACCGTTACTTGGCATTCAAGCGTGGTAGGTCCCCATTGTTATGGAAAGCAATTAGTTGTGTTCTGACCTTCAATTGAAGCTTTTAGGATTTGTTTGCTGAAAGATTAAGCAAAAGTAGCTTCAACTCAACTAACCCATGATTTGCATTTGGGGTTTACTTTCATTGGTTGGTTTAGTGATCTGTAATCAACCTTTTTGTTTCAGTTAAGCACAACCCACCTGGGTTAGGGTCTTAATTGTTTTGCACGGTTGGAAAGGACAGTGGGGAGTGATCATGCTTGATTGGTTCAGCTAAGGATATTTCAGTTTTGGATTAATGGAGGTAGGTTTGTGAAAAAGGAGGACATAGGTGGGGTGAGAAATGGGTGCAATTGGTGGGGAGGAGTTGACTAAGTGGGAGAAGATGCAAGGGGAGGTGAGAAGTGGTGATGGTGAGGAGAAGATTCTTGTGTTGGTTAGATTGAAGCCTTTGAGTGAGGAGGAGGTTGCTAAGAATGAGGTCGTGGATTGGGAATGCATCAATGAGATTACCATTTTGTTCCGGAACAGCCTGCAAGAGCGGTCCTTGTTTCGGACTGCTATTATATTTGGTAAGAAAATTCTCTAAATTTCTTTCAATTTGCTCCGGTTCACATGTTTATTTACATTTTAAATGTGAGATAAATCGGTGATGAAATGATCTAGGTTATTGATCTAGAGCACATCGAACTAGGTATTGAGAGCAACCACGATAGGCTTTTTTGAACATTGGATGATTTGGATCATGTCTATGTGAAGGATTTGAATTTCACTGCAAAAATAATTGTATTGTTTTCACACGCTCTATGCAATTTGTTGGTTCACTTCAATCACTTGTATTCCTCTGTCAGGACACTAACGCAAAATGTTTCAAAACTCTACTCATGATTAAGCATTCATGAACTACTATGTAGCCAAGTTTTCAAACAGACTGAAGGATAAAAATGAATAAGGGTAATTTGCTATGATGCACGGACACGGACACGGACACGGACACGGACACGGACACGGACACGGACACGGACACGGACACGGACACGGACACCGAAACCGAAATCGAAACCGACACCGGGACACGGGAATTCTAAAAAGATGGGGGCACGGACACGGTGGGGGACACGCCACGTGTATATTTATTTATTTATTTATTTATATATATAAATAAATAGATAATTATAGTTTTAACACCCAGAAATTTAAAAATATATATAATTTGGCCCCAATTTTTTTTAAAAAATTACAGTTTGACCCCCAATTTTTTCAAAAATTATAATTTGGCTCCCAAAATTTTTAAAAAATTGCAGTTTGGCCCCCGCCGTGTCCCCATCGGTGTCCCCGCCGTGTCCCATCGTGTCCCCCTCAAAATTTAATATTAAAATATGGGACACGCCACGTGGCGTGTCCCGGACGTATCTCCGCGGTGTCCCCGTGTCCTGACACTGCGATTCTTCGACTTTTAGAGGTGTCGGTGCTTCATAGGTAATTTGTCATGGCTCGATCAGAGGTTTTTAATTCACTAACAATTTGTAGAAAGAAACTTCCACATTTTCTCCATTCAGCAAGTATTTTTGCTTATGGGCAAACAAGCAGTGGAAAGACGTACACCATGGTTGGTATAACCGAATACACCGTAGCAGACATTTATGACTATATATACAGGCTAACTATGAAATGCTGATTTGGTGTTGCTTTTTTATTTCATTTTCATAATCAATTATCAATTTGTTTTTTGGTTTGAAACCTTTCTCTTCCCCTTTTCCCTCGATGTTCCCGAGCATGAAGAAAGAGCATTTGTTTTGAAGTTTTGTGCAATAGAGATCTACAATGAAGCTATAAGAGATCTCCTTAGCGCGGATAGTACTCCACTCAGGGTTCTAGACGATCCAGAGGTTTCCTTTGTGCGGGTGACTTTTTGTGTTGACAAACTTAAGTGGAAAATGAGTAAAACCGGCTTGCACTTGTATATTATTAGATGGTTAGCTGCTTGCTTTTGCCAGTTCCTGCGAGTTGCTCGTTTGTTTTGTGAGCCTATTCTGTCCAAGCTTCGGGATTTGAATTACATTTGCTTGTTCTGACTTTTTATGTTGAGAAACTTAAGGGAAAAATTAGTAAATTGTTTTGACTTTTTATGTTGAGAAACTTAAGGGAAAAATGAGTAAAACTAGTTTGCCTTTTCCTCTTCTTTAGTCTTCCCCTTTCTCACGGTTATTAATCGATCACGCTTGCTATAACATAATAGGTAATATGTTGAAAACGTGCCTTTCATTCGGTTGGTTTCTCAAATTTTGTCCAGGCAGGGATGTAGAAACTAGACAAAACTAGAATCAACAGAAGATGATTTTCGCACGGGTTAAGCTCCGGATGAAATTAGCATGTGCCTAGAAATCATGTATGTGCTAAGCTTCCTTTAAATTTCATAACGACAAAACCTAAATTGCTTGACATTGTGACCAAAGCCTTATGCTTAGGAATTTACTTGCTGCTGTGGTTTCTAATTTGAAACCTACCTAGCTATTAGCAACTTCTTTGAGGTTAATTCATATAGACGTTTGCTAGAGTAAACAATTGAAGTGGCATCTAAAAATCAATGGAAAATAGTGCAACATCACATGCCAGATAGAAAATAAATTTCCTCCTACAAAATCATTTTTCCATATGATTTCCAATGGACTTAGAACAATTTACCATTCCAAGTGACAACACCTTGCATTTTTTCTTTTGTCAAGTTGATAAATCGAAGTCTCCTGATTTAATTTATGCTAATAAGTCACTTCTTCATCCTATCCCTCTATTTCCAGCACATTTTTTTAAGTTCCAAATACATTTCCTTTAATTACACAATAAATCTAGCTTCCCTTAACTTTGCTATGCTACAACGCCAGTTTTCCTTGCCTGTCAGAAAATGGTTGTGCGCGTTCCATTCGTGCGTTGGGCTCGAGTCAAAAATCCATCACTGACTTCTTCAAGAGCGGCGATCTTCTACTTGCAAACAGCTGAAGGTGAGAAAGTAAGTTGTATCCCGGCAGTTTGAGGTGAAAAGAATCGCATTATGTATGAAGCATTCGGCTCCTTCCTCGATGATTACCGGGAACTTTTGCCTTCAGGTGGTGTCAGCGAATGGAAATTCGGCTTTATGCTAGCTCAGTGGATGGATGGTATTATATACCATTCGTTTCTACGCTACAGTGAAGAAGGTATACATACGCTTTGTTGTATTCAGTCTCGTTAACAGCCATATCTAATGTGTTTTCCCTTTTGCATCTATCTGCTTCTGTTCATAACCACCTATTATTGTTACTTTCCTAATATTATAGTACATTCATGTAGAGTAATGCATGGCACCTGAACTACATTGGCCCAGCTGATTCTACACAGGTTTGCACTTTGCTTCCTTGAAGTTCTTATGTTCCCCCTTATAGAGTATGCACAGCATATCACATAATATAAGATCGTTGTTCCACTCCTTCTTTCAGGCATTACCAAATGGTCCTCGCAACTACTTCCCTTGTGGTGGTGTAAGCACATGGATTCTGATTAGGCATGGTTTCAGAGCTTGGCCAATTGAAGTTGTTAATTTCCAATTTGGTGAAGGCTGGGATACTTTCTCTGAAACCCATAACCTAAAGTTGGGTTTAAAATCACCATGCCATGTCAATGAAAGTGGTTTTTCCATACTGCAATCTTTGATGAAAGTGATCAAGAACTTATTTACCGGTGGGCTGGTCCAAATCTGCACTGGCGGGAATTTCATGATCCACCAGGTCATTATGCTTCCATTTGTTGGGATAAAACATTCTGTCATCAATAAAATACAATATTTTTGCTTACTTTAATTCTGTGAAATCTAATAGTTCTGCTTGCTTTAATTGTTTAACCTCATTGATTATCATCATTATCTTCTCATTCCTTTTTGTCGCTTCACTGTAGTTGGCTTGCGTACTGCTTGCCTTTTACCATTGCAAAAGAGGAAACTATGTCAAAATTTGGGAATTGGTATCTTCCAGGGCAGAAACTTCGCGTGGTATTTAGACAATCTCATACTTAGTTTTGTCCGGAGTGTTTATCATATTGTACAAATATGGAAGGTCCGTTAGCTCAACTACATCCATAATATTAGGATCCACCAGAAAAAGATCACCACAACGGGCATGATGGACGTGCTTTGCACGTCGCCGTGCATCTAGTATAATAACAAAGATAAAGGGGGCAGACCTTGGGCGGATCAAAAAACTACTCCCTCCGTTCCTAAATAAGTGTCCAGCGCGCAAAATTAGGCCTTAAAAAATGAGCATTTGTTTCATTAAAAAAATCATTTTTTTTACAAATCAATAAATGGCAATGAGTTCTATTAGATTGTGAAAAAAAATTAATTTTTTTAATAAAAAATATGCATATTTTGTAAAGCCTAATTTTGCTCGCCAAACACTTATTTAGAGACGGAGAGAGTACTAGAAAAGGAGACTTGTAAGACACGAACCTGCCCATATTCAATGAAAACATATGGACATACCACTGGGCCATACTCCTCATCAGTTACTTTTATGCGCTAACTAATATATTTACTAGTGCATGTCCGTGCCTGCCTGAAGGCACGGCGCAATGCATTTTAAATATAGTCTAAATGAAGTATCAAACTCTACTTTTTCGAAATTTTTTTTTTTTTTAAAAAGTGTTGTTTTTAACGCCACTCACATGGGGTAAGTTCCATGCACGTGTATATCCCATGTAAGAAGATGTTATAAATATATTAAATGAAATTTTGATAAGTCACTTTCTAAGTACATTGAAAATCGAAATACATGCACATATTAGATCATGCTCAGATTCAAGCGGACCGTACCAATTTTATTATAATAACACACCCCACATGACCAAGAGGCTAGCGGAATCGCTCGGATGTGATCAACTTTTCATAAGGGATAAAAAGGGGATTGTACACTATGCCAACACACCCTTCAAGTGAAAAATAGGGATAGCATTAATACCCGTTTTGTAATCATAAGAAAAGTAGATTCTTTAGCTATGGGCCTGGCAAAAGAAAAATAGGGATAGCATTAGTACCCGATATGATATCCCATCTTCAAAATCAGACATGAAAGTTTCTTTTCAACCGGTTTCGAATTAGTGAGTTCTCCCATTTTCCTTAATTTATTCTTCTTCGTTTCGGATCCAAATAATATTTTCAAACCAAGTAAAAGAAAAGGTTGCACTTACGTACATCAGATACTAAAACCGTAACTCTTGAATGAATTGTAAAAGCATTGATCCTAATATGAAAATTAATACCCTGTGTTTTGCCCCATAGCCTCATAATCTTTGAAGATGATTCAATCATCAATGTAGCAGTAGAGAGTACCATAACTACCAAAGCACATTCACGAAACAATTTTGCAACAACACCACAATAAGATAATGCACTTTTGCAAACCCCACTTTCCTTGAGCCATGACCAGTTTTACTAAGATCGATTTGCACCCACTCCAACCATTGTTATCCATAATGTCAAAGCAAAAAAAATTGAGAGTAGCCATCAGCAACCACAATAAGCGTTAAAATCAGTTTCGAAAATTAGTCTCATTAATTTAGAATTGTGTTAGGCCAATTTAGAAGTCAAAAAATCCAAACACCGTACCTCAACTTGTAGCTTACACTATAAAGCGAATGAATTGAGCGAAACTACCTTCTAATGCGCGGTACTCACGGGAATGGCCTTAATGGTTTAGATTTCAGCATCACAATAGCTGCAAAAAATAAAATAGAAAACCCATAAAATCAGAACTTAAAACCAACATAACTTAGAAGTAGTAGGATATTACAGTAAAAGATATAAAAAAAAAATTATAAATTGAGCTAAAGAAAGCTAAAGATAAACTCGATTGTGATTTCACATTTACACTACTAATTTGAAACACCAATGGAATCCATTTTCATAGTAGCCTATACGAAATCACATTCGCTAGATAACCTTACATATCCACACAACATGATACTACACTTTTGTAAAACCTGACCATGACCATTAACCAATAATAATAACAATACACAAAAAAATAACTCTAGATTCTCATTCCCAATTTGAGTTCATAATTTCTTGAAATTAAACTCAAAAGACCGGAAATCCGAACTTGCAGATTGAATCATGAAGGGAGTGTATTGATTTAAAATACCTAGATCTGGAAGCTCGTAGAAGTGACTCAATTGGCCTTTATGATTCCAGTAAGAACTTAAAAACAGACTACCTAAGAGGAAACAAATTAAAGCAACAAAGTTACACCAAAACAAAAAAAGGGAGCTATTTGTTGAAAGGGAAAAACTTCTAAAGAAAGAGTAAATTAAACTCAAACCTGCAACCACATTAAAATTTTCAACTGCTGGGAGATCTCAAAACACCTAAACACTGGAAAAACAAACACAAAAATGATAAGAAAATTGTTTTGACTACCAAAATAGCAACATGAATAATCAATAATATGGCTATGCTATAGGGCAATAATTCTTTATGAGCTTTCAAAAGTTACTGGAGTATCATTTTTTAGGAGAATTGAAGGAGGAAATTCAAATTGTAGGCTAAATTTTGGGATCAATTATTGAACATTTGTCTCCATACCACATTGCTCTATTTAAAATAATTCCTAATTAGGAGCATAATTCAAGATCAATGCGCAAATTTTTTTTCTATAATCTATTTCCTACATTTGCAATGGCCAATTTGGATATAAAGTCCTTTTAAGAAAAGACGTGAAAATTCATGAATTCTATTTACTATATAATATCGTTGACTCCACCATATGTAAGGAATGCTTCATAATTTTTTGTTGAATAAGGTAACAAATAAGATACGTTAAATATGATTCTCCGCGTTAATGTCAATTCAGCCAGCGGTCTTGATTTATGATTCTACCATATTAGGAGATGTTTCCTTTCTATTTACCTATCTCCTTAATGATTTTACCATACTAATGTCAATTCAGCCGACCTTCTTGTTCTCTAGTAATACAAATCCTAGAAATTTAGGATTCTTAAAATAAGGAAAGAAAAATATGATTGATTGGTTTCCTAATGGCAACGATTATGGCGGATATTGTTTTCTACAATTCTTACATCCATGATATATATTATTTAATTCGTAAAAGTAAAAATAAAATTCATGGAATAGGAAAGGTTTCTCAGCCGTAGGATTTATGTATATAAATCCAAGGATTCAAAATAATCAATTGAAAAAGGAATGGGGATATGTTTAGTCTTCTCCCATATCGGAAACATGTAAAACTTAAAAAACCGAAAAGGAATGTAGAATGAAGGGTTCAGATTTATGCACAAAGAGGGATAAATCTGAACCGTTGGTTATCTATTGGATTCAAAAGTAGCTCTGTTTTATTATATAGATTACAAACTTCATGGTTAATTTTTTGGGAAATTTTTAGGCTGGCCCTAAAAATTAGGTTCGGACCTAATTCAGTCCCGCCCAAAATATTCTCTACCCCCGGCGCATCATTGTGGACAAAAATACCCCTCGCAGGCCATAGCATGCATCCCAGAGGTCACATTCGCGAGCTCTCTCCCTACCGCTCAACAAAACCCTAATCCGAACTCTAGAAATTCAAAATTAAGCTGACAGAACTCACTCTCTCTCTCACTCTCTCTCTCTCTCTCTCTGCAATCGTTCATCCTCAACATCGTTAATCCTTTTCAATCTACCGCAGTAGCAAGACTTCAATATGGCAAAGAAAGGTATGTGAATCGACTGAACCCAATTACTTATGCCACTCCAACTGTACATTAAAGCATATCGAATGTCTATGCGAACTGTCTATAAGAAATGTATTTAATCACATGCGAACATACTATGTGAACATTTTAACAAAGCCTATGCCGACATTGTGTATTTTTTGTGAGAACTTTCTATGAGAAAAATGTGTTTTTTCTATGGGAACTTTGCATTTTTCTATGAGAATGGTATATTGTCCATGAAAACTGTCTATGAGAAGTGTGTTTTTCCATGGGAATTGTCTATGAGAAATGTGTTTTTTCTATGCGATCTATGTAATGAGAACTGTGTATGAGAAGTGTTTTATTTGTATGAGAACTGTGTTAAGGCATATAAGGACTGTGTATTTTCTATGGGAAGTGTGTATTTTTCTATGAGAAGTCTTTATTTTCTATAAGAAGTGTGTATTTTTCTATGGGAAGTGTGTATTTCGTGTCGAAGTTAAACATTTTATGTGCTATCAATTGTATAAGAAATGTTTACTTTTGTATGAGAACTGTGTTAAGGCATATAAGGACTGTGTATTTTCTATGGGAAGTGTGTATTTTTTTATGAGAAGTGTGTTTTTCTATGAGAAGTGTGTATTTTTCTATAAAAGGTGTGTATTTCGTGTCAAAGTAAAACATTCTATGTGCTATCAATTGTATACCAAAGTATATTAAAGAAATTGTGCGTGATAACATATGCGAATTGTCTATGCGAACTTGTGCTATTCATATGATGAGCCAACGTAAACATTCTATCTCACTTTTGTTCATATATTTAATAAGGCACAAGAAGACTTGCACACAAGATTGAAAACTTCTTACGAGATCAGGCCAAGAACACTAACAATGGAGGAGGGGAGTCATTACAAGATCAAAATCTCAACCTGACAGGACAACAACCTCAATGGTTAGCCAAGCATCACAGTCCCCTTCGCAAACTCGAGGAAAGAAACGACAGAGCCCAAAACAGAAAAAGGTGGCCAAGAAATGCCAAAGGCTTACCCAAGAATTGATATCTGAACCAAGCTCCCCAATCCAGACCCAGAAGCAAACTCGACGAAAGAAACAACATAGCCCAAAACAGAAAAAAATGGCCACAAAACATCAAAGGCTTACCCACGAATCAGAATCAGAACCAGAACCAGAGCCAGAGCCAGACACCCCAACCCAAACCCAAAAGCAATGCACATTCAGGTCCAATGTAATAGGAATGTTGGGGCTATTGTCAAAACTGAACTTGAACAATGCCCACTTAGAGCTCTTAAAACAAACACCATTTTGGATGCTGATTGATGCCGTTAGGAAAGGTAAGTTGGCCGAAAAAGCTTGCATGAAGCACGATAAACCCATCCTGAGTATTATTGAGAACTATGATACCAATGACAGCAAGTTCCTCATTGGTGGTAAAAAGGTTGCCATAATAAGGAATGACATCAAGCTAATCTTTGGAATAGGTTGTGGGAACAAACCAATAGCAGATTTGAACAAGAAGAAAAGTGATGTTGCATTTGCAACAAGAGGGGGGATACATGACGCAAGGATTGGTAGTAAAAAGAAGAAAGACATGATCAATGAAATACCGCAAAAAAAAAAAGAGGAATTCATAACTGATGAAGACATCCGAGATGTAGTCCGCCTCATATGCATGTTCATTTGTTTGACGTTGTTCTTCTCCACATCAGGAGTCACCATTGCATGGACATATGTGCATTGCATGGAAAAAATAGAAGAAATACAAGACTACGATTGGGCACAATCCATTGCAGAAATATTGACTACATCAATGCACAAGTTCCACGAAAAACCAAGAGATGCAATAGGATGTGTGGTGGCATTGATGGTAAATTAAAACTCTTTTTCTAAGCGAAGTGTATTTGGGTATTCTAATAATTTTCTTTTATTATAATCATTTCCTTTTACCTGTTTTTGCAGTACTGGATCTGTAAACACACGGATTTGATTCCACGACCTCAAAATGAAGCAATTCCAAGGCTACTACAATGGAACACCTCAAACTTGAAAAAAAGATTTGATGATTTTGAAGATTTGACCAATGTCAACATTAAGGTAAAAACACTAATCATACGGCTTAACTTGGACACGAAAAGACACACTTCTCATAGAAAATAAAACACTTCTCATAGACAAATATACACTTCTCATAGAACAATACACACTTCTCATAGAAAAATACACACTTCTCATAAAAAAAATATAGTTATCATGGTAAAAACACAGTTCTCATACAAAAATACACATTTCTCATACACAGTGCTCATAGAAAATACACGGTTATCATATGAAAAATACAGTTCTCATACAAAAAAGACACATTTCTCATACACAGTTCTCAATAAAAAAAACACAATTCCAATTGTGGGTTCACATAATTCAGGTATATGAGGAGGAACTTCAAGAACCATGTCAAGATCGAGGTGCAAGTCTACAGCATGGCACACCCAGAAGTTGTAGATGACAACAATAGGGAAACTATATCATAGTCTTCACAGATGATGCAGCATACACAATCTTCTCAAACTCCAACAGTACAATGACTTGATGAGATACACTTAACTGAAAAATAGCAAACATCTCCTCTTGTGTCAACATCATCTCCTGAGCAACAACAAGCAGTGTCCTCAAAATCACAATCAGGCGAGACTGTGGTCCCAAGTACCTACCAACCTGTGGACTCCATTAATTTCAGTTAGGGCCTAATTAAAGAGCACATCCAGATGGGTAAATTCTGTGATAGCTTACTGAAGGACAATGATCAAGTTATCATCAAGGATCTCCAGCAACAAGTCCAAGATCTTCAGAATCAAAAACAAATACTTGAACAACAAAACCACGGACTTGAAACGGACAAGGATGCAATGAAAAATCAACTGGTGGAAATGGAAAAAGAACGTGATGCACTGAAAGAAAAGCTGCAGAAGATGGTTACTATGTTCAACACAATCTTGCAGACCCAAGAACAACACAAGTTCCTTCTAGAGAAGACTGCAGTTTTGGAAAAGGACAACAATGCAATGAAAAATCAACTGCTGAAAATGGAAAAAGAAAGGGATTTACTGAAAGAAAAGCTGCAGAAGATGGATACTATGTCCAACAAAATCTTGCAGGCAAAAGAACAGAACACTGCAGATTTGGAAAAACGAAAACAAATGATGATGCAATAGTTTGAAATTGAGAAGAACAAAATCGAAAAGGGCCTTAACATGCAAATTGAATCCCTAACAACCGAGAAGGGCCAGCTGCAAAAGTATCTGAGCACAACCGTACAAAGGCACAAGGCTATAATTGATCAAAAGGATGCAGAAATACGAAGCCTCACCAAAAAGCTTTCTCTCACCAATAAGCTTTCCGTGCACCTGTAACATACCAAAGAACCTCAAAAGCATTTACCCGTTGTTGAGACTGATTCCTCTCTATTCACACAAAGCAGTGAGAAAGCAATACACAACATCACACAAGAGTACACTGATCAGAAGATTGAGCAAGTGGTGCATACAGTTACACAACTATATGCTCCTGGCGGGAAAAAGTCCGAAGGGGACAACAAAGATGAAAATGCAAAACAAAGACCATGAAGGCAAAACATAGATTACGACTATTACTACGGTTCAATCACAAAGGATGGTCGTAAAAAAGAACTATTTGTCCTTGCCGAAACTAACCAACCACAAGCAAAAAACAAAAAACTTGATGACAAGATTGCTTCCCTGGAAAAAAAGTCAGACATTGTCCTTGCCTTGCTAGCTGACCAATGCCAAAAAACAATCAAAAAATTTTGGGAACTCAAGGACGGATGGTAAAAATGCTAACACCAACAATTTACTGTCATTAAATCATATCAGACTAGCTAATGTTACGTATATCATGCATTACACACATATGGGATTGTGAAGACAATAGCCTGCGAATATATCAAGAAGATGTGAGGTTTCTGCTATGTGATTGAGAATTAACAAGCCAGGTATGAGAATTGTGAATTTTTTTAAGAGAACTGTGTTTTTTCCATGCGAACTGGTTTACTTTCTATGAGAAGTGTATATGAGAATTGTGTATTTTCTATCAAAACTATACGTGATAAACAAATTCTTTTTACATTCTGACACAACCAATAGATACCTATGTCCACTTGTTGACTACAACACTACAACCACCAATATCTGGACCATCCTTTTCATTGGGAAGAGAAGATTCCCAACAAGATATGTCGTTTGTCTTCAACAGCTTTGCCTCAATAAGAAAAAGAAATTCACAATTCATGTAGCATACACTCAAAGTTAAGAAGTTGCCAAATTATCTTCTTACCAAACAAACCTTCCTTGGACATGATCAAGCCTTAGCTAACAGAGCACTCGATGTCGTCAGCTCAAAGATTTTGAAAACAAGAACAATCCTTATCCCAATACATGGTTCAAGCCATTATACTTTGCTTGAACTAGACACCATTGACCAAGAATGGAGGTTCTACAACTCCATCCACAGATGAGGGAGACAAGATAAATACTGTGATGCGATTGCCAATCTGGTTATATAATCCCTCCTTATTCTAAGAAATATATATCAACTTTTTCAACTGTGTATTGTAGTCTACGTGAATAGCCTATGTGAAGTGTGTATCGTTAATATATCCATGATCATATTTTGTAACAGAGAAAGAATGTCACGAACTACATTAACCAACGGTGCAAGAAGAAGATTAAAACATCAGCAAAGCTCATGGCTGATGCCCCACAACAAGAACCAGGTTTGTAAGTATCCTTCAACTTCCAAAACTTGTCACTGCATCTTATATAAGCCCCTAACATTAGTCTTGTATTCACAGGGTTGATTGTGCAGTTATTGTTGCCTACATCATTCGCCAAAAGCTAATGAAAAGACAAATTCAAAGCAACCTAACAAAGCAACTATGCCTTCAAATGAGAGCTAATATTGTGCAAGCATTTGTTAGTGACCCAAAGAGATCATGGACTCCAGAGATTTATTATAACGGGATGGAAAATCTCGGACTGCAAAATATTATGATGACCAGGAGCTTCTTGAAGAGAAGAAAAAACAAGGATAGTGGTTAATGAAGAAAGTTGGAAGTTTTGTTGTCCATGAGTTGGAAGTTTTGTTGTTCATTAGTTGTATAGTGGTTAATGAAGAAATACAATCATCTTTCTCTGAACTTCATTTTTCATTGTTCATAGTTTACATAGTGCTTGCTCGACCAAAGTGTGTCATAGTAAAGAGTGCTCTAAGCGTAGGGTTAGGTCGATTGTAGCATAATATCCGGATGTCCGGAGTCAAATCCACAAGGAGCCAATGGAGCTAGGTCGGAGGTTTGATTTACGAAGGGTTTTTTGCATTAGGGACGCCAACCTTCAGTTCAGCTTTGAGACGGCCAACTTTTGAGTGATGGAAATTCTCTCTACCTCCTAACTTGATTGAAAATGAAGTTTGACTAGAAATTGAAAGCGGCAAGGTCTAAGGGTTCATTCCACCAATAACTTAGGCCGTTCAATACTTCTCTTTGATAACTCAAGTGAGAGTCATTGTCATTTGATCTCACTCGAAAGATTTAACCATGAAAATCAAGTTTAACTTATACAACAGGGTTTGGAAATGGAAAGGAACTCGTTTAGGCATTTTATCAAACACATAGAGTGCCATGGTTTTAAGCATTGGGTGTGCCAAAGAGACTTGTCTACACACAATCAAAAAAGTTAACAACCCTAAGTTTAGACCAAAGATTAGAGTTCAACAAGTTCTTTGAGGCATTTTGGCAAACATCTAGAGTGACATAGCTCCAAGTTTTATGTGTGGCAAGAGATTGAGTCCTTGCCTACACATAATCAAAGAGGTTAACAACCCTAGGTTTTGTTACATAAAAATGAACTTAATCCATTCACGAACCACATTGAGCACAAGAAATAAGAGAAGCCATTAAACAACCCAAGTCATGGGGTAGAAATCACCCCATGACCAAGCCTTAATCACTACTCACCCTTAGTGGGTGTAAACATGAAGGGAAATGAAGAGATATATGAAAACATAGGCAAAAATGAAAATAAAAGCTAGATTAATGTAAAGAACAAGAGTACTTATAACATTAATGAAGGAAATCTATCCCAAAACCTTAGCAATCCCCCTCCTTTGAAGAGAGAAGAAGAGCTAGAGAAGAGGGAGGTAGAGAGAGAAAGTGTAAAATGAAGGATACCCTACTGCAATCAGGCTTGAAAGTATTTATAGCCCCTTAAAAATGAGTTACAAAAGTCCTAAATACCCCTAAGTTGTTGCTTGGTCGGGCACAAAATTCTGCAGAAATTCCAGTTGGTACAGGTACTGCATTTTTGTGATATTGGTACAAGTCCAGTTTGGAGCTTTTTGCACCGCTACTGGTCACTAGGTACAGGTACTGAGATTTTCAAGTACCGGTACCACCTGGACAATTTTGATCTTTCTTTGTTTTTTCACCCTATGCAGTCCCTTGGTCTTTCGATGGTCAGCACACCTTCCAATGCTACTTCTCATCATTCTTGGGACTCGGAGGTAGGGTGCCATGTGGCCTCGATTGTACGGCTACCCTTAGAGTTGATCCAAGGTGTCAAAACATATCTTTTTCATGTGATTTGCCTGAAACTTATAAACACAACACCCTCGCACGAAATCAACGAATTTAGCAATGAAATGCACGGATGTGTGACAAAAAATGAGAGAGATAAGCCCTATTATTTACAATATTGAGGGCTTATCACATAGCCTTATCTTGCAGTTCGCATAGAAAACACACAGTTCTCATACACACTTCTCATAGAAAAGTAAACCAGTTCGCATAAAAAAAACACAATTCTCATGGAAAAGTAAACCAGTTCGCATAGAAAAAACACAGTTCTCATACACTTCTCATAAAAAAATTCACAATTCTCATAGAAAATAACCAATTCTCATAAAAAAATTAAAGGGTATTTCTGTAAATCACATCTTAAATGTGAAACCCTATTTTTTATGGCCTATAAATACCCCTCTTCCTCTTCCCATCTCTTTATTTCCCACCCTCATCACAACTACATCAAAAAAACTCCAAAAAAATGGCAGAAGACTTGACAAGACTCATCAAAAATGTCGGGAAACTTTACCATCTGATGGTAAGTGGAGAAAACTGCCCTCATCTTGTGCAATCACATTCGTCCTATAATCGCGTTATAAGAAGACGACACATCTACCACTAGGAAATCGGTTTGTAGTACTATTGTTCCTGCTCGATCAGGTAGTGTTACTTTGGCCAATGGCCAAACTACTCTTGCACCGAATCCGACCAATGGCGTCATTGATTGCATTAGATCTGCATGTGTTAGTCCCAACTTTTTGAATGCATCGTAATATAGCACCTCTGTGCAACTTCCAAAATCCACCAGAATCCTTTCAATGTCATATTTCCCAATTCATAGGGTTATGACCAAGGCATCATTATGTGGTACCTGAATTCCTCCCAGGTCCTCATCTGTGAAGACTATACCCTCGTTGCATACTTCTCCTTCACGTCCTCTTTTCTTCCCTAACTGCATGACATGTTGTTCGTGCCTAATCTGCCTCTGGAGCAACCTCATCTCATTTCTCGTATAGGGCTCGGCCAATCCATGTATCATATCGATTATGCCCCTTGGATTTTCTTCATAATCGAATTCCATTGCCCTCTTTTTATCCTTGGGATCTTCCTGGATAAATTCTTTAAGGCAGCCACGAGAGACCAAATCATCAAGGTGTCTTTTAAACATTTCACAGTCTTCAGTCATGTGGCCCCAATCCTTATGGTAGCTGCAATGCTGATTCATAGCCCGCTTTGTGTCTTTATCTCCTCCGAGGCTTGGGAGCCATTTGAAGTAAGGCTGATTCTTTATTCGATAAAGAATCCTATAGATTGGTTTTTTGCAAAACGTATTATTGAAAAGAAGGACTTAGGGTCAGGAGCTTGTTTCTCCTTGTACGGCTCTTTCTTAGCCTGCCCATAACCTTTTCGTTCCCTGTAGCTCTTGGGCTCTGGTTTATCTATTTTCTTCGCTAGCATCTTGGGCTGTTCGGCGACGTCCTTGCCATCTCCTCGGAGTACGTCATCCTCCATTCTGGCATGTTGCTGAATTCGCTCCATCAACCTTTCCAACGTTGCCATTGGATGCATGTTCAGTGATCGGTGTAGCTCTCCCCAAACAGGCAGCCTAGTTTTGAATGTAGCTATTGCATACTCTTTGCTACAACTTTCGATCTCATTGAAAGTCTCCCTATACTTCTTGGCTTAATTTCTGATTGGCTTGCTTTCTCCTTGCTTCATCGTGGAGAGACTTTTAAATGTCTTTGGAGCTTTTCTGCTCTTCAAGAACCGAGCAGTGAATTCTTCGACCAACTGCACCCATCCTCAGATGGAGCGCGGACCCAACTTATGAAGCCAAGACAAAGCTACCTTCCCCAAACTCGATGGGAACATCTTGCACATAATTGCATCATCCCCTTCATGCATAAACATTGCTTGTTGGTAGTGCTGTATGTGTGCCACGGGATCTGCATTTGTCTCATAAAGGATAAACGTTTCATGCTTCACCCTGCTCGGCAGCCTTGCCTCCTGTAACTTTCTTGCAAAGGGGGAGGATGCAATATTGATAAGTGCCTTTCGTGCTGCCTCTCGTACAGTCATGGTCTCGTCTTCCAGTCCCTTTGTCTTGTTGGGTCTATTCTTTTCCCAATTGGAATTAGGCCTTTCGTATCTGTCCCTATGGTGTTTTCTACTCCCTTCCTCCTCAGGGGTGGGACTTCGGCTTCTGCTCCTTCTTTTTCTTGAAAAAGCCTTTCGCTACTCTGGTGTTCGGCTTTTACTTCTGCTCGTGCTGCCTCTCGTGCAGTCATGGTCTCGTCTTCCAGTCCCTTTGTCTTGTTGGGTCTATTCTATTCCCAATTGGAATCAGGCCTCTCTTATCTGTCCCTATGGTGTTTTCTACTCCCTTCCTCCTCAGGGGTGGGACTTCGGCTTCTGCTCCTTCTTTTTCTTGAAAAAGCCTTTCGCTGCTCTGGTGTTCAGCTTTTACTTCTGCTTTTCCTTTTTCGTGGAGAAGCTTTATTCCGTCTAGGAGTAGGACTTCTGCTTCTGCTCATTCTTCTTCATGAAGGAGCCTTCTTGTATTTTACCATAGCATACTTGTCTTCCCTAGAATTTCTTCGTGAAAGTCCAGAGTCCGGGGTGCTCTCGGATCCTTTCTAACTCCTGGATCTCATGCTCTCGCTTTTTGATCAAACGAGCATACTCTTCGATTTCCTACCTCTTTTTATCAAGGACATCTTTACTGTTGTGCACACTTTTCGAGTGTGCTATTGACTCTCTTCCATGACGGGACTTACTCCTTCTCATGGATTCCGTGGCTGTCCTGCCCTTCTTATTCTGGGAGTCGTCATGGACAGTCAGAGAATGGCCCTTGCTCGTAGTCCTCCCATGCCCGCCTTCGGGGCTTTCCCGTAGCTCCTGGTGAAGATTTATCTCCTTCCCCACCTAGCAGAGTCTTTGGGTCGAGCGACATCTTTGGATTTTCCCCCACGATGGTCGTTTGTCAAAGAGAACTCTTTCGTTCCCCACAGACGACGCCAATTGTAGGGGGATGAAAACAATTAGTGCTTAGAACAACACTTAGATTGCAACGGCTTCTCGTGCCTCTACACCGGAACCCTAGTTCGTTGTCGGAACCCTAATTTGCCAAATAGACAAGGGGTGAGCGCACCTTTGCCTCTCGTGGCAAAGGCCCTCTGATGCCTAAGTTAGTATCACGTACTTAAGAATTGTAGAGAGGTATTCCCGAACAAGCCCAATTAGGGCCCGAGCAAGTGGTACGTGGGACCATAGAGTAAGTAAGATAAGATAAACCGTCGTGTAACACGGTGGTCGGCGATTTGGACTAGTGGCATGAGATGTCATTGGTCCAGGCAGTCTATTTGGCAGATAAGGACAAAAGACATGAGAAGTCATTGGTCCAAGTAATTAGTAGGGACCAATGACATGTGAAGTTACTGGTCCAGGTGGACTGTTCGGCAATGAGGGGGCCGAACAGGGAAAGAACTCATGGTACAAGGGACCATGGTATAGATATGATAAGGACAGTCCCCGTGCAATACGGTGCTCGGTGATATGGACCCGTGACAAGAGAAGTCATTGGTCTAGGAAGTTTGTACAGGGCCTTAGACTGGTGAACATGAGATGTTAACAGTCCAATGTGTAGATAAAGAACCAGTGACATGCGAAGTCACTGGTCCAAGTAGCCTGTTCGGCAATAAGAAGGCCAAATAGGAAAAGTAATCTGGGGAACGCAGCCTTAAGTACAAGGAACACTCTGGAGGGGTCCAAAAACGATGCTCTTCCGATAAGGAATGAGACCCGAGAATGTAGGATTTGGGAAAGATACCCAACGGGAATGAGATGTTCGGCCCTTTATGGGAAAGAGTCCTAAAATGAGTAAGGTAATGAACTGACAAGGGAACGGGAACCCAAGATATCATGGGTTTCGTATACGAGATAGGAATCCTAGGGCAAAAGGGATGCTTGGGCAGCAAACATATATGAATTTATAAATACGAGGTAAACCTAGAGGTAAAAGGTACGCAATACGTTGCATTGATATTATTTTCCTCCTGATAATTAGGGTTTTCTTGAGTATGTAATACTAACTTAGGCATCGGAGGGCCTTTGCCACGAGAGGCAAAGGTGAGCTCACTCCTTGTCTGTTTTGCAGATTAGGGTTCCGACGATGAACTAGGGTTCCGGCGTAGAGGCACGAGAAGCCGTTGCAATCTAAGTGTTGTTCTAAGCACTAATTGTTTTCATCCCCTACATTTATTATAATTTTTAATTTTTATTACTTTTCAACCAAAGAACTTTGTTTTGTTTTTTATCACCCAAACGTTGCACTTTAAACCATTCACTACCACCTTCTCACTCCAATAAATACCTAAAAAGTTACACAACCGCACACCCCTTTTCATTTCCACAGAGAGAGAGAGAGAGAGAGAGAGAGAGAGAGAGAGAGAAGAAAAAGAAGAAGAAATCTCTGAGGCCAACTACTTCGACAGTAACAAACTAGAACGATCCAAACAACACACCACCAAACAATGCTCCGAAAATCTCACCAATGGAGGATGCCGTGAAGAAGATCATTGAGGCGCATATGCTTCCTCTCAAAGCTGAAGTGGATCGCATGCATCGCCTACACAGGATACAGAGCATAGATCTTCTCCGCCTCAAGCTCGAGATCAAGGCATTGATGGACACTCATAGAGAAGAACAAGATGAGGAGGACAAGGAAGAGGAAGATGTACAGTAAAGGTTAGGGTTTGGTGCCCCAACTACTTTTTGGAAAGTTAGGGTTTGTAGTTGGGGTTCATCAACATTTTGGGGATTTTTTGCTCCTTTTTGGCTCCTTCCTCAAATGATTATGGAATCTAACTCAGATGAAAATTAGGGTTTGTAGTTTGGTTAAACCAGTGATGCTATAATTAGTGTTATCTGACTTTGATGATAATTAGGGTTTTCTGCATGTTAAGATGGATTTCATCTATGTTAAAACTTGTTTGCTATTTGTTAGTATCGTTTGGTGTGTGTTAATTTGCTGCATGTTGCATTAGAAAAATAACACTTCTCATAGAAAAATACACACTTCTCAGAGGAAAAAAAACACTTCTCGTAGAAAAATACACACTTCTCATAGGAAAAAAACACTTCTCGTAGAAAAATACACACTTCTCATAGGAAAAAAACTTCTCGTAGAAAAATACACACTTCTCATAGGAAAAAAACACTTCTCGTAGAAATATACACACTTCTTGTAGAAAAATACAAACTTAAAAAAACAAAACACTTTTCATAAAAAAATACACACTTCTCATACAAAGATCTCATATAGTAAAAACACAGTTTTGATACACACTTCACATAGCTTCACCACACACTAAAACACAGTTCTCATTGCATAGTTCACATAGAAAATACATACTTCTCATAAAAAGTTTGCATAGCAATTTCACTCATTGACAGTTCTCATAGACAGTTCCCATAAGCTATAATACACACAGGTTGCTTAGATACTTCATATAGTTCAAAGTGCTAGAACAAACACAGAATTAGTAACAAAAACCCAAAGTTTTTCTTATTCTCAACAATTATTACACAAATCAAATCCAAAACCATTGTTTTTTGTATGACTCAAATTATTAAAACCTAAAAACCAGGCCTCAAATCCTCCTTACAAGTAAGTTTGTTATGATTCTCTGTCTTCCCACACCTACCATACTTCATTTCTCTAACTTTCTCACCATTCGAACGAATCCTCTTCTTCTTAGGCCTCCCTGGAGGCTTTTTTGACAAGGGTGGCAGAATACTAGTACCACAATCAACCACATCACCTTTCCACAATGACGCAACCGGATAAATTGGTTTTGAATACACCTCACGATGACTCTCAACGTGAAAATAATGCTTTACATACAAGTTCAAATCCTTACCACTATATTTGATAGCACAGACAGAGTGACAACAAGGGAATCCATTCCACTGCCACCAACAACAACTACATGTACACCTCCCAATATCAACACTTACTGACAGATCGGTATCAACTTCAAATATATCAGCACTTGAAGGAATCACTTTCCATGTTTTAACTAAATCATATAACTTTTCCAACCGAGACTCCCCATAAGGACAAATCACCTGCTCCCATTTACTTGCCTTTTCTCTCCTCAAACACATTGATTTCATCATCTTCTTCTTCCTTATACGATCAACCATATCCATTACGGGCATTTCACACTCTTTCAATATCCATGAGTTAAAGCACTCAGCTAGACTAGAGGACATTGCTCCATAACGCTGCCCCGGGAAAAAATCATTTGCCCAGCGCTCATTAGGCAGCTTCAACAGAAAATGAACAACTGCTGCACCACTATGTTTCAGCAAATTACCCATATGCTAATTAAACTTTGTCACAGTGGGAGCATAAGTACATTTCGAAAACACTTTGATCAAACTCTCTTTATACTTGACATTTGTGGACGCCAAATAAGTTCGTAAGTTATCCTTCAAATGATAGAGACAATAAGCATGAAAGCTTAAAGGAAACACCTTAGCAATACCCTCTTTTATTCCTCTGCGATGGTCAGATATAAAAATAACCCTTCTCTCTTCATCCAAAATACCATGCAACTTCTCCATGAACCAAAGCCAATTATCATTATACTCAGAATCAACCACACCAAAGCACAATGGAAATAGACCTGAAAAAAAAATTCAGCAACCAGTTCATACCTATGACAAAAGCAGTTCTCATAGTTCTCATACTTCAGGAACCAATTCTCATAGTTCTGAAACCAGTTCTCATAGTTCTGAAAGTAGTTCTCATATTTCTCATAGTGCATTGTAACCTATGTGAACTGTGTGTTGTAGTCATATGAGAATTGTATATGTGATCTATTTCGTACCGAGATTACCATCTTTACCAGAATCAGACATCAAGCATCTCATATGGCTATAAGAACCAATTTTCATAGTTTAGACACCAGCTCTCATAGTTCAGAAAATAGTTCTCATAGTTCTGAAAACAGTTCTTATAGTTCTGAAAAAAGTTCTCATATTTCTCATAGTGCAATGTAAACTATGTCTTATAGTCATTTGAGAATTGTATATGTGATCTATTTCGTACCTGTGTTACCATCTTTAGCTGAAGTAGACATCAAGCATCCCATATGCCTTGCCTTCAAGAACATTGCATCAACAGATAAAACAGGCCTGCAGTACATAAATCCTTGTACATAGGCATCAAACACTACAAACAACCTCAAAAAACGATTTTTGGTTTGATCCCACTCAACATCAAAAACACTTCTAGGATCCGAATTCAGAACAACATTACGATACCATTGGAGTTGATTAAAAGAATCTGAATAATCTCTAAATGCACTTGACTTGGCTTTCTGGACAGCTAACCAAGCACGATTATATGACACACATCCACCCCATAATACTCCTTCATATCATCAACAACATGAACAGGACATTTCTTTGACTTATCTCGAACATCATCCTTTATCAAATGACTAATCAGAGTTGAATTAGCATGATAGTTCTTTGTCATACGCCCAGTAACACAACAATAATGAACATTATAATACCTCCTGATGTAAAAGCAACCACTGACCTTGTCAAGTCTAGCATGGATATTCCACTTGCAAGATTCTACCCTACAAACTGCAGTCACTCTCTCTGTTTCATTCTTTAAAAGGTCAAACTCAAAAGAATGAATAATTGAATATTATCGCAATGCATCACGAAAACCTTCCGAACCCCCGACAAACAACTAACCAACACTTTTAATAAGCTCTTTCCACCCATCAGACAACCTTGGCCACCGCTCATGCGGGCATAACATAGCTCCCAAATCATCCTCTTTACCTACATCTCCTATTGATTCCAACCGACGTCCAACTAACCCTTGCCCACTAAAAGAAATGCCCTTACTAGTGCTAGCACCAACATCACCCCCACTATCAAAAACCCCACTACTATTAGCACCAACATCACAACCACACCCACTAGTACCACTATAAAATCCATGACTATCTACAACTGTAACTTCAATGCAATTCAATCCAATACAATACTATCAGCTATAGAAAACATCACCTCCAAATCTTCATCATTATATAACATGGTGCTAGGATGATCACGTATAGCATAAAAGAGTTGCAATGAATGTCTTCTCAACTCACTAAACTTGCCCCACAATATCTTCACAAAAGCTCCGAATCTTGAAGACCGAGACAACTTTATTCCAGCACACAATCCATTGTATTCACAAAACAAGACCAACGATTTCTTCATTTCCCTAACAAATAACACACAAAGAAAACCGACACTATTCACATAAACTGACACAGTTCTCATATAAAAAAACATAGTTCTCATAAACTATTCTCATATAGTTTTCATAGGAAATAAACAGTTCTTATGCAAAATACACGAAAAGATAGTTTACATCAAAATCTAACAACAAACATAATGATAGTTCAAGCTAGGCCTCAATCTAACCACAAAAACGACATTTAAATAATAAAAATATCAAAATAATCACATAAACAGTAAAATAATCAAAATCTAACAATATAAAGGACATTAAAATAATAAAAATAAACTAATTTCTCATATAAAAAGCATAGTTCTCATATAAAAAACACAGTTTTCATATAAATAAATACAATTCCCATATAAAAAATACAGTTCTCATACACCGTTCTCATATAGTTTTCATAGGAAATAAACAATTCTCATACAAAATACTCAAAAAGGCAGTTCACATCAAAATCATATGAGAACTATAGTTCAGAAACCAGTTCTCATAGTTCAGACACCAATTCTCATAGTTCTAAAAATTGTTCTCATATATGGAAAAAAATAACATAGACAATGAAATAATCAAAATCTAACAACATAAATGACATTAAATACCTCATCTACTCGACTCTATCAACCTGCATCTCCTCAGGAACCACAAAGCTACAACAAATCATAAAGAAACATACATCACTGCTAAATGAAAAGTACATCAACTGAATAACTAATCAAATCTAACAACATACACCACATTAAAATTAAAAAAAAATACCTCAACAGATCGATTGAATCTCAGTTGAAACTCAATCCAACGCAATTCCTCCTCTCAATCAAACATCAATCGCTCAAGCTAGACGTCAATTGCTCTCTCTATCACGATCGCGATCTCTCTCTAGATCTCGATATCTCTATCTCAAGATCGATCTCATGATCGTGATCTCTCTCTCTCTCTCTCTCTCTCTCTCTCTCTCTCTCTCCGCCAATATTCTTTTGAAAATAAGCCTATATATAGTAAACCTGAAAAAGGGCAAAAAAGTCTGTCACCCAACATACCCGAGCCATCCGGCTTCGGGGAAATATTTTAGGGTTGGGAACAAACCAAGCTGAAATTCCTACGAGATACCCCAATCTGAAAATAACCACAAATACGAAAAGAACACAATATGAGGAACACACAGATATACGTGGAAAACCCCAAAAAATGGG